>JAGQAX010000018.1:34497619-35097619 GCA_019142605.1 Cephalopholis sonnerati
ATTTACTAAACCATTCACCTGAAAAAGTGTTGGTATTGTACGCTTTTGCAACCACAGATATGCTACATTTGCACGTTATTATGTAGCGGATATGCTGTAACTTAACGTTGAAACTTTTTGTTTACACGGCGCTGTGGTTAACTTGTGGTTAGATTCAGGCACAAAAACTCTAGGGTATGGTTAAGAAAAGATCATTATTTTATGTTAATGCTTCAAATACCCAGTTTGAAAGACTTGCTAAATGTTGTTTATTGGTCTCAAACTGTCATCTGCAGCTTGGCAGGTGTCTGGCCTAGGTGACTCGCCATTCAGTCCCCTTCACCTCCAGATCATAACAGATCATGTGATATGTATGAAATGTGCAGTTGTTAGCAAAAACATACAATGCCTGCATTTTCTTCTTTTAACTGGGCTGCTATGTACACATTTATGGCACACAGAGCAACATAAGCATTCAACTGAATTTGTTTTCTGGCTACCTGATCATTATAAGTCCAATACTCACTTTCCCTGAAGCTTTGCTTTGGTCTCTCCTAACAAAGGAAATATTTGGCTCTTTAGTTGTTAAATGCTCTGCTTTGTTTACCAGCTGGCTGCTAAGATTTTTTTTGTCTGCCATTTGCTGCTGGGCAGGTAGCATACACGTTTATCAGAGCTCTTTGACTGGAAACAGCTGCCTGCTGTGGGTAGAATTAAGTTGATGAGAGCAGAAAGTCAACCAAAACAGTTAAGTTGTGGGCTATAAAAGCAAAACAGAGCTGAAATGAGCTAAGATAGGGGTACGCCATATCATAATGTTCACGATGATATTGGTATAATTTTTTTATATTATATGAAAAATTCATATCATGATACATGCAATATTTCGACTTGTTGACATACTGATATCATACTGTTACCCATGGCAACAACAAACATGGCTGAAAGTGAAATTATTACGGACTCCGCACTGGTTCCAAAAAGAGGAGCAGCTTCAGTAGTGTGGAATAAACTGTGGTGTCCTGAATGTTTTATGAACAGCCCCGGATTTCGCAGACTCTTTTAGCACCTTACTGCTCAGAGGGAACTCATTCAGCGTTTCTCCCTCTCTTCTCGCAGCGCGCACACGTGAGTCTGTGTTGTCAAGTAATTTTGTCATAAACCTTTGGTATTGTAAATATACGTGATGCTTGTGGCTCAAAAAAAAAAAAACGTGTGAATTTGTAATTGTTATCATAGCATAACAGCAGGTTACAGCGTGATGATTAGAGGAGAAATGGCAGAGCATAAAGGTCCAGGTGGAAAAAAAAAAAAAAAAACACCTTATTCACTTAGGATTTTGCTAAAAGAGAAGGAAATCTCTTGTTGATTTATATATACATAGATCCCAGATTACATTATTGTATTTGGAGCTGTTTAAATGTGTAATTTGTGGTAGATTTTATTTTGTTGAACTATTAACATAGTATACAGAATTACTGTTGTTGTTTACAAACTCAAGAAATGAGAGATCATTTTTGTTTAGTTTTTACTGAAATTTGAAGCCAGCTGTTAGGTTGACATGTAGAATTATATCACTTATTTTGTGGCAATTCTGTGTTCTTAGATTATTAAGAATCTTTTTTGCTAAATTGTCATATTGTTAAGATTATTTTTATCCCAAGAATACCCTGAATCAATTATGATATTTCAGGGTATTTAAGGAGTTAATATTACTTATATAAAGGTGCTATTATCTGCTGCGGGCTACGTTTGTCATTTAAAACAGCAAAGCTGAGGGTGATTACTGGCTTGTTGAATTATTTGTACATGGCTTTTTTTTTTTTTTTTTTTTAGGCAAAAAAGCTAAGGATAGGTTCAAGTTTTCTTTCTTTTGTTTTGTTTGGATAGGAGATTATCTCCTATGTAGGAGATAATATCTTCTACATAGGTGATTAACTTTGGCAAACATTGTCTGCAATTTTTTCCCCTCTATTTTAGTTCAGCTTTAAGTTTGCAAATACTTTCCCAAATGCCAAAATGAAACTTGGCTTTTGTCGTTTTGATATACTTTGTGCAAGTTGCTGTCTGTACTCTGAGGGTTGGTTATTAGTGAAATAAAACACTCAATGATAGCAAGTGGACTGTGTTTTTCCCAGTTGTTAAACTTAATCCAAGCACCATAACAAAGAACAGAAATTAGTTTTTCCGAACTAACAAGCAGGGCAGCGCTGAGGTTAGTCGCCCAGCTACTGGAGCTCAAGGGTGGGCTAGTGTGAACCCCAGCGCCTTCCTCACTGAGCCACCTCTGGTGCTAATTGTGGCCTGAGGCTGCAGACACTTAAAGGGACAGTTTATAGAGGAACAGAGCAGAGGGCATCTCAACCTGGACAGTCCATCTCATCTTGTTTTCTCCTCCTCCTGTCTCATTTTCCTTTTTTTTTAACTTTTGTTTTTCCTTTTAAAGTAATTTTGGTCGATTCCTTTTTATTTTACGTTTTGCACATTGATGCAGGACATTTAGAGCCATTATAAAGACATGTTTATTTGTACACACGGATGTAGCAGGCAGTTTACAGGAAAATGTTGTAAAGAGAGTAGACCTCTCTTCCCCTTGTTTTCCCTAATTTCTACACTTTTTTCCTGCTGACGAATGTCCGATGTGTTAGGTAATACCACCCACTTACTTGTAAGCACTTGTGGCAGAAAATAAATGCAACCACATGCTGCTGTTTGTGTATGTATGTGTGTGTGTGTGTGCGTTGTGTGTGTGTGTGTGTGTGTAGTTGCATGGTTTCTTATACGCTAAACTGTTAACCACTAGCAGGCGTAAGGCCACAGGGTCCGAGCATTTTAAAACTTACATCATATTTCTCCCTTGTACCCTCTGCCGTGTCCATGCACATGGTGTGCTGACTTAAGCTGCTCAGTTCAGAGAATAAATACACGAGGCGAAGACAGTTTGCATTAAACCACTGAACCTAAATGACACTTTCAGGATGGCACTTTGTCAGGGTCTGGGTTTAGTGCTTGTGCTTACCTCCCAATAAACTGCCATCTTTAGGAAAAGGACAGCTGCTGCAACACTGGCATGCTCCGTGTGTGTGTGTGTGTGTGTTGTGTGTGTGTGTGTGTGTGTGTGTGTGTGTGTGTGTGTGTGTGTGTGTCAAACTGTCAAATATAGTTTATCAGTTGGTTAGTACAGGAAGTATGGATGTATGAGACTAATGATCTGATGATTTTCATGGAACAAACATTTGCTGCATATGAATGTGATATAGTTCAAAGGTTTTGGGTAGATGTTTTCCAAAAAAAATTCTCAAGACTGTCCAATGATCAATATAATAAGTGGCTGTCTATAGCCTTTGCTATTTCTACAATTTAAATAAGTCTCATAATGAAGACAAGATGTTGTCGAGGAGAAGATCAAGGAGAAGTCTCATTCTGAAAACTCACAGACTTTTTCACATTGTCAAAATCAAAAATATTCAGCCATAACAGTGAAAATCTTTTAGACAGCACTAAGCTACACTTTCTGTACTCGAACATAACAAAATCTCTCCTGGCACTCTACTCTCAAACTTTCACTTTTTCCACCCTTGTATTTCCTGCAAGTCACCTCTGGTGAGATTTAAGAGTGAGACTTCTCCTTGACCAAGACTTGGTTAGACACAGTGACAAACAAACCAGATCAAGGAAAGGGTAAAGAGAAATGTTTTTATTTCTCTGTAGAGTCCTTGTCATAATGTTTTATCAACAATTTTAATTACAATCTGAGCCTGTCAGTGGCAAAACAAGCACTTTTAATTAACATAAATTGACAGTGCACACTCTTTCTCAGACCAGTTTCAAATATTGTAATTCACATTAGCCACTTAAACACAGAACACGGAAAAAAAATATGGTAAAGCCTGAAAAATACAAAAGCTTCCCTTTAACAGAGAAGAATATACACCCAAAAAACAGACAAGAAATAGAATTTTGATTTCATAAAAAAGAATTTCAGTGAAATAATAATATTTGTTCTGAAGGCTGAATTGAGAAAGAAAATCAATTTGTCTGATTTTATTGATTTTCACTCACTCACTTAAACCCTAAATATATAAATAATATATTTCAGATGTAATTTTAAAAAAGAGGGGCAAAAGAATATCACTGAAGATTTGTCAGATACTTAACAGTGATACCATTAGGGCTGTAAATTATTAGTTTCATTAAGGCATGATAGAATTTCATTCTTGACAATGATTTGATATTTGCTAGTATCACAAAATCAGCCACAGTGTGATTTCAATTTTAAGCGATACAGAGGCCTGTGATCGATATGAGGCAGTATCATTTGCCCATTTAACATAATCTGTCACAGAAGAAGCTGCCACCCCTTTCTTTTTTGGTTTACTTCAAACTGACTCCAGTAACACACATAAAAAAGCACATGGGCTAAGTTAACCTGATCCCATTTGTTGAAGATTTTATTTTTTTTTTGTTAACCTAAACCATGATCTTTGTCCTAAAACTTCAGCAAGACGTGATGTGAAGGCAGACTTCTTCCAACAGCCATGAAACAACAACATAGTTTAACAAAAGTATCAAATTCAGCTCAGTAATAACTGTCAAAGTTCATAAAATAAACAGTTCTTCTTTGGTAGTCACCCATTATTAGCTTTAGCACTTTAGCATTGCATAAATTAGCATAGCAGCTAGCAGAGTTTTCCTGGACTCATTGCTAAACACATTACATTATTCATACACATATTTCTTGTGTGCCTTTTGTTTACGTCTCTGCATCCCCCAACAGAAAAGCACAGTTAAATGTCAATCTGGATGCACCTTTTTTCAGTCGAACATTGTTGCAACAGAGCAGCTAATGTTGCTGCAATGAGAAGTTAGGTGAGTGACATGCCCAACCAGTAAGGTACGTTGTGTTTTATCTCAATCGCATTGTTTATTTACGACATGTGCTTTGTCTGTTAAACCGTATTTTCACTGAAATTGAAACTATTTTCACACTGCAGGTTTTTTCCATCCTCATTGTCTTTCTCTTGGCTGTTTGCCATTATCTGCCTGGCACTGTTTGACGGTGACACAGAATTTTCAAAATTTCA
This sequence comes from Cephalopholis sonnerati, assembly GCA_019142605.1. Taxonomy (NCBI): domain Eukaryota; kingdom Metazoa; phylum Chordata; class Actinopteri; order Perciformes; family Serranidae; genus Cephalopholis; species Cephalopholis sonnerati. Next base: position 34,502,683 of record JAGQAX010000018.1, read on the forward strand.
AAATAAATGCGTATTCTAAAGATGATGATATGGGTCCATTTTGTCACTTTGCATAAATGATATTGGACTGTTGGTCATTGAATCGATATACCGATCCAGATCGATGGATTGATACATTCCTAGATACCATATTCTACCGATGATAAGGATCATGTGACAACACTACTTCTTAAAGAAGATGATGATGTTTAAGGGCAACACAAAAACACTGATATACTGCCTGTAAAATACTGAGAAAACCCATAAACCTTTGGTATTATAGTAAAAAAACATGGAAATCCACTAATAAACCCCCAAAGTACAAGGTCATAATGCTTTTTGGAGATACATGGATTTCACAACAGAGGCTGCTGTTTGTTTCTGCCAGCACTCTCTCTCTACACACTGCATGTATGTATATGTGTGTGTATGTCTCCATCACCACAGACGCTAACCATGCTTTGTCATAGACGGAGGAAAAGCCATCTGTCATCTGCATAAAGCTGCGTCTTTTCTGCTGCTCTTAAAACACAGCAGCCTCCTCAGATCCCTTTAATGATGTATAGGATTTGGAGGATTCTCTCTCTCCCTCTTTCTGTGTGTCTCTGTCTCTATTGGAGCCGCAGAGCCCTTATGTAATACTTGTGGCATTACGTAAGTGTTGGGGGTGGCAGCGGCCTGGGTCGAGAGGGGGGGTCAACTGTTGTTCCTCTGCCCCTGGAGTAACGAGCCGTCCGTCTCTACTCGGGTCAATCCACATTGATCTCATACAGCTTGGGGATTTGACAACTGACCGTGTGTGTGTGTGTGTGTGTGCGTGTGTGTGTGTGTGTGTGGCTGAAGCTTTGCCTCATATTTGTATCGTTCTCAGAAACAGCCAAAATTGCTGCTGTGATTCTGCAAGCTAAAAGTCTTTTCATCATATTCACTGAGAGTACATGTGCAGATTGGAAAGATGCATAAAATATTAAAGGACTGGTTCACCCAAATTACAAAAAAAAAAAAAACAACAAAAAACTTCATGCATAGTTTTGGTTTTATTTGCTCAGGCACTCACTGAAACTTGTTTCCACCGATGAAATAGTCCCTGCTGATTATTGTGGACAAGTTAAACCAAAATATGTGCATGGCTGCATACCACCTGGGTTATGCTAGGTAATGTATTTTTCATATTTTGGGTGAAGCAGCCTGGATTGACCTCTCCACGGCTGAAAACTGAACTGTCAAGCTGATGAAAACAGAAAACCATATTCATGAACTGGCCAACACAACTGGTATTTGGATACAAATATGCAACTATTTTACTTCTGTAACCTACAAAGACAAACATTTCAAAATCTCTAAAACCTCTATACAAAAGTTGCTAAAAGGATTTCCATGTGAAATGTGTCAAATGTATGTTTCTATCAGAAGACATTGCATCATAGAATAACCCAGATTATAAGGACTCATACAATGGTCAGAGGTCAATCGAAGGTAAAAACTTTTGAGGGATAAAGTGCACAGAGATCTACACACACCACAGAAACACACACACGTCAGCCATAAGTAGAACAAGAAGAGGATTGGGTTAGATAGTGTGATTAACCCCGCTCTTCCATTCACACATTCAATTAGATGGTCTTAAGCTTTCACACATCCCTGCAGCACTGAGGTATTTAACGGCCTGTGAGCTCGGTTAAGGAAAGTGATTTGAGAAAGGATTGAATAGCCGGGACTGCTCATGTCTAAAGAGACAAACATGACTTCCCATAAATGCTAATGTTGCCTTGTGTCTGCCAGATGTGTAAATAAGAAATTGCTTGTTAACACAGTAGCCATATTAACTTTAAAAGCTGAAGATACAGTCGTCAGCGTTGTGTTTACAGATTATTGTATTGCCTCCTAGTGGTCATGAGGGGACTTACTGCTTTATTTCATCGCCACAAATGATTTGCCAAAAACCGCCAATGTTCGGACTGGACAGTGTGTGTGCAGGTAGTGCTTGTGCTGTGTATTGCCTCAGCCTCTGATCACAAAACCTACCAGAAATCCCAGTCTTTGTTTTTAAGATTATTCCTTGGCCTTTTCACCTTTGTTTGATAGGACAGTTGAAGCATGAAGGGGAGGGAAAGGGGATGGCATGCAGCAAGGGTCCATGGGTTGGAATTGAGCCCACAGCCACTGTGGCAAAGACCTAGCCTTTATTCATGGGACGCCTGCTCTACCTGCTGAGCTATTGGACACCCCATCCCAGTCTTTGTTATGTTTTTTTTCCTGTTGTCTCTGTACATTTATGGAGTCATGAAGCCTGAGGACGAATGCAGACGTTTTGCTCAAGTTGAAACATCATGTCCTGCAGATATGTCTTCATCTCAGTTCATGCCACATGGATCAAATTTGCACCTGTTTACATCCACTCACTCTTTAAGAAAACAAGAGCTGGTCAAAACCAAGTGTATGGCTGGACCATGTATGAAACACTAGATGGCTTTTAGTTTGAAACATGAAGTGGTGGCATTCACTCAGTTATAGACTTTGCCCCACAGTTGTGGTCCAGCTCCAAACTACATGTTAAAATGAAGTACAATACAGATAGATACAATCATACAGCAGAAGGGACCTGCTTCTCTGGAGCTGTACCCACTGATCATTTAACACAACCCTCCCATCTTCAGCTCCGGTTGGTGATGCACAGCCATTGGCCACTATCAGATCCAAGTTCTGTCATTAACAATAGAGTGCCCCAGGAATTAATCCTAAAACCTGGAAATGAGTTAGCATTTTCGCACTCCCGGTTCCCTCATCTTTAAGTCAGTGGGTTTTTGAATGGGTTTTTGGTTAGATGCTTGAAATAAGGTCTGTGGTGAACTATGACATAGTTAACATGAAATGCATGAGTAAACACTTCTTTTTAAAATACAAACATGGGAAATTATGGGTTATGGTATTGGTTATCAGCCATGAGAAGCAGGTAATTATCAATTATCAGTATTAGTTGGAAAAATCCATATCGGTACATTCGTACTATAAAGCTCCTTTAAGTTAAGGGGAGCTCTAGATTCATAATCATGTACAGGTTCATTATGAGCAGTGACCCCTTTCACACTGTCACATTGTTCTCACATTCTCATTTGTTACATTGTTATTAAGGAAACATCAATCATAGCCAATTTAGGTATTGTTTGTGACACTTTCAGCCTTTATCACAGGCAGTGAAAAGATAACAGGGAATGAGAGAGAGTGAGAGAGAGAGAGAGAGAGAGAGAGAGAGAGAGAGAGAGAGAGAGAGACACCCCCGCCGGACACAAAGTAAAAAATGTCCCTGTAGCTTGGGACACTGACCATGAACTAAGTTCATATGCAGCTACACTACCTCTAAAATCTGCCTCTGAAGGCACCGTCTGTGTCCCATGTGTTCTGTCCTCTCTTCACCACACAAATGCACCAAGGCGTTTAGGGTTAGGGCTAAACACACACTTAACAGTTCATTTAACAGTTTATTTTGGAGTTGCCCAGCAGCAGAATGGAAACCACTTATAATAACTAAAGCTGTAAATGCCAGTGGCTGAAGGTGTGGTGGGACATCCTATTCTCCTCTCTCATTTAATAATATAATAATAAAATGTATTTCTATACCTCAAAAGGTTATAGAACTGCATTAAACAGATTTAACTGATGGAAATAAAAAACAACAGTAAAAGCAAGACAACTAGCTTCTACTGAAAAGCAATGTCATAAAGATAAGTCTTAAGGAGTGCTTTTCAGAAGATTTTTATGCTTCTGAGTAAATCCAAATATTGTCCTGGGCCTCTCCGAATGTTCAGCTGAATCCACCAAGGACCTATCTGCCTTAATGCAAACTAACAGTCTGTCCCATCCCCTCTTACTTTTGTCCTATACTGTATGAAGCCGTTCAGAGCAGCTGCAGACTGCACTTAAACCTACAAAATACCAGATAACTCAGATTATACATTTTCAGAAACAGCTTTAATGCAGCAGCTACTGTAAATCATATTGATATTATTCTTTCTCTAAATCTGGAGATTATGCAACGCTTTTGTCTCACTCACTGTTTGACATCCATTTTTCACGGGATATTTAACAAGATTAGTGCAGTATGAGAGGGTGATGTCAGACTGGACCAACCACCAGCTTCCATATGACTTTGTTTAATCCTAAATCATGATGGATACTCGTATATGACTGATTGTGCTTAGCATGAGGAAGAAGCATTTTGACATCTATGTTTTAAGCAGGGGCTTTTATCCAGAGTGGCAGAGGGCAACATTAACATAAATCCTCTTTGACATACATAAACACGACATGTAGCCTAAGTGAAACCACAAAAAGGTCAACTGTCAAATAAAATTTAAAAATCACATGTTAAGGTATATTTGGGTACCAACAATTATTTATATTAATTTACTTTTTAAAATAACTTACGTAGCATATTTATTCATATTCATATTTCATATTTTGTAGGGTTTTGTAGAAAGCATGAGAAAGTAAGACAAAGTTCTCAAATGTTAAATGAACACAAGGAGGTGCACAAGAACTTTGCCTAAGTAGTTTAAAATTGTCAAAATGATTCATTTAAATTTGATTCTGGTTTGGTTAAAGAACAAGTAAAGTAAGGCATGAATCTGAATATGCTTTTGATTCTTTTGTGTTTTGAATCTTTTATTGTTTATTTTATTATTTATTGTCTGTTTTCGTAACATTTGATGGTGTTATCCGGTTTTTAGAGGCCCAAGAGGCAGGTTGAAAAAAAGAAGCTATTTTTTCCATGCCATTTTTCTATAGATACATAATTTGAATTGTTCATGTGGGAAGTATAATGCATAATGCCTTTGCATCGAGAGCACAGTCGGCAGAACATTGGCAGAGTGAAAAAGAAAAATGTAAGGTCCTGACTGACGAGGTGCAAAAGTGTTACTTAAAACTTCAGGAAGGAATTTATACATGACAGAGAGATTTAGTATATTAGTCTGTCACTGTTGTTGTTTTCAGACAAACACCTTCATGCGTAAATGCACACAGTGTCTCTGTTAATGGCCACACAGCAGCAGTGGACAGCAGCTCGGCTCTGCTCTGTTCTCTGCTACGTTGACATGACTCTGTTCACTTCTCACTCACTCTCTGCATGGACTGTTTGTGCACGCGTGGATGCACAGTTCCATTATGTTTTACAGTGGAAATTTGTAGTTAGTCAACTAAGAGGATAAAATCTTTTGTTTATGCCGCATTTGGCTGAACTTTCAATGCCCTTTGTATTGTGCACTAAGCGCTTCATTCAGCACAGCTTTTTACTCTCAGAACAGCCTAATTAAGCAGACAACATGTGTAGGAGATAATATCTCATATGTAGGAGATATCCCGTATGTAAAAGATAAACTTTGGTTTTGACCAGTATTGTATGTAGGAAATAAAATCTTGTACACAGGTTATAATATCCCATATGCAGGTAATATTATCCTGTAAATAGGAGATAACATCTTGTACGCAGGAGATAGTATCTCATACACAGGATATATTATCCCATACCTTGGAGCAAATATGACCCCCTTTACACCTTGCATCAACATGCGTTTTTTGCGATCGGATAGCAATCTGATTGCTCGTGACCACATGAAAGTACAGGTGTAAATACACTCGAAACGCATTGAGGACACATTGTTATCCGATCAGCCAAACCACTTCCGAAGGTGGTCAGGGACGCATTGTGACCCCATCCAACACAAGTGTAAATGCAAATGCGTCTCCAATCCACATGCAACAACTCCGTGGATGAAAAGAAGTAAGCGAGGTGCACCAGCTGGACACAGGAAGGAGGAGGAAGAAGATAATAACAACACTCACCGGGTAGTGACTGCAGAGAAAAAGAAAACACCGTGGTGAAGATAGTTTGACGTTGGATATTCACAGATATTCACATTTTCATTTTGGGTTCAACACTGATTTCCACCTCCATGTCATAGGCAGAAAACAATGAGCAACACAGGGTAGGGCTATTAACCCAATAGCTTTCACATAACTGGACCCAGACACCACACACAAATGTAAAATGGTTTGTTGAAGTTTTCTTATAAACTAAATTCTTATAAAATAAAAAGTGTGTTTTTGTGAGTGTGTGTGTGTGTGTGTGTGTGTGTGTGTGGGCGGGGGGGTTAATAGCCCTACCCTATGTTGCTCATTGTTTTCTGCCTATGATATGGAGGTGGAAATCAGTGTTGAACCCAAAAAGAATATGTGAATATCTGTTGAATATCCAACATCAAACTATCTTCACAACGCTAAGAAACGCCGAGGACGGAGCCACGGTGAGAAGAAGTGTCTGCTCTCCATTTGGCCTGACAAAAGTGTCCATACAAGAACGCAATAACGTCAGCGGGACGGAGCGTGATCGGATAGCAAACGGATCTGGATGGGACACCAGAGATGCATATTAATACCAGGTATAAATGTATGCGGTCATACGCTATCCGATTGCTATCCGATTGCAAAAAACACATGCTAATGCAAGGTGTAAAGGGGGCCTATCTTGTATGCAGGTGGTAATATCTCTTGTGCAGGAGAAATTATTCTGTACAGAGATTATAATATCTTGTATACAGGAGATAATATCAAGTACGTAGAAGATATCTCGTATGTTGGTTTTGGCCAGCACTGTAATATCTTGTACAGAGGTGAGAATATCTCCTATGCAGGTTATATTATCTTGTACATAGGAGATATTATTCCGTATGTAGGAGATAAACTTTTGGCCAACATTGTCCACAAAAAAATGTTTTCATCTTGTCTGTAAACTTCTGTAGCTTTGTAATAAAAAAAAATATTAGTAACTACACAATACTGAATGTGTTTGTTAGCATGTGTGTTTGATTTGTAGATATTTTGTAGTATGTTGCCTGTCCTTTCCCCAGGAAGCATCTATAAGTGCCAGGTTGAGGAAAAGAAAGCGCAGCTTTGTCAGGCACACATATACACTTGCAGAGACACACTCACCTCTGGCAGAGTCGGCCTGTCTTCATGCCTGCATCGGCCAGTTTCAGTGAGCCTCTAATCTGTGAATTGAAAATACAAAGACTTCTCATAGACGCTCCAAAATAACCAGTCACGTCAACAGACTGACACTATTGTTGTGGTTATTTTGGGGCTGTGGAACTGGCTAAATCAATGTCTCATCAGTATGTATAGAGGCCTGTGTGTACTTGTGTGTATATGTGGTACAAGTGTGCATTTGGCTTTGTATAATCGTTACTGTGTGTATGAATATGTATACAATATGTGCCAGATGTGAGACGATACAGAAACTGAACTTAATTGTTGTCTTCCGTGCGTGCTGACAGTGTGCTGTGGCTCTCTGTTTTTGGTCCATGTTTGTGTGTGTGTGTGTGTGTGTGCTCTTGGCACAGGCTGTCCTTGCTGTTAAGGTTCTGTGGGAAACACATTCCGCTGCTGGCAATGGCCCCAGCAAAGAAACTGAAGTTGTTCATTTTTTAAGTAGACTGAACATCTCAGTTCAGCTGATGTTCTTATACTACACAGGTTTAGTTGGAGCAGAATTTAAAGCGGTCTAAAAATAAAGGGAGAAAAATGTGAAAATATTTGACTTTCATAAAATGGCAAGAAAGAAAGACCCTGATAAGAAATAGCATGTATGAGGAAATTGAAATATATGCAGATGTCCGCTGAAAACAATTTGCTGTTGCTGATCACTGTTGTAAAGGAGATGTTTGAGAATGGTGAAGCATGTATTACTACAAGTATTTGCTTCACCAGAGTAGAGCAGTGCATTTTACAGACTTCCAGCCATACTCCAGTATTTACAGATGTTGACTTTATTTGCTGATCTTTTTGTTGTATGATTTAACTGCTGTTTCCTTGGATGCAGCCAGGAAGTAAGGCATGCAACTGCATTTCAGGAACATGTGTATTGGAATGCTTTGATAAAACTTCCAGCTCAGTAGCAGACCTCCTGCAAAATGCAGCACAAGAATGGGGGATTGCCGACAAAAATTTCGGACAGGTTTTATGACGCTGTTGGTCAGTCTGTCTGCTTTGCATCACATTTTGCTGCAATAAAAATGATTAAAGTGAGATGAACAAACTTTATTGTATGAGGTAAAACTGATATTGACAAAGTTTTCCTTTGGGGAAATAATTTGCAGTTGGGAAAAAAAGATAATAAATCGCAAAATATATTGCAATATTTTGTATCACAATACTCAGCATATTGCAACATCACAATAATATTGTATCGTGATCTAAGTATCGTGATAATATTGTATCATGGGTCCTCTGGTGATTCCCACCCCTAAGTACCACAGACGTTACTTTTTTCTGGTGCCTCGCCATTGCTTTCCAGGAACATATCTTTGCATGAGGGATAAACATATTTTTCACCCATTGTGATACCTGCTGTAGCACTGTACCAAGCACTAATCCACTAACAGTGCTCTTTGTCACAGATTTATACTTTGTATAGTGAACTCTTACTTGTTGGTGTAAGTGTATTCACACACCAATATTCTTTTTAAGGTTGTGTATATTTTGATAACATGTTAAAGGTTTAAGCTTCTCAAAGTAAAGACCAAACTCATCAATATCAACCCAGATGTGTCAATTATTATACTATGTATGAATCTGTTTGCTGGTGTTTGAGCTTTGATAGTGTAAATTGAACATCCACACACACTTTAGTGCACATGCATGCACTGTATTTCTGTGCAGTGTTATTACCATGAGCCGTTGTTTGTCAGTTTATAGAAGTTTCAGCCAGTGCTGATAGCTTTGATATCAAATATGGATTTATAGTTTAACTAAATTAGGTAATTGCAGACAATGCAAAGCAACGAGACAGTCTGTTTTTTGGCCATCCCAGATGTTCTTTGATGATAAACAGTCTACCCATGACCAATACATGACTTCTTAGTCCGTAGTACATGTTTCACTATAAAAGACGTAGGGCCCTGTTTAAATAGTCTATAGTGCTTGGTCCAAAGTGCCAGTGCCTTCAGGGCATGTCCTTTTGTACTTTTGCTTAAGTTGAAGCAAAATGGCACATAATCTGGGCACAAAGTAAGGCGCCACGGGCAAAGGCCTTGTATTTAGTCCCTTAATTAATCATAGGTGTGTTTTGGGTGTAACAGCAATTCAATCCAAGTGTCACCGCCAATGTCCTTTCAAAGCCAGGTGTGCCTGCACCTGGCACACTGCTATTTACATCACAGATTCTACAAACTGGAGAAGCAAGTGGTTTTCTGCTGAGTAATGCTGTAAGAGTAGTAAAGTCGCTGCAGCAAATATCTTGGGACATTTAAGCAGCCAAACTGAAAACTGTCAATATAAACTTGACAGAGAAAACAGAACAAAACTTTTAGCTTCTGAAATAGTCAATAAAGCTATGCTGCTCCTCGTGCTGAATGCGTTCAGCGTCTCTCTTAATGTTGACAGATTTTCTTTTTGTCTTCTACATCTTCTGCCGTCTCAGTCGCCACTTTGACCAGTAGAAACACAGAGCGATCTGCTGCCCTGCACAACTGTACAGCAACACCACCCTAGCCTTTTTGATATTTCCTTAAAAAAATTATGGCATTAATCAGCAGAGGCACTTCAGCCATTAGCATCAAGCTTGCACAAAATGTTATTTCTTCATAATGGAGAAGGATATAAAAGAATAAAATATAGTGGCAGGGCTTTTACTTACCACAACTGCAGAGGGTACCAGCTTCATTGAAACTGACTACATTAGAGACAGGCCTATATTCATTATTCCCTCTGTATTTTTTTCACGTTTAATACTCTCCTGCTTTCCCTGTTAAGTTAATGCATTGTGCCATCATTTCAAACTCAACACTTCTTGGATTTATTTAAAATTAAAAGCCCCTTAAAATTTCAGCTGAGAGAATCCCTTAATTTTCTAAAAAGGCTTTTATTGTGAAACATTTGCAGGAAATTGTTGTGGAGGATTCAGTGACATGCATAGTTTTCATGTGGTACTTCAAAGTAGCTCCTGCCATCTGGTGGCGCTTTTTTCATTATACAACAACATTTCAGCTGGGACATGAACACCCGCTGTGACTAAAATAATAGTAATAATAATAAAAATAGGACAAGAGTAATCCGATGACATCACGTACGTCGTGAAAGACAAAGTCTGACATGTCTGTTGGCCATGTCACAGCAAGATTTTACGACTCCACAGCTGCCTAATCTGACATTGTGACTGTCAAAATGGACAAAAATGTCATGTAGTCTGAATTGACTTTACACCAAATTTTTGTTGGTCAATGGTGCAATCACTTTCAGCTGCCTTGAAATAGCAATATACCAACAATGCACCTGGCCACACCTCATTTTAAGACCTACATGCTATGGGTGAACAGATTGCCACAACAACATGGGCTCTGGTCATAACAATGACAGCTGGGTCAGTCTGAAACTAGCAAGGACAGTTGCGTTGTGCTGTACATTGCTTTGCGCTGGTTGTAAGGTAGGACCCATAAATAAGAGGTAAAGGTCTATTTTTGTAATTCCATTCATTCCTTTTCTTTTTCCTTGTCTGGTTAATTTTAACTCTTCTTTTTTACCTTTTTTTTCATCGGCAGCTCCAAATCATGTGAGATTCTGTCTCTTTTGTTTCCCTTCCTGCTTCTCTCTCTCTTTCCCTCTCCTACCCTGTCTCTGTGCTGCTGTCAGTTCCTATGAGCAGACAGGCCTGTGTTGTGTTTGGGCCACACAGGGCAGGCTGAAGCTGAAGCTGCCTGACTCACGGGCTCTCGGCTGTTGAGAGAGAGAGAATGTCATTGCACATTGGGTTGCTTCATGTTACACAAACGTATGCACAAACACACACAGCAAACAAACACAAAATGGGAAGGTACACACACAGACTCACAGCACACAGACAGTACACACACAGCAAGCCATGCAAATCCCAAATACACACAGTCACACTGGGCTATTTTTAGCCTGGCTACTCGTATGCAGACTCATATGCAACAGGAACTGCACATGATGGCTCTGAATGAGTATGTGGCATATTTTGGCATGTTGTGATTGGCTGCTGCTGCCGGACAATGATTGATTCGTGGTGTCGTCTCCGTTGAGCCAAGATAGAGGGAGAAGTAGCGTCAGAGTGATATCTTACTCAGAATTGCCTCACACTGAGCATGTGTGGATCATTTGATTCAGACTCTTAGGTGCTTCCTCCTTTGGTTCAAGTTGTTATTTTGGCCCAAGCACAGCAGTGCCATGAACCCTCAACCCAAGTGACTCCAAGTAATTGCACCTGTATGCTTTAATATGCAGTTTTGGCTCCCCCCTCCACCAGAGCTGTAATGTGAGTCAAGAGCAGTGAAAACATCAGGATCTGTTCTGGTCACTGAGACAACACTCACAAGTCTGGGTTTATGTGACAGTTCAGACAGAGGGGCCCTAATTTAAAAATCACTTACATTAACACATTTGTTTTTAAAGGGGAACTTTGGTATTTTTCAACCTGGATTCTATGTTCCCATGTTTTTATGTCTAAGTGACTTATGTGAACAACAACTTTTGGAAGTGAGAGAGAGCGCTGCAACATATTTTCCTTTCGCAACAACTTATTTTTTGTGAAAGTGGAGTTTTCATCTTCACCAAACTGAAAAGCAATTAGTGGTCAAGACTGCAGCCTGAGGCTGATATGGCTCTCTGCATGACAACCTCCACCTGCCCAGTTTAATATGCTGTGCGACTTCATACAAAATATGTAGTAGAGGATCCCTGCTCCACCTCTATTTCAGCCAAGGTGTCCTTGGCCTGAAAAACATTGAAGTTCCCTGTCTTCCAACATTATGGAAAGGATCCAACAGAGAAATTAAAGTTTTTTACCATACCTTTTACCTGTTTCGATCTGTTTTATGTCCAAGTTTCACTAAAGAAGAAGTCTCCTGCTGAAATCCTGCAGACTTTTTCACACTGTCCAAATCACCTAATCATTAAGCCATGGTACTGAAAATCTTGAAGATAAGATGAAGATGTACTTTCTATACAACAACCCAACAGAAGCTATTACTGGCACTCCTCTTTCCAACTCTCACTCGCATTTACACAATTTTCTTCCTGCAACAAGTCACCTCTCATGAGATCCGAGCCTGTCAGTTGCAAAAGCAAACACTTTTAATGGACATACAATTACCGTGCGCTATTGCCCCGAATGGTTAGCCTACATTGCAGCCTGGTTCACCTCTGTGGGCTGCAGCACTCTCTCTCCATACTGGACCAATTAAAAAAAAATTGTTGTTCCCAGGAGTCGCTTTCGACCCGTTTCCACCAAGCAGTACGGTACAGTACGATTCATCTCAGTTTGGTCACTTTTTTTCCATTTCCACTGTGAAAAGTTGTGGATGGTACCAGTTAAATGTTCCGTACAGTCCCCCATTTTTGGTCAATAGAGGACGGTCACTCTTGCTCAGGGCTGAGTTGTATATATAGCAATTGAATATCCTAATATTGATGTGATTCTACCATCCCAGACTTGAACTAACAATGAGACAGATGATTTTAAGGTCTTGAAAATACTGGGCTTTATACCGTTACTTGACACACTGTGGCACTTTCTTCACCCAGTTGCCAGAAAAAAAATGTCTTAAGTGATGTATTATATAAGCTGACTTGGTCATCTGGAGGTGGAGGGGATGGTGAATGGTGTGACACCTAGGCAAGACGCTGCCAATTTGCAGACCACTGTTTGAGACCAACAAACAACAAAACTGATTGTGTTTTAGTCATCGCTGCATTTCCAGGGGCTTTTTAGCCACCAAAACATGGGTGTTTTTATAGCCAAAATAATGCCACAAAAATGTTTGTTTTTTACTGAGACATAAGTGGCTCAACCAGCCTTGATTGTGCCACCAAAATCATGTTATTTAAGTCCAGACATGATCTTTTCCTTATCATAGCCAAGTGGTTTTAGTGCCTAAACCTAACCACGCATTACCGCAATGTATTTACTAAAATAATAATGTGCAAATGTAACGTTTCCATGGCTTGCAGAAAGGTACAGTGCCAACATTTTTTTCTGATGATTGGAGTACTCTTTTTGCATGTATGTCAATATGACTTATATTAACCAATGACCAAAATAAGGAACCATAGGACATTTATTTTTAAAATGGAAAATAGAAGTTGGGGGTAGTGGGGTACATTAGCTTCTCGTTTATCTGTCTTTTCTTTCTAGTGGGATGTTTATCAATAATTGGTATTCAGAGAGTTTGAAGAACCGCTAACACAGAAGCAGTTTCTGAAAAAGATGAAACAGATAAAAAGATTAAAAAAAAAGACATTTGCCCTTGTGTATATCTTTGGATTTTAACTATTGGATTTATTTGAATTCATGTAGTGCTACTACTTTTTACATTTTTTATTGGATATTATACAGATTTATGATATGTTTACTTCTCTGTTTGTTTTGCTGATGAGACATTCCACATGAGTCCCTCAGGATGTCGTCCCTTCTCACCTGCAGCTCAATTTTTCATATTTTATATCCTTTCAGTGTTTCAGCATATGTGTATTTTTTTCTCTGCAGCAATCCATGAGTTCCCCAGAGATTACTTCACCAACCAGGAGCGGGTTGATGGAGCAGTGGGCCTGCACGTCCTATGTGTGAGTGTTACCTGCAGCACTGTATACACACACTTAGAAAAGGGTGCCAGTGCTTAACAGAGCTGCTGCATTTCAAGTAGCTCCTGCTTTCTTCATTTGTGTTCAAATCAATTATAACATTGGACACTGGAAAAGGCTGCTGTGAAGGAAATCACAAAGCTGCAATTACAAAGAAAAAGCTCTTGAACAAAAGAAATTTGAATTCTGATTACTGCAAAGACTTCCTGCCAGGACATCATCAGTGTTGAGACATGTCTTTAAGGCATTTGATGCAGCAAATCAGTGTGCAGGTTGCTCTGTAAAAACCATAGATACTCTGCACAGGCTGCCATTACTGCAGTGGGGCCTCACTTTGACTGTGATAAGACTGTAATGTATGGACAGGATTTCAATTTTTATTTTATTTTTTCAAGAAATCTGTGTAGTAGATTCCTAAAAACCTGTTGTATGCTTAAGTATAGTCATCAAAATCATAAGAATAACGGTTATGATTTACCAAACTTAACCTTTTCAGCTAAATTTAGTCCAGATGTAACAGACAGGTAGACATATTTCTGTTTAGTGCTGTTATCAGCTCCTCCAACAACATACCAAGACTTTGGGGTAAAAGAAAAGCTGTAAACCTTTGCAACATGAAATTAATTTACTTTTAGTTAATTAATAACTTTTTAGTACTTCTTGTACTTATCTTCTGTTGCACTTTAGGCATTTTTTTTGTTTTGGTCCTTGAAAGCACCTCCCATCTTGTATTTCGCTAGATATTTAGTACTCTGTTGTTTTTAAAACTGGGCCCCGTGAGTGACCCTGACCCGGGGGACCCAGTGATTGTTCTGTTTTTTTTTAAATGTTTATTTTACCTATTTTTTCGCGATTGGGTTTGGTTAGGGTTTATGTGTTTTTCTTTTATTTTTGCTATCACTGGTATGTTGCCATCAATGAAACATAATAGTTCAAATTAAAGACTACCAGTAAAGGAATTATGTCCTTTGCACTGGGAGGCTTTTCCTGTTGAACATCTGTGCAGGAGGTGTTGAGTTTGTTGATGGTAACTTAACAGCAATTTAAAAAAGTGTCAAAGAAGACGCAGTTGGTATTAATTAGTGAGCGGGAACAGGATTTCTTTTGAAGAAATGAATTTAAGAGCAGCAGAGTGGTGAGTACAACATGACTTGTGATGGAATTGGTGCTTTCGATAAGTATTATTTATTTTTATATACACTTTTATATACACACTATCAAGACAGGTAAACATGAAGTTTTAAGTTTATAGTAACAGCAAACAGCATCAACAGCAAATGAAACCTGGAGCAAATCAGAAAACAATGCGACTGTTCACTAAAAGGTATAAAAAGAAATAAAATTCTGTATAAAACTGGAGAAATTTTAAAAAAAGGGCCTTTGTCTAATACTGTACTTACTAATACTAACACACACGCACATGCCACACACAGAGGAGCCACCCACTGAGCCGGCTGCCAGTGTGGTGTAATGTGGAAGTGTTTGGCAGATGTTGAGCAGAGGCTTATGTGTTATGTGAGGACACTGACTAACTGTCTAAAGATTCAGACACCAAAACTGCAGCTTTACATGCCAAACTGAGGTTACGTCATTTCCTAAAATTACATTCATCTCTGTGGAAGCCTGTTATCTACCTATCTATCTATTGATCTGTCTATCTGCTATCTATATTCATGCCAACGCAAGTATAGTAACCAACAAGCATTTTCTGAAGCAGTTTGAGTCGTCTGTCTTAAATTTGTTTATTGTCAATGTGCAAATATCGTACAGGATGGCAGAGAACAAAGTTTGTATTAGAACCCATATTTCCCTTGTGTGTCTTTACAGAAACAGGATCCCCAGCCAACATTTTTATGTGGACCCATGCGGGTAGTAAATGGGCTGAGCAATGGGCCTTACATAGGATTGGACAAGGGTTCCATATAGACCCTTTTTGTGTTGTGTTTTGTGTTGTGGGGAAGAAAGAGACAAGGTAGAGTTATCAAGGTAGAGTTAAAGGTGAGCTGACACCAGGTGAATGATGGTAAAGCCTGTGATTTAATAGAGAAAAATAGAGTACAAATTTTTCAGCAGGTGTCTTTGACAGTTGTGTATTGTTCCTTACCAGTGTGTGTGTGTGTTTGTGTGTGTGTGTGTGTTTGGCCCCTGCAGGCAGTCTATATGTTCTATGCTCTGGCCATGGTGTGTGACGACTACTTTGTCCCCTCTCTAGAGAAGATATGTGAGGTAAGAAAACACTGCAAGTTATTACTGCACTTAACTGAGCTGACATCACTTCACAACACCTCTCTGTGTAATGAGCTGTCATGTGTTTCTGTAAGAAGAGTGTTTTCTTTCTTTCTTTCTTTCTTTTTCTTTCTTTCCTTTTCTTTTTCTTTGTCTTGTTTTTCTTTCATTCTTTCTCTTTGTCTTTCTTTCTCATTTTTTTCTTTCTTTATTCATTTCCTCCTTCATTGTTATTTTTTGTTTTTCTTTCTTTTGTTCTTTTTTCATTCATTCCTTCTTTCTTTCATTCTCCTTCTTTTTTTCTTTTTACATTGTTATTTCTTTCTCCTTTGTTTCTGTCTTTCTTTCTTTCTTCTGTATTTCTTTGTCTCTCTTTATTTCTTGTTTTTCTTTCATTTTCTTTCTTTGTCTCTCTTGCTGTCTCTCTCTCTCTCTCTCTCTCTCCCTCTCAGCGTCTTCACCTGAGTGAGGATGTTGCAGGAGCAACCTTTATGGCAGCAGGCAGTTCAGCTCCTGAACTATTCACCTCTGTCATTGGTGAGAAACGCATGCACGTACGCACGCACGCACGCACACACACACACACGCACACACACACACACACACACACACACACACACACACACACACACACACACACACACACACACACACACACATTTGCATACCCATATTCATACATCTTTAAGGACCCAACCACAAGTTAACAAGGTAAAAGTAAATTTTCTGAGATAAGACTGCATTAGTATCACAAAACGTCATCAAATTTAACTTAAGAAAATAAAAAAATAAAATGAAATGAAACTAATAAAATGAAACTATGCATAAATGATAGAGTTTCCTAAAAATACTCCAGAGTAATCGAACATTGGCTCATATCTTTGATGGCAATAAGAATGAGTGAAAACTAAACCCTTGATATAAGAAGGCCCAACAGAAGGACCTATTTTTAATTCCTTTTCATCACACTGTATAAAATCATAACAACAAGGTTGATTACTATATCATTATTTATTATGGCTCACAGTAACCTGTCAGTAGCAGCATAGTTTCAAGACTGCTGTTTAAATAGTTAACATCATTAAAGCTGTGTCAGTGCATGTTACATCTAGGGGTCAACCATCATCAGGAGTGAATAAATTACATTTAAAGGTTAATGGAAAATCTATCAAAAGGCTTTCTGAGGGAAAATATCTCAGCCTTATTTTAGACCCCAGTTTAAATTTGGAAAAATGGGTTAAAAGGAGAGAAAGGGTGAGTGGATGACGTTACACTGCAAATGTCTTGTGCATCTCATGATTTTGTCACATTTAAGGTGCTGTACTACTTCATGATGAAGCAGCCCCCAGAACAGAAATGATGGTAACTTGATTAAATTCACTTGCTTGATGTTCATTAAGAAAGGACTGTACGTGGAACCACAGAACTCAAACTGGATTATCAGCAGAGTTTTTAATTCTAAGCGAAGCAGTATTTGAAGAATGATTAGGTTGTCGGCTCTCATGATACTTTTGTTACAAATATTTGTATTTTCTATTTATTGTTGGTATTTTGTGTGTTTTCATATCCACATACTTGTGGGTTTTTTTGCAATGTATCGACTTTTTTTCCACACAATTTCATCCAAAGAGTGCAAATAGGCTTGTTGCAAACTTTAAGGCTTGTGACCCCTTAAATGAAGCCATGTCTAGTCGTGGCCTCTCATCACAGGCATCACCTAAATATAGACATGAGTTCAACAGTCATTTGTCATTTTTCTTATCAAGGATTTTCAAAGGATTTTATTTTTATAATGCCTCCGTGCCGGTGATAGCTGTGTCAGAGGCATTATGCTTTCATTTTGTACGTACATATGCCTGTCCCATTTTAATGAACATGATATCTCAAGAACGCCCTGAGGGAATTGCATCAAATTTGGCACAAGCGTCCACTCAGACTCAACAACGAACTGATCAGAATTTGGTGGTTGAAGGTAAAAGGTCAAAGTTACTGTGACCATGTCTGTCTTAATTCTTGTGAATACGATATCTCAAGAACACCTTGAGGGAAATTTTACAAATTTGCCACAAATATTCACTTGAATTCAATGATTAACTGATTAGATTTTGGTGGGAAAAGGTCACTGTGACCTTGCATCCCTCTCATTCATGTAAACGTGATATCTCAAAAAGACCTTGTGGGAATTTCTTTAAATTTGGCACAAACATCCACCTGGAGTCAATAATGGACTGATTTTGTGGTTGATGATCAAAGGTCAAGGGCACTGTGACCCATTCTTGTGAACGTAAGATCTCAAGAACAATTTGAGGGATTTTTTTCTCAAATTTGGCACAAATGTTCACTTCAGTTCAACGATGAACTGATTAGATTTTGGTGGTCAGAGGTCAAGGTCACTGTAACCTCACAAAACATGTTTTTGGCCATCATTTAAAAATTCATACAGTAACTCTGACAAAATGTCACACAAATGTCTAATACAATAAAAAGATGAAGTGATGACATTTTTCATCCAAAAAGGCCAAAAGCTGACTTCACCATGACATCATAGTGCTGTAAAAACCGGCCCTTATTCAATGTTATATCTCAGGAACAGAAGGGGAGACATTTGGTCAGATATTTAATTGGTGACCCTAATCTTGGGTGCCTACCTTGAAACTGTGCTGATTGTATAGATCTGCTGTGCTGCTGGAGGGAAGATGTGTGAAGCATTCATGTTTTCACAAAATTGTAAACTGTGAGTGCAATTCGACTGGTGCACGGAGGCATACAACATCGCAGTGGTAAATCTAGTTTAAACGTAACTATTACAACTGTAAATATAACCAAGCTTCAATTCAAAATTATTGTTATTGTTAATGTGAACTCAGTTATCATCCAGTTACCATTAGCGGGGCTAACATAGCAACCACAGAACCAAAGCATTGTGGATCAGCTGGCTCTTTGACTACAATCACAGCACAGAACCATGTCAACATCACCAAGAACACAAAACCAGAAGCTTTATCCCCAAAATGTGAATAGCTTGTCACGTGTGGTTATCGGTGTTTGTGTATCTGCTGCACAGGAGTTTTCATCACCAAAGGTGATGTCGGGGTCGGCACCATTGTGGGCTCAGCCGTCTTCAACATCCTCTGCATTATCGGAGTGTGTGGGATATTTGCCATACAGGTACACTGCAAAACACACATACACCTATCAATAATGTTTTTCTGTCATTTTTCCCTCCAACAGTCATGCAAGCCTGTAGCAGGCATTTTAAACACTGCAGTATTAAGTCTGCATGAGCTGATCTGTTTGTGCCAAGCCTCTGGCACTGTTTGTTCTTAAAGAATTATATTTATATTACATTTTCTGCAGTATGCCTAAGCTAATGCAGTTTAAAGAAATTAGCACTTCACATTAAAAACCTTGGATGGGAACTATGCTTTCTTTCTCTCGTTATAACTTAATTTATTTTGCAGCAGAAGTGTGTGTCAGAAAATGATATGTGTCCCGTTCACTGCTGTAATCCCACGAGGAAAAGAGAAACACACTTGAAAGAATTGTTTTCCTATTTAGATTACATGTTACGTAAGCCCAAAACACACACACACACACACACACACACACACACACACACACACACACACACACACACACACACACACAGAGAGCTTGGTTCATCTTGTTAGTAGTGCACAGCAGTGAGTACCTTGTGGGATATGTTACTCAACAGGACAAAAAATGTAGTTCAGTGTCGGCAAGTTTTTGCATCGTCTCACTCCTTCTGTCTGTCTGTCTGTCTGTCTGTCTCTCCCAGACAATCCGTCTCTCCCGCTGGCCTCTGCTCAGAGACTCTCTGTACTACACCATTTCTATCTCTGCTCTAATAGTGGTAAGAAACAGTTTGATAAACACAGTCATATAAAAATGACAAACACAAGGATCCATCCTGGAGTGTGTTGGGTGGAGAAATATTAATAGATTTTAACATATTGTTGATTGTCTACATGTAATGATGCCTTTATGTATTGTGTGATTTTAACAGCTGTTTGAATTACATATTTAAATCTGCGATTTTCACATCTCTGTCATTTTCTTCTCTCTTATTACAGTTCATATATGATGAAAAAGTGGTTTGGTGAGTCAGATTTTGTCGATTGTTTAAAATGAATCACAAGGATTAATGAGAAGATGACAGCATTAAATTACAGTTTACTAAATAATTCACATGGTAAATTGATCCAACTGTGTTTTCCAGGTGGGAAGCTCTCACATTGATTCTGATGTATTTCGTCTACATTTTGATCATGAAGTAAGTATTACTTTATAAATTACAGATAAATATTGAAATACAATAAACCAGCTGTGGATTTTAGGAGGTGTGCAGTTGGTCAAGCAAGAGCCCAAGAGCAGCTCAACAAAACAAAAAGCCGAATACAAATAACAGTTTTTTGTGATAAGAATTTGAAGTCATGGGGCAATTTCCCATCCAGTTAATTGTACATAAATGTTAGATGTAACTGGAATTTAACGTGACCTTTGTTTCAGGATGAACTCCCATGTTGTTCGTTTTCTGGAGAGGCGGAATAAGAACTCATCCAGTTTGAGGAACGGAGCGGCCAATAACGCCGAGCTAGACGATGGCTGTGATGCTACCTCTGTTCTACTGAAGAAAGGTACACTTTCTGTTTAACAAGGGTTCAAAAGCTGGGTGCATTTCAGTACTGGGTAGACGGATAAACTCTTGTTTACCAGGAAAAAGTTTCAATACAACTCCATCTTAAATCACAAATGTTTGCATGTTGTACATTTCTGTTTGTTTACCACTTAAACAAAAGAAAGACATGTTAATTACTGAGCTTTACACATATTGTTAAGTGTATTTTTGAACTCGTGACAGAGCATGGCTAGCTGTTTCCCTCTGCTTGTAGTCTTTATGCTGAGCAAAGTTGAAGGCCTCACTGCTGCATCTCCATACTTGGCACTGAAGACAATAGTTGTGTTTACATGGACCCTAATATTCC
Source organism: Cephalopholis sonnerati (assembly GCA_019142605.1). Taxonomy (NCBI): domain Eukaryota; kingdom Metazoa; phylum Chordata; class Actinopteri; order Perciformes; family Serranidae; genus Cephalopholis; species Cephalopholis sonnerati. The sequence continues at coordinate 34,523,544 of JAGQAX010000018.1, forward strand.
ACTAACAATCAGAACAATAGCCCAGTCAGAATACAAAAACTGAGGAGACACAGCCCGATCAGAGGGTATTTTCAATCAGGTTGAGAGGGGTGGTGTAAACATTTTATAATCTGATAGGAAAATATTAGTGCCTGATAACCATGTAAATGTTTAATCTGATCTCTGTGGTTGGAATAAACTGATTCTTTTCATGCATGTTTCTCCCACCTAAGGGTATCATTAGGTCATGTAGGGGGTGCATTCCAGGCCCTCAGGAAAGCAGGTCAGCCTTGCTTACAGTTTTCTCCCAGTCCCAACTTGTGGTATGTAAGCAAAAAAATGCCCATAGCATTTTCCCCACAGACCACCATTGTAAAAGACACATCTGTAAAACTGTTGACAGGACATCTCAAACTGCAAACAAGGTCAATTATGAAACCTTCTATCATGAAGTTTTTATCCTTAGTGGTTTTATATTTGTAAAACTCTCCTCAAGCCAAGAAAATTGATTTAAAAATCCATGACATAATCACAGTGTAAAGTCTAAGAGCCGAGCTGGAGCTCGCAAGAGGAGCCAGCAGCATAAACACCGTTGTGCATATTCAGTTGGCCTCATACTGTGGAGGTAAACCAGGGAGCGAGGAACTTTTTTTGGCGTGTGCGCCAGGCGAGCAACTCTACTGGAATGAATAGGTGCCGTCCTGGCATCCAGTATCTAATTATTATTAATTATCTATGGTGCAAACTCACTACATGTTGTATCAGCTGTTTCTACAAGCCTCCCTCTGCTGATTTTGGCAGAGCATCATTACAAAATTTAAAAAAATATTTAGTGCTCTGCTAGTGCAACAGTCTTATCTGAGTGCTCTGATTAGTAAGTGTATTTTTTGTTGTTACTGGCTGAATTGTTAAGTTGCAGGAAAACAATCGTCTATGACTGGCTAGTAGCAATAGCCTCCATGTGAGATGTTTAGGAAACATCAGTAAATAGCAGTATCTACCAATAGTCTGCATGCGAGGACTTCAGGGGACACATGCAGTTTATTGCTACAGAAAATAACCTGTGTTACACTTATGTTACATCACTACTAAACTGTTTTAACAGACAGGGCCACTTTTTCTTCACTTTATGTGGTGAATAAATTGAATTTTCTCAGTAAGCTTGAATTTTTTTTCTGTTATATTTTCAGCAGATTAGACACTTCACAGCAGGAACTACTTTGCACAAGTCAAAATAAGTTACATTCTGATTAAGCCTTGGGGCATGTAAATGCTCCTTCTATTAAATCACTTCATTAATAAAACAGTTCAGTTGAAATCTCAGATTGAGGAAATATTGTCCATGTAACCACAGCTAGTATAAAATTGTATTATCCAAAGTGTTGAACTTTTCTTTAAGCGTCACTTCTTGACTGCAGAGTTGTATTATCAGATGTAAGACGCTGTAGCCACCTGTGTGGAACCATTTCTATGGTTACAAACATTGTGAGAATTTATTCAGGCCACTTAGTTATGAGTGTCTGCTACTGAACTACACTCACCAGCCACTTTATTAGAAACACCTTGCTAGTACCAGGTTGGACCCACTTTTGCCGTCAGAACTGCCTTAATTCTTCATAGCATAGATTCAACAAGGTACTGGAAACATTCCTCAGAGATTGTGGTCCATATTGACATGATAGCATCACACATTTGTCTTAGATTTGTCAGCTGCACATCCATGATGCGGATCTCCCGTTCCAAATTTACACCAAATTCTGACGCTACCATCTGAATGTCACAGCAGAAATCAAGACTCATCAGACCAGGCAAGGTTTTTCCAATCATCTATTGTCCAATTTTGGTGAGCTCGTGTGAACTGTAGCCTCGGTTTCCTGTTTTTAGCTCACAGGAGTGGCACCCGGTGTGGTCTTCTGCTGCCGTAGCCCACGAGTTGCTCTTTCAGAGATGGTCTTCTGCATACCTCGGTTGTAACGAGCAGCTATTTGAGTTACTGTTGCCTTTCTATCATCTTGAACCAGTCTGGTCATTCTCCTCTGACCTCTGGCACCAAAGTCACTTAACTAACAAAGTGGCTGATGAGTGTAAATGTTCTAGTACAGATATCCCATGGTTTAAAATATAGTAGATGGATACGTTCTCCTGTGGTCACAGGCGCATGTGTGTATTTCTGTGATTACATGCATGTGTATGTGTTTCCTACAGCGAACCACCACAGGAAGACGTCGGTGTTGATGGTGGATGAGCTGCTGTCAGCGTACCCCCACCAGCTGTCCTTCTCCGAGGCCGGCATGAGGATCATGATCACCAGTCACTTCTCCCCACGAACCCGCCTCACCATGGCTTCACGAATGCTCATCACCGAGGTCAGGACACACACAGGCCAGGCGCACTACAGCTGTGCTTTTGATTGAAAAAAGAAAGAAAAAAAGATTGCTGCCATTTCCAATTTAAAGCAGACTGCAGTGTGTTTTCCTCAGAGGGAGAAGTGTTTCAGACAGCCTCTTTAACAAGGTAATCTGGTGCTGCACAGAGGGCCGCCCGACAAATCAGCTCCACCACTGAACATCCTGGGCATTACGTATTTTAGTACATTTCTCAAGGACGAGCCAAGACATGATGTCAAGACCTGGTCAGAAATGACAACATGTTATGCCCAGCCTCAGTCTTCTTGTCGTCCACGTCAAATTCAGTTGTTTTTTTTGCAACAGACTGTATACATATGTGCTCTACTGATCACAGGCTGGTTGAGTTTTGCGAAAAATTGCCCTAAAGGGAAAAATGTAAATTTGTTTGTTGTTGTTGTACTGCGGTCATATAGTGATTACCGCAGATATTGAGATGGCCACGTTACAGAGATGGGGCCCTGTTCATTCCTACAGAGACAGAACATATTTAAGTCCAGCCCCCACCGGCGGGCAAAACAATTAATCGCTCTCCGTTGACTTTGTATTGCTTGAAGGTGCCTCCTTGTCATTAACATCTGCTGGCAAACAACACAAAAGTATCTAAAAGCTGCTTTGTGGTGGAATGCAACACCAACATGGTAAAGAATCCATAACTAAGTTTTTACAAGCTGCTAAACCAAAAAACTGAGCTTGCAAGCAACAAGACATGAGGCATTATCATGAAGATACGGGAAAACACTGGGATCCTGACACCCAGTATGCCTATGTGCAGCAAGCATTTTGCTAATTTTGACAGAAACACTGTAAAGCTTTACACTAACTAAACTATGTAATGCCTGTTTAATCTTTGTTAGCTTAAATGACGATTTTACGTAGTGTTTTGATAAAGTGATTGTAAATATCAAAGTATGTCACAACTGGCCATTCACTGGGATCTTTCACCAAGATGAACAGGGTGAGGAGAAGAGGACACTGAGACAGACTGACAGTATTGACTTTTTCAATGTAACTTTTTGTCTCTGGTAGACAAAAGATGTTAAAATAATCCTTTAACATGCTGATATCTAATGTTTTAAGCTAGCTACAGGCATTTTCTTAGCATTTTCAGCCCTCAATTGCATATTGTAGCGCCATTTGTTTTCCCCTCTATTGGGCATGTCTTACAGAGTATGACATGTTGCACTCTGGCCCCCTTTACACCTTGCATTAGCATACGTTTTTTGCGATCGGATAGCAATCGGATAGCGCTTGACCACATACATTTATACCTGGTATTAATATGCGTCTCTGATGTCCACATCCAGATCCGTTTGCTATCAGATAACGCTCCGTCCCGCTGACGTCAAATCCTAGCAGCACACTACAACGTCATATCATGTGCACCACAATAACAACAACAAGATGTTAACCACCCATGAAGTTGCGTTCTTGTATGGACACTTTTGTCAGACCAAATGGAGAGCAGACACTTCGTCTCACCGTGGCTCCGTCTTCGGCGTTTCTTTACCGTTGTGAAGATATTCACATATTCTTTTTGGGTTCAACACTGATTTCCACCTCCATGTCATAGGCAGAAAACAATGAGCAACGTAGGGTAGGGCTATTAACCCCCCCACCCCACCCACACCCACACACACACACATGCACACACATACACACAAAAACACACTTTTTATTTTATAAGATTTTTTTTAACAAATTCCATTGGTTTCTATGAAAGCAAGTCCGTTTTCTTCAATAGCTTTCACATTACTGGATCCAGACACCCCACACCAATGTAGAATGGTTTGGCCAAGTGGGCCTAGTAAGGCACACCTCTTTTTAAATAGCTTTCATGCACTTTTTATTTTTATTATGAGATTTTTTTAAACAAACTCCAACAAACCATTCTAAATTGGTGTGGGGTGTCTGGGTCCAGTAATGTGAAAGCTATTGAAGAAAATAGACTTTTTTCAAGGGAAACCAATGGAGTTTGTTTAAAAAAATTCTTAGAAAATAAACAGTGTGTTTTGTTAGTGTGTGTGTGTGTGTGTGTGTGTGTGTGTGTGTGTGTGTGTGTGTGTGTGTGTGTGTGTGTGTGTGGGCGGGGGGGTTAATAGCCTTACCCTGTGTTGCTCATTGTTTTCTGCCTATGACATGGAGGTGGAAATCAGTGTTGAACCCAAAATGAAAATGTGAATATCTGTTGAATATCCAACGTCAAACTATCTTCACCACGGTGTTTTCTTTTTCTCTGCAGTCGCTACCCGGTGAGTGTTGTTGTTGTTATCTTCTTCCTCCTTCTACCTGTGTTCACCTGGTGCACCTCGCTTACTTGTTTTCATCCACGGAGTTGTTGCAAGTGGATTGGAGACGGATTTGCATTTACACTCGTGTTGGATGGGGTCACAATGCGTCCCTGACCACCTTCAGAAGTGGTTTGGCTGATCGGATAACAATATGTCCTCAGTACGTTTCGAGTGTATTCACACCTGTACTTTCATGTGGTCAGGAGCAATCGGATTGCTATCCGATTGCAAAAAACGCATGCTAATGCCAGGTGTAAAGGGGGCGTATGTCTCTATAAAAGTTGCTCAGTGGCACATGACGCCAAAACAGTTCTATTTCCGCAGGTATGAAATGACCTGGATGATTGGCACTGCTTCCACATCATTGGTCACATAGAGCAGCTGCTCTAGAGACTTCTGCCGGCCAAGCTGGCTACTTCAGTTAAACGCTCTGCTAACTTGAATGAGGTTAAATTGGTTTAATCTTGCAGCTCTTTTGGGCTTTCCAAATGTTATTGGACCAAATGGATTAAATCCTGATAGTGAAACGAGTCTTTACAGGTTTGTGCCACTCAAAAAATGTATTCACTGATTTACAGATGTCTCTTTACCAATGTAAGTCTATGGTAAAAATGTCTTTTTGGGCTGCAGGGCATCAACTGATAGATTCGGGAGTTATAATTCCACTGCTTGGCCACTAAATTGGCCTCAAGGCCCGGCACACTTTCTGGGGGCATGGTTAACTCTGTTAGCTCTCTCAGCACTGTTGTGTTGTTTATGTAGTTAGAAATGGTAGCTGCTAGCTGCCAGGTCAGCTACCTCCATGTTTAGAACCATGTTCAGACGACTGATTTGCTCTTAATTTTACATGGAGCGCCTTTAACAGTAGCTTCCTGGATGTCTGTATTAAGAGCTTTAGAGGCCCTGACACACCGAGCCAATGGTTGGTCGTTGGTTAGTGTTGGCAAGTGTCTGTTGCCCTGGTCTTTGCAGTGTGTCATGCACTGTTGGCCCTTGTCGGCCCTTGTTGGCCTTTGTGGGCCATTTTTCAGCCAATTCCGAAAAAGCCAAAGCAATTCCCAGTAAATATTGATATGTCATCTGGTTCAATTTAATCTGGACAATTGAAGCTGCTGTATGAAATAGATTCAGCATTTAAAGTAGGATCTGTCAGTATGTTTATATAATTGTGTGTGTGTGTGTGTGTGTGTGTGTGTGTGGTTATGATACAGAGGCAGCGTCTGATCAACACACGAACTCTGACCAATGGTGACTCTGATGTTCCAGTGAAAGGAGGAAGTAGGCGGGGCATAGAGAATGGGCTGTCCGGGGCTGAAAGGGGTGTCAGTGTTCGCCATGATGACCGAGAGGCGGGCAATGAGACGGAGAACGAGGACAATGAGAACAACGAGAACGATGAAGAGGAAGAAGAAGAAGATGGAGACGGACCCTTAGTGCCCTTCCAGTGCCCAGGTACCTGCTGTAGATGAATCTGTGTGGAATGTGTTTGCACACTGTTATAGAAAATTATTTATTTTTAAAGACATACAAAAGTTTTTTGTAAATGTTGTGAGCAGTTTCACGTAAGAAGTATTTGTTTTCTACCGAATCACATCAACCAACTGTAGAACTACACAGAAGGATGTTACATGTCTACTCATGGAGAGAGGCTCGTACTCTTGACACATGAGATGTAAACATTAATGGCGTCCTTCTCGGCTGAGCTGTAACATTAGCTAACTCAGTGATGCTAGGTGAGCTAGCAGTAGATGCACACTTCTTTCTGAGAGCTCATATGGTTGGTGGGTGTAGATCGGTAGAAAGAAAATAGCTCCTCCATGAAACTGAGCACAACAAGGTCTGTGGTCAGTGGTATGTCAGTGGTATAGTGTGCTGTAGGTGTTTTGTTTCAATGCACAGTAAGAGCTTAAAGGGACAGTTCACCCCAAAATCAAAAAACATATTTTTCCTCAACCTGTAGTGCTATTTATCAGTCTAGACCCTGGGTCTAGACAGGGGGTCCTCAGAGTCACTGCAGGGGGGCTGCAAGATGACCTCTAAATAATTTAACTAATTCATTCAAGTTTTAGTAAGTAAAATGTGCCTGAAAATCCACATTAACATAAATCTAATATATTATTAGCAAAGATAAATCAGCCTATTCATAAAGACCTATTTAGTTAACAGTACACAACATTAATGATAGGCTGACTGTTACCCATGAATCCTTGTGCAATCATATGAGCTAGTTAACACTACATCACTGTGCGGTACCTGTTTTTCTCTTTTTTTGGCATATTAGCAAATTAGCTGTAATACTATGTTGAGGTTACAGACATTCTTGTGAGCCTCAATGGATTGTTTTATAACTTTCTACTAGTCTCTGACACACCGTCCACCTTGGAAACCACCGTTGAAAGTGCAGAGGGGAGGCTAAGGCATCTAGCCATGCTACAACTGCTGCTGACTTCGCAGCTACAGGCAAACAAGAGAAGACCCGAAATCCCGAAATGTCCCAAGTGCAACTCAGTTTTAAACAATATATGTAGTGGGGGGTCCCTGCTCCGTCTCTCTCTGAGTTAAGGGACTCTTTGAGTCCTTAGCCTGAAAAACGTTGAGGACCTCTGGTCTAGACTGTTTTGTTGTGAGTTGCTGAGTGTTGGAGACATCAGCCATAGAGATGTCTGCCTTCTTTCAAATATAAAGGAACTAGCTGGCACTCAGCTTGTGATGCTCAAAGCACTACTATAAACTATCTTGACTGATAAACAGCACTACAGGTAAGACGCAAAATATGTGTTTTTCTTTCGATTTGGGGTGAACTGTCTCTTTAAACAAAAGAGAAGTGTTTATTAGTGAGCTTTAGAAGTGGTGGCAGCCATACTGTTGAATGTCAGGCTAGCTAATTCCCCCTGCTTTTAGTCTTAATGCTAAGCTAATCACGTTCCAACTCAACAGATGTGAGATTGAGAAAATAAGCCGATTTCCAAAAATGTTTAACTGTTCCTTTGATATGTGAGCTTTGCAGTTTGGATATGTAGCAGAGAGTATACTCTGTTTTCAGAATTAATAATAGTTGTAACTGTTTTTAGTACATCAGGAGAAAGATTTTTCCCGTAATGCAGTCACAGGTTGTTGAATGTTGGTTTAAGGTTGCTGACAGTTATGCACAAAATATGTACCCCAGTTAGCTTTCATTTTATCTTTGACATGCTGTGCTTCAGTTTCCACTTAAACAGCAGACTCTGTGGTGTCCTACTCTGTCAGTATGTCTTACATCAGTGTAGTGCTCACACAAAATCTTTCAAAAATGCTAAAGGCTTTTTTATAACTGAAAATAATCACGATGAAAAGGGCGATAAACAAAAATGTAATCCCAAAAAGTTGATGAAAGGATAAAGTGAACTGAAAAATCTGCTGTTATTTTTTTTTAAATCTTATTTAGATAAAGACATGAATCCTGTGATTAAAACACAGATTAGCAAAAGCAGAACCATGACTCTGTTGGCTTTGTATCTTTTATCACTGGTGTGAGCATTTATTGTTTATCATCTGCAAGAGTAATCCTTATCAAATCAAGTGTGTTTGGATAAGACGTGTCTATCAAAATAGGTTGAATTTGAAAACAGTTTATCAAGCTATGAAATAAATTCATTTTTATCCATTTTTATATTAACTGATTATCATTAACATTCATACATGCGTAAATCCTGTATATTAGATACTGTAACAAAGTGCAAATTTTCTGTCCCCACATTTCAAAGCTATATAGTAAGAAATAAATTTGCATGAACCTTATTTAAAAATGGGATAAGACAACAAACTGTTGTTAAGGGTGGGTGTTATAGACTGTATAAAAGAATGGACGTAGCTACCCTGACATCACTCACTAGTATGTGGACTACCATTTTGAAATCTCAAGTCTGGGAAAGCTGCTCACCCTTGCAGCAAACCTTTCCCAGTGGCCACTCGCTGTATTGCAGCAAAAAAATCCCCTGTGGCCAGAAAGCATTTTCCTCATGTACCACCAGTGTTAAAGAGACATCTGTAAAACTGTTGACACTGTAGGACACCTCCAACTGCAAACAATGTCAATTACAAATCTTTCTTGGTTTCCTATTTGTAAAACATTTTTCAAGCCAAGAAAAGCGATTTAAAAATCTGTGATGTCATAACGATGTAAAGTCTATGAGCTGAGCCGGAATACGCAGGCAGGGCCATTGGGTGAAACGCTGCTGCGCATATTCAGTGGACCACATATTGTGGAAGTAAATCCGAAAGCTAGACAACTTATTTAGTGTATGCACCAGGCGAGCAACACCACTGGAATGAATAGGCACCATTGTGGCATCTAGCATACATTTATTATTAAAATCTATGGATTCTGGCCATCACCATCTTGGATTTTCAGAGCCAGGAGTGATTTGGACGAAAGGGTGGAGCTAATCCCTATGCCAGCTGCTAGCTTGGTTAGCACTGTGCATTTACAGCTATGGTTAACTGTGATAATGCTAATTTTTGCTAGGAAAAAAAAAAATTAAACCCAACTGTATTTACCGATAAAGCTCTGTATCTGACTCCTTAGAGGATCTTGTAGAACAACCAAAAAAGGCTTTTTTTAGGCAACCAAAATGTTACATTAACTTTCGTGAACTAAAAAAACACTGAAATAGCGACAGCTTCAGCTACGCCTATAATCTGTCGTTACAACATATTTACATCACCTAACCAACATTGTTGCAATGGTAGTGGATGGCACCCACCTGTTACTCAAAGCAGTAGTGCCCTTAGTTATGCCTAACTGTAAGCCTTAATAACATTTTAACATGTGAGTTGTACTGTACTAGAGCTGTGCGATATGGACAAAAATGTATATCCCAATATAGGTAATTTTATATCCCGATAACAATATATATCCCGATATAGTATTATTACGTAAAATTATATATATACACACATGAAATGAATGCCATGTCGACACACATGAATTTAGAGATGGAATCTGTAATTTCGTGGTGTCTGCGGGACTGCTTGTCATAGACAGTGCCTTTGGACATTGACTCTTTCAGGCTCATTTGGTGTGTGTTTTTCTTTTCATCACTTCGTGGTTTAACTTTAGTACTTTGTCGCATTATAACGCTGTCTCTGTACTGTTCTTCATGCCGTGTCTTTAAGTGATAGAAAAGATTAGACGTGTTCGAGTCACTAGTAACGACTTGTTGGCGGCATGTTTTGCAGATTACCGTTTTTTGGTCGGTGTCTGCCTTTTCAAATCCAAACCAGTGCCAAACAATGGAGTTCCTGTTACCTCTTTTCAGCACCAATTCCTCTTTCTGTTCTGTTGGTTCAGCGTCCATTGTGCTCTCCATCTCTGCTACGTTGTTTACGTCCATGCTCCCGCTGGCTCTCGCACGCATGGATGAAAACGTTAGCAGTGCCGTAAAGGAGTTCTTGCAGGTGACGTAAACGTAAACAGTTACATTAGCCGAGCTAACCACAGCCCACACGTTAAAATTACGATATAAACGACAGAGGATTATATCGTACGGTAGACATTTTTCTATCGCACTATGATATATATCGTAATATCGCACAGCACTACCCTGTACAGTTGGATATTTTAACATGGGGGTCTATGGGGACTGATTCGCTTCTGGAGCCAGCCTCAGGTGGACATTAGAGGAACTGCAGTTTTTGGTACTTCCACATTGGCTTTGTTTTTCAGCCCCAGAGGTTTACTGACAGTTTTAGAGGTCTTATATGGTATGAGAGGGTATTAGAATTTGTCTTTGTACCCTTCCCCCCTCTCTAGACAGCCCATGTATATCTGCCTTGACATTGTATGTTGCCCTGTGTGTTTTCAGTGGGTATGTGCAACAAACTGAAGTGGCTGCTGGCCTGGCCTCTATGCCTGCTGCTGTACTTCACTGTCCCCAACTGCTCCACGCCTCGCTGGGACAACTACTTCATGCTATCCTTCGTCTGCTCCACCCTGTGGATTGCCGGCTTCTCCTACATCATGGTCTGGATGGTGAGAGACTGGGAGGAAAAAGAGGGGAAGGGAAACTGGCAGTTCAGAAGATACAAAAAAAGATATTTTTCTCAGTTACATGCTATTCTGCTGTAGCCTGTATGAGTTTTAAATTTACATTTGTGTTAAATCTTTGATGTCTTGAGTAATAATTAACGTGAAATAATAAGTGTTTTTTAGCTATATAAACAAGAGATTTTTGAACTGTGGCTGAAATGGAATGAAAATGAAATGGAAAATATCTTTTTTAATATATATATATATATATATATATATATATATATATTCTTTTTTTTTTTTTTACAAAAAAATAGTCTATATAATATAGGCTAGACCAGTAGTCCGCTAATGTTGTTGTTGTTTCCAGCATTTGCTCACCACCCAAAGTAACAACAGGCATGTGCGAATCGAGAAGATTAAGTTCTGATAAATCCTCACCTTACAAGGCATTTAAAAAAAATGTAGTGCCCTAAAACTCTGTTTGCTTATGGAGAGCCCCAAAACGTAGAGGAAAATATCTTTAACAAAAATATCTGTGTACATGTAGACAGGGCTGTAGGAGCTGACTGACAAGTTCAGACGGAAAAGATGCACAAGAGATTGCAAACAAAACCAATACAAGCTCTATTATTTGCGTTTGCAGCCCTGAGGAACACTTAACAAAAGCTTAAAATAAAGTAATATTGATAATGTGAATAGAGATAGCAGAAAGCAGCAGCTGGTTAGCTATAACAACCATTACGCTACTACGTTGTTTATTATCGCCGATACTATATTGTAACAGTCTCCCTGGTGTTTTACAAGGTGTGATTTAAGTCCAAAAAAATAGAATGAGCAACTTTTATTCTTAAACTGACTAAATGTGAAAGGATACACTGGTGGACAGTTGATATTAGCTGCAGGAATAGGCTCGTAATCATTTTCAGAGCTATCACTTCTTAGCATCTTTCAGCTCATTGTTATGATTTTTTTCTAAGTTGTTTTCAGTGGAATAAGGTCTGATAAAGTCTGTACACTTCCTGCTCAGCACTAAACAGCAGACAGACACAGTTAGCATTAGCTGGTGAGCATAGTTGAGCATGTAGCAGCTAAAGAGCCAGATATTTTCATCAGGAGTTGAAAGCCAGGAACAAATGAATGCTAATGTTGCTCCAGAACTTCTGGGTGAGTATATTGGCAATAGTTTGCTTACACGTTAGCTATGTGTCACATGTGTGCTGGCTTTTTCAAGTTCACTAATGTGGCTAATAGCTAATGTGTTAGCAAAGTGCTGAGTGTTAACACTTGCAGATACATTAAAGGTGCTTTAATTAATATTTTGCTGCTTCAGGGTAGTGGAACAAGCTGGAAGTAGAACGCTGACATGTCACCACCTGATAAAATTCATTAATATGTCAGCAAACCCTGGCGTAAGCCCTGTTTACACAGGACTTGTATTACCTGGGGACCTCTGGCAATATAGAAAAAATGCAGAGGTCGTCTATCATTTTAATCCCGCACAAACTTGTCATGTTCATAGTTTTTCCATCACAAAACACCTACCTTATTTCGCCAAACACAGAGGTTGTGTGATAATATCAGTCCAGGAATAGGCATCTTGGTGATCTGGAGGTCGTATTTAGGTTTTCTGTTTCACTCTTCACCTTGTTTCTGCCTCTGTCCTGGTCAAGCATTATGGATCCTGCCTTAGCAATTGTAAATGAAACTTTTGACAGCATTTTGGGTGCAGGTGGCTCATCTTCCTACACAGCATGAAGACCTGCTCACAGAAAAAGCAAGCTTAAATCCATCAGAAAGGTGAAATCTCAAAAGATGATTAGGTGGATAACACGAGACTGTGTGGCAGAATAGGTTGTGTTTGTTTCATCCATATTTAAAAGAGAAAAGGAGGATAATGTTAGTAAATTTGGGTAAAATACAGATCTGCTTATCCCATGTGACTATGCCACACTAAACACAGACGTAGGGGGTAATTTCTAAATCAAATGAGGTCCCCTGATAATATACTAGTCTCGTGTGAATAGGGCTTTTATTTACAGATTCAGCACACAGAGACAGAGCAACATTAGCATTCATTTGGAGTCATGTTTCTGGATAACTTATACATTTAAAGGTTTGCTGTGGGGATTATGACCTGTAGTAGCAATATGGAGCAGTTATTTTATAAGTGGGTCCCCGTTTATGTCACACATGAATTGCACATGCATGCGGATGACACTATACACAGTCCTATCAAAGGTGTCACCATATTCCACCGGTTAACAGTAACACGCCAAGATATGCTGGAATGTACCAGCAAAGGCAGGGAGGAAGAAGGGCTCAATAACAGCAATGAAAACCAAAACATTCTCATAAACTCCACGGTAAGCTAGGACTAGAACCCTTGGTTTTTAAAGTGGAGTATTTTTAATTATGACAATAACTGATGAGGATGACTGACTGAGGATGAAACAAATACATGCATTAGTAGATTAGTAAATGAATGGTTTTGTATATCATTTTTTATTAAAGCCTTTTTGATGAATGTGGTTTAAATATGTTATGCATTTAGTTACATTTTCTAAGACAGTCAGGCCTGTGCGTACACATGGTCTGAGGCAGCTCTAAATTCTTTCTCAGAGTAAGAATATATTCAGGTTAGAAAAAAATAATGAATTCAGGACTTTCATACACATGGTTTAAGCACAGATTTGTGTTTTGATGAGTAACACTGAATGTAAACACAGGGAACCTTTAAGTCTTATATCAGTGTTGCTGCCTTTGTCTTTCTACCTGTGGTGATGGACAGGTACTGTACATTGGGTTTGGCTGAAATAAGTGAGAGTGAAGTTTTGTGAAATACTCAGACAAAGGACCAAAGAGAGGCTAAAAACTATAGAGCTGAATGGAACTACAGAGTCAGGTAATAATTCTGTGAGGGTTCTTCAGATCAGTGATTCACAGTGAGATGAAACTGTTTTAGCCCCCCCCACACACACATCACACACATTTTTATTGAATGCAAGTAGTTGCCTGTTTCAACTAGTCTTGTCGCAAATCTTTGGTCTGAAGTAGGCTTTACTATGAGCTACATCTTTCATACATGACTGCACAACGTAATTTCATCCATTGTTGATATCAAAAATATTGATTTGTGCATAGTTTTATTTTGTGTTTACCTTAGTCCAAAATGTTATTTTTAGCAGGTTGGTAAATAGTGTTTAACAGTAGTTTATGTTCCAAATTAATCTCGAGCTGTCTCATCCTTCTCCTGTCTCTCCAGTTGTAAAAAACAAACAAACAAACAAACAAATAAACAAAACCCACACCCAGTTGCCAAAATACAAGCAGTAATAGTGTGTCTTTGTGTGTCTGTCAGGTAACAGTGATAGGCTTCACACTCGGTATCCCAGATGTCATCATGGGCATCACCTTTCTGGCAGCCGGCACCAGTGTCCCTGATTGCATGGCCAGCCTAATAGTGGCACGACAAGGTAATCACACACACACGCAATCACAGGTTACCAAGCTGTCATTTAACACAAACACACACACCTACGGCCCGATGGAAGCCAAACAACAGAATCAAAGTGAAGCCACTATCAAAGAGCCAGAGAGGGATGGAGATGACAGAGATAGAGACGGCTGGGGGGGCGGGGGGGTAAAGATTGTGGGCCTGTCATCTTTTTCCACTGTCCCTCTTCCGTCCCTGTGGTGAGGCTGTAAGAGAAAAGGGGGGGGGGTTGATGAGGGAAGACAGCCCGACAGGGTCTCTTCCTCCATCCTTTCATCTGTGTTTATTCTTGCTCCTGTCATCAAATATTTAAACGGCTCTGTCTGTCGGCGTGCGGGGGCTCGCTGGGAGACACACACTCGCCACTGCAGTTTAGTCGTCCATCCTTCGCTTTGTAGCTGCTGTCGCTTCATCGCTTCGTTGTTGCTGTGGGATGTCAGGCGGACAGATAGCTCCACTAATCTCGCCTGTATCAACCCACCTCTGTCCCAACCGGTCGCAGCTTCTCCCCCACACGCCCAGTGTAACTTCCTGTCTCCTCGTTGCCCACTCACTTTTCCTTTCATGCTGTCTCTCTGTACCTTTCTTCATCTGTTCCCTGCGCTTCTTCTGTTTTACATCTCTATCTTTATCCATCTGTTCAGGAATGGGAGACATGGCGGTGTCCAACTCCATTGGCAGTAACGTGTTTGACATCCTGGTGGGGCTCGGTCTCCCCTGGGCCCTGAAGACTCTGGCAATCAACTACGGCTCCGATGTAAGTTACACACTCCTTAATGTACTTCATCCTCTTCTTCTCGGGGTCAAACCAGGATACACAGATGTCATACACATATTTCTGAAATCAGTGCAGCTTACTCTTTCCAGTAGTGATGTCTAATGCAGTTTTTGTTCTACACAATGAAATAGGTGCTTAGAACTTTATATTATTGTCAAATTCAGATTATTTTTATTTTCAGTTTCTTGTAGATTGGGTTAGGGTTAGGGTTAGTCTATGAAAAAAAGAGCATCTTTAAGCATCATTTTTCACTCTGGATCAGTCAATCTTTGTAAAAGGACATTCCAGATGTTTTCTATATCGTCTACATGAAGTATCCAAATCCAAATATCTTGTAATTTTATCTTAATAACTGAATTTTTGACACTAGTTTGATATCTGCATGTAAATACATGAACAGCTGTCATTGTGCAACCTGGTGGTTGGCTGTATCATACTGTGAGGTCACCTCTAAGTTCTACACCAGTGAGGTAGCTCAACTTGCCATTGGTGTCTAAAGGCTGTGAGTTCAGGTCCCAGGTGGTGCTGATTGTGCGCAGATGTTGTGCTATGTGGGTTAGAAACACATGATTTCAAAGCTATTTCAAGGATTGGTGATATTTTTGGCCCTGAAAGTTCTACTGATGAATCCTCATGGATTTGTTATTTGTCTTCCTCCTCTTCCTCCTTTTCCTCATCCTCATCCTTCCCTCCATCTTCTATTTTTTATTCTTCTTCCTCCCTTCCTCAACACTTCTCCATAGGTATGTTTAGCTTAGCTATTAGGTTTTACACACACTTTGTTTATCCATAGCAGTTTTTCAGCACAGATAGCTCAACTGGATCACAATCAGCCATCGTTCTTCCTCTTGCTCCTCAAAATGCCCAGCCTTGACCCCTTGCTGCACAGAAGCTATGATTCATTCTTTAATTTTGGCAGCTCTGGCCCTTCATACCTTTCTGTTTGTATCATCCAAAGCATGATGGGAGTTGTGGTACCTAAACTCAAAACATATGTATACTCAATGATATTAAGAGAAAGAAAAGCAATGTGAAAGTTAATTTTTTTGTGTTGACATAGCCAGCCTACACTGGAAAGATCATATGCACCTCATTAGAAGAAAGCATCGCTCAGAAACAGAGAAAATTTAAAAAGGGAATAAATTGCAATGTGAAAGCTGACAGGATGGCATTTCACTGGATGTACCTTGTATGACTTCTTGTGACTAATGACAAAATGATTAATTGATGAAACCCAATATGTCTGCAGAGTAGAGCTTACAGACCAGAGGATGGACCAGGGACACTGAGTTAGAGTTGGCCTTTGTTGGATGTTGTTTCATGGAAAATGGAAACAGTCTCAGACTCCATGCGGATTAAGGCAAGATAGCCGAATAGGTTTCGTGAATAAAGTGTGGTGTACTGGAGAAAAGTTATGCGGCATGTTTTTGTTTTGAAGGACTTGAGTTGAATCTCAAACTGGTCTGCACCCCACTGTGTGTGTGCTCTCAAAGTCACAAGCTGTTATTTCATGGTTTAACATGCAGGCGCACTGGGAGCCATGAGCAGTATCAGACACAATCATCTTTTAAAGTGAAATCCATATTTCCGGGGTAAAGGAGTAACCAAGACAGAGCTGTGTCTAAGCAGTTGAACAGATAAGATACACATCATATTTCCTTAAGTTTGCATTTGAGTTGTCTTTGTGCAGTGATGAAACACAGCCGCTGATGGATGAACTGAGAACATCTGATAAAAACTGAAAAAGATGCTGTGCAGTAATCTGTGCATTTGAGATAATAAAACCCAACTGGCTTTTACAGATCAACCCAAAAAAGTCAACATGATAAAGTGATACACAGCTTCATGAGAACACAATCTGAATGACAACACCAGCTACAAGGTACAAAAGAGAACAAACAAACAAAAAGCTATTAAGTGACAGAGAAATAAGCATGAACACAGGCTGTAATGCATGTGAGCATGGGAATAAGCTTGTGTTTTCCTATGTGTGCGTGTATGTGTGTGTGTGTGTGTGTGTGTGCGTGTGTGTGTGTGTGTGTGTGTGTATGTGTGTGTGTGTGTGTGTGTGTGTGTGTGTGTGTGTGTGTGTGTGAGGAGAGAGAATAAGGAATTAGTTGCTGAGTTACTGGTTTAGTAATGAAAGCAGCCGGGTGATGCATTGCGCCATAAACTATAAACACAAAGAAATTAAATGAGTGTTTTTCTGTTGTACAAAGCAATTAGAACTCAGATTAAACAATGTGCCCTTAGCCTGAGTTGTTGTTATTTATTGATTGTGCAAAAATTATGATTAGTTTTTGAACAAAAGCATCATTTGTGTTCTGTCCCCATTGAACTAGATGGCATTAGGTACTCAGACGATGTGCTTTGTAGACAATTGATAAAGTTTGTACTGAAGTGCACCTTTTTACTAGTATTAACTGCATGGAAGTAATATTCCTCTTTTTATGCCTCCATGCCAGCAAGAGCGCTAGCTGACAGCATTACGTTTTTGAATTGTCCGTTCCTACGTCCCATTCTTGTAAAGGTGATATCTCAGGAACACCCAAAGGGATTTTCTTCAAATGTGGCACAAACGTCAACTTGGACTCTGGAATGAACTGGTTAGAATTAGGTGATCAAAGCTCAAGGTCATTGTGATCTCACATAACATGTTTTTGGCCATGACTCAAGAATTCATATGCTAACTATTACACAATTTCACACAAATATCTAATAGGATAAAGTGATGAAGTAATGACTGAATATCCAAAAGGTCAAACGTCAACTTCACTGAGGAACCATAATGTTTTCTAGCCATGATTCAATGCCATAACTCATAAACACAAAGGGAGACATTTGGTCAGATACTGAATCGGTGACACTGATCTTGGGTGTCCACCTTGAAACTGTTCTGATTGCAACAATTCGTATGATATCCTACGAATTAGCCCCCCCTAAATTATGTAACATACTAAACATACAGTTACATATTTAACATATAGTTATGTAGGTGAGGTTTAGGTAAGTAAAGGTCCTGCTTTAGAAAAAGAAATATGGTGACAACGTACCTTGAAAAGACTCAAAGTTCAGACAGTTCCAAACAACAGTTTCTATAGGGAAAGTCTTGTGTTTTGTGACCCATCCACCACCCCAGTCTGCCTCCTTAGGGGACTGCCTCTTTCTTTACTCCGATCAGTGCACTGGTCATGTAATCTCCACCTTCTTTAATATGTGGGTTATACATGAATTACTCGCTCATGATAACATGGGATATGTATAATGTGGGTGCTTTACTTTTCGCAGGAAAATGTACAAACAGTTTGTGAGATCAGCCTAGATAGTACAGATTTTCTTACTGCAGAGTTGAAGATGTGTGTGAAGCACCCATGTTTTGCCAGAAACTACAGTTTAGACCTTTTATGTAAGTCTTCACTACATATAGAATATAAGTCTGGACAGACATGGATGTAAACTGCAACTTGACTGGTTGGCAGAAGCATTTACCCACGAGGCGGTAATTCTAGTTTAGCCTGTCATAGGTCCACATGGGAATTTTACATAAGGTCTGAGGTCCGAAAGAATAGTAGCACAGTGTACTAACAATAAAAGTCCTTAACATTCCATGAAGTTGTTCATTCCATAATAAAAATTTGAATTCTATGTGAAACATGTTATTGGATTAATTTCACCTCCTTGAGCGGATCCTCTGATCCCACCAACTCCATTACAAGGAATTGATTTTGCCCCATTTTAAATCCTGGTGTGTCCATGCCATAAAACCTACTGTAGAGCTAAGACGAAAGATACTCATTAGAACAGTGGCTCTCAACCTTAATTGTGTCAAAGACCCCTAAAATCATATACATTAGATCACAGACCCCCATTTGATTAGATCTCGCTTCATTCATCCATAGTTGTCATGTAGTGATATGTGTCATGAGATGACAGATCCTCCTTTGCGGAAGTTCAATCTATGATCTATGATCAGAATCAGACAGTTTTGCCGTTACCAGGCCATTAAATTACCAAAACTTTCTGCCAGAAAGGGGACTGGCACAGGACTTTCACCCAGGAGACTGGGGTTTAAGTCCCAGGTGAAACCAGTAGTTATGCCCAACCGTGACCTTTTTCAAAACCTATCCACGTTGTTTTGGCACCTAAACCTAAGACAAGAGAAAGTGAAACCTTAACTGGTAACAGGCATTTAATGGGCTTATAACAGCCTTCTGAACCTACCAGAAGGTGTAGCAGTCCCCTACTGATTTATTATATGAGGCTTATAACCACTAGAGTTGTCACGATACCAAAATTATGACTTCGATACGATACCTGCCAAAAGTATCACGATACTCGATACTAACGATACGATACCAAAAATACGATAAGATACCAAAAATACGATACGATAATAAAAATACGATACGATAACAAAAATACGTTACAATACCAAAATTACAATATGATACTAGTGTCTTTTAAAATAAATATAGTGAGAAAAAAATCTGCATGGTTCCCTTTTTACCAACTTGTTCCTGTCCAGCTTTTTGAACACTTAACAAATGGCATTAATATTAGTATCAGCCTACAGCAAGATACACTAATGAAACCACATGGTGGGATCATTGCATTGATTACACATGGCTATGTAGACCTGTTGTCTGTATCTGACCAGATGAGATGGCCCACTTGACATGCTGCTGTGTGCTATGGCCTATTCAAGTGATGGAATACGTTATTTACGTGACAACGCCTGAACGCAACACGGGCTCCGCTCCAGCTGTGTGTGTTTGCTGTGCTGCAGTGCGAGCTGTGTGTTTGACTGTGCCTAACAGCTGTCTTCTGATGGTCATTTACACACTGTCCATAACAAAAACTATGTCAGGTAACAAACTGCGTCGGGTTCGGGCTGGGCTCGCTTATAATTGTCTCGGACTTGGCTTCGGTCAGGAAATGCGGCCCGAGCCGCGCTCAAGCGTGCAGTGATATCGGGGGGGGCTTGAGAGTGTTCATGTAGCCTGATGTTTCCAAACACATTCCCTCACCTGTTGTTCTTTAAACTCTTTGAAAAGTTCGGGGTGTCTGTCTGAGAGGTGCTTTGCCAGATTAGACGTGTTGCTTCCCTTTGTCTGTGTCGCTTTGTAACATCTTTTGCAGACGGGTCTCTGCGTGTCGGTGGTTTTCCTTCACTATCTGCGATGTATCCGAAATAATTCCAGATTTCACCTCGGGCAACTTTTTTTTCAACAAGACGAGGACAGTCAGCAAGAGCTCCTGCTGCATTTGAGGCCGTGTCTTTCCTGTGATCACTCGCTGCCTGTGATTGACAGCTGCCCGCTGTGTGTGTGAGAACCGGCAGCCCCGCCCATGCACTCTACGCATGCAGGCAGCATGACAGAGAGAGCTGCAGTGAGGGCGCTCTGATTTCGCGCTATTTTAATGAAGTATCGATACTAAAAGATATGTAATATGGTATCGTTTTCACTGCGATACCTTCCTGGTATCGGTATACCGTGCAAGTCTAATAACCACAGATAACTTCTATTGAATGGGTTGATAGCAGCCTTCTGAATCTACTGACCCATATCTGTGAGGCTCAAAAGCACTGATAACGGCCATTGAATGGGCGGAAAACATCCTGATTGGGAGACAGAATGGACACTCTTATAACCTTTACTTACACTTGGCTAACCTCAATAGTGGGTTAAATAGTGAAAATAAATATTCCCCATTTTTCTGGGGATACCCTGGAACTCCCTCAAGGCACCCTTGGGGTCCCTGGACCCCTGGTTGAGAACCGCTGAATTAGGGCATCTTTAAGTTTGTGAGTGCGATGAAAGGATAATTCCCAAAGTTATTTTTGTTCCTTTTCTACTTCTTTTTCTACACACTGATGCAATAGCACTAATGTCTCACACATTATCTTCTTGCAGATCAAACTGAACAGTAAAGGCCTGATCTTCTCTGTGGGGCTCCTGCTGGCATCTGTGTTCCTGACTGTGAGTATATGACAGCATGTCCTATCACACGTTCCTCTGACAAGTTTCTCACCTCTCTCCATGTGTTTGTCTCAATCTGTCTATTGATCTGTTGACCTGCCTGTTTCTCCACCCACCTGCCTCCCTCCCCATCTGTCTGTCTGTCTATCTGTCCAGGTCCTGGGAGTTCACCTAAACAAGTGGACATTGGACAAGCGCTTGGGTTTCACATGTCTCCTCCTCTACTCCGTCTTCCTGTGTTTCTCCTGCCTCATCGAGTACAACATCTTCACCTTTGTCAACCTGCCCACCTGCCGGGATGACTGAAGCACACACACACACACACACACACACACACACACACACACACACACACACTGACATACATATTTGCACACATTTACCCTAGAAGTGATGTTGCAGGGAATTCTAAGTGAAGTATTAAACAGATGGTGGTTTCCGACGATAGAATGCACAAAGTATAATTTTAAATCTAAATGACACCAAGATTTATTTCTAAATACCATCTGACAGCAGTCTGATTCACACTCTCTTCCCTGCTTTTATTCTCTTTTGTGAGAAGACGTCCCACTTTGCTCTGCTTTGTTTCTGATGCCTGTCTTTCTGCTCCGTGCAATATGGAGCTGATGTTTGCTCACGACAGGAGTGCGGGATTGATTTCAGGAGCAGAGATGGAAATGACTGACTCGTTACAAGCACAGGACAGCACTGAGGACAGCCACAACAACAACGACAACAAAGAACTCTTTGTCCGACTACTGCTTGCTTCTGCCGTGAGGACCTTTATTTTGAAACTCCCCGTATTTAGATGTAGAAGTGGTCATGTTTACTAGCTGCTATCCTTTCCTGAGAGGAAAGGCGGGTCTTTTAGATCTACTAGAGAGTAATAATTCTAAAAGCAATGATGTAAATTGGTGGGGGGGGGGGTTGTAGGTTAGTGCTGTGGTGCATAATGTTTAAACAGAGTAAGGGTCACAGTGGAAGTGTTAAGAACAGAATCTGTTATGCAGATGAGAACATTTTCCAAACGCTATTATCTTGGAACTATTTAGATTTCCATTATGTTGTCATAATTAAGTCTATTGTTTGTTCAGAACATTTTCAGACATACAGCTATAGTTCTTGGGGGAAGAATACCTGAACCCCCTCGCCTGCACAGAATCGGGGCATTATCCAGTCACCATTTTATAAATTAACTTAAATAGCGTCACAGCTGTAGCTTCTATGTTTTGTACTGGAAAGTAATAAGCTTTATGGAGAGTTTTTGTTTTCCTTCTGTAAATAGCGCCCCACTGTAAATACCCCCAGATGTCATATTTATTATTTATTCATGTCGTACGCACATTTCTCCTCTGGAGGTCACAAAACACCTGGGCGGGTTTTATTTCTGGACCCGCGGGTTGCTGAAATCCACACCTAAGACCTTTTCAAACGACCACTCGTGTACAAACAAGCACAATTTCCTCTGAAGGTGTTTGTCTTGTTGATTTGACTTGATTTAGTTCTGTGGTGTGTGTGTGTGGATGTTAAATACAGACTTCAAACTTGCACTGAAGAGCTTACACTAGCTTCACAGGGAGACTGTAAGTGTTTCTCCTCCTAATGCATGCTGATTATGAGGATAGCATCCTTGTAAAATGAAGCAGGTTTGTATGAAATTGTCACGTCGAGGTTTTAACGACGCAAATGTTGTGTTTTTGTGGGGATTGTTTTGGAGAGGCGTCGTAGTCTGCGCTGCCACCTACGGATGGAAACGAACGAACTGCTGCTTTTTGTTTTCTCAAACACACCGACCAAATAGACTGAAAACAGTGGTGGCATTATTTACAGCAACAGCTGAGCATGTTGGACGAGGTACTTCCTGTCTGGTGGATGGATGTCCTGCTTCACCCCTCTGCATTCCCAAAGAGGAAGTGAGGTATAAATGTGGTAGTATTGTAGGAGTAGAGTAATGATGCAATATAAAGCATCAGGACTTTTATCCCAGCTCTAATACTTCAAGGTTGGGGTTTCAGCTTATTTTTATCCAGGAGTTCTTTGTATTTTGTAATGCCTAATGTCTAGATTTGTCCAGATATGGTAGGTTTGTGGTACATAAATATTCCTACTAGTTTTTAGAGCATGTACAATGTGGTTCGTGAACCCTCCGGGGGATTTTTATTCCACTGCAGGAGTCGAGGCACGTCAGCGAAGTCACACTATTCCTCAAAGACTTCTACCACTGCGGAAATGAACACTTTGTGTGTCAGAGCCTGTTGATTCTGACGGTATTCATCACAGTGTCAGCTGTTCCTCCACATAGGTTCATTTGAAATGTCACGTGCTCTACTCATTTTTTTAACTCATCAATGGAAGACAATTGCTAAAACACAACTAAGTCTAATTTGTTTCAGGTACATTTTTAATTTATTGATCAGAAATATAAACTATCAAATTGGAGATATATTGTCTTTCGAATGTAGAAATAATAATTTTTTTGTTGTTGTTGTTTGTATATCATACATAATTATTTATTTCAGAGACACAGGCAGAGTACTCTGTGCTATGACCGGAAAACAGGGTTTAAATGTTTTGAGTCTTATGTAATGCAATAACTATGAGCTTACAAATATGTAAATATGCCGCTTTAATGATCAAAGACAAATTTCTAATAGAGTTTAACATGATGTATTCAAATAGTCAATGATGTCTTTCAATATGTGACACTGTAACAGCATTCTTTATGAAGTGATTTATCAATGACTACACAATCAAAACCGGACTGTTATTCATGTACTGAGCCCTACAACTTTAAACATTATCACGGTCAGTTCAGCATAATCACATTAACGGTATGCTGATTGTTTAAATGGTCATCAGATACTGTAGATTCTGGTTATAATATCTGCCTAAATGGAGACCTCAATATTTAGAATCTGAGGTAACCATTTTCTTTATTACTTTAAGCATGTCTCATAAGGATAGAAATGTTACTGTATCTCAGTGATCAAAGACACAGCTTTTAAGTGTTTATTTGATAAGTCCCATCATTTCCTGGCAATTTATTGGAAAGTTTCCCTCATACAACTATGTGATGTGGTTCTAATTATTGAGAAAATAGAGAGAATAAATAGTACAAAGTACATAGCTCATTTATCTGAAAGAATCGGGGAACTGTTACGTAGTTGAGTTTATAAGCAGTTGCTGATTTCTAGAGGAGTATATAAAGGTCCATTTCCACCAGAAAAAGAAGAAAAAATATTAAATATTGCAAAAATAAAAAATAATCCTCACAGTTATATCATACTGAGTCAGAAGTTTGACTTGAAAAGTTCAAGTTCAAATCATGAGATAGTAAGTCAAAATGTAGTCAAAAATTTGAGAATGCATTGAATGACTTTTATGCCAAATACTGAAACACAAAGCTGAAATTAATATATTTTTGACTACGTCATTATTTTGACCTTGATCGTATGAGAGCCCATTTCCTCCAAAAATAAAAAAAGAAGAAGAAAAAAAAAAGTTACAAAAATAAAAATAATTATTCGTCGAAGTAATGAGATACTGAGTCATAAGTTTGACTTGGTAAGTCAAAATTACGACCCTTAATTAAGTCAACATTGTGAAATAGTGGGTCAAAATTATATGGCAGTCAGAATTTTTAATATAGAATTAAAAACTTTGACTTTTAAGCCAAATAATAAAATGCTAAGTCGAAAATTAATATTTTTGACTATATCATTATTTTTACTTTGATTTATAGCCTAAATCTGCCAGAAAAAGAAGAAAAAATATATATAAAATATTTCAAAAATAAAAACGATTTAGTCAAAGTACTGAGATACTGAGTTAAAAGTTTGAATTGGCAAGTCACAATTATGAGCTTTAACAAATAGGTCAAATTCACAACTTTATTTTGAATATATGATATTTGACTTTCAAAGTCATGAATGTGATTCAATCAAAATTTTGACACAGTATCCAAACAGGTTGAATTACTCTCAGTTATTTTATATTTGTCATTCCTAGCATTTCATATTTTTTTTTCCTGGCAGAAAAATGGGCTTCTATAAATTATCCGAAAGAACAGCTAATATCTTAATGAATGGAAAGCCTGACAGAGATCCATTAAACCTGAGTAAAAAAGTCCTTAATAAATGGAAACTAAATGAAACTTATATATTAAAAATATGCTGGCCTTTGACAAATGAAGCATTTTTGCATATTTACCTGATGTGATGTGCACTACATTTAGACTTTAGGCTAAGCTATAGTAGCAATTATTAATTGGAAATGTACCAGTCAAGCACTTTCTTTGTTTTAATTATACTTTTTCCAAATTACATAATTTCCCAGGACCTTCTTAAGAATTTACACTGACAGATCAGGTTATTTCTAGTAAAGTGTTAGGAAATCATGGGACTGAAATAGTGGGAAATAGTATCTCTCTCAGATCCGCAAATGCTGATCACTGTTGGTTTTTGGAAAATCAACACTGTTCAGTTTGAAAACATCAACAGTTGGTGATTTTAATTACATTAAGAAGTGGGTCTTTAAGCATGGGTATTGTAGCATTTCTAGCTTGAATTAGTATCTATCAGTAGCCACGAGCTCATCATTGCTCATTTTGGTAGGGTGATTAAGATACAGATGTTTACAATACAGTACATCACACACTATGCTGGCTGTTGAAGAAAAATCACTGGTTACAAGGCATTAATCATCCTTTAATGTTTGAAGTATTATCACTATCTGTATAGCCCAGGGCATTTTTTCCAGTTTATCATGTATATCAGAAAATATCTGTATCATGCACTTTACCATTAACAATTGATGCTACAGATTATTTGGTTCAATACATTCTGTGCTGCTAATTACCTGACACCTAAACAAAGGGTACTATGTCTTTGAAACTAACTACCACAAAGACGCTCACATTTTGAAAAGAGGCGTCTCGTAGAGGAGATTTCTAAATAATTTGTGATATTCACATGGGTGATATTGCTGATGTACATATGTATATAGATAGGTGTAAATGTATTTATATATTTTTTGTCTCAATCTGTATATCTGTTGAATATATTTTCATAGATCCTAGGTCTCCCTTGTACCCCCCTTTGATGTGTTTGAGACCTCTAAAACTATTGTCCTTTGTTTATTTGCATGAAGATATTTCAATATAATAAATTATTTATGGTAAATCTAAATGTACTTTGGGATGAGAGTCCAATGAGTTTTTAGATGACACTGGATTTAGTTTGAACTGGATATCCTAGGTGACTGCATGCTGTTGCTAGTGCAGGATATAAGAGATGGAGAGTGAGAGCGTTTGCAGACGATGCGTTTCTCTACGTGTCCAAGCTTTACCTCTTCATACACAAGAAACTTTTCAACAGAATGGTTTAACTTGTGTTTAGATGTTTCAAATGTCATTTTAGAGATCATTTTGCTACCTGAGCATTAATAAAGTTGTCTTTGCTTAAGGTAACACAAGCTTTGTCCTGTAGTAAGATTTTATTGGATTTACAAGCTCACACACACGCAGAAACGTCTAAATGGACTGCATTTATGTAGCACTTTTTTAGTCTTAAACAGGATTTATAATTCTGCATCAAATAAACACTGAACCCATTATTACAGATTAAATTACTCAACAGTATACAAAATAATTAAAATGTCCTTCACCCTTACCAGCTTCAACATTAAAGGGTTGAACATATTCATGCATCAATGATTACAATCTAATTATATAATATATTATTCTGCAAAGGGCTATTTTGCATAATGAGTACTTTTACCTTTTGACTACTCATACTTTACCTTAAGAGTTTGAATGCAGGACTTTTACATGTAATTGAGTATTTTTAGATGGAGGTGTTGCTATTTTTACTTAAGTAAAAGATCTGAGTACTTCTTCCACCACTGCTTTCAGAAAATGTAACTGAACAGTTAACTAAATGGCAAACAAAAATCCCCCCCAAAAGACCTCAGGCACACAGTTTCTAAGATACCTAGGACTGTGTTGGGGAAGCAGTTTCAAAATCCTAGCTGTGACCCTGAGTTAAGATGATACACTTTGAAGCCAGTGGAGATGGGAGGAGACTGACAGGTTGAGTCATACCATTTAAAGATCAGCATTCACCAGGTGATTGGTGAGTGACAGGTTTTGAGCTTGGACAGCGGACAGACAGCCTCAGAAAGTTAAAATGATGAGGTCAGGTGAATAAATATGTCAACAAAAATAGGAAACATTGTGATAGAAATTAAATTGAACTTTCACAAAAACATCAGTCTTTGATATTTTAATTTATAAGAACTTTCAGCCCAGTCACCAAAAAAAAAAGTTGGAATTGTACATTTCTGCAAACCACGGATATGTTACACTTATACGTTTTATATGTATCCTTTCAATGTTTCTTAAGTGATGTAGTATATGAGCTAAATATGTCATCAGGAGGTGGAGGGGATGGTGAATGGTGTGTCACCTAGGCGAGATGTCTGCCAAGTTGCAGACCACCAATCAAGATGAACAAACAAGTGTTTTTTAGCAACCCATTACTGTTTTTGCAACAGCTTTTTAGGCACTAAACATGGGTGCCATAAGCAACCTGTCACTGTTTGTCCACCTTGGATAGCGGCACTAGAAATGGTTATTTTTTACCAAGATATCGCTGTGTTTCTACCAGGGATTGTGTCCCCAGAACTGGGTATTTTAGACCAAAACCGAAACATGATCTTTTCCTAACCCTAACAGGTGGTTTGTGCCTGAACCTAACCAAACATTAACCACAGTGTCAATGAAATGTACACGATAATGTACAAATATGTCTGTGGTTTACAATGCCAACATTTTTTCTGGTGATGGGTTGTCACTTCAGTCTGAGGTCCTAACATCATGGACACCACCTTCCATCCCCTATACGAAACTCTGAGCTCCCTCAGTGACAGACTGCAGTCCCTGCTGCTGTCACACTATTTAACCATTACTGTCCTCATCAGAGCAAAACTCAACACACAAGCTTTCTATCAAGTCAGGTGTCATTTAAGAGTCCGACCAGTAGCTGATTTACACCTGGGATAGTAACAAACAGCACTCTGGACCACTGATGCAGTGTGAAAGTGTGTGGCTTGAGCACCATCTAGTGGTGAAGTACTGCTACAACAGGGCTCATGAGAAAAGCTTTGATGAACACAGAGTCAGGCATGTTATTCCATTTCTAACATTTATTAAGTGCAAAAGAATATTTCTTATATCATTCAATGACATATAATGAACAGGAAGATGTCTCCTGGATGCAAATGACATTTTGACACCATAAAGAATATTATAGACATGGAAAAGCCATCTGTGAAAAATCCCCGCACAGAGACATATAAATAATCACTTAATCAAAGAAAGTTAGATTACCAATAACATGGCAGTACGAGTCAATTCAAACTTTGAACACCTGGCCCCCAGAGATAAACACAGTGAGCTCCGTGCAGGTTATACTGACCATACTTGACTTTAATGCCAGTCAACTCCTCTAAAAGCTCTTAGGTTCCCTCTCTACTGACCACACCTCACACATTTAGACCTCATGATGCTGTAAAATGGGAATGAATGGAGTGTTACATTTCAACACACTCAGTATATAAACAGCACATTAATTTGACTTTCCATCTACTGGAACCTTTAAAATTCACAAGAAAGTTTCAAGTATTTTTTTAACTGGCATCACCAAACTCAATACTGATGTAGACTATATTGCAGAGTGAGCCCATCTCAGTAACATTCTCTCTCAGACCAGCTTTGAACTTCGCACATCCTTTCTATAACTGACCACACAGTTTTTTTTTCACCAGGATAAAAACCTTTTGTCAGTAGTACAAAGACTTGTAATATGGCAGCCAGTCTTTCCTCCATCACATATTATCAGAATCTGAATGGAAAAGATGCCCTTAAACAAGCAATATATATCAGGTATGATACAGTATCTTTCATATCACCAGGATAATCAGTACATACATAAATGAATGTTACATGTTTAAACACTGGCAGACCTGCCTGTTTCTAACATTACACTTAAACTACATGCAAGAACAAGTATTTACACATTTTAAAATGTTAATCCTTATCATATAAAAATGCCATATTATATATTAAACCCTTCACTGATAATGTCGGGGTCTGTCTGCAAATATGCTACTTTATGCCCAGGAAATTCTGCATGTGGCTCATCAGTAGCCACAGCAAAAATCTGATAAAGAAATAGACTGTTATTTAATCTTCTATTGTCAAGTGAAAATAGAATATGAGGCTTGTTTGACTCCAACATGTAAACAAAGAAAAGGCTACATCTTGTCTGTCTTTTTTCCTTGTCTGCACACTTTTAGCAACAGTTTTTTTGACATTATGGAGCGTTTGCAGCTTAGCGACATCAGTGGTTAACTGTTAAGCAGTTAACTGCTGAGAATAGTTTTGATGGGTTACACATGTTGGTCTTTGGGTTAATTTTGCTCCTCCTCAGTTCATTAGTAGGACAGGCACTATTGTGTACCACATCAAGAGCAAAGCTAATAAGCTAGCTGCTCTGCACTGTGCACCACTTGGGTTGGGTGGGAGCTAGCTAGCGGTGCCTCATTTTTCAATTACTCCTGGTAACAACCCATTTTGCTGTGGATACATGGTGGTTACCCTTCGGTCTCCCAATCAGGTCGCCCTGGTGAGTCTAATTTTGACCTGCAAAATCCTTTTAGCATTGTGAAACACTATTAGCTCTGTCAGCATCAATGACAATGTCAGCATGACTGGGGGTGCAGCCACACTGTCCTGCCACCAGAAATCAGGACAGCATTACTGGTAATCGCCCAATGAGCAGCACTAGCTCGCTCCCACCTGACCTGGGCCAAGGCTTGCTAACCAGTGGCGACCAGGAGGCAGTGGGCACCATGTTCCTGCATGTTAACACAGCTAGCTGGCCATGTATCAGCAAAGTCAACAGATAATAAAAGGCTAAGACATTAACATCACAAAACATCAAAATCTCATCACCCTTAAATGAATACCACTTTGAAATGTGGCAATAAAGCCCACTAAGTCAATCGAGCATTGAACTAAAAGGAAAGTGCCTCTTGTTTTTTAACGTAATTTGTAATTTTTTTCTTAACAATATCCAGTTAGTTATCGGTTAATCGGTGTAGGGCTTTTGAAAGTAAAATTGTGTCATCCCTAGTTTGCATTGTGGGTAATTGAGGCAACAGCTTTTTTCAAAAACTGTCCAGCATGAGTCAAACAATGTTACGGAAGTGCAATGCTCTATGGATAGCGTTCTCTTTTAATGCCTGCTGACTTGTTAAGGTTGTATCTGTACAGTTATTTTTCTTTTAATAAGAAGAAGATCTAGTTATTGATTAGTTGCTGCAAAATGCTGTTTCCCCCTACAAGCCATACATGTTCAGTATCCAACACAACTCTGAGAAAATATTTTAAAAACACACAGTATGTGTATTTGCCACCACCAATAGCCATTAACAAGGTTCATATTTAATGTTCATCAATGAATCTGGAGTTAGAGGTGGCAGCATAGATTTCATTTACCTGGATGATCTTCTAATGTGCAATGGAAAATCATTTTTTAACTTTGCTACAGGACTTTATATATATTTTTTACATTACACATTTTCTTCAGATAAATGTTGTTGCAGTAAGGCATATTGTTCCCCACCTGAAGTCCTGTTTCAGATGGAACGCTTGCTGTGTGCACCAGCCACCACTGGGTGTCGCCAAACCCGTCAAAACATAGACACAAAGGATAAACAGTTTCAAAACACAAACAACAGTTTACCAGCAACTGTACCATAAGTAAAACATAGTTATAGCTATCACCTAAATAAACAATCTGCTGTATATTTAAAGTGATTGATCAAAGATTGGTCTCACATGGATTTGAGATCTGATTTCCCTCTATGTACCCTAAAGGTAACAACAACAACAGCTGACCCTGAATCTGGACGTGAAGCACCAGCATGAAGGCAGGACTGTGAACACACTTTAGTGCTCATTATCTCAGATATCACTACTTTAACCATGTGTTTAGACTTTGAGAGTGTTGCTCGGATACCAAATATAGAGCTGAGGAAATAAAAAAACCTCTCTCATTTCCTTCCCTCCTTTCTTCTTTTCCTCTTTCACTCATGTCTGTCTGACAGAACTTTCCAGCGGGGGGGATGTTGACTGAGACAGACGTGCCATCCAAAAGGAGAAGTCTTTGCAAAGACTGGCACGACACAGTGTTTTGCCCAGTTGAACCCTTTATGGAAGCATGTTTGTTAGAGATAATAGGCGATACTGTCACGGCTGGGAGACAAAGACCCCGTTCAAACTTCCAGTCGGCCCTGCTGTTCCAGTCATATAGATATAGAGTTGCCATTGAGGTGGCTGGGCGGCAGGCTGAGGCTCAGAGTGGGACTGAGGCCTGAGCTGAGAGCGGGCCGAGGGGAGGGGGCTGACAGATCCGTGCTGAGGTCATTCAGGTTGGCCTGGGGGTCAGAGGTCACAGTGAGGTCGTTGAGGTTGGGCGTAACATTGAGGGGAGCTGATGACAAGGTGTTGCTGTGGGCTACTCGGCGGAACACAAAGTGGAAGGGAGTGGCCTGTGAGCGGCTGTGGAGCTCAGCTTTGATCTTCTGAGGGTGAGTGTCTGGCGCCAGCTGCTGGCTGCTGCCCTCCATCAGCAGGAACAAGCCGTAGTTCTCAGGATCTGACACCTTAAACTTCTGGGCGCACAGCTGACACACCTCCTCTACTGTGGCGTAAGGTCGAACCTGGAGGGTTTTGGCTGTACACCCACTGTCCAGCTCCTGTAGCGCCACCCGCAGGTAGTTCTAAAGGGGACAGTAAGAAAAAGGACACAATCAGACAAACATTCCAGCTCTGAACACAATGTCCACTATGAAAATAGCCCAGATACAGGTGTGTTACTTTTGAAATTTTAAGAACGAGCTATGTCAACATCACTGATGTAAAACCTGTAAAATTCAGGCAAAATACAACTGTGCTTCTACCTGGAAGTCATCGATGGAAGGTGCAGAACGCTGGGTGGTGCGTCGGCGGTGCCACTGATGCAGTGTGTCTCTAGTTTCGGAGCTCAGCACTCTGGCTGCCTGCTCCTCCTGGAAGTTTTTGATCAGGGACATAGCTCCATATGCACTGGTCAGGTAGTAGCCACCTGCACAAACAGAGGCAGAGGGTTAACAATGAAAGACAAAGAAGGTCAAAAGAAAATATTCTTTTCTGTGGGGTGATTATGGTGGAGGTTTAAACAGACCTTCTCCATGCAGCAGAGAGGGGTCCAGGAGCTCCATCATGTAAAGGATCTCGTTGTCCAGCTGGGGCATGTCGCACTGGGCCAACACGTAGGTCAGCATGGGCAGGAAGTCATCAGCACCGTACAGACGACCTGAGAGGCAGACAGAGCAGGCAGGTCACATGCTGCACTTTCATTTTCATCATCTGATACTTTTTACACATCTTTCATTTTATTAATTGGCTTGAGGATTTTTCATATTGAAGAAAATTGGCAGAATATTCTGATCTCTACCTGAGTTGTCCTCCATGATGGTGTAGATGAGTTTGCAGACTCTCAGCAGCATGGTGACCTTTTTCTCTGGGGAGTACAGTTTACTCATGGTGTGGAACTTGTGCTTGATCTTCTCTATGGCCACGGGGTCCGGGGGCAGTGTGTCGGCTACGCCCATTTCCTGCGGCTGCCGGGCTTTGGCCAACGCTAGGTTCTCCTTCAGCTCCTGCCACTCCCCGCTGCGCACCTGGAACTCCTGCAGGGCTACGCTCACCACCGGTTTGAGGGGCTTCAGGACGCACTTGTGCATGGCCTTCTCCAGGACTCGGTCTGGGCAGAGGAGGAAACAGATCAGCTTTTTCACATCAATCTACTGACTCTTATTCAGATGTAATATTGTCTGTGCTTTTGGTAGACTTTATTAAATAAAAAGGCAACTTCATATGAACTTTATTCAGATTTTACTGAAGGCCTAGCCAATTCAAACAGACGCATATTTTTCATATTGACAAAAATAGTTGCAACTAGGACAGCATTAGCCTCAGTTTGTGCATCTCCTGTATTACAATTAGATTTGAGCCCCTGAGCCATGCATCTGTTTTTACAAATAAACAGATATGCTGTTTGCTGTGCAGTAAAAACAGTTTTAACCGCAGCAGGGCTTTTTTTTTATCCAAAAGACTCTTGTGGTATGTAGACCTTGTCATAATGTTTTGGCATGATATGTCACACCTGATAAGACCCAATCAGGAAGCAAACATGGGTGTCTGCATCAGTGCTTTAAAAACTCCCTGTTTCCATCTGTCCAGACTAAAATGCAACCCCAGATAAAGCATAACAATGTGCACTTTAAAACAAGAATGCATTAGTCTCAATGTAGCCTGAGCGTTGCACTCCTGAAATGTTACAACCAAGGAACTTCAACTGTGATATTTGCCTCTTCAGTCAAAATTAATATTGTAGATAAATACTACTTCTTCTCCTTCGTCTACATTTGACAGCGTTCAACAGTTCTAGAAAAACTAGGACTTTATAACTAGGGCTGGGCAATATGGAGAAAATCAAGTCTCACAATAATTTTGACCAAATATCTCAATATTGATATTATAACACTTTTGAAGGGTTGACTATTGGTGCTTTCAAAGGCAAATAATAGAACAGCTAGAACAGTCTGGTAAGTTTAGAAAAGCACATCACTTTACTGTAATGCAGCCTTTAAAACCAGGAAAAGAAAACATATTCAAAATCTAAGATGATATCAAGTTGATATACTGCCTAGCCGTAACTATAAAAGTTCTGTATTGTTTCTGTTTGATATCTGAACAAACAACTGCAGGATGACTGAATACACTGCTCAGATAACAGCACTGTAGAAGAGTCCACAGATCACTCTGACTACTTGTATTCCCACCTCTGAAGACATGCCTGTTAGGCTGATTTGTGACCTTAAATTGTTTATTGTTTATGTGTCAGTATTCAGCCGCCTGTTTGTCTATCTGTCTACTGTCAGTCTACTGTGAGGTCTTTACATTTCAGAGCACAAACCAGGTAAATGTTAACATTACATTCCTTATTGGTCGTTATTGTTAGTCAGGATCTACAAGCTTCCTGAAGACGGCCATGGTGTGATCACTACTGTTGGATCAATGACATCGTCATGTGTGAAACCCAAGATTTCATTGTTCACCATCTGTATACATCAAAGTCCAGGACAGCTGTGAGTGTTGTTGTTGGAGCAGAAGAATCCAGATTCCACACAGCGACAGTGTCAACACCATCTTTTACAAGCTCAGCTGTGCAGTCCCACCAACACCAACCATGATATCATAATACAGACAGGATGGATACAGAGAGGGAGGCCAAACCACAGCACCTGCTGAATAAGGACCATGTGTGCATGCTGTCTGTGTGTGTGTTGGTGATTTTCCTCCAGAAAAAGGTGAAGTCAGCAGTTTTTTTGGCTAAGCACATCTGCAGACACACATTTTACTTTCCACCACAGCCTGATGGCATTCAGCGGCTGCTATTCACAACAATCAAGTCTGTCAGTCAGTATGAGTTGTTGCTGGTCTTACTGGAAAACTTGTCCACACCCACATTACTGCTACCTGCTGATACCTCTGCTGGAACTGAACCAGACGGCACAGTCTCACTTCCTCATTCTGCAACTACACACTGATAAAGAGCTGCCAGTAAGTAGGGCGCCCAGCATGTTCAACCCGCATCAGCACAATTAGTGATTTTTTTTTCCCCTACACGGATTATGAGACTGAGAGGACTTGTTGGTCTTTGACTTTTAATTTTAGTGTTCCAGGATGAGACTTCTTTAACTTCATGGTTCCGGTTATTTTGGATGAAGAAGACACCCTGTTTAATTGGAAAGCACCATCATCCTGCCATTTTATATTTCCCGTGACAGCAAGACACTCCACTTTCACTGAGAGACAATAAAACTATGTGACAGAACAAGGTTTGAAAGGGAAATAAAATAAAACAAATATTTTGTGCTGTGATTCCTGGCACAACCTGCAG
This sequence comes from Cephalopholis sonnerati, assembly GCA_019142605.1. Taxonomy (NCBI): domain Eukaryota; kingdom Metazoa; phylum Chordata; class Actinopteri; order Perciformes; family Serranidae; genus Cephalopholis; species Cephalopholis sonnerati. Next base: position 34,558,553 of record JAGQAX010000018.1, read on the forward strand.
CACGTACACAGAACAAACAAATGTTTTAACTCTCAAACTCTTCTTCCTTAAAGGAGTACTGTGAAAAAGAAGAATTAGAAAAAAGACAAATACTGGATAAATATTAAAGACAAAAAAGCTAGACAATAGTACCAGAGCTGCAACTAACTTTTTTTTATTATTATTGATGAAACTGCCAATTGTTTTCTTCTATAATGAATTAAACATTTGATTTATGAAATGTAAGAAATAATGAAAATGTCCATCCCAATATCCTACAGTTTATGTCTTCAGAAGTCTTGTTTTGTCCAGCCAACAGTCCAAAACCCAAATAAATTAAATTAACGATAATACAGAACTGAGAAAAGCATCAAACACTCACATTAGACAAGCTGGAGCCAGTCAACTGTGAGCACATTTGTTTTAAAAGTTACTTAAATAATGAAGGAGAATAACTGATAACAAAAAGAACCTAGTTGTAGCCAAGTGGCAACTTCCCCATCCCCATAGACCTTCATGTTAAAATGCCCAACTTCGCAGCAGAAAGTAAGTACATTTTGTTTTATAGCAAAAATGATTATCTCTACTTTCTTGGTCAAATATGGTAACTTCTGCCATAAAAAATTCAAGATGGTAATGGCCAAAATGCCAAATTTAAAGCTTCACACAAACACAAACCAAGTCTATGGTCATAACCCTGATACACAGTGATGGCCTGGATGATGAAAGAAACTAGTCATTTGAATTTTGAATGCACAGTATGCACCTTTTTGGCTTAACAAACAAAGGTACCTCTTATTTCTAGCATTTTCTTTTTCACCTAATACTTCTCCTAGACTGTGTCTCCTAGAGCTCAATAATCACTGGACTCCCCACAGGTCTGTTACAGTGATTAAAAACAGGGAACACAGTGCCAACATTCCTCACTGTGGGCAAAAAGTTAAGAGCTCTGTTCATGTCATTCTAAAGGGGAGAAAAGTCCAGATTTACAGACACGCAAATTAGCCTCCTCAAAGCAAAGTTAAGAGTGAGTGCTGACCCCCTTCGTGTTTCTGGGTCTTGCTCTGGCTTCTAAGTGAATTCATGCATCTATCTTACATGGCACTGTGACTTCACCATGGCTAAGTCACAGTCACAGTCTGCCTTGTGTTGTACACAGACAGATGGTAGAAAACAGAAGAGTCAGTCTGCTTAAGAGCAACTTATCAGTCAAGGTCAGCCAAAACAGGCAATCAGACATAAACATACACCTCTGGCAACAAAACAGAACCTCTTCCCGCTTCATATAAACATCCTCTCGACCCTCTTCTGGCCTTGAACCAAGGGAATTTCAACATTAGTTTGTTTCTCTCCAATCACTGCTGCATTTATGGTCGAGGACTGTGATGTTTTGACCTTTCTTCTGTAGTTTTGAGTTTCCTTGTCACAGTGGCCTTTAAAGCTCATTCTCCCAATGATTTAAAAAATCATTCCTGTGTGCCAGAGGATTTTTACCTGATGGACACCAAGCATTCAGAACAGAGCTTTATGAAAGGGTCATATTCACCAGGCCACTGTAATCCATTTCTGGATTTGTGCTCTGGATTTCTGGATTTCAGCACTAAACAGACAGAATCAAAGTAAAAACACATAAAACCCACACTCATACACATGTGAATGCACACTGAGTGGCAGAGACATGTAGACAATGAGACTGTGTCTCCTTAAAGTAAAAATAGCCTAGTTTTATCTGGAGGAGAGGTGTGTCTGTCTGTGCTGTCACTGAACCAAGAAGCTCTCCTGATACAAAGATTGCTTACTTCCTGCTTTGATAATATACATCTTAAAATTAGCCTTTGTACCGATCCTTCATACATACAAGGAGGTTGAAGGAACAGTTTTTACAGGTCCTTGTATTAATCAAGCCTATTAGCAAAGAATTCTCTCAACACCTAATAGATGGATTGGAGTGACTGGAGTAATTATCAAGGCCCTGATGGGAGAGGAAGAGTTCTGACTCTGTTTTTTTCTGGGTTGTAATTGGAAAACTTTGAGATTCAGGCTAACATCTGGGGACCATCTAACAGTAATACAGCAAAGCACCAGAGGGGTGTACTATGAAGTGAGATTGGTGGGTTAGTGAGGTATGTTGAATGCCAGAGTTTTCAACGTCATGAAGGTGGCCCTGATGAAAAAAAATCTGAGCAAGACTATTGGTTTTTTTTTTTATTCGCAACGTATTTGATAAAATCACAGGTTGCATATATTAATAGTTCACTAAATTACAAATCAGGATGATGTTTACTTGCATATGGAATGTGATATAAATCCTTCAAACCATAACATCAGCACTTTGGTTTATGTTTTTATGCCTGGTTCTCATTTGCTAAAGTCCTTTTTACACTGCTGGTATTTTATAGCTAATAGAATTAGAAAGGGGGAAAATTGATGAGTCTATTAGTATTTATCACAGATAATATTCAATCAATCTAATTCATTTCACTTTGATATGGCTAAAAAGTGATTTATGTGGAGTGATATGTTAAAAATCAATATAACAATATTTTGATACATATTTGATATGACAATATTGTAGGGTTGACTATTGGTGCTTTCATTATATATTTACACAATGAGATTTTTGATAGACTGATAGATTTTATATATAATATCAATATATTGCCCAACCCTGTTCCACGTATCCTTTGTTGTGAAACAATCGAACACAATATGTCAGATTTTATAGTACACCCCACAGGTCTTATCCAGCTGTTGATGTATCATAACACATGAACAATTTGTGAAGCAACACAAACAGAGCTTCATGATGTTGTGTCATCTCGGGCTATCTGCTGGAGGAGAGCCTCGCAGTGTGGTATGAGTGGAGTACAAGGAACTCTATTCTCCCCTCACCCCGCCCGAACATCCTGGACCCAAACACACACATGGTTGGGTTGCTGAGTGAGTGCTAGAGGGGAACAACAACAACAACAACAACAGCATCTTCCACATTTGAAACTCTGTGACTGCCTCCCCTTAATATCTTCACATTTGTGTTTTTCTTTGTCTCTAAGTGACCTATAAATTTGCTTATTGTAGCTAAAGCTGTATTGCTTTAGCTTCCCAACCACCCATCCCTCATTTACACTAAACACTGAATGAAAGCACTAACGGTCATATCAAAATACTGGTACATTATTTCAAAGCAAGGACAGAGAGAGCAAAAGAAACATAGAAACCATGAAAAAAATACTAAGAAAGTGTGAAAGAACGATAGCGTGAGAGAGAAAGTGGAGGGGGCTCGCCTCAAATCCTCTCACTCTGATTGGAGAGCTAGTTTGAAAGAACTGGAGTTGGAGTAAGACAGAGATTGTCCGACTTGGCAGACAGTCACCCAAATGCATCTGGGCCGGCCGGCCTTGGAGCTAAACAGAAAACACTCTGAAGCTGCCACAACAAAATGTTGTGCAACTATTCCAAGAACTGAAACTCATGCAGTTCCCATTGTGTCATCCCTATGAAAAACAGGCCATTCAGAAAAACAGCCAGCGCCACACGCAACATACAAACATGAAAAACATAGACATTTTCTTTATTTTAGCTTAGATTATGCTTTTTTCTTTCCTTCAGAACTTGCACTATTAGTAGTTGTCAATCAAACCTAAAACTTTTAATATCTGATGACCTGTGCATATTTTTATTTTTCATGTGGGGCATTTCATCTTTCATTAGATAGCACTAGAAAAATTACACCTCGGTGCCCCAAAGTCCCTTTTTTAAATTTCACCCAAACATGAAGAAAATACACCTACTCAATTGATTTTCTAAAAATCCCAAACACTGTTTCTATAAAAAAAAGGCATCAATTCCTGTGCACCAAGGACTTTTGTCTGGAAAAGACCTTCACACAGTGGATGTTTAGGGCTGAAAATGCTTAAGTTGTGTTACACCAGTTAGCAAATGATGAAAACATTTTCTGTTGTATGTATGTCACATCAAAATTGAGGCAATAGAGATCAATAATGACTTTTAGTCCCTAGTATGGGTCAGGCTGCAGAAACACTGGATCCTAGATTTCTTAAAATGCAGCTGGGTGGTCTTACATTAGACTTGCTTGGTAAACAACATATTTTAAACTCCACACCTCCTGCTTGTAATGTAGCCTTTGTAGTAGGAATTTTAAATCTGAAGCATAACGTTGATGACATTACTATGACACTGTCTAGGCCATTTTTTTCTAACTTTGGAAAGCTCCGTTCAGAGCCACAAAAGGCATTAGACAACTGCTTTCACTACTTGCACTCCTCCATAGGAGTAAACTAAAGTGTAAATTTGTTGAAGGGCCCCTTTAATAAGATGTGCTTTAAATAAATCACATAACAGATGCTGACATTTTCAAATAAGTTGAGTAAAAATATAACTAGAAATTAAAAAGTTGTCAAAGAACTAGCTTGAAAATGTAAAATGTTGGCATTTAAGATTTGTGTCATGTTATGTGATGAATGCTGATAAGAGTTTTCACCCAATTCTTGACTTTATAATTATATCCCTGTGGCAAACTATTTGAATGGGGCCAGTAGCAACAGGTTGGTTCAACAGCCCCCTTCCTCCTCAGATAAAACCCTCTTTGTGCTCTCTGTTTACATGCCACTCTGTCCAAGGTCTAATGCAGCCACTGAGTCTTGGCGGAAATGATTCAGACCGCTCTTCCGGCAGGTGTGTGTGTGTGTGATTGTGTGTGATTGTGTGTGTGTGTGTGTGTGTGTGTGTGTGTGTGTGTGTGTGTGTGTGTGTGTGTGTGTGTGTGTTCCTATGTATCTATGTGGTTGGGCTTGGTCCCCCTTTCATATTGCTGTCATGGTATTGTTAGATGCAATAAAGGATGGATATGATAAAGAGCAATAGAGGGAAGTGCAAATGTTAGTAATGGACTACAGAAGATTTGTGCTCAGTTTCAAAAGGTGAGATTGATTTGAATCCATGCTCACCTGTCTTTACTTTCTTTTTCAAATGGATACTGACTTACCAGCATGCATATACAATTAACAAAATGAGCCTGGTGGCTATAGCTTCAGCAAGAATGTATACATACACACACACACACACACGTGAAGGTATCCAGCTGTAAACACGTGAGGACAAGTTTTCTGATGGCCTCACTGCTAAATATTGAAGTGAAACTGCTGCGTCTGCATTGAGCACGTTTTCTGTGACATATTGTTTCCACAAAAATCAAGATTTCTCTAAAAATACACCAGTCATTCACACTTCCTTAAAATAATCACTAAAACATTTGCAAACACTCACAGAAATGACTGCCACTACCCTCCATGTTGAGTTGAAGACAAGGTCATAATGCTTAGACGGTAGAAATGTTGCAATCGTGCAGCTTCAGCACTTCAACTGTTGACCAAGCTCTTAGGCACGCAACATATGGACACCCACAATTACTATTATCAAAGCATTAAGCTGACATTGCTTTCCAAAACAAAGTAACAGTTACATTTGCAGTGCATGAGCTATTGCTGGTAAAACTAGTGAAAAAGGGGTGACAAAACTGGGCTTGAGTAAAAGATGGAATTATTTCATTTGGTACTCACCGATCTGGTCTTCAGGAATGAGGCTCTCGATTGGCGGCTCCAATTCGGAGCTCTGTCTCAGGTAGCTCTTCATCTGGGTGATAAACTGGCGGAGAGTCTGCAGCAGCTCTAGTCCCGAGGCGTAGCCCTGCCAGGCCTGGGTGCCCGCACCCTCGCCCATGTAGCTCAGGTAGTCCTGCACCAGGCAGCCGAAGTACGAGCCTTTATCCCTGGACAGCTCCAACACCTTGCGGATCGCCCTCTTCTCAGGCGTCAGCAGCGAGTTAAAAACACCACTCATTTTGCGCAGGTGTCCTCGCAGAGCCTTCTGCAGGACCAAAGCACCGGCACTGGTGCGGCGCTTGGTCCGGTGGCCTGGAGGCACCATGGTCAGGTCCTGGTCTTGGTCCTGGTCGCTCTCAAGACTAACGCCATAGTCGGGCTCATCTTCATCCTCGTCATCCTCATCATCATCGTCCTCCTCCAGGCTGCAGTAAGGCAGGTGGGGTGGAGGTAGGGACAGGGGGAGGTGGGTGTTAAAGTCAGCCACAGTGGGGGGGCTGGGGTCATGCAGAGGAGGAAGGAAGAAGGCTGAGGACTGAGAGAAATCCAGAGAGTCTGAGGAATCTGTGGAAAGGCTCATGTCACTCAGCCGCTGGCCACCACCACTGCATTCCTCGCCTGTTTCTTCTTCTTCTCCCCTTGCCACATGTGCCTGCTTGCTTGCTGTCATCAGTGAAGGGTCTGGAGGAGTGCTGGAGTCTTGGGCAGGGGTTCTAGTAGCGTTGAGCTGAGTCATTCTGGCCCTAATGAGGGCCTTCTCAATAGTCTGATCCTCCAGCGCCAAGTGGCACTGGGCATCCTCCTGGCTGGATGATGATGAGGCCTTGGCCCGACGTGGAGATGAGGAGAGCGATGATAGAGAGATGGGCAGGGAGGGCCGGGGGATGGATATGGGGGAGCTGATGCTGAGTCTCTTGGGAGGGGAGGATGAGGGGCTGATACTTAGCGAGGAGCCCAGACGAGAGAGGATGCTGCTGCCTCTCTCCCTCTCCTCCATCTTCTCCTTGGGGATGTTGATCCAAGAGATTTTCTCTGGCATGCTGCGCTGTCGGAGAAGAGGGGCTGAGTGTTGCGGCACAATGCGAGGCGGGGGTGGGCGTGGAGGTGGGGACCGTGGCACACTGTCTGCAGCACTTAGCCTCTGACTGCTGCTTCTGGTTTGGCTGTTATCCTTCCGTAGCTCTGTGTTGCTGTGACCTGACTGGCTGCTGTCGCTTTGATCTGAGCTACAGATTTGAGGATTGTCTCTACAAGAGTGTTGCGTGTCCTTGTTGTTGGTTTCTAGGCTGTCGTTAATGGGCTCCTCCCTCAGACCTTGCTTTGCTCTACCAGAGGGATTTGAAGCTGTGCTGTGGTCGCCATCTGGTTGGTGAACCTTTATGAAGAGGGGGTTGATGAAGCAAAGTGCTCCGTTGGACTGGCAACACTCGAGCTCTGATGGGGTGCGAGTTCGAAGCCGAGGGCGCCCTGGTGTGGTTGCCAAGGAGCCTGGTCTCTGGGCAGGGAGAGGTGGTCTGTCAGGAGCAGCTATTCCTGTCAAGGTGACTGAGCCCTTCCTCTTGTGGCACAACTGAGCATCCCAGAAGCCTGTGTGAGACAGTGAGAAAATTATGCTACCAATAGTTCATTACGTGGACAGGGTGTGATACAACATTTACAACAAGTGCAAAATTAAATATGTCTGGGCCCTGTCTCATCCCTGAGGTTAACATAGTAATATGTGGTTTGAAGCCAACATTAGCTCGGCCAAACCTGGACCACGGACTTGGTAGCTGCCTTACCAGCTCACCAGCTTTCAGACAAAAAAATGAAGGCAAAGGTAAGGTAAAGTACAATAAGTTCTCCACTGATTTAGCATTGCAATCCCATAAAATTGTTAGACTCATGATTGACACTTAAAAGACTATTAAAATCAATGCAAAAGAACCAGAGATATCGCCTTTGTTCTTCCATACATTCTTCTTCCTTGTCAAAACCCAGTGCCTACTGGACATGAACTACAATGCAACTGGACTGCAGACAGTTAGGTCAGAGACTTAAGTGTGTTTTGTTAGTGGTAGCTAATGAAGCCTGGAGCCTCTACCCTGCAGCAGAGATGAGCAGCAGGCGACAGAGGTCTGGTAAACTCATTTCTTTTGACCTCCACACTCCCAGGGTTTTTTTCATTTTCAAACTTGTAGTCTTCAGCCCCAAACAGCATTGACTACATTCATATGCACAAAATAGTCTGTTTTTTGCACTTATTCTAAAAAAGACAATTTTTTACTAAGCTGTTTAAATGGCTAATGAAAATGAATATTCCACAAATATTCATGTTTACATGCAGCTATATATACTATGAAACATGGAAAAGTGGAACAACCTTGCGCTTGTGCCAGGATTTTTTCTGAGTTTTCCACCGGTGGCAGAGTTGTTGGACCATGCAAACACAGCCTCCCTTTTTCATTCCTTCAACCACCTTTTCTTGAAAAGGTTGAGATATGGATATTTGCACATATCCAAGTTTTTCCATTATCTCTTAAAGTAGGTATGTTTTTCCTTCCAATCAGAAATGTGGGCTTTTCTTTTGGGCATGCATCTTCATGCATCTTGATTAGATGGTTTGTGTGCAACGCACAGAGCTTACCATAAACAGAAAAGAAACTGTGGTAAAAATGCTTAATGAGACACATATTCCTAATGCACTGTAGACATGTCCAAAGAATGCTCCTGAAACCCAAATAATACCAGCATATCCTATGTCTTGATTGGAAAATGCTACATTTGGAATATCCAAACGAATATGCTGTGTACATGAGCTGTATCAATTTCAGAATACTGTCATATTTGGAATAGTACTGGAATATTAGCGTGGATGTAATCGTATCCCATGACTCACGTGACATCATCTGAGGACATTTATCAGATTTCAAACAGCTCCCTCTGAAGACACTCAAGCTTTTACACAACTTGTCTCACATACGCAGTAGTACACCTCAACACATGTAAACAGACTTTCATGTATACAATCGGTGAAGTTCACCTTTAACAAACACCAACTCTCGTTATTGTTAGTACATCATGGAACATTTTTTATAACATGGATTGTCATTGCTATTGAGGACCAACAATCAGAGGCGTAACAGGGCATTCAGCATAAATGAATCATTAACTATAGGTCATTTAGTTGATTACACATCTTATTTTGGTTTGGTAAGCTCCATGAGCTAAATAATTATAGCCTAATTAGTCTAATAGAGTCTAATACAGTAGTTAGTCTTAGTACAGTCTACATCAGGGCACACAAGAACAGCAATTGAAACGTGTTCAAATCTTCCATTCATGCAAATGAAACCGGCCCAGCTCATAGAATCAAACAAGGGTCACCATTGTTGACAAAGATTTGCCTGAAAATACCTCCACTGACCACGGTTACTCATATGTGATGGTATCACCTAGGAATGTCAACTACTGCAACTAAAAACAGACGGAGGTTTAAACCCTTCTTCCCGTAGTGTTGGGGCAGCCCCTAACTGTAGATTTAGACTGGGCCAAAGCTAAAGCAAATGCCACAGAAATATTTTTCCATCACATTGTGTCGACTCCTGCTCACTCTGCTTTTGTGTGTGTGTGTGTGTGTGTGTGTGTGTGTGTGTGTGTGTGTGTGTGTGTGTGTGCTGCCATTGGCTCCACAGGATATAAAAGTTCCAGCTTCCAGTGTGACTCGCTCTCTTCCCTTCGCTCTCTTCCCTGTGTCTGCAACCCCTTTTGCTTTGCTCAGCCCTTTGTTTAAGTTTTTACTTCACAACAGCTTACACTGCATTATTCACACACATCTGCATGCACGCTACTTTGTATGTGAACACATCTCACACACAAATTTACCTCTCAGTTTATCTTCTTTGTTATAATAAATAACTTATATTATTTGGCACCTTGGGTCCAGTCCAGTTTTTGCCAGGTTATGATGAATCGCAGTTTTGGAACTGGGTTGAAACAATGTTAATGTATACAGTGGCTTTGTGTATTTCAATTACTTACTAAGCATATGCAAATGTTTGATTCCAACAGCATAAAAAGCAGCCTGTAGGTGATTGATAAGTGTTTTTTTGGAGTATGTGGAAAGATCTTTTGTCCCCATCTGGTTCCATTCCCCTATACTTGGCAGCAAAAACTACATATATGCTGAAAAATGCTTAACTTAATTTACACCAACTTAGATTAGTCCACTCATCCACTCCCAGTGACTCAATACAAGTCCGGCAATTACAACCAATCTTCAAAAACCTCTAAATGCTGCTTCTTGCAAAATCACTGCTGTTCACTTTTTCAGAGTAAGAGGCTCAGCCTGTCAGGGAGCTTTTTCCTGGCACAAAAGAAAGCAGAAACAGCACAAAACTTCTGTAACACGTTGGTGAACCTTTAGAGTCCAAGCTGTACCAGACACAGCAAAACAAGACACACACCAGTGGGAACAATAGCACGAGGAATACAAGTACCAGACACAGAGCAACTCCGTCACACAACTACAGAGCAGAGAGAGCGGCAATACTCACCGTGATCCCAAAGCTCAGTGACACACAGACAAGCTGTTGTTCTCAGTCTAACTTCTCTGATAGTTTTGCAGAGGATACACCGCTGTGTCGGCACAAGCTGAAACTCGACTGGCTCTGTTATGACTCACTTCTGTTAATGAGCGTGTGGGCGGGCTGTTAGCGCAGTATTCCTGCCTCCCTCCCTTCCTTTCAGTGGAAGTTGCGTGGTCTCTCTCGCTCTTTGTTGCTCTCTCTCTCTGTGACACACTGAGACACGTTTTTCCTTTTTCCCTCCCACTCTACTCTTGTTTACTCTCTTTTCTAGTCCTATCATCTTTTTCCTCTGGTACATGCTCTTATATTTGTAACTGTTGTTAATTTTATGTCATCTCATGTATCCTGTTTGTTGAACATATTTCAGTGTTTGGTTTTATGACACTTCTAATTCCATGAATTTACTTTGATTACTCAGTTATACATGGCATGTTCACACAAGTATATGCAAATACAGCAAAGAGCTGCTGTACAGTGTTCAAACACACACACATACTCATACATGAGGGACTGAGAGCACAAGAGAATGTGGTTTGGTGTGTTTGATGTAAGAACCGGGAAAGTCAAGGTTGAGGCAAGGGCAGCTGGTAGAGACATATGACAGCTGAACTGGAGCCAAAAATAGACAGAGCTCACACACTGTACAGCACATGAAGTCAGTCACTTTGGTTCTCGTGCAGCTGGGAATATTTCATAAACGCAATTACTGACTGGGCTTATGTATAGAACTGGGTAGATCAAACAAATGTACTTATTACATGCTAATGTGGGCTGTAGATTTCACTTTGGTGAGCACGCTGCAATACTTAAGCTAAGTGATATAAAGAAACAAGTGCTATCTCAAAGGTCAGAAAATGAGAACTCTTAGCATCTCTAAAACTAAGAGGTAAATAATCTTCACTGATATGTGACTGAGTGTCAGTTTTACTTAGCTGACTGCTCATGATGACTAAAAAACAGGCAACTGTCAAGTTTAATGTTCTTCACACAGTCCACCTGTGTGGCTTTGTGGTGGATAATCTTGATTATCTTTGTGAATGTCTCTGGAAACTGTTTATAGTACATTTTGGGAAATATCAGGAACATATGACTTCCAGGAGATGAGGCAAAGGTGCAGCGGAGCAAGGTAAGGTACATCTTATCAATCTGTTGGTCACAGGCACTTATACTGTAACTGCAGAGGGAAATCTTAAGATTGGAGCCGCGACTTTTCAGAACAAACCTACTTCTCTAACCTTCTAACCTCTCAGTATAGCCCAATCCAAACTGTGTAGTGACAGGAAACATCACCATATCAAACTATAGATTGAGAAGCACTGATAAATTGCTGCATATGGGGTGGCTTGCATGCAGTTTGGCAATGAGCAATACCAGAAACAATGCCATAAATACAGGACCCCACCTGTGCATTTATTCTGCAAGCAGTGCTGTTAACAAGTCACTAGAATCAATCAATCATTTTTACTTGTCACATGTTAACGTATAAGGTACAATTTGTCTTATTAAGGTTCAATTCCAGTCAAATGAAATTAATGTATTTGTTCTACTAAACAAACTAGAATTACTGCCGTGCTGTTGTATGCTTCTGCAAACCAGTCAAGTTGCCCTTACAGTTTACATACCTGTCTGTGTAAACATGGATACTTCACACACATCTTCCCCTCCAGCAGCACAGAAGATCTATACACTCAGCACAGTTTCAAGGTGCACGCCCAAGATTAGTGTCACCAATTCAGTATCTGACCAAATGTCCTCCCTTCTGTTACTGAGATATGACACTGAATAATGGCCAGAAAAATGTTTTTTTGCAGAACATTATGATGTCACAGTGAAGCTTATCTTTGACCTTTTGAATATAAAATGTCATCATTTTTTCATAATATCCTTTCAGACATTTGTGTGTATGGATTCTGGAGTTATGGACAAAAACGTGTTTTGTGAGGTCACAGGGACCTTGACCTTTGACCTTCGACCACCAAATTCTAATCAGTCTTCTTGAGTCCAAGTGCATATTTGTGCTAAAATTGGAGGAAATCCCCTCAAGATGTCCTTGAGATATTTCATTCATGAGAATGAGACAGATGCGAGGTCACAATGACCTTTGACCACCAAAATCTAATCAGTTCATTGTTTGGTCCAAGTTCACATTTGTGCCAAATTTGAAAGCACTCCCTCGAAGTGTTCCTAAGATATTGCGTTCACAAAAATGAGACAGACGAGGTCACAGTGACCTTGACCTTTAACCACCAAAATTGAAAAAGTTCATTCTTGAGTCCAAGAGGATGTCTGTGCCATGTTTGACAAAAATCCCTCAATATGTTCTTGAGATATCATGTTCACAAGAATGCGACCGACAGACAGACAGACAGACAGACAGATGGACAACCTGAAATCATACTGCGGAGGCATGATAAAAAAAATTCGACATAAGCTACACTGAAAGTTCATTCTTGGTTTCAGAATAAGTAGTTTAACGAAAAATCCAAAGGTCCACTCGCAAGCTTCTTCTGGAGCTTTAAACTGCATCTTTCTGCCATCATGACGACAATTTCATGACATTGAGCCTAGCCATTTGACGTTTTCCAGTTTGTCTGTTTGTTTGTTATTTTTACAGGAAGTCTACAGGAACTAATACCTCAAGAAAAGTTTATTCTATTGTTCACGTTACAATACTTTTACACATTCTCTTGTACATATTAAGCTATTTAACTGATGATACATATTTGATATAGCTTTAGAAAAATGCGAAAGTAGTAAAAATGAACATCCCATCAGTTCAGTCAAAATACAGCAACTAAAAACTGTTGGTAGTCTACAGTGACTGAATGAGTGTAACTAATAGTGTCAACACAGAATTTAATGACAACAGTGACAAAGAAATTGCATTGAATGTGAGTGCATCTCATGTAGAATAAACCATCAAAGCACAAATGCGAATTGAAACAGTAAGGGCCTCTCCAGTAAAATCAAGTTTAAATGTCTAATATCTCAGTTTAATGAAGGTTTAATCAACTTATGACAAACTGATAATAAACCTGGAGCTGACTAATATTCCAATCAGAGATGTATGAAGTACCAGAGACCCAGACTTGAGTAAAAGTACAGATACTCTACCAAAAAAATGACTTGAGCAGAAGTTGAAGTCTTCTTTAAGCACCACACTCAAGTAGAAGTATTGAAGTATTCAAAGTAGTCTATTTTAAAATGTACTCAAGTATTGAAAGTAAAAGTACAAGTATGAAGTTTTAATATGTTATGTATTCAATAAAGAAAGCAGTCCAAAGTTTGGATATCATATTGTTTATGCAATATCTTAAAACGGCAGAGCCATCTACCGCTCTGGCAGTGATACTGTAATAGTCTGTCAAAATATTCATAATTGTAACGACTAACAATGCTGCTCATAGAAAATGTATCAGAGTAAAAGTATTCCACTCATCAAAAATATGTAGTGAAGTAAAAGTGGAAGTAGGAGAAAAAAATAAGACTCCAGCAAAGTACAGATACAGCCTTTTACTACTTAAGTATGGTAGTGAAGTAGTCCTACTTCATTACTTTACATCAAGTGATACTGGTTGGTTTCTGCCAGGCTTCTAATTCTCCGAAGTTGAGAATTTTAACTTCATCATGAACAAACAAGCCTTCAAAAGGCATCACAAAAGAAAGCAACCTGCATCCTAAACCACGCAGTCATCACAAAGGGACAGCCATACAACAGGTAATAAGACACTGTGAAGACGTCAGAGTCAACAGTACATCTTTCCCAGCTATTAATGCTGCTTGTATGTACATCAGAACTACCTTTTAGATCAACTATTCATTGCCGCTCAAGTGCCTTCATAGACACACAAAACCTACCATTGTGTCACCTCACCACACAGCAACTCTTTCATGTATGTCTGTAGATCTTTTGAGACCACAAAAGAGTCTCATCAAATCATCATGTGTTATCTTGAACTCTTTAAGAGACTGTCAGGCTGAGGGACACTGGATGTCTGACACAGTCAGCCTAGTGTACACATGATAGCTGAGAGCTGAGTCACAGCAGAGCCTGAAAGGACACAAAGGTTACACTGACTGTTAAATTCACAAAAGGGCTGTGTGGCCTCTGCAACTGCTAAACCTGCACAAATAAGACAATAAGCAACCATGTAATTCTCAAAGTACCTGCAAAGGGTGCTACCTGCACGTATTTAAATTAGGTAATACGTACACATTGACCTTTTTATGCCCATGAGACTCACTGTGAAATTAGTAATGTCCTCATAGAGTTGGTGGTAACTTAAACACAAACTATGCCACTCTCTTTTACCGTCTGCAGGGGTGCATTTAAAAACACCAATAGCACTGACAGACTGCAATATTAAATTCCAAAAACGGTTTGTCTCTGTCATGTTTAAGAATGCCACAGCATGTTGTTGGTCAGGACCTGTAGCTTGTCTGAAAATGTCACATTTCTGTTTCTTTGTGCTGCTGTTCTGTCTACTGTGCTCTTGCTGCAAAGGCAACATTTATACTTTGCTGCATGGATAATTGCAACCAGATGCAAAAAAGGTCAAACTGCACTCAGGTGCAAAACTTCATGAGTGTGTTTGTGTTTAAATATCATTAATGAAATATCTTTTGTGAATCGAACGTTGACATGAGGCAGATAGCGGCTGCAAGTGATGTACAATTCATGTTGCTATCAATGCCAGACAAAATTGCCAGAAAAAATTTTGGCATTGTACGTTTCTACAAACCACAGATATGTTGCATCTGTACATTATTATGAAGCCAATGAGTTGAAACTTTAGATTTCAACAATGTGGTGGTTATTGTGTGGTTATTTTTAGGTGCAAAAGCCAAAAGCTATGACTAGGAAAAGATATTTTGGCTTAAAATACTCGAGTTCAGGGGCACAAGCAGAGATGTTTTAGTAAAAAAAAAACCTGCATATTATGGCACTATTCACACTAAAAAAAAACAGCAATGAGTTGCTATTCTACACCTACATTTGGTGTCTTAAACCCACTGGTTCTGAATAGTGGCTCCGTAGTGGTCTGCAGCTTGGCAGATGTCTGGCATCATCCACCATCTCCTCCACTTCACGATGACAAAGTCAACTTGGATACTACATCACTTCAAAAAAGTTGATCTGATATGTATGAGATGTGCAAATGTAACATATTCGTGGTTTGCAGAAACGTACAATGCCAACATTTTCTTCTGGCATCTAGGCTGATAAGCGACCGCGACCCGGTCTTTGTAAATTCTCTTGTGAGTGGGCTATGAAAACGGTGGTGGTGTGATGGATAAATCCACCAACATCTGAGCACTTTCAAATCATTATTTTCGCCACAACTAAGTAAAAAAGTGTAAATCAGAAGAAGCAGGTAAAAGTTAAAATAACGTTTGCTCTGTTAAGAAATTAATACATAAATGAGTTTTTGATGATAACATCCATGCTCTTCATTATAATAAAAAAATGACTTCACCCTCTTTTGAGATAGTCAGCTTATATCAGTGCAAATGTCCAATGTTTTGTGGTGACAGCTGTAGAAGGCTGAGGCCCTCCACAGCTGGGAGAGAGCAAAAAGCTCCAGAGGCAGCCAGCTCTTGCCTGAGTCCGTGCCCAGCTGAGCAGCACTGATCTGGACCTGGAAAAAGCTTTTGTCCATGGGGTCAAGTCATTTAGCACTGCCTTGCCAGTTAATCCTTTGAGCAGGGGGGAATGTGGTTAAGATGAGCTTTACGAGTGTCACGCCTCAGGAACTTTTTTTTTTACACACACCAGATGTGAGATGGAGGAAAACACTTTTCTGAATCAGCAAGAGGCTGAGGGAAGTGCACAGATCAATTTGACTGCAAAAGAACTGATGCAATATCACCAATAACTGACTGGAGAAGTGTTTCTGTTGATGCAATACGGGAGATTTATAGTAAACACAACTCAAAGTGCACACTGAGATGACATGGTAACCTTTTCTCTCTGGTTGTTTGCACTCATCTCTCTGTCCTATCAAGCTATATTTTGACTACTTAATATAATCATGGGATCACCTAATAGTGTACATTTACATGCAGGCTGCCATCAGTTTATAGTAGCCCCCAGTTGCATGCTTGTTCCCCAAATATATATCCAAATTTGAGAACAAACCTGCTCCAAGTTTAGCAACCTCCTCAAGATCAGCGGACGTTCTGGCTGAAGCGATGGCTTCTGGAAGCTTCAGAGTGAAGGGCAACACGTCCCTAAGAAAAGAGAAAAGACAGAGTGAAAGGGAGAAAGACTTGGTCAACAGAGAAAAGGAAAATCGAGTGAAAGAGGGCGGGACAGAAAGCCCATTCCAACAAGTGTGTGATTCAGTGTGTTGGAAAAGTGGAGCGTGGCGTAGCCTGGGTGTGTGGTGTATATTCAACCACACAGCCTGAGGGGAATGTGTGCCCACTGCTCTCCTCCCTGTGAGCCTTTTACAAGTTTTCCACAGGCCTCAGTCAAGCAAACCTGAGTGATCAAAGCTGAAAATTTTACCTACAAATCTGTGAAGGAAATAGTCTCTCTGTGGACACTTTAACTGAGAACAATGACTGCAGCTGTTGAACTGTTGTGTAAATGACCAAAAGCACAGGAAGTGACATAAATGTGAAATGGTATTTGGGTATTTAGGAAACAATACAAATATTATGAAAAAATAAATACAAGTAAAATTGAGTGCAAGTTAGTAAAACACGCTAAGCTCTGTTTCTGACCTCTAGCAGCACCACAGAACATTTTTCATTTGTGTGGGTCCCTGTTTGTCTCATGCATCAAAAGAACCTACCTGAAAGAAATAATTATTACCTAGACAAACTCATCTTTGTTTTGCTTCATACCGTTGGCAGGGCTCGACAGTGTGAGCTTTTCACTTGCATTTGGGAGCACAAATAGATATGTGTGAGCTGTAAATATATTTAGGAGCATGTACGTAAATAAGCTAACGTCAGGGTGTGTTCACACTTGGACACTTGCAGATGCACAGTAAGTTCCCCACCTTAAACTTTGCTACATTTTTGTTTTATCTGTAGTCTTTTTGCTTTTGTTAATGGAGCACACATGGCCTATGACATGGACAGTATTTCTGCTGGTAATGTTCTGTTGTAGAATCTTTGCTGCTATCACACAATAAAAAGAAGAAAAAAGAAAAAAAAAATGTAGTTACTGAATGTAACTTCAGTTCTATTAGTACAAGAAATGCAAGGAGAGGAAGCGGAAGTGAGACTAGAGATGCCACTCATGACCAGACAGACATTGTAGTTCACGACTAGAATTAACGCCTCACGTTCGTATGCCTCTGTGAACCAGTCAAGTTGCAGTTGCATTATACATCCATGCTATACACACATCTTCAACCCAACAGTTTCAAGACAAACACCTAAGATTAGAATCCCCAATTCAGTATCTGACCAAATGTCCCCCCTCCTGTTCCTGAGATATGATGTTGAGTAATGGCCAGGAAAGTGTTTTTGCAGAACAGTATGATGTCACAGTGAAGCTGACCTTTGACCTTTTGGATATAAAATGTCATCACTTTATTGTTTTATTCTATTTTTGTGTGAAATTTTGTCATTAGGGTATGAATTCTGGAGTTAATTTGTCATTCAAGAAGGAATTGTTCATTCGTTTTTGCCCATTACTAAAAAGCAGTTCTGTTATGAACTCTTTAGCTGACTAGATTGAACTCTCTAAGGTCTCTCTGGATTCACTGGAACACTTGAAATAGTTCCTTTAAAACACCTTCAGTGTTTTTGTTCTGCGACAGAGTCTGTATCACAAGGAATGTCATACCTGTGATATCAAACAGACAAAAAACAAAGCAAATCATCTTTCCTATCACAGATACTTGTGTATTACACATGTAGCCTGTATCCTGTATAAGTTTTATTGGAAAAATGTTTACCTCAATGACGCTTGATGTAAACCGTAGTCTAAGTTGATAGACAGTGTTTCCCTGATGTTGAATTTTTTATGTTATGATGGCGGCCATTTTATCTGCCCAGAAATTTCACCAGTGCTTTTGTTGCTGCTGTTTACATTCCTCCTGATGATTCAAAAAACACACTACTGATTTAGTTTTGTTTGTTGGTTTTCTTGTGTAACATAAAGGAACCACGACTGCATTTCCTGGTGCAACCCTGTGTTGCACAACGACAATAAATTGACCTTGAACCTTCTGCAGTTTAAAGCAATTTAAAGTATAAATATTTACATGATTATTAAATAAATACAGTTTAAAGCAGAAATAATTTAATCTAGGGTACTTTTTATGTTCAAATAAATAAAATAATTCGCTTGTAAAGGTCTCCTTGTATTGTATTATTGAGGAAAAAAACATTATTTGATCAATTGTAATTGCGCCTCTAACGCGCATGTGCTCATAAATTAGCATAAAAAAAGTCAAACCCTGACTGGTAGGTTTTGATGATCTGCCACTGCTGGCCAATACAGTGACTGTACTGAAAGAGCCTTATTGTCTCCAATTATTATGCTGAAATCTAAATTCTGCTTTCAAAAGTAAAAAGGCTCATTGTCTGTGCTGTTTGAAATAAACAACAATGAGTAAAGATATGACAAATCTTTGAAAAAATAAAAAAAAGTCTTCTCACTCTGGCACCAGTGACACTACGTTCAATGGAACAGTTGTACGCTAGTCTTGTATTTCTATTTTAACTGCGTATCCATCTAAAAATGAATCTCTGCTTCCTTGTTTAGATGAAGGTTAAAGGTGGAATATTTTGTCGAGTGCTTTTTTTACTTGACACTTCCTTCTTTTCCTTTGTTATGATTTGTAGTGTTGGTGAGTTGTATTAGGACCAAACTTAGACTGTTTCCTCCTCATAGAAACAAATCTGTAAGAGTTGCACTGTAAAAAAAAATAGATATATATACATGTACGTGTGAGTATTTTGTAATACATGATTAAGGCAACTTAGTAGATTTTATTTCATACATTAATATACTTACATGATGTATTTTGTATATTGTACTTAGTGTCCTGTTTCCTATACAAAATGATGAAGTTTCAGTGTTCCACATATATAGCAATCATGTTGATGGGACATTCTGAGCCTTAGTAATGTATTAAAAATACCAATAGTGCAACATTTTTGCAAATTAGCACCATTAAAAGTGTGCCAAATTAGCTATTAGCAGTCCCTATTTTTAGTTTTGCCATGGATGTACAGACAGCTATCACTGAATTACTTTGATACTGAAGAAAATGTGTTGATTCTCAGGGAAAGGTCTGGAGTACTTTTTCTATGATTTCTAAACAGATTCATGCATGTGTATGTGAAGGATCCTCTACAAGCGTGAGCCCCACTGGATCTTAAAATATGCGTATCATGTCTGTGTGTTCAGATTTGATGACTCAGGGAGGGAGGATGGATTTTTAATTAAATTGCAGCTCATGCCTCTTGACTTTCCCCTTTGCAGCTGGATAACTAGACAGTGGTTTATGTAATATACTCTGTAGGTATTGGACATATAGATGAAACATGGGTTACATAAATGTGGTTTACATGTCTTTCTGTGATCATGACCAATATATGATGAACTCACCTGCTGATGCAGCAGAATGCCACCAGACGGAAAAGGTCTGCAAAGCTCAGGCCTGATCCAACCAAAGAAAAAGCTGTAAGAGCAGAGAACAACATGATCAAGACACATTTGTAAAAGACATTTTGCTAGATCACATAATAGTTGGGAGGAGGAAAACCTCTGCATGTGTCTTGTCTGTAATATAATGTAGTGAGAACTTTTATGCTCACAACTTGGCACACAGGTACAACAGCTTCCAATCAAGCCCCCTGAATGCAAACAAGATCTGAGTATAGACAGAGATAACTGCCATTTGTGTGTTCAGAGCTGCCTGTGTGTAAGAGAAAGTGAGAGATTGTGAAAGAAAAGGAGTATGTATGAGACTACATCACTCAATAAAATGAAATATTTTGCCATTATGTCGTCACAGTACATTGGAATCCAAATGACTAAACAAATGTTTAAACTGGGAGAAAGGCGCAGAGAGAGCAAGAGAACAATATAAGTCTATACTCTGCAGGGAAAGAAGATTGTGGGTTAAATCCAAACATATGTCTAGATGCCCCCCCCCCCCCCCCCCCCCCCCCCCCCCCACTTAGTCTTAATTAAATAATGAGTTTTATACAGGAAAGATTTATTCTATTTTTTTAATCTGTCAACAATTAATCAAAGAACTACTAAATAATATTACATAACAAAGCAGTGTCAGCTTTCATTGACAGCTATCAATACTTGGTGCTATGAATTGACAGTCAGTTCCCAGTCAGAAACAGCTCCAAAATTAACCATGTGATTTAGTAGTTATAAAACCACCAAACCATACTTTGCTTTGAGATTTTTAATGTGGCACATGGCACACTGGCCAATCAGCAGGCCCATATGGAATCTGCCTGGAGAACTTCGCAGATTTTCTGCAGATTTTCAGAATATAGATGCTGCTTGTAAAATTCAGAATGCTGTCACTGTCTTCTCCACCTCCTTGTGATTGTGTGTGACGTGTGTTGTGTTCAGTTAGCACTGAAATCAAAGATAGTGGTGTAGAGAGAAGTTATGTCAAAAATAAGATTTACTGTTAATAGATTGGCAAATTCATTTTTGTTCTCTCTCCTCCATATTGAACCTTCCAACTTTCCCTGTGTCTCACACAGACTTCTTGAAGTATTTGGTTGAATCAAGTTTCTGATACAAAGTTTCTACTATCTACGAAGTAGTTATTTTAGCCTGCTTGAGATCATTTTAGGTTTTAAAATACTGTGTTATTTTTGTTTAAAAACAATTGTTATCATAAATGAATATTAACTACCACATTACGAGCAAAGAAACAAACAAAAAAAACATTCCACAGAATTCTGCAGATTTTCATTGTGGATCTCTGCAGAAAACAATTTAAAAATACGCAGATTTTGTTAAGGCCTGCCAATCAGTTGTCTTTGCGTCATCTGCACAAAGTATGTGTCGATATCTGGAACACTCACAAAACTCAACACAACTCACAACAACAGTTCTCTGTTAAAGAACACAAGCTCTAACAAGCTGCAGCACACTTTAATTGTTGCCAACTAAAATGAGTCACGTAGAGTGAAACAGAAATTCATGTCAGTAAGGAGAGGTCAAGGTTGTAATATTGCAACATATCGCATGAGTTAAGTGATGCGACTTTGCTCCTGTGGTGATACCAAAACAAATGTGAACATAGCTTGATACAGTCAACCCCCAAAGAACCTTTGAATAAACATGAACATGCAGAAAAAAAACACTCTGAAATCACAAGCAGTAACAAGATTATTAAACATCTGACATTTGTCTTGTACTGAAATATCTCGACAAGTCTTGGATGGATCGCTGCAAAATGTGGTGTCCTGTCAAGTTCTCCAATACTTTGAATTATTGCCAAAAATCTGCAATTCTAATGACATTCCCATCAGCCTCAGCTGAGGCTCAGGTGAGCTAGCAGTAATAACAATAATAACTTTATTTATATAGCACCTTTAAAAACTGAGTTTACAAAGTGCTTTGACAGACAACGCAGAAGGGCACAACAGCAGGATACCCAGGAGTCAAAAATTAACAACAGAGGGCCAAACAAAGGAGGACAGAATTCAGCTAAAATTGAAGTAAAACAAGACACAAGCAGAGACACTAAAACATAGAAAAACAACACAACAGAGTAAAAGAGATAAGAACAGTAAACTAGAGAAACATGATGCAAAGAATAAAGTTAAATATAATGGAATAAGACAAAATCATGTAATGTCAATGTAAATGAGCATTAAAAGAGGCTCAAGTTAAATATTCAAATATTAAAAATAATAATAAATAAATAAATAAGAGGCAACATCACATAAAGGCAAGTCTATAAAAATGGGTTTTAAGAAGTGATTTAAAAGATGTCACTGATTCTGCAAGCCTTATCTCCTCGGGCAGGTCGTTCCAAAGTCGAGGGGCCCTGATGGAGAAAGCGCGGTCACCTTTAGATTTAAGCCTCGACTTCGGAACAACTAGAAGCCCCCTGCCCAAGGATCTAAGGCTGCGTACTGGCTCATAAGTGGTCAACATGTCAGCTATGTAGGTAGGGGCCAGACCCCGCCGGGCTTTAAAAGTGATCAGTAAAATCTTAAAATCAATTCTAAAACACACAGGAAGCCAGTGGAGTGAAGCCAGGATTGGGGTGATGTGATGTTGTCTGTTCAAACCAGTGAGAAGCCTAGCTGCTGCGTTCTGGACCAGTTGGAGGCGGGAGAGGGATTTTTGGCTTATGCCGGACAGGAGTGAATTACAGTAATCGAGTCTGGAGAATATGAATGAGTGAATGACTGTTTCCAGGTCGGATTGTGGGAGCAGTGGTTTGATTCTTGAAATGGTACATAGATGGAGGAAACAGGATTGGACAACTTTCTTGATATGAGTTTGGAAGGTGAGATCTGAATCAAATATTACTCCGAGATTTCTGGCAGTGGACGTGATATTTGTGGCTAGGCTATTTTTGATGGGAATGGTAGAATTTGGTGGAGTGAACAGTATGACTTCTGATTTGGAGTTGTTAAGTTGGAGAAAATTCTGGGCCATCCAGCAGTTTATATCGCTGAGGCAGTCTGACACAGCAGCTAGGCTTCTTGATTCATCCGGTCTCAGGGGCAGGTATATCTGTGTGTCGTCCGCATAACAATGGAAAGATATATTGTGGCGCTGAATAATCTGGCCGAGTGGGAGCATATAAATAGAGAATAAAATTGGACCTAAAACTGAACCTTGCGGTACACCACAGGCAGTCTGGGTTTAAGAGGATGTGTGATTGCCTATGGTGACCGCAAAGGTTCTATCTAAAAGGTAGGAATAAAACCAGCTAAGTGCAGTGTCTCTGATGCCGACCCAGGTTCTAAGACGATCAATTAAAATTTCGTGATCTACAGTGTCAAAAGCTGCACTTAGGTCTAAAAGAATTAAAATTGCGCTCTCTCCTCTGTCGGCTGCTAAAAGAAGGTCATTGGTTACCTTGAGGAGGGCTGTCTAAAACCTAATTGAAATTTCTCAAAGAGATTGTTATGACACATAAAAGCTAAAAGCTGGGTTGAAACCACTTTCTCTAGAACTTTTGATAAAAACGGAAGTTTAGAAATGGGCCTAAAATTATTAAGAACAGAAGGATCAAGGGTTGGTTTCTTTAAAAGAGGTTGGACCACAGCATGTTTAAAAGAAGTGGGAAAGATTCCTTGTGTTAATGAGTTGTTAATAATCGATAAAATACTGGGTCCAACTGTGTCTAAAACCTCTTTAAGAAATTTAGTTGGCATGACATCAAGGCTGCATGTAGCTGATTTCATATGAGAGATTATATCATTTAAAAACGTCAGTGAAACCGGTTCAAAATTAGTAAAATAACTAAAAATTTCCCTACTTGTATGTAAAACGCGGTCTGGGGGGGTGATTTGTTGCCTAATGTCCTTGATTCTGTTAGAAAAGAATTTCAAAAACTCCTCACATGTGTCTTGTGAGGCATCAGTAAAATGACAGGGAGAGGGGGAGGTGATAGAGTCCATGACCTTAAATAAAATTCTGGGATTGGAATGATTTGCTAAAATTAGGTTTGAATAAAAAGATGCTCTTGCTTCCTTAACTGCTTTTTGATAGTTTTTCATTGCATCTTTCCAGATTTCATAAAATATATGTAAGCCTGTTTTCTTCCATTTTCTTTCTTTTCTCCTACAGTAGATGCACACTTCCTTTTGCTAGGTCATACAGTTGGTGGGTGTAGTTTGGAAGAAAGAAAATACTTTCACGAAAGCGCTCACAACAAGGTCTGTGGATTATCTTGAGTAACTGGGTCAATTTTTGGAAAAAGACACTGATGTAGAGTTTTTCAAATGCATGCATTTTTTGGGCACCACAAGTCAATATATCAACATCGCACACCAAAACAATCAAGACAGATAAATAGCACTACAAGTAAAAGGAAAAATATGTAGTTTTTATTTTGGGGTGAACTGTTCCATTAACCCATTAACAAACCTTAAGGACTGCCTTTTCTCAACTACGTAACACTGCAAAAATCAGACATTATGAAGCTGGAGAAAAGCTAGTCTATACTTTTATCAATTCTAGGTTGGATTATTCTAATTCTTACTATCGGGCTGCCCCAGTAAGTCTCTAAAGACTCTCCAGGTGATCCAGAATGGTGTAGTGCGTGTACTGACAGGAACTAGGAAAAGACATCATTTTGCTCCTGTATTAGCTATTTTGCACTGGCTCTCAGAATTGAATTTAAAATCTTTTTCCTCACCTACAAAGCTCTTTATGATCAAGCAACAACATATCTTAAAGGGCTCAAAGTGGCCCATTATCCCAGAACACTGTGCTCCCAGAGTTAAGTTCCCAGAGTCTCCAAAAGCAAAATGGGAGCCAGAACTCTCAGCTATCACCCTCCTCTCCCACGGAACCCTCTTTCAGTTTGGGTTTGGGAGACAGCTTCTTCACATTAAAGAGAAGGCTCAAGATATTTCTCTGTTCTTTAAATGTTCAGGTAGGCCCTGAACCGTCCCTTAGTTATGCTGCTATAGGCCTAGACTGCCTTGATACACCGAGCTCCTTGCTTCTCCTCTCCCTCTCCATCTGCACACATTCATGTCTGTTCATAGCTTGGCATCTTCCCTGGAGTCTTTATGCTTTCTCGTCATGCAGGTTTTTTTTGTGGATTGTGGCTGCACCTGGGTTGTGGTTGCATGTGCTGCCATGGTCATGTCAGACGCTCATTTCTGCTATTCTTATTAGTCAGATTTCTATTGTCATCATTACAGTTGTTATTGTTATTGTTATTGCTGTTGCTGTGCATCACTCTCTCTCACTCTCTTTAGTTCATGTTACACAGAGATCACACCATGGGGCCATTACGAAGTCCCACCTTTGAGAGCCAAACAACCACGGCATCATTCTGCTCCCATGTGTAATTTTAGACTGCATCTTAGCATTGCAGAATCAAGATGAGTGTGACATGTAACACAACAGCATCGGCCTCTAGTGTCACATGCAACACCAGCACTTTATAACAATGGCATAACATGGTAATAACTGTTATTTACCATGCCTGCTATATGGTGGCTATTCTCGTCCTCTGCTCAGAGGTTAAGGAGCTCCTGGACCTTGTTTCCCACTTTGCAGACATTTTCAGCCGCTGTTCTTCATCTTTTAATTAGCTGCCAGCTGCTTCCAGCTATTTTTTAATCTCCTACGGTAGGTAGCACGCGTAACACGTTGTCAAAAGGTCACACCTGTGCCACCCATGATTCCGTCCTGCTGGCTGTCCCATTTATTCAGATATGATTTTGGTGCTGTCAGTGCCTCCATAACCTTCTCAGAGGCGAGACAGCACTGTCCCCCCATCCCACAATCACACCTTAAACATAGAATGGCGAGGCCAAATAACAGGCAGTGAAAAGAGGTTTCTGATGCTCACTTTGAGGCTTATCCCAATCGCTTTACCTAGCAGTTGAGAAGCAAGCCACAGGAACTTTCTGTGTTCCGATTGCCAACACCTGTCTGCTTTGAGCACATCCACCCTCACTCTCTCTTCCTCTCTTGTCTACACATTCACTACGCACTGAGCTATTCCTTACAGGAGATATGTTACTCATATTACATGACAACAGCATGCTAATTACTTTCTGTAATTGATCTGAACATCCGAACTATCCACAAAAAATGTTTTCACACTAGAAACAAACCAAAATTTCAATTTGATCTGTACCGAGACCACCGCTTTTTGTCATAGAGCTAGGCTGTTTGGTCTGGACCAGGCTCTGGAGGAGATTTCACACCTGTAGAATTTGGGTTTAGCTCAAACCGAAAAGTCGGAAAAACTGGACGAAACAAAGTAGGTATGAAAGAACCCTTAGTCTTGTTCAAGGTAATGTGATTATCTACAGATTAACGGCAGTAACTAGGTAAAAAAAAAATCCTGACTCCTACAATAAGTATGTTACATTTGTCTAAACCATTGTTCTTAACCAAAAACAGCTGTGTATTAGAAAAATGTGTTTTTTCAGGTAGTAGTGAGATAAAAGCACACATGTAACAACTGTAGTAAGAAATAGATCCAAGCTATTTGAGGGATTATCAGACACCAGATGTGGGACCATAGTTTTATCCAGAGTAAACAGGAAGGTTCACTTGTTAGTGTGCATGTTTGATTTGCCAACACAGCACCTTGCAAGATGACACTGCAGTAAAATGAGTCAACGTTTTGCCAGTCAACTTTGTGTCTTTCTGCAGGGGCCTTCTACATCAGCACCTCCGCTGCGCTATGCAGTGGGCTTGTGGAAATGGCTGTGTTTTTTCTCACACTGCTGCTGTTGGTGTGAACATGACCATACTGCTGTAAAATCCCAGTTAGATTAGATCTCTGATCTGATTAACCCTTTACCCATCCAAAACAGGATCAAATGTCCCATGTAGTACTGTAAACTAATATGCACTGTGTAGACTGACTGTGTTTTACCTGTGAATCAAACAAAGACTTTGGTAGTGCAGCTGACTTAAGCCAAACACAGATCATGTGCTGTATTCCTCCAGCCGATTTCAAGTGTGACATGATTTACAAACACACTTATTTAATCTTAAGGTTTAAATGGATTAAAAAGTGGCGTTTTGAAGAATATATCCATGTTAAACAGATTATTCTTAATCCAAAAAAAAAGGTTTACATGCTTCCTCCTCAAATCAAACTGAACTGCTGCATAAAAGAAGCAAATAATCAAAAGAATCCTCGTCAATGCACCGAGGGAGACGTTAAGTGCTGGGAGTGACTGTGACTTATTCAGAGACTAGCAGGTTTTGCATGACACATCTCAGTGAATTGAGCACTATATTTGTTGTGTGTTGTTCTTTTCAGGTGATCAGAGAGACATTACAGACTCTTCAGTCTACACCTTTTACCACTTGTCAGAGAAAAAAGGGAAAGGGGAACAGAGGCTGCAGTGGGTGGTGATTCACACGCAGGACATACTTTCACTGGGTAAGCATTTGGAAATTCCACTCTGGTGAGTGTCAGCACACACAGGTAAAAGAACAAGACACTACACATTCACAGCAGTGAGATATTTGCTTGAAGCTTCAGGAAAATCCCTGACTTTCAGGTACCTGAAAATAGAACTGAAGAAGAAGAACGGGGGATTTAGTGGTATGGGGTGATAGACGAGGAGGAAGTCAGTTGAAAAGTGAAGCTTCCACGTCACCAAACATCTCACAGACAAAGATACAGTACATCAAAGAGTCTGACCATTAGGTGAGATAACCCTCTGACTGGAACAAAGCCTCAAGAGGAATATTGTGCAGACAATACACACACACACACACACACACACACACACACACGGGGCAGTCCAGGATCTGGATCAGACACCCAGAACTGGGGGCTGCACCAGCTGAATTCAAGTTTCTACAGCCACTAAGCGAAGGTCAGGAGCTGCCATCCTCTCTTCTCCAAGTGAAGTAGTCTCCTTATGTTGAGGAGTGACGCGGAGTGACTGTGAGGTGCACTAACAAACTAATTCTTGTCTCATTTGGTGGTCTCATAAACAGCAAATTCATCGAATTCAGTGCCCCATATCCCTATTTTCAAAACTGCGCGAGTGTGGTTTCCATGACTTTCCATGACATTAGCCCCTTTTACATTGCTTGTTCAAGGTGGGAATTCAAGCCGTTATTCCAAGTCACTGTTCTTTATAAAAGCTACAATTGCAGAATGGAGGGACAGAGTTGTCTCGACTTTAAGTCAGCAGCGGAGGTAGTAACAGTGCTTAATCAACATCTGTGTAAAAGTGACAGCCAGCATGATGGAATCAGGAATGGGACATGTCCTTTACCAAGGAAATGTTGTGTGCAACCCACCGTTTAGATTTAAAGATTTAAAGAGCAGCTAGCAGCAGGTAGCAGCTAACTCAAAGAAGAAAGGTTACCAAAAATGTCCACAAATTAGGAAAACAATAAGGCCTGGGAGATCCTTACCCTCCAAGCAGAGGACGTTATTAGTCGCCATATAACAGAGACGGTAAATGATTGTTATTGCATAACAATGCCACTGCTATTGTTTATAAAGCACTGCTGATGCGTATGTTATTTGTCACACTAGATGCTGATGCTGTTGTGTTACATGCTTGTCACGCCTCTTTTGCTTCCAGGATTCCAACATGCTGTCTGAAATCAGACATGGCATGACATGATGCCATGATTGTTTGGTTCTGTGTAAAATTGCAAAGGTGATTATACAGAGTTTGAGTGGTGTCATCTACAGTAAGCGGACTCTTTTTTAGCCGTCTTCCAGTACAGATTGTAGCTCTGCTGGCACGGTTACAAACTGATTTTTTTCTACAGATCTGCTGCGGTACGAAGTGGACATAAATTCACAAACAAATAGGAGGAAAATGCGCAAACACACAACACAAATACAAAGAATACATGTTTGTGAGTTATTTGTGGATCTTGGGACACATGGATTGACTTTTGTTGCAATTATTTAAGTCCAATAAAAACTTCCATATGTGTATTCTGTATTTATATTGTATGTGGGTCATGATGATTTAGGCCGGTATGATAATTGCAGTTTCTGCACACTTAACGTGACTACTCAAGTGCTTTGGCAAAGATCTAGGCTGCGTAATTACAGCAGCAGGGTAATTCCAGCTGAGCTACTAAGACAATTTTTTGTTGTTGCTGACAGTCACCACAACCCCTGAGGGCTGGACACGCACATATTTTGCCACCAGGTAGGTGTGGTATTCCCTGTGATAGCCTCGTCCATTTCATTCCACTGTCTAAAAGTTTGTGTTGCTGGGGGAGGACTGAGAAACCGGACTGGCAGCGTTATGCATTTCAAAGTAAGAAAAAACAAACATTCCAGGATGCTTACTGTATTGGCTCTCCTTGACAGGGAAGTCTTTGACGGGAACTGCAGAATCTTTGTTCATGCGAAGAGATATGACTTTCCTCTGCAGGCTGGTTGACTTCCTTACCACAAATGTCTGCAGGCCAGGGGAGGAAACATCCAATCAAAACACATACTTACTGTGAACTCTAAAACTGCGTCATTCTTTATGAAGTTTTGTTTGCTAGGTGTCTTCAAAGATTAATGTCACAGAGTTTCTGTCGGTGTGTCGCTAGTTGGGAAAAGGTTTTGCCATGTTCCTCCACACACCAAACAGTGTTTAGTATTATCTACATCACAACAGGATAACAATTGTGGAGTTGTTTGATTAACTGTGAGCAAAGTCAATCAAACCACAAACTCCTGATGACACATATTATTTTGAGTGATGAACTGTTCGAAATAATAAAGGCTTTGCAGGCAATACTTGTTAAAACGTTCTGAGTGGCACTTGAAGTGATGTGATTATATTTTAGTATAGTTCAGTAAAATCACAACACCTGTGGCTGTATGACTGGATGTATATAAAAGTTGAAGTTGCCTTAATACAGAGAGGCGGTTTTGTGCACATTTTATTTTTATCATATTTTTAATTCAGGGATGGTCGGTAGGGTTGAGACTTTGGCATTTTAAGTCTAAATATTTCTGCGCTATCGCCACCCTGACACAATTGCATAACAATTACAGTACAGAGCAGCTGATAAACTGCACAATTAACCTGAATAGTGAACACAATAACTGCAGGAAGTTTGTGTTAAACCAATGATTTGGATGAAGTTTATGCAGATTATTTCCTGTGAATATTTAATCAGAGATGAGTTTTCCTAACCCTAACCCTAACCCTTTCCTTATTTTCAGAAACTTTTTATTCAATTCTCTGTCTGTACCATGCACTTCTTTTATTTTTAACAGTCATACATACCTAACAGGCATCTTTTGTTGATAAATTCAGTGTCTTTTTCTCCCTTACTCTTGGTCATTGTTCTATTAGCACTTTGGTTGTTTTGACTGCATGCTTTTCTAATGCAGAATGAGGCTGTATAGCAGAGGGGCTCTGTCGATATAGCTTTCGTTCAGGTCTTCACTGTGCCCTTATCAGTTTCATTTAGTTTTCTTCACATGAATGCAATATAGAATACTGTAAAACCCTGGTCCCTTTTACTAGCCCCGCATGGCTACACATTTTGACAAATAAACGCATGTCTCAATTAGACGCCTGGTCTGGTTGCAAAGCAGTTCATTTTTTAAAAATAAGTTCTTCAGATGTGTGTATGATGTATTCAAATGAATGATTCACAAGAGATATATATTATCTGAAGCCTAATGTCTTTACAGGTAATATTCATACTGGTTTAAATACTAAATAACTTGATTGTATTTTCCAATTTTGCTGAGCAACAGTTTTGTGTGAAAGGCATTAAAGGCCTGTCCCAAATATAGGCTTTTTGATTTTAGTGACTATTAATTGAAGTATTACAGAATATATATATACGTGATCTTAGATCCTTTAAAATCAAGAAGAACTTGTGGCCACCTATGAAGCTCTGGGACCCTAGGTTGGGGAGCCAGTGACCTAAGACATCCATCGGTATCATCAATGTCTGCATCGCTTGTCAGAAAGGGGGCTAAGTAACGCCTTAAATTTAGGTTAAATTTTGGTGAGGTAACAACTGACATGGCCCTTTTCAAAGGGATCCCCTAAACTCTCATCTCAAGATATCTGAATGAAAATGGGTTCTATGGGTGTCAATGAGTCTCCCCTAAATTTGAGAATGCTCGTTCCCAGTAAATGTTTTGTTTCTTACAATCAATGTACTCCTTCAAATTAAAGCTGTGTATTTGTCACATGTTTATACAGATATATTACATGTTAAGACAGGATTGCTGTGAAACTAAAAATGTTAACTGTGCTGGTATAAGTCAGCTGATTTGAGTTCAGTATTACAACATTCATGAGTCTTCAAAACCATAAGAAGGCCTATAAAGCCTAAAAAAACGTGCTGAATCTTGACTATAAACATATTAACATTCTATATTTCTTTTTTAGGTGATCAATCGCTGCATCCCTTATCTCTACAGTCCTACCCATCATATACGATGTGTTCTCGTCATAGTAATCTACACATATGTACCTATTTATAGGCTGACACAGTACCTAGTTCAGTTCGTAGTGCAGTTATTTTTTTCTTTTCAGACTGCAGTTTGTCTCATACTTTGCTACATACCTAAAACACTCACACTTTGGTTGGCTTAAAGCTGAGTTATTTGGTAGCAATTATTTTCTAATTTGTTTCTGACTGTCTTGTTGGGCTAGGAAGTTCAACTTTTACACCAAAGTGGAAGCTTTAAGTCAACAGGGTAGATAAAAGGAGTCACTGTTGCCGATGTTCCCTCACCCCAGTCGGCTGGCTCTGCAGTATCCGTGTTGCATCCTGGTGGCTGAGGCCCAGCTGTAGCCACACAGCATGCGTATGCACCAGTCTGTCCAGAACACTGAGCCGCCGATGGAGGGAGTCGTAGCCTGAATCTCTGGCTCCAGCCAGCCCCGCTCCGATCCCAGCACAAGGGGAGGACTGCAGGAAGAGACCTCCAACCTCCTCACCCAGCCTGAATACAAATCACACAAATATAAAATATACAACAATCCCTGTAATGTACGTTCTTATGTCACCACTGAATGTTGTGGCAAACGCTAATACGATTTCTATCTAACACCAGTGTGATTGGAATATCTCCAATAATGAGTTTATTTTTAGCATGATGACAGCAAATCCTCTGTAAAGGAGAGCATAAAGTTTGGTATTTATTTTAAGCTGGTGACAGACTTTACAATTATTGGAACCCACATGTTTAGACACACCACACATAATGACTTACTTTACTAAAAGACATGGAAGCCACAAAGCAAACATAGACTGAGCAATGACTGAGCAAATACATTATGATAGGTAGACACTAGAGTTAAGTCACTACGTTAAAGAACCTGTACATTTTCATGTCACTGTAGCAGAGGAATAGAGTCATTCAAACAGGTTTTTTTTCCTGCAGTCTGAACAGAAAACGTAGAGAAATTGACAAAAAAAGCTAATTAAGTGGATGGATAGATGAGGGCAAGGTGGACTTTGGCTGAAAGTAAGTGAACTTCACCATAGTGAGGTGAAATTCAGCTTGTCTGAGGCTCTGCGCTGAAACCTGACGAAGAGCATTTTAAAATAACAGACAATAAGTATGTTGTATTATCTTCTGCTGTATGATTATTCATAATACAAAGATTTCCACCACTAATGTTTAACTTGCATGTATTTGACTGGCCAGTGAGGCACCTTGCTGGATGGCCTACCGCTATGTTGCAGCAAAAGTTTAAGTATTTCCCTGCTGGAAAGATGGTCTAGGCTGTCTATGCAGTAGAAAGATGCAAATAGTTTTTCAATAGGTGCTACATGACCAGAAAAAAACAGAAAAAGGGCTATGGCATTTGTTTTTGTTCAAAAGGTAGAAAACCTGCAACTACCAGAATGCACTGCGCTGTAGCAGACCAATAAACGCTCCTGCTGGTAGGTAAGGTAATGTAAGCTTTGCTGTTTTTGACACAAGAAACAATATGTCGGCCGGCTGGTAACAAACAATCTGGCATTACAGTTAAACAGTAAGATAAAATGTGCTCCTGAAAACATTAAAGGTGAGTAAAAGGCCATTCGGCAACACAATCTGGTTCATACTTTTATTGGCACTGCTTAGTTTTACTGTTTGACCACCCTTTTTACAATACAGGAAACAACATGGTGCCCACTTCTTTTTTTTCTCTCTTTTTTTTCTACAAATTCTCATATCACAGCCAAACAGTGCACTTAAATGTGATTCTGAAGAGATTTTTGGTGAGAGATAGGCAATACAGTAATCCTGGTTTTTATTTGATCAGTGCAGCCCAGTTTTACAGTTTGGTCTGAATTTGAAAGAGAGAGAAAGAGACATGTAGGTCTCTCTCTTGATCTGCTTCTATACTGTTTCTATCCACGGTGGTGGGCATACAAAAATGTGGAGGTACAATCTGTAGTTCAAACAACAGCTTTAGAGCCAGTGGGTGCATCATCCAGCAGATTTAAACTGAAGAGATGAGCAGAAAGATATTATGATATAAAGGTTATTGAAAATCAGCAAAGTATCCCTTAAAGCAGTGGTTCCCAAGTGGTGGGTTTTGGTCCCAAAGTGGCTAGCAGGTCCATTCTGAATGGACCGCAAGTTACTTGCAAACGTGTCAAGTTCATAAAAAGCACACTTTATTTTGAAGTTCAGTGAATTTCTGGCAAAGACCTTTTATGTTGAAGCACCATTTCCTGCTGTAGAGTGAGTGATGGTCAGCTACTTGACAGAGACAGCAAACTAGCTCAACCACATGGCCAAACACAGGCATGATGCTGAATCTATAACACTGTGCGGACCTTGAATTAATGACTAAGCAGAAATCTGGACCCCGTGGTTGGACCAGTTGGGGACCACTGCCTTAAAGATTTATTCAATTTTTTTTCATAAACATTGCTTTGTTTTGCCAGACTCCTCCTGTGTTGGCACCCTCGCTCCCCTAACGGACTGACACTAAATGAATGAGAGGGCTACATTTTTATTAGCAGGGCTCTGTTGGTCTGAACGTGGCCCATCACAGCTCATCACAGTTTGCCATTTGCTCGCTATCTTCAGCCACTTTTGTTTTGTTGTGTTTTTACGTCTCCAGCCTGCATACTAAAATGTAAACTGCCCTGATTCCACTCGTGAATATCAAACATATTTTAAAATGATAATAATCAGGACAACAAGCAAGCAGTGACTGGATCAGAGGAGAAACAGCAGCAAACTGTATGCTCTCATCTCAGCACCAACTGACCCACACTAAAAAACAGACTCTGTCTGACTTAAATCAATCGGTCGTTGCACCCATATCATATTTTTATTCAGCTCAATGATTGTGACTCCTTGCCTTCAGTCTCACTTTTAGAAACTTTGGATTTACTGCACTGCTACAGTTACAATCTCTCTTTCATCCCACTGCATTGCTACCAAAGCAAATTGTTCCCTGTGAGAGTTTTTCCAATGCCCATTTAAAATGTGACCATGTGATCATGGTCACCATGTGATCATGGTCACATTGATCATTGATCATTGACACATGATCATGTGTGTGTGTAACCTCTTATCTGAAAGCAGAGGACCATGCCTCTTGTTCACATGATGTTAAAAGGTGTGTTCTGCCAGAATGTGGTGAATGTTTTAGAGGCTGATGGAAAGATACAAGTAAAAGCAAACAACTGTTGAGAGTTGATGCAAATGGAAGTAAAGACGTGTCTGCTCAAGTTAATAATGTTCCAGCTCGAGGGACAAATAACACGGCTGTATGACTGCACTGCAAGACTGGACAAAAAAGAATTCTTAAGTTCTTGGTAAATTTTGAAATCGGTCTGAGTCAGAGTTACGTCTCACACTCACACACACCCACACACACACACACCCATACACACACACACACACACACAGTTAAATTATGAATGATTGTCAGAGGAGGATTTTCATGTTACATCAGCCGATGTTGCAACATATTCTCTGATCAACCTATTAACATAGTCACACATGTCACCAAAATGACTGTCAACAGACTCACAATAAATAAAAACATACAGATGAATGTACAAGATACACAGTAGCTTGTCTGCAGTAACCTGTAGAACTATAGACTGTATGTAAAGGTGGATGACGCTTCTGCACTTCCTCCCACTGTTAAAAAAAGAAACCAAAATATCACTGACAAGTCCACTGCCATGTTGCACTTCTGACGTAACTTAGAGCCAGAGTCCACAGCAGTGATCTCCACGATATCGAGTTCCCACCTGTACCCCATCGGACCAATCATGAGCAGCACCATTGATCAAGAGTACAACGATTGGCACACACAGCCGTCAATCATGATGTCGAACCCCCTTTTTATAGCATCAAATAACTAATTAAGCCCAAACTTATCAGAGAAAAGAATACTTGAACAAACATCAGCATGTATGAATCACCTAAAATGACAGAAATCATCTTCGGGAAAAATGTATTCCTGTACTTTGATCTTTTAGTTTGGCCCAAGTCCCAGGGGTCAGGGTTTACGAGCTATACTGCCAACAGCTACCAGGAGGCGATCGAGATGTTTCTGCCTCTCTTTTGGGAAGCTGTGATGTCATCTACCTCTATAAACAGTCTATGGTGTAAATGTACACAAAGTAGCCAGCTAGTGCACAGAAATGTTTATATGTTGCTTGGCAACAGTCCGGTACCAGTTCAGCAGTGAAACTTTTTGGGGGCCAAATAAATAAGCAAACAAACAAATCAACATCTGTTGTCACTCATTACTGTTATTTAATAAATGGTGCTTGTAGAAGAACTTTTGTGAAAAATATGATGTATGTGATATTGCTTAAAAATGACCTCATTAGACAATTGTTACTGGTGCATTTTTGTGTGAACAGCATTTTATTAGTGAAGAAGGTTGGGGAGCTAATTTTTAACTACTGTATACAATTCTGGGTAGTTATTCTTATGACAATACATCATATTTTAGAAGCTTATTATATTTTTTTTTGTATGTAAAATCTTCATTTGTCAAGAAAATCTTAACTATTGCTCATGGACTAATGAACTAATAATCCACTGATTATAATAATTACAATTCTTTCCACCCCCAAGAAAGTACTGTCGTGAGCACACACACACACATACACACACACACAAACACACACACACAGAGAAAGAGAGACTTTTAAATTTGTGGGCAGCACTAATATATTGACTAATGACTATGACTAATTCAGTGACTTTAAAAATACTTAAGAAGCAGATGAACTAACTGGAATTGATCACAGTGACTTCATACTGCCAGCCTCTGTCACACTTCCTCAATATGTAACAGGTACTTTCTGAATTACACAGAAACGATGTCTAAAAAATAATTACCAGAACTGCAAACCAAATATTCCAGCAAAGGTAAACTGAGCATGTTGTGGAACCTTATTGTGATTTTTCACATACACACTCTGACTGTTCTTTATATAGTTGATGTTCTCTTTTCATCAGAGGATTATCTGGGATCTAGATTTTCTACAGGTTGAAGATGTCATCCAGGTTCAACATACTACATCATGGTTCCCGTACAGCTTATCAGTTTGTCATGCTATCTGCTGATTCCTGACATAGCTAAGTAACAGCTTTGTGTCAGTATGTTGCCTTCACATTTCATATAACACAACGTTAAAGACCTTTAAAGAGTGCCCTCTGCTGGTAGCTACAGGGAACTGCACTACATTAAATCAAATGTCAATACTGGCTGGCACATGGAAAGAAAAGTATCAGTGTACACACACACACACACACAAACACACAGTCAAATCCAGAAGACTATCTTGTGTGCAGACACACAATGAGCTCACCCTACGAATGTATCCGTCTCGTGGCCTCCTTCTGTGGGCTTCGTCTTTTTCCCCATCTCCTTCTTTAATGTGCCGATCTCCCAGGCAAAGGAGTCGATCAGCTACAAGGAGACACACGCAACATTACATTCATTTGAGGAAAAATGAAACAGGTCAGAGCTCAGCTTAGAAAGAAAGAATATATGTTTCTGTGGAGGTGGTTTCAGGCTTTTCTACTGAATGTCATGTCTTATTAACTGGTTCTCATTGGTAAAAGCTTCAAGTTTTTGTTTTGTTTTGGGGTTTTGAGTGTGTGTGTGTGTGTGTGTGTGTCTGTCTGTCTGCGTGTGTGTGTGTGTGTGTGTGTGTGTGTGTGTGTGTGTGTGTGTGTGTGTGTGTGTGTGTGTGTGTGTGTGTGTGTGTGTGTGTGTGGCTTTTTTCGAGACAGTCTACCCCCAGCCTAACCACTTCCACCAATCAGAGTTACTAAAGAGGAACACTGGCAGGAAACAATTGGTACAAGCCGGTCTGTGAATGATCCTTCATGTATGGGTCATGCAAGACTATTACAGACACATGAGTATTATTTTACAGAAATAAACTTTTATTTTTAAAAACTTTTACGCAATTCATATTCATAACTCACATCATACAATTGAACGAACCTGTAAATTAAGTTCATGAAGTTTGATTTGGTTGCTATTATTAAATAACATGATTCAATTATTATATGATCAATCTTTCTTCATTTATTGTACTGATGAGCCTCTTTACCTGTGGCCCCTCAGAGTCTAAGCTTGTCAATGTGTCTATGTCACAGTCCTGGGAGTGTGAGCACAGTGCGACCAAAAGGAGTTGTGACATTCTGATGCGGTCACCACAGTGTGTGCAGCCTGACCAGTTCACCAGCCCTGAATGTGACTTCTTTTGCAACCTTCGGTCAACAGTGTTTTTGTTATTAGCTGCATTTTTTTGCACAGCTTTTCTGGGTTGAAGGCTTTCAGTTACTAAACATTTGGATTATGTCTGCTCCCAATTTAACTTACAAGCTATTCCTACTGAAGCAGAAACCATAAATCCGCATTTGGGATCAGGTCTGGTGAGATAATTTTGTTAAGTTTGAACTGTAGTTGGTAATTTGCTGTTATATTTGCTGCTACTGTCCCTGCATCTACAGTGTAATTCATGAGACAGATTATCTGTGAAAAAAAAATTATCTTCATGTGAAATTAGAAAGTTTGTGACCCAACCTCCAAGTTGGAAACAGTCGAGCCGAAGACTGAGCACTGCCCACTGGCCAGAGCAAACCCTCTCATAATACACCTAAACTGTACACTCTAATATGTTCCAGGAAACATTTGAGGTGAAAAAGAGGCAATGCAGTAACAGAATCTTGATTCATATTTGATCAGTGCTGCCTAGGTTGACAGTTTGACTGCAGTTCACAAGCAATGATTGACATGATTGATGGCTGTTTTAGAGACACCACTCATCTGATTGGTTGTTTTCCATGAGATTCTAGCAAATGTCATTAGAAGGAACATGATTTTTTTTCACAGACTATCTGTCTCATGTGCCTTTGTGTGGATGTACTGACAGTCGTCAAATATGACAAAAACTTATTTATATAAAAATCACCAACTGTAGCTATAAAGGAACAGTTAAAGATTGTTTTGATAAATATGTGTGTTTGTCTTTATGGTAAATATGAAGCTATGGTCAGAAGCAGGTTAGCTTGGTTTAGCATAAAGACTGCAGATAGGAGTAAACAGCTCGCCTGGCTTAGTTGGAAGGTAACACAATAAGCCTACCAGCCCCTTGAAACATGTTATATCTTTTTTATTTGATGCATAAGCAAACTACGCTTGGGTGGCATCATGGTAATACCATAATCTGAAGTATCTAAATTCCAAAAGTAAAATTTTATACCGTCAAAACAGTTTATTAGCATAATTTTATTCAACACATCATCTCAAACAGGTGTCATCAGGTCCTCCAACAAGGAGAACACTTATCCATTTCATGTATTCATTTTTCTATGGGCCATAAATATTCAAAACCCAGTAGGACTTGTCTACATCATAGACTATATATAAAGATGGACG
Source organism: Cephalopholis sonnerati (assembly GCA_019142605.1). Taxonomy (NCBI): domain Eukaryota; kingdom Metazoa; phylum Chordata; class Actinopteri; order Perciformes; family Serranidae; genus Cephalopholis; species Cephalopholis sonnerati. The sequence continues at coordinate 34,597,227 of JAGQAX010000018.1, forward strand.
CATGTCTCCACTTACCCCTACTGTATAGGGGTGAGCCAAAATATGACAGATAAGGCGGCTGCCATCTTGCTCTGGTGACATCAGTTGGAGCCAGAGTCTGCGCAATACCAATCTCCCCTGAATCAAGTTTTACTGAATGCAAGCCAACCAGTTGGCTCACACAGTTGTAAAATCCCCTTGTTATAGCATTAAATAACAAACCTATTAGGAAAACTAACACTTGAACATAGAGCAGCATGAGGATAACTACCTAAAATGACAGAAACCGTCTTTGGAAAAAAATGTATTTGATGTGTACTTTGAGTTTTTAGTTTGGCCTGTGTCCCATCCGCTAACATGAAGGGGGTGGGCTTTATGAGCTATACTGCAGCCAGCCAGCAGGGGGTGATCAAGATGTTTTGGCTTTATCTTTGAGGACCTGCCATGTCCTCCATCTTTATATACAGTCTATGGTCTAAGTAGGCTAACTGCACATTAGAAACACACCATTGTAGGCAAGAAAATGACACGCATGCTACGACTTCTATCACCACTGGCTCAGCTTGTTTCTCTTCTTTTTTTTCCCCCACACAAATACTGTCATATACCATTTACCCTGGTGAAATGTCAGAAAGGTGTGAGGGTATATTTAAATAGCTACCACCCAAACCAAGCCATGAAAAAATTAATTGTAAAAACAACAAATTGTGGTTTTACTGAGGGTGGGCAGTTATGTGCTGGACTTTTTTTTTTCCAAGAGCAGTGACTTCCTGAGTCTTATCTTAACCAAACACTCAATCTCTTCCTCTAAATCTCAGCAAGAGAGCCAGTTAGGGTGTTCCCAAAATGCAGTTATATTTTTAATTTTAAATGTATTATGTACAGCTATAAGAATTTTACTATCATCATTGGCTCTTGTTATATATTCATGTGTGCAATATTTGGCCTCTCTTTGAAATGAGGCTTTATCACTGCTCCTGGACTGTGTGCTCTCTTGATTCATTGATGTTTTAGAATCTCCATGTTTTCGTCTTTAGATCTTTGTTTGATAGTATACGATCAGTCTTATTTATTCATTTATTGGTTTTCTATCACTCTTGGGTTCTTTGGGTCCCATTTTTGTTCAATTCTTATTTGGTCAGATAGTTTGTGTTATTAGTTTAATGTCTATAAATCACAGTTATTGCTGCTTTTCTTGGCCAGAATAAAAGTAGATTTTTAATCTCAGTAAGGCTTACTTGCTTAAACAAAAAGTAGTATTATATTTTTCTAAACTTTTTAATCTACTGCGGAAATATCAAACATCCAAATAAATCAGTGTTTCTGTCACTTTGGCAAACTAAAGCACTATTTTCCAGCAGAGGTCTCCATTTCTTCCCGCACATCTGCTGTGTGCTGTATGAAACCTGCCGTTGGCCTCCTCCTCACCCCTCTGATAGTTCTGTTAAAGCCTTGCTGAATCAGTGCATTTACTACCCTTTACCATTCCTGAGGCTCTGAGCAAGCTTGTCTAAAAACTACTCACAAGGCTGCACATTTAACCCTGACTCAACCCTTTAAGTCAAACAGCTACCTAGTGTCAATACACTGAGAAGAAGGTGTGAGCTCACACACTCTCATACAGAGATGAGCCTTAACAGTTGTAATAACAACTGGCACACAAAGCCAAGAAAACCAGCATTGGCTAACAGCCTTTACCAGTATGACACCCTGGTCTGATCAACACCTCTATCTAGAACAGTTTCATTTTCAAAATGTAAAGTTGTCATACTTCTCCTTTTTGTTTTTTCTTTCCTTTAGATGATTTCAGGGCTGGACAATAGGGCTAATGAATGATACTGCCATATTTTTAGGCTTTATCGCAATGCACAACAATCTCCGCTAAACCACTGTAGACTACTAAAATACTATATACCAAATTAACTACTGTTAAGTAGTAGAACTGTTAGGCTACTTTAAATTAAATTTAGTACTGTTACTGTAGAATAAATCAAATAAAGTGCTGTTATAGTGAAATAAGCTGAAGCATAACCACTAGTGCTTTTATTCTGAAGCACACAGATCATCTCAGGCCAGAAGTGTTAAATTTTTTCTGTAAACTCGAAGCTCCTGCTCAACAGTTGGATGTCAACAGTTGGTGGAAAGTTAAACCATTACTGCAGTGCCATAAAATGTGAGATTGTTTATTTACTGTGAGCATGAAACAAACAAACAGTTCTCCAGTTTGTTGATTAATAATATTTGCAAGTCACACTGGTGCTCCATGGTTGCAAAATGCAACTAAATGGTCCCAATCTGGAGCCCTGCAGACACAAAAAGACATGCCTCGCCTGCTCACACACTTTCATGTGAGTGGTCTGGATGGGTGGGGGAGTTTGTGTGACTTATCATGTTTGTCTTTTTTTTTTTCTCCCTTTCTTGAGTCCTGCATTAACTCTTCCAGGTAAAGCTGCTAAGCTTATCTGTATATTTCAGTATGGTTATTGCAATTCATGGATTTTGGAGAACGTGGTCAGTGAATGCATTTTGGGTAAGTGCAATGAAAAAAGGATTTACAGTTTGGGCCACACAGACTAACTGTGTGAGGAGTTTTGACTGTGTGACTTCAGTTTTAACCAGTGCATGTTTGTAATCAAAACAAACTGTAAAAGCTTTCAACTGGTAAAACCCAGGGTGGCTTTCATTTTGACAAGCCACGGGAAACGCAAAGTATTTGTCACTGAAGTTAGCAATGACTGCAATTGTTCAGCAAAAATGCTCCCACAACAGAGACATGCTCATTTTATTGTCAGCAGTTCAGTCAAATATTACTGGGAGTAATGAAGCAGGCTCAGTGAGCTGAACAAGAAAGAACCAGAGAGTTAACAAGTCCAGAATACTGTAAGCAATTATTTCCTGGAATTTAGATTGACCCTGCTTCTTGTCAGTGTGACACTGCCGTCATTTGTTTCATTTCCCAATTATCTGTCTAGTTGGGCAATGCCTCTATTGGGTAACATCACATCAGCGGCTTGAGCGGGGCAAGGAAACAATTAGCTCAGCTGTTTCAAAGGAAATCATAAATGTTGACTCGTTTACTTTGCCAAAGGCACATTTGAAGATCACAACCTCAAATACTAAAAACGACAGGCTCACTTTCTAATTTAAGTCCCTGACATGATTCTGCATTGTGCACTGGATTTTTTCTTCATTTCTGCAGACATATGGCCTCCATTTCAGAGAGTGTGTTGTATTCTAAGGATTGCCATTTAATTTTAAAGGAACTTTATTCTAAACTAAAGAGCTTCATTGGCCTAACCACTCAGATGCAGTACAAACTTCATTGTGTTATTAATATGCTGGAAAATATTTGAATTACCAATTGAAAAACGACAAAATGTTTGAGACGAATGCCTGCAAGCAACAGGCTAAACCAAGAAAAACATGATTGCAAGGTATAGCGTTAAAAAAAACACACCAACATTTACTAGAGTAGATATTGTGAGTATATAAGTGCAGAGTTGGTGCTGAAATCATAGTTTGACATGGAAACTGGAGCTAGAAACCTGAAGCCATATTTGACAAGAAGACTGCAGCTTACACAAAATAGTATACAGTGGCACTGCTGAAAATTCCACATGGTCAAGTGCCCACTGCATGCAATAAAACCACCTTTAACTAACAAAGTCGTCCTTCAGGCGTCATGAGGAAAGTATGTGTGCTTGGCATTGAGACTGGCCAGATGCCAAAAAGGGCAGAAAAAACATTAAGAAAGAAGCTGGAAAATGCTGTATCCACAGCCATAACTGCTATGGCCATAATAATATGTATGGTAAAATTAGAGGATATTCTAGTGCCTTACTTTGTACTATAAACACAATTTTGTATAGAAGAGTTGAAACTGCCTTGCCACCACATTTACAACCATCTATTTTGCTGTGGGGAGTTACCTTGACCTACTGTCAGCCAATTCTCTGTGTGACTTTTCTCCATATTTGCAAAAAACTATTAGATAGCTACACTGAAATTCAACTTTTGTACATGGTGTTAGCTTAAATTGGCATATCTATTTTATGTCCTACAGTATATTTAGTGGCTCCTCAAGAGGTACACAAACATGTATTTGTACTGATAGCTCCCTTTTATCTCTTGACTGGTCTATACTGGAAGATTTCTGAATTTACTGACTCTTCCATTATTGGCTCTGTTTCTGGCCCACCTTTATTTTACTTTTTCCCTCAGGCCCGCTTGCTGTGAGGTGTGGTTACACTTCAGGGCCATGTGTATTTAAGGCAGGCCTGTAATTATTACATGCTGTAGATAAACAGTGACACAGCCTTGACACTAAACATGGGTGAGGATCAGTCTTTGAACTCTTTCTATCAGACAGTTAAGCACACTAAGCAAGTGAACAACAGATATGCAGTATAAGGTGATTCTAAGCTTTGACTATTGCCTCTTTTGTTTCATATAGAGACACAATGTGTGCTATTAATACCATACCTTATATTTACACTACTTGTAATGGATTTTAATACAACAATTTAATTCATTTTTTAATGTGTTGGTCAAAGTGCTTAACAGTAACAAGCAACAACATTTTCCTTGGGTTACCCAGAGCAAATAACATAATATATTGACTTAGTGACACTATTTTACACTGAGTGCCCCAATAAAATAGAGGTACCAACTTTGTTGTCATTAGGGGTGTAACAATCTATCTGTCTGGATCGATATACTGATTCAATGATCAATGATCCAATATCATCAATGCAAAGTGAAAACATTGTTAGACAGCAGCAGGCAGATAATAACAAGCAGCTGAGAGAAAGACCATGAGGATGATGTTAGTTACCTTGGAATAAATCAGCAGTTTGGAAATATTTTGGATTTGGGAGAAAAAAGAGGTCATCAGAAAAAAACATGTATCATATGTTAACAACGCAGTTAAGATAAAACAGGATGTACTTGCCTGGTAGGGTATCTGACTCTGCTAAATTCTCACTACAGCAACATTAGCCGCTCTGTCTCAACAATGTTCGGCTGAAATAACGTGCAGGCTGAAATTCAACTGTGCTGTTCTGTCATAAGATGCAGTAACTTAAACCAATGATGAGTAAGAAAAACTATTAATAATAATTGTTATTTGTTAAGCTATGACTAGAGGAGAAGTCCACTAGCCGCTGGGCTAATTTATGCAATGTAAACATGCTAGAGCTAATAATATGTGACTAACAAAAGACAATCGATGTGTATGAACCATGACAGTTTTTACTGAGCTGAATTTGATACCTTTGTTAAATGATCTTGTTATAAATCCATATTTTATGGCTATTAGGAGAAGTTTGCCTTCGGAGTTTTAAGCCAGATAGACCTGAAGTTTTAGGGAAAAAGTTATGGTTTGGTTTAAAATGAAAACATTTTTTTCCATAAAAGGCTTTCTGGCAGAAAGCCCTAAAGGTTAACTTATCACATCTGCTGTTTTATGTGTGTTGGTGGAGTCAGTATAAAGTAAACTTTACTGTACTTAAGCAGTTACAATTATTTATGTAATTTTATGTTTTATCTTTCATGGCTAAAAACAAAAAAGAAAGGGGTGGCAGCTTCTTCTGTAACTGAATGTGTTACACGGGCATATGATATTGTCTCATATCGATTGCAGGCCCCTAAATTGCACTGAATCAAAATCGTATCGTGGCAGACTGTATAATATCAGTAAATATCCTGTCATTGTCTAAAGAATCAGTATGATACTGTATGGTGATGAAACTAGTGATTTACACTCCTATTGGTCATGTATAAACATTTGTGACAGACTGTTCAACTCCACAACTCCACTCCAACTTCACATTGTGATGCTGCTGACATTGCATTGTCAGCCTAGTCGCTAGAGGAAACTGTTGGCATTGTATGTTTCTGCAAACCAGTAATATCTTACATTTGCAGGTTTCATATGTATCATTTCACTGTTTCTAAAGTGACGTATGAGCTTACTTTGTCATCTGGAGGTAGAGGGGGTGGTGGATGGCGTCACACATAGGCAAGATGCCCGTTAAGCTGCAGACCACTGTTCAGTATCAACAAAGAAGTTGTGATATAGAGAGTCATTGCTGTGTTTCCTGCGGCTTGTTAGGCACGAAAGGTGGTTGTTTATTAACAAGACATCATTGTGTTTCCAGCATGGATTGTGGTTTGCAGAAAACATACAATGCCAATATTTTTTCTGAACATTGGGTTGGCATTCTATTTTAGAGTGTTTCCAACTTGCTTCTCCATAGACTTGGGAGTGGAAAAATGTTGTGTTCACATCCAATATGGTCGAGTGGTGGGAAGGATATGCAGCTATGCAGTGGTACGCATGTCTACACAATACACACAAATGTACAAGAGCCAGCAATCGCAACTGATCACAATGCAGCCTGAAGATGACATCAGCTTCTCAAAGTGTGAGAAACAGGAGTTGTTACTACTGTACATGGCAGCTCTGATTACAATACAACTAAAATCATATAATATCAGCTGATATGGTCTGATGTATACAGACAGTTCCTGTACTGTCATTTCTTGACTTGGTAAAGTGGGAATATTTGATGAGAGTCCTACTTCTCATGTCTGATGAATTTAATGGCCACTATTACCTCTTCCTTAAAAGCAAATCTCTGTTAAGCAATCCAGGAGAAACTGAGCTTTAGCAAAACAGGCAGAGATGAAAAGACTGACAGTTAAAACAAACCACAGAGTTGTACTCAGGCCAGCTCCACCTCTCTCCTCCTCTTTAATCTTCCTCAGAATTTAGCCTGTAACTGAGAGGTTTGTTGCCCACCACCCACATCTCCCTATCTGGACTTATAAGAGATGTGTTTAGGGTCTTCATGTAAACTATAGAATGGCTAATCCCTACTGCCTTTACAGTTCTGTGTGCAAAAATGACTTTGCCCCACACAGATATAATTATTGGAGTGGAACTTACCTTGAAGAAACTGCCTTTCCTTTCCTGCTTGCAGGGTTGACTGACGGTACTGGTGGACATGTTGTCTGTCAAGCCTTCTCTGTCTGACTGTCTGCTGGACTGTCTGTGAAAGACAAAGGACATTAGAGCTACATGTACAAGACAGACAAAAACAAAGCAGCTCAGTTTTGTCCACTCAAGATTTCTGACAAGTGTGGTTTGAAAAAGATATTAAAGCTCTGTCATATTTTTCTATTCTTGTCTTGTTCATCCTCTAAACACTTCTTAAGAAATAAATGTTGATTTTGTGATGAAAGGAAAAGAAGAGAACAGACTCCAACAATCAAAACAACAATAGTTCCTTATTTGTTCAGCCAAGCCAAATGGTATAACCTGTCCACTGATTATTAGGTTGTTTAATTATGACTGTTCTGTCAACTACTGCTCCCAAGGACATGAGTGAACTTTGAAGCTCAGCATTAACACCAAACTGGACAAGAAGTCTGAAATTGCAGCTGCACGATCTGTTGCGGCCATTCTAGACAATTGCAGCAAATGTGCTGCAGCGTGTTTCTGAAACACGGCACAGCTACACCCAGTGGAACTGTCCCTCTTGGCTCCCTTACAGTCAAGATGGTGGCAAAGATAACAAAAAATGGGGAATTATGAATCTCTGTAGATGCTCCAGATCAAAATGAAACCAAACTTTTTCTATGGATGTCAGTTTTTGAACCATGACGAAGGCCAAAATGTGGCCTGCAACAGACCGTAAGGCTTGTTGTTTTTAGCAGTTTCCAGAGAACTTGTGGCCCCTATCCGCTAGTTAAGAGGAGTCAGGAGTCAGCAGTCAATGTCAATATAAAACAGTCAATGAAATGTGAATCACCGCAACAGATGGACGACGTGTCTTCACTTGCCCCAACTGTACAATGATGAAACCAAAATATCCCAGGCATGGCGCTGTCATCTTGCACTAGTGACATCAATTGAAGCTAGAGTTTGTGCAGAAGCTATCTCCACCCAAACACCACTGCAACCAAAACTCCAAGCAGCATCAAATAATTAAAACCAAACTTACCAAAAAACACTTGAACATACAGCAGTGTGATAAGAACTACCTTAAATGACAGAAACAACCTTTGGGAAAAATCTATCTGAGGTGTACTTTGAGTTTTTAGTTTGGCTCATGTTCCCATCCACTAACATGGACAGGGCGGGCTTTATGACCTATACTGCAGCCAGTGACCAGGGGGCGATCTAGATGTTTTAGCTTCACTTGTGAGCAGCTGTCAACGACAAGAGGTCCTTACACATTTAGTCATAAATGTGCAGCCCATTTATAAGGCTGATAGATGTAGTAATTTGCGAGATTAGCTGCAGCCAGACAGACACAGACGCAGACACGTGTGCACACACCACCAAATGCATAATCCCCTCCAGGCTATCACCTAGCAGAAATAAAAATGTAAATCTGAACATCAACAAGTCCAGTTGGGCAGACTCCTTCTACAGATGTGACATGACAAGAGCCTTTAGGGGAGACTCTTTGTTAACTACTGTTTTCAAGGTCACAAATCAAGTTTGAAGCTTAGTCATGCCCAACTCTCTTTCTCCGCTTATCAGAACATAAATGAGACAACCTAAATGACATGAGCTATCTAGCGCATCCTGTGGTCCCTCTGCCTCACTCCCTGCTGAGGAGACTACTTCAGATCAGATGCCTGGCACTCGGGTTTGTACTGTTCAGCATGGACCACAAATACAATCTAATACTGTGGAAACACTGTTCAACATGCTCATCGTTATTTTTTACGCTACCAAAGTCCAACTATTTGATTTTTTGATTGAGAGACCCCTACCGGCAGAAATAACCTGTTGTGCGTTTAGGAGACTTTATGGCGACAATGTGAAAACAATGTGACAATGTGAAAGGGGTCACTCATAGTGATGAACCTACAGAGAATTATCATCTGAATCTGGAGCTCCCCTTCACAGTGACTTAAGCTCTTTGTTTAGCTATCGGCCCACAATTCTAGTGGTCTGTCTCACTCTCACTGCTCTTATAGTGTCATTTTCGACCTCAGCAGACAGCTGATTTAGACAAAAATACTCAAAAACTCAATACACACTACCTGCACATCATCAAACAACAAACAAATAATGTTAGCAACTAGCTGGTGCAGCTAAAAAGCCAGATATTTCCCTCAGGAGTGGATAGAGACCAAAAACTGAGCCAAGAGAGTGAATATTGGACTGACATTCATCAAGTGGACAGAAACATGACTCCAAGTGAATGATTATGTTCCTCTTTCTACATCACTACAGAATCTCGACTAAAAACAAGTTTTTTTCCCTGATGTTAACATTAAGTCTTCATTTTCAACTTCAGAATCATTGCTTTTTAATAATACCCTTTAAAGACCCAGCTCATTTGCAGCAACGAGAATCTTTTCTTTGTTACATCTTCGATGGAGCTCTGACAGCAATTTCATTCAAAACAATGAAAGCTCGGTCAATGTGGTTCCTACAAAACAGTTCCGTTGCTGATTTTGCACGTACAGAGGCAGAACACATGCACAGATCCACATGGGCAAGTTTGACCCAGATGTTGCAGTGGATCTTGTTACAGCAGCTGATATGAGCCAGCTGTGTAAAGGCATGCAAACACCTCCCAGACCTCCCTTTTATGAAAGACACATGAAGAGGAAAATGCCATCAGCATCCATCTACTGACAACAAATTCATATCCTGACATAACAGTGCTTTTCCAAAGGATTGTTATGGAAGCAAAGTCTTGTGGGTATTGTTGGACAGACTGACATCTTTGGTATCTGACTCATTAAAGAGACTCAGGAAACCTGCTGAACAAAACATTTGCTGTTCAGAGCCAGCTAGGTTCTCTGAACATATCCACATTCTACATGCATCTGCCGGCCGGCACACACTTTGGTTTGGATCCAACATACTGTATATCAGTTTGCCTACAGATGACAGCTGACACTCATTCCAACGCTTCAGGCGGATTTCTGAAGCATGAGCAGCAATGTGGGTGTTGTACTCTGTTATCATGGTAAAGAGGAAACTGAGCCTGAAGGAGATGCACTAAGTTTACCACTCGGCCAATCTAAGTTCCTTGTTATTCTAAGTTATCTTTAGGTTGTGACTGAAAGAATCAAATTGTGGATACAAGTGAAATGGGTATCCTTTCAAGAGTGGTGGGTGGGCTTACCCTTATAGTAAGGAGCTCAGCTGCCTGGAAGAAACTTCTATTAGCACAGCCGTTCCTTTCACATCAAACAGAACCCCTAGGATTTTTTACAGCAGTGATGCTGGAGTGCGCAAGTTTTGTTTTGCACCGCCATAGGATATTAAGCCTGTCCACTGACATGAGAAGGGCTTTAGAAACCTATTTGTACATAGTCTTAGATGTTGAATTATGTTTAATACAACGCTTCCCATACCCCATATGCTGTTAACATTGCTCCTGCATGTGGGGGCAGTTGTAACATTTGACATCAAGTGTTTTGATCAATACTGTGACTCTAACATTGCCTGTAAAAACAGTTGACGACTGTTACGAAGTAGAACCATAGACTGTATATAAAGATGGACAATGCATTTCCATTCCCATTGTGCAAAAATTAAGCCAAAGTATTCTGAATATGGCCACTGCCATCTTGCATTGGTGACATCATTTCAAGCCAGAGCTGCCTTTACAGTATTGAGTTACAGTCCATGCACCCATCCAACCGATCACGAGCAGCACCACTGATCAAGAGCACACTGATTGGCAGAAAGAGCTGTCAATTATGCCATCAAACCCTGTTTTTTCAGCATCCAACAACTAATTCAAAACAAACGTAGCAGGAAAAACAAAGACTTAAACAAACATCAGTGTGATAAGAACTACCTAAAAGGACAGAAACCATCTTTTAGAAAAATGTATTTGATGTGTACTTTGGTCTCTTAGTTTGGCTCATGTTGCGTCCGCTAACATGGAGGGGGCCGGGGTTTATGACCTGTACTGCAGCCAGCCACCAGGGGGCAATCATGTTTTGGCATCACTTTTAGGGAGCATGTTGTCCATCTTTATTATACAGTCTATGAGTAGAACACAGATGCAACTCACCCACATAAAATTGTTTCCAAATAGTTATGACATCAAAACCAAAAATTGTTACAATTGCCACAGTCTCCCCTAATCAACACTGTGTTTCCTCTCACAGAGACAAAACTACTACAGTCCTGGAGAAATGCAGAAGAAAAGGGGCTGGAATTAGGGCTGGGTGATATGGCTTTAAAAAAAAAATATTGTAATACTTTTAGGCTATGTCATGATACACGATATGTACATATATATATATATTTGTATATATATATATATATATATACAATATTTTGAAATCCCCTCTGAGCTACTGTAGAACACTAAAATACAAAATTATTAAATGAACTACAGTTACAATAAAGTTAAACAGAGTGGCTACTGTCATATAATAAAGTTAAATAAAGCAAAGTTGAAATAAAGTTAAATAAAGTCCTGTTATAATGAAGATAAATTGTTATAATTAAACAAATCAAAGCAGAACCACTGGTGCTTTTATTTTTAAGCACCCGGATCATTTTGGGCTAATGTTTTTGTCATGAACTGTTTTTTTCATGAACTTTTGTCATGAACTTGAGGCCTCCAGTCAACAGTTGTTGTGAGCAGTTAGCAGAAAGTTAAACAGTTACCATGGCACTAGTGGTGTAAAGATAAACCGATTTGAATCGGTCATCGGTCTGTGACGTATGAGATCCGAGTGCATCGGTTGATGGAGGCCTGGATTGGTAAAAATGCACTACGAACGGTCCGATGGTCCGGATTTACGGCCGCGAATCGGTTTCCTGAGTTTCCAGTGGCCCATACCTGTGTTGTGCTCGGCCAGAGTGGTTTGGCGTGTGAACTCTCGCGAGATTACCGTGTTGACCTTTTACCTGTACGAGCAGTGACGTCAGCTGCGTAGAGCGTCAGTGTAGCTGTGTGGAGAGAGCAGGCAACAACATGTCAGACGATGCGGATGAAATACACAGCGCGCCTCACCTAAAATCGAAGGTTTGGAAATCATTTGGATTTTTTAAGAAGGATGGAAAGCTAGACAAAAGCCAGGCCGTTTGCAAACTCTGTAGAGCGACCATCAAATACACTGGAAGTACGACAAACCTGAATGTAACATGCTATTTTCTATAACTGCTTACTAAAGTTTTGGATCCATGTATCTTGTTGTCAGTGATATGTTGCACTTGTTATGCTATTGTAGTTACTGAAGTTCACATGAGTGACTGAAGCACTAATTCTGAATTTTGAACTGAATTTTTGCCTTTAATAGGCAACTTTTTTTGTTTTATAACAACTATTATTTTGATATCTAACCTCAGATACGTTTATGTTGTCTGAATTTATGTTGAATGTTCAGTGGGCCTGGTGTATTGTCTCTTGGACACTAAATAAACAAAAGGACACTATTTTGAAATTACATTTGTGTTTTCTTTTTCTTCTCAGTAACATAAAGTAAAAATAAGTACTTGGGGTTAAATTGTCCATTTGTATTGAATCGCACTGAACCGAATTGGATCGAATCGTACCAAATCGTTAACTATTTTTTATGAATCGTCCCTGAATCGGATCGTAGCTTGTGAATCGAGATTTGAATCGGATCGTTTTGTGAGTGAAAGATTCACACCCCTACATGGCACCTTTAAACATGAGGATTTACTCACTGTAAACTGGTAACAATCTAATAGCTCTTCAGGTTATGTATTAGTATTTGCAAATGGCATTGGTGCTCCATGGTCACAAAATGCAACTGTGAGTCAACTTAATAAGTAAACTTATTAAGAACTGTTACACCAGCGCCCATAAACATGGATGATTTATTCACTGGAAACTGGTAACAAACTTAAGTAGAGATACCTAGTTAATTGCATATGAGGAGATTTTATATAGCAAATTTATATATGCCATTCAATGTGTATAGGGGAAACACTGGACTAGGGTGACTGCTGGACGAATCAGAAGTGGGAAAGTAAGCAGAGTTAGGACTTCTCTCTCAAGCTCTCTATTTTCAATCATCACACAGATACAACACAGGGTCCTCAGTGACATAAACTATTGAATAATTGTTTTGTGAGACAAAATTCTTCATTTAATGGCCATATGCCATATCAACTGTACATGAGACCTGGTGGTTAAGGACAGCATGACTTTCTTTGTACAATGTTTTCACACTAGGTACTGAACACTGACAGAAAACACAGGCACTTTTTAAATAAAACACAAACTGGTACTAGCTATTAAAGAAGCAAATTGCCCAAACTGATCACACACATTTGAGCAGTGTGTGGCTATAAGGCCTCTATCTTTGGGGCTGAGGATAACAATATTCAGAAAAGGGCTGGATTAGTTTTCCATGTTTTCACTGACATGTGTGTACATGCCACATTGAGAAACAGAGGGAGAAACAGGTCTATTTCCTGGAAAGCAACAGAAGCCATAGAGTGACATAAGGCAAGCAGCCTTACTGTTTTTTTACCTCCTGTCTCTCTCATTCTGCTTTTCCTCCACACATCACTAGTGGTGCTCTGTTGGGTCAGCCCCTCGTGTCAAAACAAAGCAGTAGAGTGGGCTTTTAGGCTTGTTTTGATTTCAGGAAGACATGTGTGTGTGTGTGTGTGTGTGTGTGTGTGTGTGTGTGTGTGTGTGTGTGTGTGTGTGTTTTCATGTGTGTGACTGCAAGATTGTGCGTAAATCACAGTCCTTGCCTGATAAACAGGAAAGCCCCTGTGGTTGTCAGTCAGGGAAAAATAAACACTGGACTGCCAGTTGTCCAATCAGACACCAAATATCTCCCAAGACACACAAGTCCCTTTTACACATGCAGTCTATCCCTGAAATGTTCAGGGTCATGTGTGAATGGGAGCAGGGATTGGTACTCAGGGATATACTGTATATCTGTACTACCAATTTCCCACCTCATGACATTTCCAGGAAAATGCCAGTATGGCAGTGTTGTGAATGAAAGCAGTGACACTGCAGGGACAAGCACGAGAAGGGTTCTGTCTGACAGAAGACTAAGGCTTTACAGTTCTGGTGAGTTGGTCGATTGTTTGGTTGTCATGCTCTTGTCCGACAAAACTTTAATTGTCAGATAATTGCAGGTGTTACTTTAATAAAGCCATGTGTCCACCAAAGGTTTCTTCACCCAGCTGAAAAATGAAAGCTGTTGTTATTTAGCGCTTGTGTTTGTCCTCTGTGATGACTGGTCTATGCTGTGATTGGACAGCTGGTGACAGTGTTGAGAGCAATATTTTACCCAAAGTTAAACATTTTTCAACTCTCATTTTCATTTGGAAAATGGATACATAATCACAGAAGACATTCATTGTGGGATTTATCACCATGGATTTATTTCACTAAGTTTCCAAAAAGACTCTACAGCTCAAAGCTGGATTGCCAAGCTTCTGAAAGAGGTGCAATCACACTGTTGGAGCGACAGGATGGCTAATGTTAGCTTCTGACTAGAAATAGAAAGTCTCTCTCTCCCATGCAGGTTACAGAGATATTTAATGTTAGTGACATTATGTTGTATATGACATCACCAACCCCAAAGTTAACTTTTAAAGTGTTATGTCAGATTTTTCTTATCAGTCCTGTTTAACACTTAGTGGTAAGACAGGCTAAGAACTTAATTTTGGTGTTGAGGAGCTTCAGTGTTTAATCATGGATAAACTGAAATCTACACTCTAAATTAACTGCCACTTCATATGATTGCCAACATATGTCTACTCTTGAGCACATCCATTGTCACATCACTCTCTTTCTTGTACTCGACCGGCGCACACTCGCTACACCCTGAATCATTTGTGACACGTGAGGTAGTAACAACAATTGGGTGTGTATAGTATGGGTGTGTGCATCTTTTTACTGATGGAGTCAGTTTGAATTCTTTGTACTTCAACTGTTAATCAAAGCAAATAAGGTTCTATGGCAAATGGCATTGCTTTTATATAGTAGTTTGTGTGTCTTTCTGTTAAGCCTTTTCTCTGTCCTCCGAAGTGGCGGATGGTCTGATGATTTTACACACCACAGGCAACAATATGCCAGCATTTGGCAGGTCGCGTATGCTTATGTCATAACCTGAATATTTGTGAAAGAGAATATAGACTGCATAGTTTATACTATGTGGACAAAGGGCAGAAGTTTTTAAAAGGCTTTACCAAGAAAAAAACAAAATAGAATTAATGCCCCGCGGTTGCATGTCTCGGCTCATCAAGTTCCTCTTACAGTTTACATCCATGTCTGTGAACATGGATGCTTCACACACATCTCCCCCGGCAGCACAGAAGATCTATACAATCAGCAGAGTTTCAAGGGGGACACCCAAGATTAAGGTCACTAATTCAGTATCTGACCAAATGTCTCTCCTTCTGTTCCTGAGTTATGATGTTGAATAATGGTCAGAAAAGTGCAGAACATTATGTTGTCACAGTGAAGCTGACCTTTGACCTTTTTGATATCATATACCATCACTTTATAATTATATCATATTAGACATTTGTGTGAAGTTTTGTCATAATTAGCATATGAATTCTTGAGTTATGGCCAAAACATTTTTTGAGAGGTCACACTGATCTTGACCTTTGACTTTTAACCACCAAATTTTAATCATTCATGAGAATAAGACAGATGCAGTGTCACATTGTCCTTGACCTTTGACCAACGAAATCTAATCAGTTCATCTTTAAGGTTCAAGTGAACATCTGTGCCAAATTTGGAGAAATTCCCTCTCAGTATTCTTGAGATATCGCATTTACAAGTATAAGACAGACAAGGTCACAGTGATCTTGACCTCTGTATGACCACCATAAACGAATGTACCAATGGATGGAAGGACAACCCCAAAGCATAATGCCTCTGGCCACAGCTATCATAGGTGCAGAGGTATTAAAAAAACAACAACATATTAACATATTTCCCCACATACTCTTACCTGCACAGTATATAGCCATGCAGACAGATCAGGATTTACAGATCAAACATATTCTCTCTCTGAATTGGTTACAATTATTCATCTCCATTCCAATATAGACTAATTTCAATGATAAACTAAAGCAGAAGTAGAACTACGGCCTCTTGGTTGCAGTTACAGTTTACATCCATGTCTGTCCTGACTCATACAGTATATGTAGTGAAGACTCTGATATTAAATGTAATTTCTGGCGAAATGCAGAAGCACATCTTCAACCCAGCAGCACAGAAGATCTATACAATCAGATCAATTCAAGGTGGACACCCAAGATGAGTGTCACCAAATCAGTATCTGACCAAATGTCTCCCCTTCTGTTCCTGTTGACTGGTGACCTTTTGTATATAAAAAAATAATGATAACTTAATTGTTTTGTCCTATTACATATTTATGGGAAATTTTGTCATAATTAGTTATGGTCAAAAAGCATGTTTTGTGAGGTCACACTGACCCTTGACCACCAAAATCTTATCAGTTCATATTTGAGTCGAAGTGGACATTTATGCCGAATTTGATGAAATTGCTTCGAGGTGTTCCTGAGATATGAGAAAGGGATGTCAACACTGACAACCTGATACTGCCTCAGCCACAGCTGTCGCTGGTGCTGAGTCATAAAAACAGGCAGGTGCTGGTTCCAGATTTCAGGGTTACAGTCACTGGCCTAGGGCATGAAGCAACATTTACAACCTGCCAAGGGATGGGTGGAACAGGGCTGGTTATACACTGTAGGGCTGATAAAGGACAGTGGAAACAGGTGAGCAGGTGGATAAGAGTCTCATGTGACTGGGACAGGTGGGGAGGGTCTGAGGGCATCAGGTGGATGGATGGAGAATGGCAATGCAAGTGAGAATTTGCCTAAAGGGAGGGACAGGGAGGTGGGCAGGAGGGTGGACTTTGTGACATTCCTTTGGCTTTTCCTTTCATTTGTCATCCATCTATACATACAAGGGGATTATACTGTATGTGCACACTGTGACCATTAGTCATACACTGCATGGCCCTCATCATGCTTAAACTCAACAAAGGTGGTTGGTCACTACAGTTGAAATACTGACAACTCAAAATGGGGAAATGGGAAATTGAATCATGCCTGTGTGTGTCATTCTGTTGTTCTCACAACAAAGCAGCCAGTAGTTAAACAGGCGCAGTATCTACAGTCTCACAGGAATTTTCTTTGTATATTCAACTGTTAAGCAAACCTCATTGTTTAACAAATATCTAAAGTGACCGGTAAAATATTGTGTAATTCCAACTTCCAGTTTGGTACAAGTGGTTTCCATGTTTCCATTGTCTGTAGAAAACCCAACACCTAAAAGGTGTCAACAAAAGAGCCTCTTCATAACAAAAGAAAACCTGTGCTTGCTTGGACATGAAGCAATAGTGTTGATTCTACAATCATGGCCTGGCAGGAGGATCTGAGATGAGTAGTATCCTCCAACCTACAAGCCAACCTACAACTCAGACTTACAGTGCATCATGCATCACGCTGGAAAATGGGTGAAAATGAGCTCTTCCATCTGGGTGTTGTATTTCTATCACTGACGCTTGGAGCTGCTGGGAGCTGGAGCCAATAAATACCCATGACTACTGCAGAGTCATCTGTCCTGAGAATGAATGTCGATTGTAACCTTTCTCTCTAAATACAAAGCCAGATGTTAGTGGGTGTTAGTGGGGTTTTTTTGTCTGGTGGGAAAGAGGCTAGAGAAAATTAGAATGCCTCCGTCATGTTGAGGAACTCATCATTCTCCAGGCATGACATAAAGTTAAGATACGGGCGTCTTATTTAATAAATTCTAACATTGAGAGAGGTTTACTATACATAATTAAAAATAACTGGAGTGTGAGATGGATCAGCGGTTTGGTGCAGTGATGCAGGCACTGCACTGGACCATCGTGGTGAAGAGGGAGCTGAGCCAGAAGGCAAAGCTTTCGATTTACTGATCCATCTACGTCCCAACACTCACCTATGGTCATGAGCTGTGGGTAGTGACAGAAAGAATAAGATCGCGGATACAAGCAGTTTCCTTTGTGGGGTGGGTGGGCTGAGCCCTAGAGATAGGGTGAGGAACTCGGACATTCGGAGGGAGCTCAGAGTAGAGTTGCTGCTACTTCACGTCAAAAGCGGTCAGTTGAGATGGTTTGGGCATCTGATCAGGATGCCTCCTGGCTGTCTAAAAATGCAGGGAGAGCACCTAGCTGCCTGCCTGAGGGTTGTCATAAATGGGCCTGTCCCAGAGGCATTCAACTACAAGAGGGCTTTTGAAATCTTTTCAAAGCCACGTAAAATTAAATGCTCTGATTCAGGGTCTTGTGTCTGTCTGTGTGTAATTAATTTGAGTCTTGTCTTTTGTTTTCTTTTCATATTGCGTATTTTGTATTGTTTTGTGTATTTGTAACTGTGTTAGAGAGAGAGTTTTAAAAGAATATTTTGTCTGCACATGATTTAAAATAATAAAAATAATAAAATATTTTAAGTGTAACCCTTCACCATAACGTACCACTAGTGTTTTTATCAGTAAATATATAACATTTTTCAGACATAAAAAGCACAAAGATGTTGAAATCTAGGCATATTCTGCCATCATAACTTGGCTCTCAGAATCCACCAGATTGATGCCACAATACAAAATTTTCTCCCGGTTAGGGTAACCCTAGAGGGTTCGGACCCTACTAATAAAATAGTCCATAGTTATTAAAACTGGAAACTGCTTGAACCATGTGGGCCATAAATAACATCAATCACATCATGATACAGAAATGTGTAGAAGTATGGGCAATAGAAGTAATGAAAACACATTTCATTACTGCAGCCTGTGCAGTGTAATGCCAAATATGGAGGCTAAAAAATTAATAACCATAAAGTCATAAAGTCAAACAATTCAGTAATATGCAGTAATAAGTTAATAAAATAACTTGACAAAAATCATAAATATACAAATTAGGTATAAAATTATCATCATAACGTCATCATCAGTGCAAGTCTCGATATGAGTGTCACCATTAAATTAGACCGAATGTGCCAGCTTGAAAAGGTGTGTTTTCAGACCAGATTTGAAAGTGGAGAGGGAGTCAACATTACGAATTTCATGGGAGAGTTCCTGAGGTGGGGGGCAGAACGGATGAAGGCTCTAGAATCCATATAAGTCTATTGGCAAAAAAAAACAGAAAAAGGTCTTCAAATGTAAGTAATACCCAATTCTTTGGTCATAGTCCTGTCCTTACTTGCAAACATTTCTGTATTTGAATGTGTGTGTGTAGATTTATGAATATCATTTTGTTCAGTCACAAAAAAGCCTAGGCCTATACATGGGATAGGGACAGATGAGCAGAAAAAAATCTATCAACTTGCGTGAGGAATATAACACAGCAATCACTGTGTACCTGACTGTAGTTGCCTCTCAACAACACTAAGCCCTAAGGATGTTACTGTATACAAATATAACAAGGTCTGTGAAGATTTTGACAGTCCCCCAGTCACATTTTTAACCATTTTTAAAAGTTAGTTTTCTTTTCCCTACAGATGAGCCCAGCACATGACATATCGAAGGACAACAGGAAAGGCTAAAGTTGACTGAGGTCCCTGATGTTCCACACCTCTGCTGAACAGCAACTGTTACTTAATAGTTTTCAGTATTCTTGGGTGTAACTGTGGAACTCTTATCCCTAAAATAATTGTCCTGGTATATGAGAGTTTAGTAAACAATGTACAGTAGAGACACACACAAATGCCCACAGACGCAATACCAACTTTTATCAACTTATGTGCAACTCATGACTAAAATACCTCGCCAGCCTCTATGTTTAACTACAGAACTGAATTATCCCCTACTCCGTAGGTTTAGGCCAATGTGTGGACTCATATTTTAGTTATCCTTCTTGTAGGTGATGATACTTACATTACTTATTTTCCAGCAAGATAACTCTCCAGATTATGTGTGGTCTATGACCCCTATAATTCTGTCTTGCCACCTGAGCAAAGAGAGAGAGAGAGAGAGAGCTGGACATACATAAGGAGGTGGTCAAACAACAAGCCAGGCAGCCAGACCAATGCATCCCTCTTGAATTCCTGACCTGTGACTCAGGTTTGAAGTAGACATAAGCGCCAGTCTGCTTAGGTCCAGAAACTGAGTACTAAGCACATTAGCAGATTTCTGAGGAGATTGAAAAACCAGGGTCTTGAGCCTGTACCAAGAAATACTTTGTATTTTCCTAAGAAAAAGGAAGTGAGATGATATGGAGTGTGAGGCTAGTGATAATAGTATAGGTTACAGTCTGAGAACCCTGCAAAAGCCTGGCAGCAACTTTTGAACAGTCCAATTACCATGCAAACAATAGATGACACACCAATCTGTGAGCTGGAAACTCACAAAGCAAAGTCCTGGGTTACCAGATACAAAACACCCCTGCAAACAAGTGGATTTCTAGGGTGAACTGGAATTTCACACTCCTCATATATCAACAGATGCACCGGGCTATGAGACACTAATAATAAGCTTAGGCTAATTTATTTTCTTGACACAATGTAAGTCACTCTCTTATCGCAATTCTCACTAAAATACATGTATTCTGTATAAAAGGTTGTGCAACTAATACATATAGCCAATACATTAAGTGTTGGGTGTGTTAAAAGAATGAAGTAGTTATAAATTACCTAGTTCAATTATCTATATCAGTGATATCCAAATTACGGCCCATGGAGCAATGCTGGCCAACAATAGGGTTCCGGGTTGCCCGCCTACCATTTACCAATTCACAATAAAAAAAATAAATTCACACTGGGAATTTTTTTTGTACTTTCAATGTAAATAGAGGCATCAAAATAAACCTTGTAATATATGATTTTATCTGCCTTTATTTAGCCAGGAAGTCCCATTGAGATTGAAAATCTCTTACAAGAGAGACCTGGCCAAAGTAGCAGCCAATTAAAACACATTAAAATGCAACAAATACAACACACAATACAAAAATCCACAATAAAACGCCTGTTGGCCTCTCAAGAAAACCAGCACGTCTCCAGTACCACAGTCTTTATGCTGCCCTTAAATTCATCACTGGATATAAGTGTTTCTAATTTCAGGTCTCTCTAAAGATTGTTCCATGCCCATGGTGCATAGCAGGAACATGCAGTTTTCCTCAGATCTGTTAAAACCTGCGGTTCATTAAAAAGGAACCACTTGGAGGAGTGTAGCTGGTTACTACCAGAGCTGACACACAGAAGGGTTCAGAGGTAGGCTGGAGGTTTGCCCTGTGTATTGATTTACAGATAAAATATACCAGTGCTGTTGTCAGTGAGTGGTCAATGATGTCTGGCCCACCAAATCATAAAGAATGCAGTGATGAGTAAGGGACTTTGCATTTGTAATGAAACATAGAGATGCATGGTATACTGAATCAAGGCTACATAAAATAGAGGAGGCTGCATGCATATACAATATGCCACTGAAATCAGTCACAGACAGAAAATTAGCCTCCACAAGTTTTAATAAGGCCAATCTTTACTTTAAGCTTCCTCTCTAGAGAGGCAATATTTACATTAAATGAAGGCTTGTCATCTATCCATATACCCAAGTACTTGTATGAGGGCACCCTTTCAGTGGGGATTCCATCAGAGGTGATATTACTGTGACAATTTCTGCTTCTCAGAGGACAAATAGTAGTTCTGACCTCTGTTAATCTTGACATGTAATAGAAGAAAATAAGACTCAAAAGCTCGGGGGGGGGAAAGACAGCTGTGGTCATAAAGTGGGATAGCCAACTCATTAATGGTGCAAACTATAAAATAACACATAAATGACTATAACTAACATAAACCATGTTCTGGTTCTGAGCAGACACACAATAGCAAAAAAAAATGACATTGGGTTATAGAACAGAAAACAGCAACTTAACAGCAAACTACAAACTACTCGTGGGCATGGCTGCAATACTAAAATCACCAAGTAACTGTGTGCAAGCTTTTGAGAAGATGAACTTCGTTTTCTGAGCATTTTAAATAAATTTTAATTTTATATGAGCTTTGGAAGTCTGGTCTTATTATTTACATACTACTTGTTAATTTGATTATCATTATTAACTGGCCCCTGGCCTCCTGTCATTTTGTACATGTGGGCCCTGGGAAAAGCAAGCTGAGTATCCCTGATCTACAGCATACATCAAACTCAATTATTAAGTAATAAATTAATGAGGTAAGGTTACTGGCCATGGACTGCATGCAGGGTTGAAAATGATCTTTTTCTGTACAAACTGCTACTGTGGGTGGTGGATTTTTAAAACCTACCAGCCACTCAATAAATCACCATGTGTTTTGTTTTTTTGTTTTTTTGGCTGGTGCCATTTGCCATATTTTACCAGCATTTGGCTGGTGGCTGGTGCTAATTCCCAACCATGACTGCATGGTTCAGGAAAAAACAACTTCATAAAATGTAAGATGTAAAAAGACTTCTTCAGATGCCTTTATCCACACTGACGAGGCTATTTTGTCTCGGATTGTTTAAATGGTAGGAGTATTTGCTTATGTTACGTAGTTTATTTACATGCTGAATAGAAGATTGGTTCGTAATAGATCATAAATCACAGCATATGTTTTTCGTGACCATGCAGAACATTTATTTTATATTGTCAGATATATAAATGTTGCGGCAGCTTTCATCTGGACTGGATAAACACTGACGCAGCGCAACAGGTGGTGATAACTTGTACAACACGTCCCGCAGGATTCCTGCTGCTTTATTAATGACGCTGTTACAACTAATAGTAACCCTATGGCTGGGAGTTTCGTTTTCGAGGTAAATCTCAGTGTGAAAGTTAGCTAAAGACAACAAAACACGGTAAAATGTCAAGAATGTCAACACAAAGGATAGCTGAGTTGGTACTTGCCTGTTACGGTGTGAGTGTTATCCCAGTTTGGCAAAAGAAAATTCCACTGCTCAAACGAGTTGTTGGAAATATAGGTGACATTATAGCTCCATGTCGGGTAATGTTACCTTCGGTTGTGATAATTAATAAGTATTTCTGATACTTTCAGGTGAGGAAAAACAAGTGAACAGAGTATGTCCTGCGCCGGTTGCCTCCATGGTCCGAAACTCGGAGAAACTCTTCGCTGGCTGCGTTGTTCTCTTTGTGTAAAGTACGACACAAGAAGAGAGAACTTCCGTTTGTGCTTTTCAAAATAAAGTATTTATCCCTGTAACTGTAAAAATGAGTACATGAATTTAAGAGTTGATTGTCGGGTCTCTGCTGTTTAAATAATTTACAGGACATTTTTTTGACAATAGCTATGGGTGGGAATCACCAGAGGATCCACGATACAATATTATCACAATATGATATATTATTGCGATTTTAAATATGTTGCGATATGCTGAGTATTGCAATAAAATATACATTGTGATTTATTACCTTTTTTCACCTGTAATTTATGTCCCCAAAGGAAAACCTTGTCAGCACCTGTTTAATCTAATAAGATAAAGTTTTCAGTCTGTTATCTTACTTCAGCCCAAATTTTTTTGGAGCAGCAAAATGTATCTAGTGGACTGAAAAAGCAATTGTTTGTATCATTCTTGTAGAATACCTAAAGTTTAATTTGTATTAGTCATTCTAAAAATTCAAAGAATAAAAAAAATCAATACTTGGCACTGTGTGATGATATGATATTGCTACACAAAAATATCACAGTACTATGCTGTATTGATGTTTCCTCCCACCCCTATATAATAGCTTATTGCTGTGGTTGTCTTTCCGATAGTATCCTACCCAATGCAACATAGTCAGCTCAGTTAACCAATCCAATTGTTTTTTAATTTAACTGACCAGTAAAGTTTGTTGTTGTTGTTGTTGTTGTTATTCTTCTTATTATTAATAATAATAATAATAATAATAATAATAATAAACGTAAGTAAAAAATAAAATAATTAACAAATGTAAAACCAAGTAATGAACATCAGTGTGTGTATATGACTATTTGTAGAATATACATATATTTTGTTTTGCTTGTTTCCTTAATTTGCAATGTATAAAGAAAGAAAACAGAGCAAAACTATTAATGTAAAAAAGGGAAAGCTAGGGCTTCAGTTTACACCTTTTTAGTCGGCAAAACTTGCTTTGGTATGTCAGTGCTTCAAAAATAAATCTAAATTATTGTCACAAAAAAATTCTAGTGTATTTGAATTGTATAAGTCAGAAAAAAAGTATTTTCTAAACGGATAAAGCAATTATGTGGCCTGGGTAAAGGGGCCTTTAGCCTATGTGTTATTTAGTTCTGTAACATTTTTTTTTCCGTCCTTTTAAAAGTTTTCAAAGATTTTCCAAATGGTTTCAGGTTTGACAGTTTTTTTATTTAAACACTTCCAAAATTTACCCTGGTCTATTTCTGTACTGATACAACGCTGTCATGCAGCAGCATTTCCGTCATGACACATTTTTTCTAAGGCTCAAATTCCATGCTTTTAATTTGTAGGTAAAGCTACACAACTTCCGGAGGTTTTCTTCCTTTGATTGTGCCGCTTAATGCCGCTGCCTCCTTCCCCCCACAGCACTGCGAAGGAACAAAAACACATTGCATTTACTTTCATGTCACGTGTCCCGTCTGGGAAAATGTTACAGGTCCCTCCACAAAGCCTGAGGCTTTACCAGAGCAATAACAACATATTTAGATGCCCTTTCAAAAATGACTCCAGCCGATGCAACCACTCTTAGAATAAGGCCATGTATATTTTCACTGTAATAATGACCTAAACGTTTTTACTTATCTCATTTTTGTCATTTTTCCATGCAGCTCAGGTGATTACATGTACACACACTTTATTCAGGTCATATTTTAAAAGCTAGCATTATTATCAGAAATTAAAGAGGAACCGAAAAAGAAAAAAGTCACACTTGTGGAAATTGTAATTGTGTACAAGAAAAAAAAAAAAAATAGCAGTAGTAATGTAAACCCTTCTTACATTTAACCTTCTGCTTTGGGTAGAGGCGCTGGGTTTAAACAGAGTGGGACTGCATATAGCTTGATCCCTGTCATGCTTCTCCCTGAGATGTCATTACACTTCAAAGCCAGTTTACACTATTACACTGAATATTAGTGTGGAGTTATTATTAGGACTAACGGTGGCCAAATGCATGTGCCACTTTCAGCTCCAAAGTATCAGATCTGTACACAAGTTTCTCGACAATTAGAAAACTTACTGCATTCATGAGACTCATGTCTCTGAAGACATTTTGGCCTGTGGCAGGTAAACAATGGCTCCATTCATTTAAATGTATTCATTTAGTGGACACTTCTGTCGATAGTGACATACAAATGAGGTACAATCCGAATGGTTCAAAGAAATAAAAAGCAATGACTGTCCCAGCTTACCCAGTGTAGAGAGTAGACAGTTTTCAAGTTATGGGCACCTCCCTAGAGGTTATTTATTAACATTATTTATTAACATTTCAATTTTCATTTGTCAGTGCTGTAGGCCTAAAGTGATTCTGACATTCGCCACTTGTAAAAATTTAAAAAAAAAAGTTTTAACATTTTGGAAAAACTAAAATATGCATCAATTGTCCCCAAATTCCAAATCCAAAAAAAGGAGACGATTTGAAATTAAACAGAACTGTGTGTAAAGAGGTTAATTTGCAACTCTGCAAAGTTCCAAGTAATCATAAATAGGGCACTGCAGTGCCACCTGGTGGTGAGAAATATTAACGAATACTCATTCAGGCCTATTTGAAATGTTGACAGGCTACATTAGATTTAACAGGCTGTGTTACCTTAATTTTAAGGTTTAATATGTTCTGCAACTCCAGATTGACTTTTAAAATTACTTTTAGTCAAAAACAGTTCTTTTGATAGTGAAGGTTGCCGACCCCTGCCCCAGAAGGAGCTGGAAAGTGTTGCTGGGGAGAGGGATCTCTGGAGTTCCTTGCTCAGTCTGCCACCCCCATGACCCTGCCCCAGGTAGAGGATGAAAATGGATGGATGGATGGATGCATGGATGGATGCGTGGATGCATGGATGGATTGATAGATGGATGGATAGAGATTTCACTGGTGCAGTAATAACAAAATAAATGTTTATTTCTTGTTGCGAGTTAGGCTACAAACAGCTAGATATTGTCCCACACTGTTGAAATAGAAACTTTTCCCTGACTCAGAAAAAAAAAACAGAATTACCACCTCACTGTTGTATGCCTCTGCCAGCTGGTCAAGTTTCAGTCTCATGTGTGGCCATGACAGTAGACAATTATCCAAATATGAATGTTGCTGCTAAGAGGATACAAATACTAAAACGTGGATGCTTCACACACATCTTCAACCATGCAGCATATTAGATCTATACAAAGAGCACGTTGTCAGGGTAGACACCCAAGATTAGTGTTACCAATTTACTATCTGACTAAATGTCTCCCTTTCTAAGTTAAGGTGTTGAATAACTAATAAAAGTGTTTTTGCAGAATATTATGATGTCACTATGAAGCTGACCTTTGGCCTTTTGGATATAAAATGTCATCACTTCATTACTTTAGTCATTTATGTTGAAGTTTTGTCATATTTAGCATATGAATTCTCGATTTATGACCCAAAAAGTGTTTTGTGAGGTCACAGTGTCCTTTGACCATCACATTCTAATCGTTTCATTCTTGAGTCCGATGGGAAATTTGTGCCAAACTTGAGGAAATTTCCTAAAGGCATTCTTGAGATTTAGCATTCACGAGAATGGAATGGACACACAGACAGACATACGGATGTATAGCTGAAAAAGGTGAATGCATTATGCCTCCGCCAATTGTCTGCCTGGGCGCAAAAGCATTAAAATGTCTTTTGTGCAGTTAAAGTGACCTTGACCTTTGACAACCATATTTTAATTCGAATTCACTCAATTCTTGAGTGTGAGTGGACGTTTGTGCCAAATTTGAGGAAATTGCTTAAAGGCATTCCTCAGATATGGAGTTCAAGAGATTGGGACGGATGTGAGGTCAGAGGTCTTGACCTTTGACCCCCGAAATCTAACTGGTTCGTGCTTGAGTCCAGGTAGAAGTTTGTGCCAAATTTAAGGAAATTCCCTCTGGGTGATTTTGAGCTTTTACATGTCCAAGAATAGAATGGACGGACAACCCAAAATCATACTGTCACCAGCCACAGCTGTCACCGCAGGCATGGAGAAATAAAAATCACAGACACATATTTCATTAAGTTCAGCTTGGTTTATACTTGAAAACAATTTTACACAGAACCAGCTGAGTTTCCTTCTCCCTGGAATTAAGAATAGTGTATAATGTTACTGCAGCTGAAAACAACTGTTTTATCACCAGAATTAAGAAGCAATAATGTCAGAACTGAAACACATCATAAGGACCAAAAACAACAGTCTAGCTTCTATTTACAGTCCTCAACCTGATATGCTGTCACTGTCAACTCTATCTGCTGTTGGGCTGCTTCGGGCAAAAAAATAAAATTTAGATTTTAAAACAGATTCCTTAATCAAAGATTAGGCCAAACCAGCATGTTTTAACTGCTCCTTTCTTTCCTTTTCAACTCATTTATTCCCAGCTTATATACAGAGAAGCCTTGTAATAGCTGTATGTCCTTAGATCAGCTTTCTTCTTCAAAGCTACTAAATTCTAGTAGCTTCTAGTAATTCAACCTATAAGTTACTGTTAAAAGCTGTTAAACAAACCATATGTGTGATTAACACCTCAAAACTGAGAACATGACAAGCTAGTTGTTTTGTTGGTACCTAAATGGTATAAATATTACATCCATTAATCTGCAGGAACACCCTCTACGCTGTGTAATTATATGAATAAAATACATCCCATTTTCTTTAGTAAGCAAGTCATTATTCACATCTCAATGACAAAGGCAGGGTCTGATGTGAGCTTTTGCAGAACAATGTGCCTGAAAGTCTTTCAGGACTGATTCCACCACACAAAGTACATATTGCTATCTTCCATTAAAGCAGCAAGGTTATTAAAAACTGACTGAAATCTTTGCAAACAATCATGTAATCAACGTTATAACAAAGTGTCAGAGAATACATCAGCCACTCATCACTTGAAGCACTTTTCACCTGTGTAGCTGGAGGCAAAACCAAATGAGATACAAGAACATGTGGAAAAGGTCTTGGAAACACTTTTTCTTCAATTTACCAAACATAGGCAAACTGTATTAGCTGTTACTGTTTCATTTTAAGGCAGGAGATGATGGGATGACAGAAAATAACCTTTAACCACTTTGAGATAAATGCTTTGATTTTGTCACCCTCTACAGTATAAACTGTGAGCATCTATTGTACAAAGTCTCACATCACCTCAGTAGAGTATTAATGCTGCATTAGTCAATGAACAAGGAGAAAAAAGCATTTTAGAAATAACAATATTGCTGTCATAACAGCAATCTTTTCATGTACAGTGTTTTTTTTACATGTGGGTATTTACCAGTGGATATCATTTCAGAAGGGAACCCCTAATGTTTAGCTATCTTGCGATACCTAGTAAGAGAGATAAATGTCAGTTTGTGCAACTTTGAGTAAAACTGTCTTTTTCCTCAGAATCTGGAAACTCAGCAGGAGGTTTGTAGCAGCGACGGCCGGTCCCTCCCTGTCTGAATGGAGCAAACCGCAGCCATTTCTTCACCACATCAGCATACTGGTGATGTGTGGCCTCCTTACCCACTGGTGTTCGTTTCAGCGCACCTAAGAGGGGAAGCAAGAGATTATCCTTTGGACAGCTTAGTGTTATTTCTTTACCATCCTTGTAGAGCCTTTTACTGTTGTTGTATGTACAGTATGTTGTTTTTTGGTGAGCTTAGCTGGAGGCAAATCAATTCTCCACAGACATTAGCTAGCGCTAGCTAGCAAGTTCTGTTGGCTTGCTTCAGATTATGGAGGAAGATAATGTGAGTGGTGCATTCAGAAATACTCATTCCGAGTGCCGGAGCACACTATGGCACAAACAAGAACTGACATACAGTTTGGTTATCCAGAGCACTGCACTCTTGGGGTGGCAGAGCACACTCTGGACACTCTGTCTGGGGAAAGAGAGCAGCAGAGTGCCAAGCAGAGTAAATGTGTGATTAACTTAACCGCAAGTTAATTCACGTAAAAATAGAGTGCTCCGTTTCTTCGACGAACAGGGCTCTCATTTTAGTGTAGAGCATCAGACTGAAAAAATGGCCCCTCTATTATTTAGTAGGCTTTGCTATGTTGTTATGTTGTTGTGACCTCATGTAATATTTCAGAATAATAGTAGTCATAGTATTGGTAAAAAATAGTAAAAGATAAATGTGATTTGTGGCACCCCCTGTGGATGACAGCGCCCTTAACATTCGCCCAATACTGCCTATACCATGAGCTGGCTCTGTATATGTGGGATTGTATCACAATAAACTAGAAGAAGAAGAAGAAGAAGCTTTATTGTCACTGTAATAAATACAGTGACATTTCGTATGGTGCTCTCTGATAGCAGCTACAATGTCCTTGTCATAAAATAAACTGGGGGGGGGGGTCATGGTTCCTGTAGCAGTCTCTTCACAGCCATGGGGAAGAAGTTGTGTTTCAGTCTGTTGGTGCGGGCTCTCATGACTCTGAGTCGGCCAGAGGGAAGGCTGGTGAATAGAGAGTGTCCTGGGTGGGCGGGGTCATTCCGAATCTTTGTGGCCCGTCGGAGGAGACGGCTGGAATAGATCTCTAGGCGTGGAAGTGGGGAGCCGATGATCCACTCAGCCGTCTTGATGACCCGCTGAAGTTGTTTCTTTTCAGATGCAGTGCAGCTGGCGTACCACACCGTACAGCCATAGGTGAGGACACTCTCTATTGTGCAGTGGTAGAAGTTTCTCAGCAGAGGTGGAGGGAGTTTGTTCCTCCTCAGTGTTCTCAGAAAGAAGAGACGCTGCTGGGCCTTTTTGATGATGTGGGTGGTGTTCACAGTCCAGCCCAGGTCCTCCGAGATGTGCAGGCCAAGAAACTTAAAGCTGGTGACCCGTTCCACTACCTCCCCATTGATGCTCAGGCCTGAGTGCAGTGTGGTCCTCGACTTCCGGAAGTCAATAATGACTTCTTTTGTCTTCTTGGTGTTGAGGTTGAGGTGGTTGAGGCCGCCAGTGCTTGGACCTCCTCCCTGTATGGTGTCTCATAACCGTTGTTGATGAGCCCCACAACGGTTGTATCATCCGCAAATTTGATGAGGGTGTTGGAGCCGTAAGTAGCGACACAGTCGTAAGTGTACACTGTGTACAAGACTGGACTCAGCACACAGCCCTGAGGAACACCAGTATTGAGGACGATGGTGGAGGATGTGGAGGTACCCATTCTGGGGTCTGTTAGTCAGGAAGTCCTTGATCCACAGACAGAGGGAGGTTCCAAGTTGTAGTGTCTGCAGTTTGTTGATGAGTCTGCTGGGGCTGATGGAGTTAAATGCTGAGCTGAAGTCAACAAACAGCATCCTGATATATGTGTTGGGGCTTTCAATGTGGCTGAGAGCGGTGTGGAGGGCGATGGAGATGGCGTCGTCTGTGGATCTGTTGGACCTGTAGGCGAACTGATGTTGATCAAAGCCAGGTGGGATGTGGGCCTTGACATGCTGTAACACCAGTCTCTCCATACATTTCATGATCACCGGTGTCAGGGCCACAGGCCGGTAATCATTCAACCCTGTGATGGCAGAGGATTTGGGCACAAGGATTATGGTGGCAGTTTTCAGGCAGGTGGGGACTGTGGCTTGCTGCAGTGAACGGTTGAAGATGTTAGTGAATACTGCAGCAAGCTGGTGAGCACATGATTTCAGCACCCTCCCTGGTACTCCATCCAGTCCTGGTGCTTTCTTGGTGTCGATGCCACGCAGGACTCACAGTACCTGATGTTGTTGGATGGTGGGGGGCTGGTCGTGCTCTGATAATGTCAGCTGTGTGTCCTCTGCCTGTCTGTTGTCCTCTTCAAAGCGGGAGAAAAAGGTGTTAAGCTGGTCTGGGAGAGAAGTGTCGGTGGGGGGGGGGGGCGGTGTTGTGGCATTGTTTGTAGTCAGTTATATTCTGTATGCCTTTCTACATGGAGCGGGGGTTGTTCTCCCTGAAGTTGGCCTCTATCTGCTCTCTGTACTTTGTTTTAGCAGCCTTGATGCCTCTGTTCAGGTCTGCTCTAGCCTTCCTGTAGGCTTCCCTGTTCCTTGACCTCAGTGCTGAATCCCTGGCTTGGAGTAGTGCTCTGATGCTGGCGTTAAACCAGGGTTTTTGGTTGGGAAATGTTTTCACCTGTTTCCTTGATGTTACATTATCCATGCAGAAACTGATGTATGATAGCACAGAGGAGGTGTGGAGTTCAATGTCTGGGTCTTCAAAGAGCTCCCATATGGTGTCCTCAAAACAGTCCTGCAAGGATAGTGTGGCCTCCTCAGTCCAGCACTGCACTGACTTGTACTGTGGCTTGGACCTGCAGATGAGGGGCTTGTAAGCTGGTGTCAGGAACAGGGAAAGATGGTCTGAGTGTCCGAGGTGGGCGGAGTGGCGGGCTCTGTAGGCTCCAGAGATGTTGGTGTAGACCTGGTCTAGTGTTCTGCCCTTCCTTGTTTGAATGTCAACATTCTTGTAAAATCTGGGGAGCACAGTCTTTAAGTTGGTGTGATTAAAGTCTCCAGCCACAATGAAGAAGCCCTCTGGGTTTTTGTTTTGTTGCCTGGTGATGCTGTCATGCAGCCTGCTCATAGCTACGTTAGCATTAGCTCGCGGGTGGATATACACGGCAGTTACAAACACTTGGGTTATTTCCCTGGGCAAATAAAAAGGTCTGCACTTCAACATTAGAAACTCCAGGTCTGGACAGCAGTGTCTCTCAATGACGGCAGTGTCCGTGCACCAACTGTTGTTAATATAGACGCACACACCTCCTCCCCTTCTCTTACCGGAGTCCGATGTGCGATCCGCCCGGAAGATCGTACGTCCTGCTAGCTCCACAGCTAGGTCCGGGATGTTTTCATGCAGCCAGGTCTCTGCACACTATGGTGTGCTTGTCCATGGTAATGAATGAACATGTCGCACAGTGCAACAGTCTGGCTCATTTATGTTTTTATGGAGCTCTATGGCACAGAGGAATAAGTTATATCAGGCTTTGGATACAAATCCAGTTCTCGTTAGCAGGATCACTGGAATGTCACTTTTAGGATTTCATTGGATATGTTAACAATAAAAAACAGTGAATATTACCAGACTTCTGCTTTAGGCTTATAGACCTACAGTATATGTATAACATTTCATTCTCCCTGTGTGGGATCAATAAAATTTATCACATTTTACTTACGAAAAAGGACCCCTTGGAGACGAGTCTTCCCAAAACTCCTCTTCTGTCCGCGGCCCACCCAGTTAAGCTCAGAACCAACAGCGAATGAAAGCACGGCCTGCATGAGACGTCTCACTGCATCGTCAATCGTAGCCCCGCCCATCCGTGACAGGTAAGACACCTTGAAATTGGACAAGGCATCAAAAACTGCATTCAAACAGCAAACAATTTACATTACTTAGAGCACTAAGCATCACATGACAAATAAACAGCACTATTTTATCCACCATTCTCTTCTGTACTCCTGCATCATCCAGCTGTCTCTCCACTTCATCCAGCTGCTCAAGGGTCCTCAAGGGGAGATCCATGTCCAGAGCCTCCACATCCTCTTCTTCGCAGCTGGTCTGACCTTGCAGTCGGGCCTGAAGATCCCTCAGCACTGCCCACTGCCTGTGCTGCTCCTCTTTGATCTCCACCAGCAGGGCGATGATCCTCCGCTGAGCAGCAGTCTCTAGAGAGGAAGAGTTGGGGAAAAGTTCAGTGTGACAGGATGAGGTGAGGGTAAAGATTATGGTTCAGGTTAGGTGACATCATCTGACCAGTGCCATGGACAACATATCAAAGAAGACCATGATGTGATGTTTATGTGATAAATATGTCATGTGAGGAATGGAAAGTTCATGACATTACACACAGCATAAGTTTTATATGAAATAAGGTTGAGTGTAACTAAGGTATCATGAAGCTAATATAGTTATAAAGTGATCCAAGCCATTAGAAGTGCTAGTGTCAGGGGCACCAACTTGACCAGAAATGACCCAGGAGTAAGGTTCTCCTAACATCTTTAGCTTCTTTTCTCTACCCTTCATTTGGTATTCTTATAATAACTCTTGTGTTTATGTGTTTTGCTGGGCTAGCAGTTGTAGAAGTAGTGATAAAAGTTGGCTGAATAACTTACTTCTGGACTGTTGTCTTGAGTTGGCCTATCTGGCTAACAGAGCAACATTTTATTTATAATATAGATTATATACTAACAATCAATTCACTCAGTTCTCATAATCAATTATTAATGCGTGAATTGATATAATTCAAATGTAAAGATTTGACAGAAGTTACGGCTTTCATTTTCGTAATCTATGAGTAACGTGAGGTCCTAGCCATTTCATGATGAACAAAGTTAAAGTGAGAAAGCAGGAAATGATGGATGGTCTGAGGACGGACCTTCAGCTACTCGAATAACAACTCAAATTCAGACAGCCCAGTGAGAAAACTCTGCCAGATTAGCAAACTTTCTTTTGCTGCCATTACACAAATTAGATCCAGCCCGCTGTGACTGGCTGAATTTGAATTGCTATAGCTGCTACTGAAGGTCCTACTCTGGAGCTTTGAGCGCTCTACTTCCAACAAATAATCACCTAGAAGTGAAGGGGGTGGAGGGACAGTAGGGTGCACTAGCTCACTAATTCTTATCTCATTTGTGATCTATTAAACAGAAAGAGATTGGGGCAAGGAGCAGCTGGGTGAATCAATGCTCTGTGTGCAGCCTTTCAATGGAATAAGGTTTCAGTCATTTTAAGTGCTAACAAAAAGAAAAAAGAAAATCAACACAGAGCAGTAGCTAGAAATATATTTATGAAAGAGAATGACGGCAAGGATAACTGAATGTAGCAGTTTAAGCTTACTTCAAAAAATATTTTATTTTCATTCTATTATACATTTATATCTTAGGAAGTAAGTAAGGTTTATTTAATATTGCACTCTAAACAGATCAAGGTCACAAAGTACTTCTTTTTGCATGAGCAAAAGTAAGTTTTGAAAAGAAAAAGGTGCAGAATTTCATAAAAAGAACACCCATCCAACTGTTAAACACTGATCGATCATGCTTTGGGCTTGTGTTGCAGTCAGTGGCACAGGGAACATTTCACAGGTAGAGGGAAGAATTGATTCAGTTAAACTCCAGCAAATTCTGGAAGCAAACATCATACCATCTGTAAAAAAAAAAAAAGCTGATAAAGATGAAGAGAGGATGGCTTCTACAACAGGACAATGATCCTAAACACACCCCGACTTCCACAATGGACTACCTCAAGAGGCACAAGCTAAAGGTTTTGCCATGGTCCTCACAGTCCCCTGACCCAAACATCATTAAAAATCTGTAGATAGCCCTCAAAAGAGCAGTGCATGCAAGACAGCCTATGACTCTCACAGAGCTAGAGGCCTTTTGCAGGAAAAATGGATGAAATTCCCCCAAACAAGAATTGAAAGACTCTTATCTGATCACAAAAAGTGTTTAGAAGCTGTGATACTTGCCAAAGGGGGCGCTACTCAGTACTGACCATGCAGGTTGCCCAAAATTTTGCATCAGGCCCTTTACCTTTTTTGTTATTTTGAAACCATAAAGGATTAAAATAAAAAAGTAATTCTGCTTAAAATATTAAAGAAATGTGTCATCTTTAACATTTTGCTTTTTGGAAATCAGTTAGTCTTTTAATAACTTGACTACTTACTGTAAATAAAATTTTGACCAGGGGTGACCAAACTTTCACCCCACTAAAGATCACAGCTCTACATCTTATTATATCATATCACAGCTTGAGACCTTTAGTATTATGGCATTTCATTTTTTTTAAGTGAAAGAAGTGAACATGAGTTTAATTGTTTTACTATGTGCTTTAGCTTTAGTAATAGGTTCCAAATAATGCAGATATAACCAAGTAAATAAATAATAATAATAATACTAACACAAAACCATAAATAATATTGTAAAATAAATACAATTAATAATGATGCTGGTAGAAGGTTTTAAAATAAAAACAAATTTTACCTTTGGAAATAATATAAAAAAAATGGGATACAGATCAATAGATAATTTAGAATAATCAGACACCGACATAACAGTGAAAAAAGCAGTAAATGTATATAGAATAGCAAGAAATAGTATTTTGATGATGACATAAATTGTACAATGTGACAGAGTCTTGCTTTGAATTCTTAAAAGCACTCATGTTCCCCTGCATTTTGAATTAACTTGGGGCAAGTTTAAGGCTAACATTAACTTTTTGTCCATCTTCATTCAGACATATTAGATCTATTCCCATGTTGTGCTGCAGTGTAGAGTAAAGTGTCTACCTGTGCATGGGGCAGAAAGTAACTTGTCAGCAGCTTCGGAGCTGCAGGCGGAGGAGAGCCGCGGCTCCACACCGAAGTTAACTTCCCCTCGCCGGGGCTCATCTTTGAATTCTTCCCCCGAGCGTCTGGAAACATGTTGAGACAGACTGTGCACCTCCTCGGACACAGCAGTCAGTCTCTGCTGGAGGGTCTCCAGAGCAATGTCTGCCATATGTTGGTTCACAATACCCTCCACCCGGCGGTGAATCGGCCAGTCGTGATTTTCAGCATCACCATGCTCCATGTAAGTTTTTTCTCCGAGCTGTGAAGCTATGAAACGTTCCCGAAAACCTTTCTGAACCGTTAGATAACGTTTCTCTGCGCTCTTCACTGCGGAGGAGAAGCGGAAGTTGAATTTTCCAGCGGACGATATCACGTTGCACAAACGTCACCAAAATGTTGAAATAACATTGGGGGCTGATATAAAACCACATTTCCCACAAGGCAAGTGGAGCACTACCACAGGCAGCAACACAATCCTCAGCAGATGACCGCTATTTTAGGGAGTTCATGCAGGAATTATTGTAATAAAAACAGACGCCGAGCTATGTGAGCAAGGGCGTAGGTTTCATTTCAACAATGGTGGGGACACAAAATAGTAATAAATAATAAACTTTATTTACATAGCACCTATCAAAACACTGTTTCAAAGTGCTGTGCAATAAAACTAGATGCATTTAAAAAACAAGAAAAATAAAACAAATAACATGTTGTATATTATCATCTAAGTAAAATAAACTAAAACTATAATAAACTAAAATGAAGACCAAGATAATAAATCGGAAACATCAATACGATAGCTGTCCCTTTTGGTCTTCAGCCTGGACTCTGAGACAAGCAGTAGACCTCTGCCCGAGGATCTCAAACTACACAGAGGTTCACAGGGACTGACAAATCTGGAGCCAGGCCATGAAGAGTCTTAAAAGTAATGAATATGATTTTAAAGTCAATCATAAAACAAACGCAGCCAATGTTAAGAGGCTAAAACTGGTGTGATGTGGTCGTGCCTCTTAGTTTTGGTTAAAAGCCTTGCGGTTTGTAAGATTTAACGGCAACATATTAAGCGGCTGGCCTGGGGGTCATCTGTCATGACATTTTGAGTGTCAAACACTTCATTTCCTGCATTCTGGTTAAGTTTTATGCTCCACTTTATGGGGGAAATGTCTTTATTTATGTAAAAGAAAACAAAACTCAAGTGATAGGCTATGTGATGGTTCAAAATATAATGGAATATAATGCAGCAAGGCTCTCAGGCATCATGTATTGCTGTCAAATATTATTCGCCTGTAGATCAACTTTTCTCATTTAGTGTTATATCTGCTGAGTCAACACACACACATAGGCAAAGTTTACTTTTACATCCCCTGTTTCTTTTGTTTGAGGAAGTAACCTTGTTGCACCTTTTCACATCAATGATAAATTAATTCATTTTAATTCATTTACAAATCCCTGGACTATAATATTTCATGTGTTTCAGCACGATTTCTGCCCATGTTCAAAACTTTCTGCTCATTCAAAACATATCCCACATGTCTTTTTTCTCACATAAGTCAAGAATTATATTTAAGTAAAAATTTGTAATATTACAGATTGTAGTGGGAATACTCCCACTAATACAGGAGAACATGTGTGTAGGGTGAATGCAGCCTGGCCTCCCTTGGCCAACCTCCTACTTGGGGCTAGGCAATATAGCACCTGCAGGCCATTGTTCTCCCTCTTCCTGCCTCATGCCCTGTTCCTGCTGTGGCTGCTTCTGTTTGTTTGCACCAGGTATGTGCCAAAAGCATCTTTTTGTGGACAACGTTACCTGAATTGCAATGCCACCTTTGTTTTAGCAAGTATAATGTATTGGCTGGCCAGGTGCCATTTGACTTCCCTCCTGCCCTCCTGTATGCATTAGAGCCCATGCTTGAGGTGGTGAGTAGGCTTCTTCATCAGAGTCTTAGTATACAGTTTGGTGAGCTCGACTAATTGTGGTTTCTCCTTTTTTAAAATTCTGCCCTTTGACCACTGTGTCTTTGCCCATTTCTTTCCCCTCTTTTTGCTCATGTTTAGTTCAGTTTTGCCCATATCATTTCATTATTTGTGTTTAATGGTTTCGTGGTTTTGCCTTTAATTTGTTCCTCAGTTACTCATTGTGTTAATTATTGAACTATTGATTTGTGATTTAGTTTTTCCCAGTTTTGCCTCATTCGTCAGTTATCCGTATTGAGTTTCTACAGTTATTTTGCATTTGTTTAATCAACTGGGATACATTTTTGTTTTTCTTATTCCGAGTTATCATTATTTCAGGAGTGGAGAGCCTGATTGGTGGGAGGCTAGGCACCTGTGGTGAGGTCCCTTCACTTTTGCATGTGAGTAGTTGCACTAGGACACTATGACTGCATCATTTTTTGTTTGAGGATTGCTGTGGTGTTTGCTGTGCCCACTTGTGAGTAGTGGTAACACCCCTTGGTGCTCCTGTGTGGTCTGCTTCTCGACAAGTGGCCTCTGCTCAGTTTCCTAGTTTCTTTAATTGTGCTTATGTTGGGCTGAGTTTTAACTTTTTTATCACTCACTTTTTAGAATTTATATTAAGGCCTTTTTTATCATAAATTGTAATAAAGTACTTTTATGCACCGACATTCTTGGGTTATTTCTTTAATAATTTTCTCTTTCAGCAGCTCCAGTCCCAATTTCTGGTTTAACTGTGACAACATGTCTCAGCCTCCCCATCAGTAACAAACCTGTGTGCCTTAGCATCTCCCTTTTATAAACAATTGTCGAGCTACCTTTAAGTATTTCCTGGGGTGAAACTCCGCAGGTGGCATTGTCTGGCTACTCCTAAATTCCATGACTGATACAACTTACCATTTGTACTAAAATTTACCTATTTCCTTGCCACAAAAATAAACATGTAATTTAATGAGTCATAATTCTTCAAGACAAAGTCTACCTTCCCTGCAGTCTGCTTTGCATTACATTATTGCTCTGCTGATACAGTAGTTTCCCCTTTAAACTGACGGATACAAAACCCCATTTAGGACTCTCTCTGGGGAAGGCAAAGTTTAAGCAGATGTGCGCTGCTCTTCATTAGAGGTGAAATACCAAAACTAACCGAAAACAGTTTCGATTAGGTATAGTAACCCAGTGATGGCAGTGTCAGCAGCCAGAATCAGGCCAGCTGATTTAGTCAGATTCTGGGGCATCTTTCATGCAGTGTCTCAGTCAAGCTGGGCAACCAGATGTGGCCTGGCTAATTTAATCCACTTGAGTTTGGGCCGATGCTGGGCCAGGTCATTTTGGCTACCTGGGAAGGGCTTGTCCCATACTAGATAAAATGCACTGTCCCTTACAGAAACAATACGAGATGCAAGTTGTCCTGTGTTGTCGTGCACCTATGCCCTTGTATGTGAGTGACAGTCAGTGCAGTGTCTAATCCTCTTTAACCCTCTTGGTGCATTTGTTTCATGTTAATTCAGTGTTCCCGGGCCAAAATGACCACCCCATAGCTGATTATGAATCTATAATAGTCGCCCATATGGTTCAAGATTTGAACCCCTGTTTGCTATTCATTCTCTGTAGGCCCCACTGACCTGAGCTCATTCAACTCATTTTGTTTTTTAGTAAAAACCACAATGTTTGAATTTGACTAACAATTCTCAGATAAAACATGTTGTGCGATTTATCACAATCAACTTTGTTAGTAGAAAAGACATTTCTTTGGAAACCATTTCTTCTTTTTTTTTTTAAGTGGCACAAAAAAAAATCTGTTCCCAGTCACTTTCTCCTGTTAGGGGAGAGTCTGCAAAAATCTACAGGGGCCAACTTGGGAGCCTGAAGTCAGCTTGCTTAAGATTTTAAGTAATGGTTTTATAATGTGTAAAACTGCACATTTTTAATAACATTGCAGGCCTACATGTAAAAGCCCAATGGGGCAAGTCAGCCTGTCAGCACCAGGGACACATGCAAGAGAGACAGACAACTGAACCAGCTGCTTCTGGAGAGACTGGCTCATAGATGTTGAAGTTACTAAACCTTTATAAAATGAACCCCTCATATTGTGAGGTTTTGTGCTAAATGGAATATCAATTGTCTTGCATTGTAAATATTTACTTTTTTCAGTTACTGTGAAAAGAAAAAACATTTGTTACAAATCTACATAGTTGTTAAACATAATACATACACTTGGGCATGCAGACAGGAGTTTTAAGTTCATGTGACTGTAATGGCCTGTCCTGGCATCCAAGGGTTGTAATATGAACAATGTGTTAGGCAGATTTTGTAAACTTGAAGAATACCACAAGTTTATCTTAAAGTCCTGCAAGTTACTGCAGGACAATTGTTTGCAATAAGTACATTTTAAATGCTCAACAACAAACTCAATTTTCATTCTAAAAGGAGAACGTGCCCCTTGAGAGTGAAGAAAATGCTCGAGTTTGCGGTTCTCGACTATACTTCCCCATTGCTTTCTCCTTCAACCACCAACTAAAATCCTTCCAGAAGATTTGGACAAGATTTCTCTGGAACCAAACACATGTGACATTGTTTTGAGATTGCCAGTCCACAGAGACTTTTACTGTTTCATTGTGCACTTTTTTGAAGTTTTAAAGAAATGTTGACTTTAGGGCAGGGTTTTAAATTTGTTTAATTTAAGATTTTAAGTAATGGTTAAGCTTTGTGCAAGAAGCTGTAAACATTTTCTGTCTTGTTATGTGTAGAATGTGAATTGTGTTGTATGTATTTTATTGTGCCTTCCATGTTTTATAGTGTATTATGGTTTTATGTTTAAAACGGCACATTTTAATGACATTGCAAGCCAACAGGTAAAAGCCCAATGGGGACATGAGTTGAAAATTAGCAATAGCTGTGATCTCTCTGTGCAACACATCAGTCTCATACTCTGTATTGGAACTATATCAAATTGCATTGTCCCTAAACGAAAACACGCTATTACCATTATTACATTACCTTTATAAATATGTGTTTACCTTGAAATTCAGTGATGGATTGGACATGAAAAGTTAGTTTTC
The DNA here is from genome assembly GCA_019142605.1 of Cephalopholis sonnerati. Classification (NCBI taxonomy): domain Eukaryota; kingdom Metazoa; phylum Chordata; class Actinopteri; order Perciformes; family Serranidae; genus Cephalopholis; species Cephalopholis sonnerati. The sequence goes on from JAGQAX010000018.1 coordinate 34,637,625, forward strand.
ATGACTCATAGTTTTAAAATTGCCCCCTACATAATGCAAAACTGCAATGATCCTGGTTTGTTTATATTCTGTTATCCTATGGACTTTGTTTTGGAGTTTTTTGTTTGTGTTCCTTGTTTCATGTTATTCATTCATGTTTAATCTGCTTCCTGTTTTATTTTGTAGACTTTGTCCATGTGTCGTGTCTGCTTTTACTTCCTGTTTTGGTATGTTTTCCCTCCTGTTTTCTGTCACACCTGTCTCATTAGTCCTTTCCTGTTCCCAGAGTCTTCCCTTCACACCTGTTCTGTATTATGCCCCGTTTACACGTACACAGGTATTTTTAGAAACGGAGACATAAACATTCGTTTGCACCCTTCGTTTATACGCAAACGGAGAATTCGCCTCTGAAAATGATGCTTTTTAAAAACTCCGGCCAGAGTGGAGATCTTGGAAAACTCCGGTTGCACGTTTGCATGTAAACTGAGCAAAACGGTGAGACCTATGTTTACATGTTGCTATGGTGATCATGGATGCTTCAGAGTAGCAGCCGCATTTATGTTGGTGCAAGCCCTCTTCATATGTTTGCATTTATAAATACAGCTGCTCTATTATATGGAGGAGCAGAGACGGATGAGTGCTCGGAGGTCAGCAAAATCATATTTTCAATAAGTAGTCCAAGGTACTGCAAAAGTACACAGTAAAAGTACTTCATATTATTTGTACATGTTGTCCAAGAAGTACTCTGTCCAACAGTTGTCTTTGACTACTTATTGAAAATATGATTTTTATTAAAGATCACTGTGGGGTGAATGAAGCATATTTATAGTTGATATGAGAAACTTTGACATAGGATTACTGCAAAAGAACACAGTAAAAGTACTTGATAGTAATAGGACATGTTGTCCAAGAAGTACTCTGTCCAATAGTACAGGTGTCTTTGACTACTGATATCAGGAAAGTTGTTTTATTTTCTTATTACATTCATTTATCCTTGTAGGCGATTTTAATATCCACGTGGACATTGATAATGACTCCCTCGCTACTGCGTTTATCACATTATTAGACTCCATTGGCTTCACTCAAAGTGTACATAAGCCCACTCACCGTTTTAACCACACCCTCGATCTAGTTCTGGCGTATGGAATTGAGATTAATAACTTAATGGTCTTTCCAGAGAATCCCTCTCTATCAGATCATTACTTAATAACTTTTGATTTCTGTCTACTTGACTACGCGCCACTCAGTAACAGCTACTATACTAGGTGTTTATCAGGTAGTGCGGTAGCAAAATTTAAGGAAGTGATTCCATCGGCGTTAAATTTAATACCCTCTGTAAGTAAGGTTTCCCATACTGACTTTAAAGTCTCCCAAATTGATCATCTCGTCGATAGCCCTGCAGGCTCGCTGCGAAGAACTCTCGACTCTGTAGCACCTCTTAAAAAGAAGTTCGCAAAGCAAAGAAAGTTTGCTCCGTGGTATAACTCCCAAACCAGAAAATTAAAGCAAATGTCGCGAAAATTTGACAGGAATTGGCGATTAACCAAACTGGAAGATTCTCGTTTAATCTGGTTAGATAGTCTAAAAACATATAGGACGGCCCTCCGCAATGCCAGAGCAAGCTATTACTCATCATTAATAGAAGAAAATAAGAACAACCCCAGGTTTCTTTTCAGCACTGTAGCCAGGCTGACAGAGAGTCACAGCTCTATTGAGCCTTGTATTCCTTTAGCCCTTAGCAGTAATGATTTTATGAGCTTTTTTAATGACAAAATCGTAACTATTAGAGACAAAATTCATGACCTCCTGCTCTCTAACAGTACTAATCTGCCTTCAAAGACAGCTATAAGTGCTGATACATATCTAGATTGCTTCTCCCTGATTTCTATTCAACAGTTGACCTCAATGATTTTGATATGGCTGCAACTCCAGGACTGACTGAAGTTGGAATTCAGTAAGTGTTCATTTTTGGGGCGCTTGAGCAAGATATATGGTGAAGACTTTCACTGAAGGTAGTTACCATTGGAAACACATTGAGATGACTTCAAATAGAGACACTAATGATTCTTGCATTCAAAAGTGCTTCACTTTGGGGTTGTCTTACTTGTGAATGCTTGATCATACATTTTACTGTGCAACTGCAGAAGAAGTCACTTTACATCATGTTGATATGGGTAATGAAATGCATAAAGTTGGCATTAACATTACCCAAACACAAGCACTGACATCTGACTTTCCACTCTCAGATCCCATCAAATAGAGACACTGATGATTCTTGTGTTCATAAGTGCTTCACTTTGGGGTTGTCTTAGTTGTGAGTACTTCAACAGAAATGTCCCTGTGGAAAATAGGAATTTTCCATCATTTTCACATGACCTGTTCAATGCTGGCATAATGTTGGCACCAACAGTACCCAAACACGAGCATTGACTTGAGCAGGGCAGTAAGGGCTTCTTGTTGGGGTAGTGTTACTGACCCCTGCATCTTGAAGTGGGTTAGCTGTATGTCTGTTAAGGATTTCAAATACATTTGCATGTCAGTATTGGTTCCTGGCTTTGGGAAAAAAAAATAAAGGAAGTGTTTTGGGGTTGGGATATGAGTCTGTGCCTCATGCCTGCATGAAGTACATTCATTTTTACAAACAAGCAGCAAGTCCCACTGTCTCATTAGCTGTCTGTGGCTTTTTTGTCAGAATGTAACTTTTGAAGGACTTCTTCAGTGCCAGCTGCCCTTCTTTGTACTGCTTTGAAGTACTTTTGTTGGAGTTGTAACTGGAGGTGATTATGTGGCAATGACTTGCATCAGTAGAACTTTTTTGTCTCTTGACTGACCACTCATTGACTGTAAATGATATGCATACATTTAAGTACCCATGATGGTTGTCTGTACATACTGTACAAATAGTGCCATTGTTGTTTAGCTACAAAACTCAAGACCATTGAAACTTCATTTAAATGAAGGCGGGGTTGGATGGAGGTGGCTGCCATCAGTATTTAAGTAAGGCAAATCTCTGCAAGAGCCACCACTTCATCTGCTACTGCAACACAACACAGAAGATACTAGGAGGAAAGATTCTGGACTACGGATGAATGTTCACTGCAACTCTTTGATATGGCTGCAACTCCAGGATTGACTGAAGTTCAATTTCAGTAAGTGCTCATTTTGGGGGCGTTTGAGCAAGATATATGGTGAAGACTTTCACTGAAGGTAGTTATCATTGGAAACACATTGAGATGACTTCAAATAGAGACACTGATGATTCTTGCGTTGAAAAGTGCTTCACTTTAGGGTTGTCTTACTTGTGAATGCTTGATCATGCATTTTACTGTACAACTGCAGAAGAAGTCACTTTACATCATGTTGAAATGGGTAATGAAATGCATAAAGTTGGCATTAACATTACCCAAACCCAAGCACTGACTTGAGTTCTGAATGCAGTAAGTGCTTCTTGTTGGGGTAGTGTTGCTGACCACTAATTCTCCAGATAAGCCATTCTACACTGTGTGATGCAAGTTGAAGAATACTGACATTTTTTTCAAGTCATTACTATTACCCTAATTTTAGCACAGACTTGACTGTGAAATCAGTAAGTGCTACTTGTTGGGGCAGTTTTAATTGACAAAAACACCTGAATGAATTAGAAGCCATATTTCCACTCTCAGATCACCTCAAATAGAGACACTGATGATTCTTGTCTTCATAAGTGCTTCACTTTGGGGTTGTCTTAGTTGTGAGTACTTCAACAGAAATGTCCCTGTGGAAAATAGGAATTTTCCATCATTTTCACATGACCTGTTCAATGCTGGCATAATGTTGGCACCAACATTACCCAAACACAAGCACTGACTTAAGTTCTGAATGCAGTAAGTGCTTCTTGTTGGGGTAGTGTTGCTGACCACTAATTCTCCAGATAAGCCATTCTACATTGTGTGATGCAAGGTGAAGAACTCCGACATTTTTTTTCAAGTCATTACTATTACCCTAACTTTAGCACAGACTTGACTGTGAAATCAGTAAGTGCTACTTGTTGGGGCAGTTTTAATTGGCAAAACCACCTGAATGGATTAGAAGCCATATTTCCACTCTCAGATCACCTCAAATAGAGACACTGATGATTCTTGTCTTCATAAGTGCTTCACTTTGGGGTTGTCTTAGTTGTGAGTACTTCAACAGAAATGTCCCTGTGGAAAATAGGAATTTTCCATCATTTTCACATGGCCTGTTCAATGCTGGCATAATGTTGGCACCAACATTACCCAAACACGAGCATTGACTTGAGCAGGGCAGTAAGGGCTTCTTGTTGGGGTAGTGTTACTGACCCCTGCATCTTGAAGTGGGTTAGCTGTATGTCTGTTAAGGATTTCAAATACATTTGCATGTCAGTATTGGTTCCTGGCTTTGGGGAAAAAAAATAAAGGAAGTGTTTTGGGGTTGGGATATGAGTCTGTGCCTCATGCCTGCATGAAGTACATTCATTTTTACAAACAAGCAGCAAGTCCCACTGTCTCATTAGCTGTCTGTGGATCTTTTGGCAGAATGTAACTTTTGAAGGACTTCTTCAGTGCCAGCTGCCCTTCTTTGTACTGCTTTGAAGTACTTTTGATGGAGTTGTAACTGGAGGTGATTATGTGGCAATGACTTGCATCAGTAGAACTTTTTTGTCTCTTGACTGACCACTCATTGACTGTAAATGATATGCATACATTTAAGTACCCATGATGGTTGTCTGTACATACTGTACAAATAGTGCCATTGTTGTTTAGCTACAAAACTCAAGACCATTGAAACTTCATTTAAATGAAGGCGGGGTTGGATGGAGGTGGCTGCCATCAGTATTTAAGTAAGGCAAATCTCTGCAAGAGCCACCACTTCATCTGCTACTGCAACACAACACAGAAGATACTAGGAGGAAAGATTCTGGACTACGGATGAATGTTCACTGCAACTCTTTGATATGGCTGCAACTCCAGGATTGACTGAAGTTCAATTTCAGTAAGTGCTCATTTTGGGGGCGTTTGAGCAAGATATATGGTGAAGACTTTCACTGAAGGTAGTTATCATTGGAAACACATTGAGATGACTTCAAATAGAGACACTGATGATTCTTGCGTTGAAAAGTGCTTCACTTTAGGGTTGTCTTACTTGTGAATGCTTGATCATGCATTTTACTGTACAACTGCAGAAGAAGTCACTTTACATCATGTTGAAATGGGTAATGAAATGCATAAAGTTGGCATTAACATTACCCAAACCCAAGCACTGACTTGAGTTCTGAATGCAGTAAGTGCTTCTTGTTGGGGTAGTGTTGCTGACCACTAATTCTCCAGATAAGCCATTCTACACTGTGTGATGCAAGTTGAAGAATACTGACATTTTTTTCAAGTCATTACTATTACCCTAATTTTAGCACAGACTTGACTGTGAAATCAGTAAGTGCTACTTGTTGGGGCAGTTTTAATTGACAAAAACACCTGAATGAATTAGAAGCCATATTTCCACTCTCAGATCACCTCAAATAGAGACACTGATGATTCTTGTCTTCATAAGTGCTTCACTTTGGGGTTGTCTTAGTTGTGAGTACTTCAACAGAAATGTCCCTGTGGAAAATAGGAATTTTCCATCATTTTCACATGACCTGTTCAATGCTGGCATAATGTTGGCACCAACATTACCCAAACACAAGCACTGACTTAAGTTCTGAATGCAGTAAGTGCTTCTTGTTGGGGTAGTGTTGCTGACCACTAATTCTCCAGATAAGCCATTCTACATTGTGTGATGCAAGGTGAAGAACTCCGACATTTTTTTTCAAGTCATTACTATTACCCTAACTTTAGCACAGACTTGACTGTGAAATCAGTAAGTGCTACTTGTTGGGGCAGTTTTAATTGGCAAAACCACCTGAATGGATTAGAAGCCATATTTCCACTCTCAGATCACCTCAAATAGAGACACTGATGATTCTTGTCTTCATAAGTGCTTCACTTTGGGGTTGTCTTAGTTGTGAGTACTTCAACAGAAATGTCCCTGTGGAAAATAGGAATTTTCCATCATTTTCACATGGCCTGTTCAATGCTGGCATAATGTTGGCACCAACATTACCCAAACACGAGCATTGACTTGAGCAGGGCAGTAAGGGCTTCTTGTTGGGGTAGTGTTACTGACCCCTGCATCTTGAAGTGGGTTAGCTGTATGTCTGTTAAGGATTTCAAATACATTTGCATGTCAGTATTGGTTCCTGGCTTTGGGGAAAAAAAATAAAGGAAGTGTTTTGGGGTTGGGATATGAGTCTGTGCCTCATGCCTGCATGAAGTACATTCATTTTTACAAACAAGCGGCAAGTCCCACTGTCTCATTAGCTGTCTGTGGATCTTTTGGCAGAATGTAACTTTTGAAGGACTTCTTCAGTGCCAGCTGCCCTTCTTTGTACTGCTTTGAAGTACTTTTGATGGAGTTGTAACTGGAGGTGATTATGTGGCAATGACTTGCATCAGTAGAACTTTTTTGTCTCTTGACTGACCACTCATTGACTGTAAATGATATGCATACATTTAAGTACCCATGATGGTTGTCTGTACATACTGTACAAATAGTGCCATTGTTGTTTAGCTACAAAACTCAAGACCATTGAAACTTCATTTAAATGAAGGCGGGGTTGGATGGAGGTGGCTGCCATCAGTATTTAAGTAAGGCAAATCTCTGCAAGAGCCACCACTTCATCTGCTACTGCAACACAACACAGAAGATACTAGGAGGAAAGATTCTGGACTACGGATGAATGTTCACTGCAACTCTTTGATATGGCTGCAACTCCAGGATTGACTGAAGTTCAATTTCAGTAAGTGCTCATTTTGGGGGCGTTTGAGCAAGATATATGGTGAAGACTTTCACTGAAGGTAGTTATCATTGGAAACACATTGAGATGACTTCAAATAGAGACACTGATGATTCTTGCGTTGAAAAGTGCTTCACTTTAGGGTTGTCTTACTTGTGAATGCTTGATCATGCATTTTACTGTACAACTGCAGAAGAAGTCACTTTACATCATGTTGAAATGGGTAATGAAATGCATAAAGTTGGCATTAACATTACCCAAACCCAAGCACTGACTTGAGTTCTGAATGCAGTAAGTGCTTCTTGTTGGGGTAGTGTTGCTGACCACTAATTCTCCAGATAAGCCATTCTACACTGTGTGATGCAAGTTGAAGAATACTGACATTTTTTTCAAGTCATTACTATTACCCTAATTTTAGCACAGACTTGACTGTGAAATCAGTAAGTGCTACTTGTTGGGGCAGTTTTAATTGACAAAAACACCTGAATGAATTAGAAGCCATATTTCCACTCTCAGATCACCTCAAATAGAGACACTGATGATTCTTGTCTTCATAAGTGCTTCACTTTGGGGTTGTCTTAGTTGTGAGTACTTCAACAGAAATGTCCCTGTGGAAAATAGGAATTTTCCATCATTTTCACATGACCTGTTCAATGCTGGCATAATGTTGGCACCAACATTACCCAAACACAAGCACTGACTTAAGTTCTGAATGCAGTAAGTGCTTCTTGTTGGGGTAGTGTTGCTGACCACTAATTCTCCAGATAAGCCATTCTACATTGTGTGATGCAAGGTGAAGAACTCCGACATTTTTTTTCAAGTCATTACTATTACCCTAACTTTAGCACAGACTTGACTGTGAAATCAGTAAGTGCTACTTGTTGGGGCAGTTTTAATTGGCAAAACCACCTGAATGGATTAGAAGCCATATTTCCACTCTCAGATCACCTCAAATAGAGACACTGATGATTCTTGTCTTCATAAGTGCTTCACTTTGGGGTTGTCTTAGTTGTGAGTACTTCAACAGAAATGTCCCTGTGGAAAATAGGAATTTTCCATCATTTTCACATGGCCTGTTCAATGCTGGCATAATGTTGGCACCAACATTACCCAAACACGAGCATTGACTTGAGCAGGGCAGTAAGGGCTTCTTGTTGGGGTAGTGTTACTGACCCCTGCATCTTGAAGTGGGTTAGCTGTATGTCTGTTAAGGATTTCAAATACATTTGCATGTCAGTATTGGTTCCTGGCTTTGGGGAAAAAAAATAAAGGAAGTGTTTTGGGGTTGGGATATGAGTCTGTGCCTCATGCCTGCATGAAGTACATTCATTTTTACAAACAAGCGGCAAGTCCCACTGTCTCATTAGCTGTCTGTGGATCTTTTGGCAGAATGTAACTTTTGAAGGACTTCTTCAGTGCCAGCTGCCCTTCTTTGTACTGCTTTGAAGTACTTTTGATGGAGTTGTAACTGGAGGTGATTATGTGGCAATGACTTGCATCAGTAGAACTTTTTTGTCTCTTGACTGACCACTCATTGACTGTAAATGATATGCATACATTTAAGTACCCATGATGGTTGTCTGTACATACTGTACAAATAGTGCCATTGTTGTTTAGCTACAAAACTCAAGACCATTGAAACTTCATTTAAATGAAGGCGGGGTTGGATGGAGGTGGCTGCCATCAGTATTTAAGTAAGGCAAATCTCTGCAAGAGCCACCACTTCATCTGCTACTGCAACACAACACAGAAGATACTAGGAGGAAAGATTCTGGACTACGGATGAATGTTCACTGCAACTCTTTGATATGGCTGCAACTCCAGGATTGACTGAAGTTCAATTTCAGTAAGTGCTCATTTTGGGGGCGTTTGAGCAAGATATATGGTGAAGACTTTCACTGAAGGTAGTTATCATTGGAAACACATTGAGATGACTTCAAATAGAGACACTGATGATTCTTGCGTTGAAAAGTGCTTCACTTTAGGGTTGTCTTACTTGTGAATGCTTGATCATGCATTTTACTGTACAACTGCAGAAGAAGTCACTTTACATCATGTTGAAATGGGTAATGAAATGCATAAAGTTGGCATTAACATTACCCAAACCCAAGCACTGACTTGAGTTCTGAATGCAGTAAGTGCTTCTTGTTGGGGTAGTGTTGCTGACCACTAATTCTCCAGATAAGCCATTCTACACTGTGTGATGCAAGTTGAAGAATACTGACATTTTTTTCAAGTCATTACTATTACCCTAATTTTAGCACAGACTTGACTGTGAAATCAGTAAGTGCTACTTGTTGGGGCAGTTTTAATTGACAAAAACACCTGAATGAATTAGAAGCCATATTTCCACTCTCAGATCACCTCAAATAGAGACACTGATGATTCTTGTCTTCATAAGTGCTTCACTTTGGGGTTGTCTTAGTTGTGAGTACTTCAACAGAAATGTCCCTGTGGAAAATAGGAATTTTCCATCATTTTCACATGACCTGTTCAATGCTGGCATAATGTTGGCACCAACATTACCCAAACACAAGCACTGACTTAAGTTCTGAATGCAGTAAGTGCTTCTTGTTGGGGTAGTGTTGCTGACCACTAATTCTCCAGATAAGCCATTCTACATTGTGTGATGCAAGGTGAAGAACTCCGACATTTTTTTTCAAGTCATTACTATTACCCTAACTTTAGCACAGACTTGACTGTGAAATCAGTAAGTGCTACTTGTTGGGGCAGTTTTAATTGGCAAAACCACCTGAATGGATTAGAAGCCATATTTCCACTCTCAGATCACCTCAAATAGAGACACTGATGATTCTTGTCTTCATAAGTGCTTCACTTTGGGGTTGTCTTAGTTGTGAGTACTTCAACAGAAATGTCCCTGTGGAAAATAGGAATTTTCCATCATTTTCACATGGCCTGTTCAATGCTGGCATAATGTTGGCACCAACATTACCCAAACACGAGCATTGACTTGAGCAGGGCAGTAAGGGCTTCTTGTTGGGGTAGTGTTACTGACCCCTGCATCTTGAAGTGGGTTAGCTGTATGTCTGTTAAGGATTTCAAATACATTTGCATGTCAGTATTGGTTCCTGGCTTTGGGGAAAAAAAATAAAGGAAGTGTTTTGGGGTTGGGATATGAGTCTGTGCCTCATGCCTGCATGAAGTACATTCATTTTTACAAACAAGCGGCAAGTCCCACTGTCTCATTAGCTGTCTGTGGATCTTTTGGCAGAATGTAACTTTTGAAGGACTTCTTCAGTGCCAGCTGCCCTTCTTTGTACTGCTTTGAAGTACTTTTGATGGAGTTGTAACTGGAGGTGATTATGTGGCAATGACTTGCATCAGTAGAACTTTTTTGTCTCTTGACTGACCACTCATTGACTGTAAATGATATGCATACATTTAAGTACCCATGATGGTTGTCTGTACATACTGTACAAATAGTGCCATTGTTGTTTAGCTACAAAACTCAAGACCATTGAAACTTCATTTAAATGAAGGCGGGGTTGGATGGAGGTGGCTGCCATCAGTATTTAAGTAAGGCAAATCTCTGCAAGAGCCACCACTTCATCTGCTACTGCAACACAACACAGAAGATACTAGGAGGAAAGATTCTGGACTACGGATGAATGTTCACTGCAACTCTTTGATATGGCTGCAACTCCAGGATTGACTGAAGTTCAATTTCAGTAAGTGCTCATTTTGGGGGCGTTTGAGCAAGATATATGGTGAAGACTTTCACTGAAGGTAGTTATCATTGGAAACACATTGAGATGACTTCAAATAGAGACACTGATGATTCTTGCGTTGAAAAGTGCTTCACTTTAGGGTTGTCTTACTTGTGAATGCTTGATCATGCATTTTACTGTACAACTGCAGAAGAAGTCACTTTACATCATGTTGAAATGGGTAATGAAATGCATAAAGTTGGCATTAACATTACCCAAACCCAAGCACTGACTTGAGTTCTGAATGCAGTAAGTGCTTCTTGTTGGGGTAGTGTTGCTGACCACTAATTCTCCAGATAAGCCATTCTACACTGTGTGATGCAAGTTGAAGAATACTGACATTTTTTTCAAGTCATTACTATTACCCTAATTTTAGCACAGACTTGACTGTGAAATCAGTAAGTGCTACTTGTTGGGGCAGTTTTAATTGACAAAAACACCTGAATGAATTAGAAGCCATATTTCCACTCTCAGATCACCTCAAATAGAGACACTGATGATTCTTGTCTTCATAAGTGCTTCACTTTGGGGTTGTCTTAGTTGTGAGTACTTCAACAGAAATGTCCCTGTGGAAAATAGGAATTTTCCATCATTTTCACATGACCTGTTCAATGCTGGCATAATGTTGGCACCAACATTACCCAAACACAAGCACTGACTTAAGTTCTGAATGCAGTAAGTGCTTCTTGTTGGGGTAGTGTTGCTGACCACTAATTCTCCAGATAAGCCATTCTACATTGTGTGATGCAAGGTGAAGAACTCCGACATTTTTTTTCAAGTCATTACTATTACCCTAACTTTAGCACAGACTTGACTGTGAAATCAGTAAGTGCTACTTGTTGGGGCAGTTTTAATTGGCAAAACCACCTGAATGGATTAGAAGCCATATTTCCACTCTCAGATCACCTCAAATAGAGACACTGATGATTCTTGTCTTCATAAGTGCTTCACTTTGGGGTTGTCTTAGTTGTGAGTACTTCAACAGAAATGTCCCTGTGGAAAATAGGAATTTTCCATCATTTTCACATGGCCTGTTCAATGCTGGCATAATGTTGGCACCAACATTACCCAAACACGAGCATTGACTTGAGCAGGGCAGTAAGGGCTTCTTGTTGGGGTAGTGTTACTGACCCCTGCATCTTGAAGTGGGTTAGCTGTATGTCTGTTAAGGATTTCAAATACATTTGCATGTCAGTATTGGTTCCTGGCTTTGGGGAAAAAAAATAAAGGAAGTGTTTTGGGGTTGGGATATGAGTCTGTGCCTCATGCCTGCATGAAGTACATTCATTTTTACAAACAAGCAGCAAGTCCCACTGTCTCATTAGCTGTCTGTGGATCTTTTGGCAGAATGTAACTTTTGAAGGACTTCTTCAGTGCCAGCTGCCCTTCTTTGTACTGCTTTGAAGTACTTTTGATGGAGTTGTAACTGGAGGTGATTATGTGGCAATGACTTGCATCAGTAGAACTTTTTTGTCTCTTGACTGACCACTCATTGACTGTAAATGATATGCATACATTTAAGTACCCATGATGGTTGTCTGTACATACTGTACAAATAGTGCCATTGTTGTTTAGCTACAAAACTCAAGACCATTGAAACTTCATTTAAATGAAGGCGGGGTTGGATGGAGGTGGCTGCCATCAGTATTTAAGTAAGGCAAATCTCTGCAAGAGCCACCACTTCATCTGCTACTGCAACACAACACAGAAGATACTAGGAGGAAAGATTCTGGACTACGGATGAATGTTCACTGCAACTCTTTGATATGGCTGCAACTCCAGGATTGACTGAAGTTCAATTTCAGTAAGTGCTCATTTTGGGGGCGTTTGAGCAAGATATATGGTGAAGACTTTCACTGAAGGTAGTTATCATTGGAAACACATTGAGATGACTTCAAATAGAGACACTGATGATTCTTGCGTTGAAAAGTGCTTCACTTTAGGGTTGTCTTACTTGTGAATGCTTGATCATGCATTTTACTGTACAACTGCAGAAGAAGTCACTTTACATCATGTTGAAATGGGTAATGAAATGCATAAAGTTGGCATTAACATTACCCAAACCCAAGCACTGACTTGAGTTCTGAATGCAGTAAGTGCTTCTTGTTGGGGTAGTGTTGCTGACCACTAATTCTCCAGATAAGCCATTCTACACTGTGTGATGCAAGTTGAAGAATACTGACATTTTTTTCAAGTCATTACTATTACCCTAATTTTAGCACAGACTTGACTGTGAAATCAGTAAGTGCTACTTGTTGGGGCAGTTTTAATTGACAAAAACACCTGAATGAATTAGAAGCCATATTTCCACTCTCAGATCACCTCAAATAGAGACACTGATGATTCTTGTCTTCATAAGTGCTTCACTTTGGGGTTGTCTTAGTTGTGAGTACTTCAACAGAAATGTCCCTGTGGAAAATAGGAATTTTCCATCATTTTCACATGACCTGTTCAATGCTGGCATAATGTTGGCACCAACATTACCCAAACACGAGCATTGACTTGAGCAGGGCAGTAAGGGCTTCTTGTTGGGGTAGTGTTACTGACCCCTGCATCTTGAAGTGGGTTAGCTGTATGTCTGTTAAGGATTTCAAATACATTTGCATGTCAGTATTGGTTCCTGGCTTTGGGGAAAAAAAAATAAAGGAAGTGTTTTGGGGTTGGGATATGAGTCTGTGCCTCATGCCTGCATGAAGTACATTCATTTTTACAAACAAGCAGCAAGTCCCACTGTCTCATTAGCTGTCTGTGGATCTTTTGGCAGAATGTAACTTTTGAAGGACTTCTTCAGTGCCAGCTGCCCTTCTTTGTACTGCTTTGAAGTACTTTTGATGGAGTTGTAACTGGAGGTGATTATGTGGCAATGACTTGCATCAGTAGAACTTTTTTGTCTCTTGACTGACCACTCATTGACTGTAAATGATATGCATACATTTAAGTACCCATGATGGTTGTCTGTACATACTGTACAAATAGTGCCATTGTTGTTTAGCTACAAAACTCAAGACCATTGAAACTTCATTTAAATGAAGGCGGGGTTGGATGGAGGTGGCTGCCATCAGTATTTAAGTAAGGCAAATCTCTGCAAGAGCCACCACTTCATCTGCTACTGCAACACAACACAGAAGATACTAGGAGGAAAGATTCTGGACTACGGATGAATGTTCACTGCAACTCTTTGATATGGCTGCAACTCCAGGATTGACTGAAGTTCAATTTCAGTAAGTGCTCATTTTGGGGGCGTTTGAGCAAGATATATGGTGAAGACTTTCACTGAAGGTAGTTATCATTGGAAACACATTGAGATGACTTCAAATAGAGACACTGATGATTCTTGCGTTGAAAAGTGCTTCACTTTAGGGTTGTCTTACTTGTGAATGCTTGATCATGCATTTTACTGTACAACTGCAGAAGAAGTCACTTTACATCATGTTGAAATGGGTAATGAAATGCATAAAGTTGGCATTAACATTACCCAAACCCAAGCACTGACTTGAGTTCTGAATGCAGTAAGTGCTTCTTGTTGGGGTAGTGTTGCTGACCACTAATTCTCCAGATAAGCCATTCTACACTGTGTGATGCAAGTTGAAGAATACTGACATTTTTTTCAAGTCATTACTATTACCCTAATTTTAGCACAGACTTGACTGTGAAATCAGTAAGTGCTACTTGTTGGGGCAGTTTTAATTGACAAAAACACCTGAATGAATTAGAAGCCATATTTCCACTCTCAGATCACCTCAAATAGAGACACTGATGATTCTTGTCTTCATAAGTGCTTCACTTTGGGGTTGTCTTAGTTGTGAGTACTTCAACAGAAATGTCCCTGTGGAAAATAGGAATTTTCCATCATTTTCACATGACCTGTTCAATGCTGGCATAATGTTGGCACCAACATTACCCAAACACAAGCACTGACTTAAGTTCTGAATGCAGTAAGTGCTTCTTGTTGGGGTAGTGTTGCTGACCACTAATTCTCCAGATAAGCCATTCTACATTGTGTGATGCAAGGTGAAGAACTCCGACATTTTTTTTCAAGTCATTACTATTACCCTAACTTTAGCACAGACTTGACTGTGAAATCAGTAAGTGCTACTTGTTGGGGCAGTTTTAATTGGCAAAACCACCTGAATGGATTAGAAGCCATATTTCCACTCTCAGATCACCTCAAATAGAGACACTGATGATTCTTGTCTTCATAAGTGCTTCACTTTGGGGTTGTCTTAGTTGTGAGTACTTCAACAGAAATGTCCCTGTGGAAAATAGGAATTTTCCATCATTTTCACATGGCCTGTTCAATGCTGGCATAATGTTGGCACCAACATTACCCAAACACGAGCATTGACTTGAGCAGGGCAGTAAGGGCTTCTTGTTGGGGTAGTGTTACTGACCCCTGCATCTTGAAGTGGGTTAGCTGTATGTCTGTTAAGGATTTCAAATACATTTGCATGTCAGTATTGGTTCCTGGCTTTGGGGAAAAAAAATAAAGGAAGTGTTTTGGGGTTGGGATATGAGTCTGTGCCTCATGCCTGCATGAAGTACATTCATTTTTACAAACAAGCAGCAAGTCCCACTGTCTCATTAGCTGTCTGTGGATCTTTTGGCAGAATGTAACTTTTGAAGGACTTCTTCAGTGCCAGCTGCCCTTCTTTGTACTGCTTTGAAGTACTTTTGATGGAGTTGTAACTGGAGGTGATTATGTGGCAATGACTTGCATCAGTAGAACTTTTTTGTCTCTTGACTGACCACTCATTGACTGTAAATGATATGCATACATTTAAGTACCCATGATGGTTGTCTGTACATACTGTACAAATAGTGCCATTGTTGTTTAGCTACAAAACTCAAGACCATTGAAACTTCATTTAAATGAAGGCGGGGTTGGATGGAGGTGGCTGCCATCAGTATTTAAGTAAGGCAAATCTCTGCAAGAGCCACCACTTCATCTGCTACTGCAACACAACACAGAAGATACTAGGAGGAAAGATTCTGGACTACGGATGAATGTTCACTGCAACTCTTTGATATGGCTGCAACTCCAGGATTGACTGAAGTTCAATTTCAGTAAGTGCTCATTTTGGGGGCGTTTGAGCAAGATATATGGTGAAGACTTTCACTGAAGGTAGTTATCATTGGAAACACATTGAGATGACTTCAAATAGAGACACTGATGATTCTTGCGTTGAAAAGTGCTTCACTTTAGGGTTGTCTTACTTGTGAATGCTTGATCATGCATTTTACTGTACAACTGCAGAAGAAGTCACTTTACATCATGTTGAAATGGGTAATGAAATGCATAAAGTTGGCATTAACATTACCCAAACCCAAGCACTGACTTGAGTTCTGAATGCAGTAAGTGCTTCTTGTTGGGGTAGTGTTGCTGACCACTAATTCTCCAGATAAGCCATTCTACACTGTGTGATGCAAGTTGAAGAATACTGACATTTTTTTCAAGTCATTACTATTACCCTAATTTTAGCACAGACTTGACTGTGAAATCAGTAAGTGCTACTTGTTGGGGCAGTTTTAATTGACAAAAACACCTGAATGAATTAGAAGCCATATTTCCACTCTCAGATCACCTCAAATAGAGACACTGATGATTCTTGTCTTCATAAGTGCTTCACTTTGGGGTTGTCTTAGTTGTGAGTACTTCAACAGAAATGTCCCTGTGGAAAATAGGAATTTTCCATCATTTTCACATGACCTGTTCAATGCTGGCATAATGTTGGCACCAACATTACCCAAACACAAGCACTGACTTAAGTTCTGAATGCAGTAAGTGCTTCTTGTTGGGGTAGTGTTGCTGACCACTAATTCTCCAGATAAGCCATTCTACATTGTGTGATGCAAGGTGAAGAACTCCGACATTTTTTTTCAAGTCATTACTATTACCCTAACTTTAGCACAGACTTGACTGTGAAATCAGTAAGTGCTACTTGTTGGGGCAGTTTTAATTGGCAAAACCACCTGAATGGATTAGAAGCCATATTTCCACTCTCAGATCACCTCAAATAGAGACACTGATGATTCTTGTCTTCATAAGTGCTTCACTTTGGGGTTGTCTTAGTTGTGAGTACTTCAACAGAAATGTCCCTGTGGAAAATAGGAATTTTCCATCATTTTCACATGGCCTGTTCAATGCTGGCATAATGTTGGCACCAACATTACCCAAACACGAGCATTGACTTGAGCAGGGCAGTAAGGGCTTCTTGTTGGGGTAGTGTTACTGACCCCTGCATCTTGAAGTGGGTTAGCTGTATGTCTGTTAAGGATTTCAAATACATTTGCATGTCAGTATTGGTTCCTGGCTTTGGGGAAAAAAAATAAAGGAAGTGTTTTGGGGTTGGGATATGAGTCTGTGCCTCATGCCTGCATGAAGTACATTCATTTTTACAAACAAGCAGCAAGTCCCACTGTCTCATTAGCTGTCTGTGGATCTTTTGGCAGAATGTAACTTTTGAAGGACTTCTTCAGTGCCAGCTGCCCTTCTTTGTACTGCTTTGAAGTACTTTTGATGGAGTTGTAACTGGAGGTGATTATGTGGCAATGACTTGCATCAGTAGAACTTTTTTGTCTCTTGACTGACCACTCATTGACTGTAAATGATATGCATACATTTAAGTACCCATGATGGTTGTCTGTACATACTGTACAAATAGTGCCATTGTTGTTTAGCTACAAAACTCAAGACCATTGAAACTTCATTTAAATGAAGGCGGGGTTGGATGGAGGTGGCTGCCATCAGTATTTAAGTAAGGCAAATCTCTGCAAGAGCCACCACTTCATCTGCTACTGCAACACAACACAGAAGATACTAGGAGGAAAGATTCTGGACTACGGATGAATGTTCACTGCAACTCTTTGATATGGCTGCAACTCCAGGATTGACTGAAGTTCAATTTCAGTAAGTGCTCATTTTGGGGGCGTTTGAGCAAGATATATGGTGAAGACTTTCACTGAAGGTAGTTATCATTGGAAACACATTGAGATGACTTCAAATAGAGACACTGATGATTCTTGCGTTGAAAAGTGCTTCACTTTAGGGTTGTCTTACTTGTGAATGCTTGATCATGCATTTTACTGTACAACTGCAGAAGAAGTCACTTTACATCATGTTGAAATGGGTAATGAAATGCATAAAGTTGGCATTAACATTACCCAAACCCAAGCACTGACTTGAGTTCTGAATGCAGTAAGTGCTTCTTGTTGGGGTAGTGTTGCTGACCACTAATTCTCCAGATAAGCCATTCTACACTGTGTGATGCAAGTTGAAGAATACTGACATTTTTTTCAAGTCATTACTATTACCCTAATTTTAGCACAGACTTGACTGTGAAATCAGTAAGTGCTACTTGTTGGGGCAGTTTTAATTGACAAAAACACCTGAATGAATTAGAAGCCATATTTCCACTCTCAGATCACCTCAAATAGAGACACTGATGATTCTTGTCTTCATAAGTGCTTCACTTTGGGGTTGTCTTAGTTGTGAGTACTTCAACAGAAATGTCCCTGTGGAAAATAGGAATTTTCCATCATTTTCACATGACCTGTTCAATGCTGGCATAATGTTGGCACCAACATTACCCAAACACAAGCACTGACTTAAGTTCTGAATGCAGTAAGTGCTTCTTGTTGGGGTAGTGTTGCTGACCACTAATTCTCCAGATAAGCCATTCTACATTGTGTGATGCAAGGTGAAGAACTCCGACATTTTTTTTCAAGTCATTACTATTACCCTAACTTTAGCACAGACTTGACTGTGAAATCAGTAAGTGCTACTTGTTGGGGCAGTTTTAATTGGCAAAACCACCTGAATGGATTAGAAGCCATATTTCCACTCTCAGATCACCTCAAATAGAGACACTGATGATTCTTGTCTTCATAAGTGCTTCACTTTGGGGTTGTCTTAGTTGTGAGTACTTCAACAGAAATGTCCCTGTGGAAAATAGGAATTTTCCATCATTTTCACATGGCCTGTTCAATGCTGGCATAATGTTGGCACCAACATTACCCAAACACGAGCATTGACTTGAGCAGGGCAGTAAGGGCTTCTTGTTGGGGTAGTGTTACTGACCCCTGCATCTTGAAGTGGGTTAGCTGTATGTCTGTTAAGGATTTCAAATACATTTGCATGTCAGTATTGGTTCCTGGCTTTGGGGAAAAAAAATAAAGGAAGTGTTTTGGGGTTGGGATATGAGTCTGTGCCTCATGCCTGCATGAAGTACATTCATTTTTACAAACAAGCAGCAAGTCCCACTGTCTCATTAGCTGTCTGTGGATCTTTTGGCAGAATGTAACTTTTGAAGGACTTCTTCAGTGCCAGCTGCCCTTCTTTGTACTGCTTTGAAGTACTTTTGATGGAGTTGTAACTGGAGGTGATTATGTGGCAATGACTTGCATCAGTAGAACTTTTTTGTCTCTTGACTGACCACTCATTGACTGTAAATGATATGCATACATTTAAGTACCCATGATGGTTGTCTGTACATACTGTACAAATAGTGCCATTGTTGTTTAGCTACAAAACTCAAGACCATTGAAACTTCATTTAAATGAAGGCGGGGTTGGATGGAGGTGGCTGCCATCAGTATTTAAGTAAGGCAAATCTCTGCAAGAGCCACCACTTCATCTGCTACTGCAACACAACACAGAAGATACTAGGAGGAAAGATTCTGGACTACGGATGAATGTTCACTGCAACTCTTTGATATGGCTGCAACTCCAGGATTGACTGAAGTTCAATTTCAGTAAGTGCTCATTTTGGGGGCGTTTGAGCAAGATATATGGTGAAGACTTTCACTGAAGGTAGTTATCATTGGAAACACATTGAGATGACTTCAAATAGAGACACTGATGATTCTTGCGTTGAAAAGTGCTTCACTTTAGGGTTGTCTTACTTGTGAATGCTTGATCATGCATTTTACTGTACAACTGCAGAAGAAGTCACTTTACATCATGTTGAAATGGGTAATGAAATGCATAAAGTTGGCATTAACATTACCCAAACCCAAGCACTGACTTGAGTTCTGAATGCAGTAAGTGCTTCTTGTTGGGGTAGTGTTGCTGACCACTAATTCTCCAGATAAGCCATTCTACACTGTGTGATGCAAGTTGAAGAATACTGACATTTTTTTCAAGTCATTACTATTACCCTAATTTTAGCACAGACTTGACTGTGAAATCAGTAAGTGCTACTTGTTGGGGCAGTTTTAATTGACAAAAACACCTGAATGAATTAGAAGCCATATTTCCACTCTCAGATCACCTCAAATAGAGACACTGATGATTCTTGTCTTCATAAGTGCTTCACTTTGGGGTTGTCTTAGTTGTGAGTACTTCAACAGAAATGTCCCTGTGGAAAATAGGAATTTTCCATCATTTTCACATGACCTGTTCAATGCTGGCATAATGTTGGCACCAACATTACCCAAACACAAGCACTGACTTAAGTTCTGAATGCAGTAAGTGCTTCTTGTTGGGGTAGTGTTGCTGACCACTAATTCTCCAGATAAGCCATTCTACATTGTGTGATGCAAGGTGAAGAACTCCGACATTTTTTTTCAAGTCATTACTATTACCCTAACTTTAGCACAGACTTGACTGTGAAATCAGTAAGTGCTACTTGTTGGGGCAGTTTTAATTGGCAAAACCACCTGAATGGATTAGAAGCCATATTTCCACTCTCAGATCACCTCAAATAGAGACACTGATGATTCTTGTCTTCATAAGTGCTTCACTTTGGGGTTGTCTTAGTTGTGAGTACTTCAACAGAAATGTCCCTGTGGAAAATAGGAATTTTCCATCATTTTCACATGGCCTGTTCAATGCTGGCATAATGTTGGCACCAACATTACCCAAACACGAGCATTGACTTGAGCAGGGCAGTAAGGGCTTCTTGTTGGGGTAGTGTTACTGACCCCTGCATCTTGAAGTGGGTTAGCTGTATGTCTGTTAAGGATTTCAAATACATTTGCATGTCAGTATTGGTTCCTGGCTTTGGGGAAAAAAAATAAAGGAAGTGTTTTGGGGTTGGGATATGAGTCTGTGCCTCATGCCTGCATGAAGTACATTCATTTTTACAAACAAGCAGGCAAGTCCCACTGTCTCATTAGCTGTCTGTGGATCTTTTGGCAGAATGTAACTTTTGAAGGACTTCTTCAGTGCCAGCTGCCCTTCTTTGTACTGCTTTGAAGTACTTTTGATGGAGTTGTAACTGGAGGTGATTATGTGGCAATGACTTGCATCAGTAGAACTTTTTTGTCTCTTGACTGACCACTCATTGACTGTAAATGATATGCATACATTTAAGTACCCATGATGGTTGTCTGTACATACTGTACAAATAGTGCCATTGTTGTTTAGCTACAAAACTCAAGACCATTGAAACTTCATTTAAATGAAGGCGGGGTTGGATGGAGGTGGCTGCCATCAGTATTTAAGTAAGGCAAATCTCTGCAAGAGCCACCACTTCATCTGCTACTGCAACACAACACAGAAGATACTAGGAGGAAAGATTCTGGACTACGGATGAATGTTCACTGCAACTCTTTGATATGGCTGCAACTCCAGGATTGACTGAAGTTCAATTTCAGTAAGTGCTCATTTTGGGGGCGTTTGAGCAAGATATATGGTGAAGACTTTCACTGAAGGTAGTTATCATTGGAAACACATTGAGATGACTTCAAATAGAGACACTGATGATTCTTGCGTTGAAAAGTGCTTCACTTTAGGGTTGTCTTACTTGTGAATGCTTGATCATGCATTTTACTGTACAACTGCAGAAGAAGTCACTTTACATCATGTTGAAATGGGTAATGAAATGCATAAAGTTGGCATTAACATTACCCAAACCCAAGCACTGACTTGAGTTCTGAATGCAGTAAGTGCTTCTTGTTGGGGTAGTGTTGCTGACCACTAATTCTCCAGATAAGCCATTCTACACTGTGTGATGCAAGTTGAAGAATACTGACATTTTTTTCAAGTCATTACTATTACCCTAATTTTAGCACAGACTTGACTGTGAAATCAGTAAGTGCTACTTGTTGGGGCAGTTTTAATTGACAAAAACACCTGAATGAATTAGAAGCCATATTTCCACTCTCAGATCACCTCAAATAGAGACACTGATGATTCTTGTCTTCATAAGTGCTTCACTTTGGGGTTGTCTTAGTTGTGAGTACTTCAACAGAAATGTCCCTGTGGAAAATAGGAATTTTCCATCATTTTCACATGACCTGTTCAATGCTGGCATAATGTTGGCACCAACATTACCCAAACACAAGCACTGACTTAAGTTCTGAATGCAGTAAGTGCTTCTTGTTGGGGTAGTGTTGCTGACCACTAATTCTCCAGATAAGCCATTCTACATTGTGTGATGCAAGGTGAAGAACTCCGACATTTTTTTTCAAGTCATTACTATTACCCTAACTTTAGCACAGACTTGACTGTGAAATCAGTAAGTGCTACTTGTTGGGGCAGTTTTAATTGGCAAAACCACCTGAATGGATTAGAAGCCATATTTCCACTCTCAGATCACCTCAAATAGAGACACTGATGATTCTTGTCTTCATAAGTGCTTCACTTTGGGGTTGTCTTAGTTGTGAGTACTTCAACAGAAATGTCCCTGTGGAAAATAGGAATTTTCCATCATTTTCACATGGCCTGTTCAATGCTGGCATAATGTTGGCACCAACATTACCCAAACACGAGCATTGACTTGAGCAGGGCAGTAAGGGCTTCTTGTTGGGGTAGTGTTACTGACCCCTGCATCTTGAAGTGGGTTAGCTGTATGTCTGTTAAGGATTTCAAATACATTTGCATGTCAGTATTGGTTCCTGGCTTTGGGGAAAAAAAATAAAGGAAGTGTTTTGGGGTTGGGATATGAGTCTGTGCCTCATGCCTGCATGAAGTACATTCATTTTTACAAACAAGCAGCAAGTCCCACTGTCTCATTAGCTGTCTGTGGATCTTTTGGCAGAATGTAACTTTTGAAGGACTTCTTCAGTGCCAGCTGCCCTTCTTTGTACTGCTTTGAAGTACTTTTGATGGAGTTGTAACTGGAGGTGATTATGTGGCAATGACTTGCATCAGTAGAACTTTTTTGTCTCTTGACTGACCACTCATTGACTGTAAATGATATGCATACATTTAAGTACCCATGATGGTTGTCTGTACATACTGTACAAATAGTGCCATTGTTGTTTAGCTACAAAACTCAAGACCATTGAAACTTCATTTAAATGAAGGCGGGGTTGGATGGAGGTGGCTGCCATCAGTATTTAAGTAAGGCAAATCTCTGCAAGAGCCACCACTTCATCTGCTACTGCAACACAACACAGAAGATACTAGGAGGAAAGATTCTGGACTACGGATGAATGTTCACTGCAACTCTTTGATATGGCTGCAACTCCAGGATTGACTGAAGTTCAATTTCAGTAAGTGCTCATTTTGGGGGCGTTTGAGCAAGATATATGGTGAAGACTTTCACTGAAGGTAGTTATCATTGGAAACACATTGAGATGACTTCAAATAGAGACACTGATGATTCTTGCGTTGAAAAGTGCTTCACTTTAGGGTTGTCTTACTTGTGAATGCTTGATCATGCATTTTACTGTACAACTGCAGAAGAAGTCACTTTACATCATGTTGAAATGGGTAATGAAATGCATAAGGTTGGCATTAACATTACCCAAACCCAAGCACTGACTTGAGTTCTGAATGCAGTAAGTGCTTCTTGTTGGGGTAGTGTTGCTGACCACTAATTCTCCAGATAAGCCATTCTACACTGTGTGATGCAAGTTGAAGAATACTGACATTTTTTTTCAAGTCATTACTATTACCCTAATTTTAGCACAGACTTGACTGTGAAATCAGTAAGTGCTACTTGTTGGGGCAGTTTTAATTGACAAAAACACCTGAATGAATTAGAAGCCATATTTCCACTCTCAGATCACCTCAAATAGAGACACTGATGATTCTTGTCTTCATAAGTGCTTCACTTTGGGGTTGTCTTAGTTGTGAGTACTTCAACAGAAATGTCCCTGTGGAAAATAGGAATTTTCCATCATTTTCACATGACCTGTTCAATGCTGGCATAATGTTGGCACCAACATTACCCAAACACAAGCACTGACTTAAGTTCTGAATGCAGTAAGTGCTTCTTGTTGGGGTAGTGTTGCTGACCACTAATTCTCCAGATAAGCCATTCTACATTGTGTGATGCAAGGTGAAGAACTCCGACATTTTTTTCAAGTCATTACTATTACCCTAACTTTAGCACAGACTTGACTGTGAAATCAGTAAGTGCTACTTGTTGGGGCAGTTTTAATTGACAAAAACACCTGAATGGATTAGAAGCCATATTTCCACTCTCAGATCACCTCAAATAGAGACACTGATGATTCTTGTCTTCATAAGTGCTTCACTTTGGGGTTGTCTTAGTTGTGAGTACTTCAACAGAAATGTCCCTGTGGAAAATAGGAATTTTCCATCATTTTCACATGACCTGTTCAATGCTGGCATAATGTTGGCACCAACATTACCCAAACACGAGCATTGACTTGAGCAGGGCAGTAAGGGCTTCTTGTTGGGGTAGTGTTACTGACCCCTGCATCTTGAAGTGGGTTAGCTGTATGTCTGTTAAGGATTTCAAATACATTTGCATGTCAGTATTGGTTCCTGGCTTTGGGAAAAAAAAATAAAGGAAGTGTTTTGGGGTTGGGATATGAGTCTGTGCCTCATGCCTGCATGAAGTACATTCATTTTTACAAACAAGCAGCAAGTCCCACTGTCTCATTAGCTGTCTGTGGATCTTTTGGCAGAATGTAACTTTTGGAGGACTTCTTCAGTGCCAGCTGCCCTTCTTTGTACTGCTTTGAAGTACTTTTGATGGAGTTGTAACTGGAGGTGATTATGTGGCAATGACTTGCATCAGTAGAACTTTTTTGTCTCTTGACTGACCACTCATTGACTGTAAATGATATGCATACATTTAAGTACCCATGATGGTTGTCTGTACATACTGTACAAATAGTGCCATTGTTGTTTAGCTACAAAACTCAAGACCATTGAAACTTCATTTAAATGAAGGCGGGGTTGGATGGAGGTGGCTGCCATCAGTATTTAAGTAAGGCAAATCTCTGCAAGAGCCACCACTTCATCTGCTACTGCAACACAACACAGAAGATACTAGGAGGAAAGATTCTGGACTACGGATGAATGTTCACTGCAACTCTTTGATATGGCTGCAACTCCAGGATTGACTGAAGTTCAATTTCAGTAAGTGCTCATTTTGGGGGCGTTTGAGCAAGATATATGGTGAAGACTTTCACTGAAGGTAGTTATCATTGGAAACACATTGAGATGACTTCAAATAGAGAAACTGATGATTCTTGCGTTCAAAAGTGCTTCACTTTAGGGTTGTCTTACTTGTGAATGCTTGATCATGCATTTTACTGTACAACTGCAGAAGAAGTCACTTTACATCATGTTGAAATGGGTAATGAAATGCATAAGGTTGGCATTAACATTACCCAAACCCAAGCACTGACTTGAGTTCTGAATGCAGTAAGTGCTTCTTGTTGGGGTAGTGTTGCTGACCACTAATTCTCCAGATAAGCCATTCTACACTGTGTGATGCAAGTTGAAGAATATTGACATTTTTTTTCAAGTCATTACTATTACCCTAATTTTAGCACAGACTTGACTGTGAAATCAGTAAGTGCTACTTGTTGGGGCAGTTTTAATTGACAAAAACACCTGAATGAATTAGAAGCCATATTTCCACTCTCAGATCACCTCAAATAGAGACACTGATGATTCTTGTCTTCATAAGTGCTTCACTTTGGGGTTGTCTTAGTTGTGAGTACTTCAACAGAAATGTCCCTGTGGAAAATAGGAATTTTCCATCATTTTCACATGACCTGTTCAATGCTGGCATAATGTTGGCACCAACATTACCCAAACACAAGCACTGACTTAAGTTCTGAATGCAGTAAGTGCTTCTTGTTGGGGTAGTGTTGCTGACCACTAATTCTCCAGATAAGCCATTCTACATTGTGTGATGCAAGGTGAAGAATACTGACATTTTTTTAAGTCATTAGTATTACCCTAACTTTAGCACAGACTTGACTGTGAAATCAGTAAGTGCTACTTGTTGGGGCAGTTTTAATTGACAAAAACACCTGAATGGATTAGAAGCCATATTTCCACTCTCAGATCACCTCAAATAGAGACACTGATGATTCTTGTCTTCATAAGTGCTTCACTTTGGGGTTGTCTTAGTTGTGAGTACTTCAACAGAAATGTCCCTGTGGAAAATAGGAATTTTCCATCATTTTCACATGACCTGTTCAATGCTGGCATAATGTTGGCACCAACATTACCCAAACACGAGCATTGACTTGAGCAGGGCAGTAAGGGCTTCTTGTTGGGGTAGTGTTACTGACCCCTGCATCTTGAAGTGGGTTAGCTGTATGTCTGTTAAGGATTTCAAATACATTTGCATGTCAGTATTGGTTCCTGGCTTTGGGGAAAAAAAATAAAGGAAGTGTTTTGGGGTTGGGATATGAGTCTGTGCCTCATGCCTGCATGAAGTACATTCATTTTTACAAACAAGCAGCAAGTCCCACTGTCTCATTAGCTGTCTGTGGATCTTTTGGCAGAATGTAACTTTTGGAGGACTTCTTCAGTGCCAGCTGCCCTTCTTTGTACTGCTTTGAAGTACTTTTGATGGAGTTGTAACTGGAGGTGATTATGTGGCAATGACTTGCATCAGTAGAACTTTTTTGTCTCTTGACTGACCACTCATTGACTGTAAATGATATGCATACATTTAAGTACCCATGATGGTTGTCTGTACATACTGTACAAATAGTGCCATTGTTGTTTAGCTACAAAACTCAAGACCATTGAAACTTCATTTAAATGAAGGCGGGGTTGGATGGAGGTGGCTGCCATCAGTATTTAAGTAAGGCAAATCTCTGCAAGAGCCACCACTTCATCTGCTACTGCAACACAACACAGAAGATACTAGGAGGAAAGATTCTGGACTACGGATGAATGTTCACTGCAACTCTTTGATATGGCTGCAACTCCAGGATTGACTGAAGTTTAATTTCAGTAAGTGCTCATTTTGGGGGCGTTTGAGCAAGATATATGGTGAAGACTTTCACTGAAGGTAGTTACCATTGGAAACACATTGAGATGACTTCAAATAGAGACACTGATGATTCTTGCGTTGAAAAGTGCTTCACTTTAGGGTTGTCTTACTTGTGAATGCTTGATCATGCATTTTACTGTACAACTGCAGAAGAAGTCACTTTACATCATGTTGAAATGGGTAATGAAATGCATAAAGTTGGCATTAACATTACCCAAACCCAAGCACTGACTTGAGTTCTGAATGCAGTAAGTGCTTCTTGTTGGGGTAGTGTTGCTGACCACTAATTCTCCAGATAAGCCATTCTACACTGTGTGATGCAAGTTGAAGAATATTGACATTTTTTTCAAGTCATTACTATTACCCTAATTTTAGCACAGACTTGACTGTGAAATCAGTAAGTGCTACTTGTTGGGGCAGTTTTAATTGACAAAAACACCTGAATGAATTAGAAGCCATATTTCCACTCTCAGATCACCTCAAATAGAGACACTGATGATTCTTGTCTTCATAAGTGCTTCACTTTGGGGTTGTCTTAGTTGTGAGTACTTCAACAGAAATGTCCCTGTGGAAAATAGGAATTTTCCATCATTTTCACATGACCTGTTCAATGCTGGCATAATGTTGGCACCAACATTACCCAAACACAAGCACTGACTTAAGTTCTGAATGCAGTAAGTGCTTCTTGTTGGGGTAGTGTTGCTGACCACTAATTCTCCAGATAAGCCATTCTACATTGTGTGATGCAAGGTGAAGAATACTGACATTTTTTTAAGTCATTAGTATTACCCTAACTTTAGCACAGACTTGACTGTGAAATCAGTAAGTGCTACTTGTTGGGGCAGTTTTAATTGACAAAAACACCTGAATGGATTAGAAGCCATATTTCCACTCTCAGATCACCTCAAATAGAGACACTGATGATTCTTGTCTTCATAAGTGCTTCACTTTGGGGTTGTCTTAGTTGTGAGTACTTCAACAGAAATGTCCCTGTGGAAAATAGGAATTTTCCATCATTTTCACATGACCTGTTCAATGCTGGCATAATGTTGGCACCAACATTACCCAAACACGAGCATTGACTTGAGCAGGGCAGTAAGGGCTTCTTGTTGGGGTAGTGTTACTGACCCCTGCATCTTGAAGTGGGTTAGCTGTATGTCTGTTAAGGATTTCAAATACATTTGCATGTCAGTATTGGTTCCTGGCTTTGGGAAAAAAAAATAAAGGAAGTGTTTTGGGGTTGGGATATGAGTCTGTGCCTCATGCCTGCATGAAGTACATTCATTTTTACAAACAAGCAGCAAGTCCCACTGTCTCATTAGCTGTCTGTGGATCTTTTGGCAAAATGTAACTTTTGGAGGACTTCTTCAGTGCCAGCTGCCCTTCTTTGTACTGCTTTGAAGTACTTTTGATGGAGTTGTAACTGGAGGTGATTATGTGGCAATGACTTGCATCAGTAGAACTTTTTTGTCTCTTGACTGACCACTCATTGACTGTAAATGATATGCATACATTTAAGTACCCATGATGGTTGTCTGTACATACTGTACAAATAGTGCCATTGTTGTTTAGCTACAAAACTCAAGACCATTGAAACTTCATTTAAATGAAGGCGGGGTTGGATGGAGGTGGCTGCCATCAGTATTTAAGTAAGGCAAATCTCTGCAAGAGCCACCACTTCATCTGCTACTGCAACACAACACAGAAGATACTAGGAGGAAAGATTCTGGACTACGGATGAATGTTCACTGCAACTCTTTGATATGGCTGCAACTCCAGGATTGACTGAAGTTTAATTTCAGTAAGTGCTCATTTTGGGGGCGTTTGAGCAAGATATATGGTGAAGACTTTCACTGAAGGTAGTTACCATTGGAAACACATTGAGATGACTTCAAATAGAGACACTGATGATTCTTGCGTTCAAAAGTGCTTCACTTTAGGGTTGTCTTACTTGTGAATGCTTGATCATGCATTTTACTGTACAACTGCAGAAGAAGTCACTTTACATCATGTTGAAATGGGTAATGAAATGCATAAGGTTGGCATTAACATTACCCAAACCCAAGCACTGACTTGAGTTCTGAATGCAGTAAGTGCTTCTTGTTGGGGTAGTGTTGCTGACCACTAATTCTCCAGATAAGCCATTCTACACTGTGTGATGCAAGTTGAAGAATATTGACATTTTTTTTCAAGTCATTACTATTACCCTAATTTTAGCACAGACTTGACTGTGAAATCAGTAAGTGCTACTTGTTGGGGCAGTTTTAATTGACAAAAACACCTGAATGAATTAGAAGCCATATTTCCACTCTCAGATCACCTCAAATAGAGACACTGATGATTCTTGTCTTCATAAGTGCTTCACTTTGGGGTTGTCTTAGTTGTGAGTACTTCAACAGAAATGTCCCTGTGGAAAATAGGAATTTTCCATCATTTTCACATGACCTGTTCAATGCTGGCATAATGTTGGCACCAACATTACCCAAACACAAGCACTGACTTAAGTTCTGAATGCAGTAAGTGCTTCTTGTTGGGGTAGTGTTGCTGACCACTAATTCTCCAGATAAGCCATTCTACATTGTGTGATGCAAGGTGAAGAATACTGACATTTTTTTAAGTCATTAGTATTACCCTAACTTTAGCACAGACTTGACTGTGAAATCAGTAAGTGCTACTTGTTGGGGCAGTTTTAATTGACAAAAACACCTGAATGAATCAGAAGCCATATTTCCACTCTCAGATCACCTCAAATAGAGACACTGATGATTCTTGTCTTCATAAGTGCTTCACTTTGGGGTTGTCTTAGTTGTGAGTACTTCAACAGAAATGTCCCTGTGGAAAATAGGAATTATCCATCATTTTCACATGACCTGTTCAATGCTGGCATAATGTTGGCACCAACATTACCCAAACACGAGCATTGACTTGAGCAGGGCAGTAAGGGCTTCTTGTTGGGGTAGTGTTACTGACCCCTGCATCTTGAAGTGGGTTAGCTGTATGTCTGTTAAGGATTTCAAATACATTTGCATGTCAGTATTGGTTCCTGGCTTTGGGGAAAAAAAAATAAAGGAAGTGTTTTGGGGTTGGGATATGAGTCTGTGCCTCATGCCTGCATGAAGTACATTCATTTTTACAAACAAGCAGCAAGTCCCACTGTCTCATTAGCTGTCTGTGGATCTTTTGGCAGAATGTAACTTTTGGAGGACTTCTTCAGTGCCAGCTGCCCTTCTTTGTACTGCTTTGAAGTACTTTTGATGGAGTTGTAACTGGAGGTGATTATGTGGCAATGACTTGCATCAGTAGAACTTTTTTGTCTCTTGACTGACCACTCATTGACTGTAAATGATATGCATACATTTAAGTACCCATGATGGTTGTCTGTACATACTGTACAAATAGTGCCATTGTTGTTTAGCTACAAAACTCAAGACCATTGAAACTTCATTTAAATGAAGGCGGGGTTGGATGGAGGTGGCTGCCATCAGTATTTAAGTAAGGCAAATCTCTGCAAGAGCCACCACTTCATCTGCTACTGCAACACAACACAGAAGATACTAGAAGGAAAGATTCTGGACTACGGATGAATGTTCACTGCAACTCTCTGATATGGCTGCAACTCCAGGATTGACTGAAGTTTAATTTCAGTAAGTGCTCATTTTGGGGGCGTTTGAGCAAGATATATGGTGAAGACTTTCACTGAAGGTAGTTACCATTGGAAACACATTGAGATGACTTCAAATAGAGACACTGATGATTCTTGCGTTTAAAAGTGCTTCACTTTAGGGTTGTCTTACTTGTGAATGCTTGATCATGCATTTTACTGTACAACTGCAGAAGAAGTCACTTTACATCATGTTGAAATGGGTAATGAAATGCATAAGGTTGGCATTAACATTACCCAAACCCAAGCACTGACTTGAGTTCTGAATGCAGTAAGTGCTTCTTGTTGGGGTAGTGTTGCTGACCACTAATTCTCCAGATAAGCCATTCTACACTGTGTGATGCAAGTTGAAGAATATTGACATTTTTTTTCAAGTCATTACTATTACCCTAATTTTAGCACAGACTTGACCGTGAAATCAGTAAGTGCTACTTGTTGGGGCAGTTTTAATTGACAAAAACACCTGAATGAATTAGAAGCCATATTTCCACTCTCAGATCACCTCAAATAGAGACACTGATGATTCTTGTCTTCATAAGTGCTTCACTTTGGTGTTGTCTTAGTTGTGAGTACTTCGACAGAAATGTCCCTGTGGAAAATAGGAATTTTCCATCATTTTCACATGACCTGTTCAATGCTGGCACCAACATTACCCAAACACAAGCACTGACTTGAGTTCTGAATGCAGTAAGTGCTTCTTGTTGGGGTAGTGTTGCTGACCACTAATTCTCCAGATAAGCCATTCTACATTGTGTGATGCAAGTTGAAGAATACTGACATTTTTTTAAGTCATTAGTATTACCCTAACTTTAGCACAGACTTGACTGTGAAATCAGTAAGTGCTACTTGTTGGGGCAGTTTTAATTGACAAAAACACCTGAATGGATTAGAAGCCATATTTCCACTCTCAGATCACCTCAAATAGAGACACTGATGATTCTTGTCTTCATAAGTGCTTCACTTTGGGGTTGTCTTAGTTGTGAGTACTTCAACAGAAATGTCCCTGTGGAAAATAGGAATTTTCCATCATTTTCACATGACCTGTTCAATGCTGGCATAATGTTGGCACCAACATTACCCAAACACGAGCATTGACTTCTTGTTGGGGTAGTGTTACTGACCCCTGCATCTTGAAGTGGGTTAGCTGTATGTCTGTTAAGGATTTCAAATACATTTGCATGTCAGTATTGGTTCCTGGCTTTGGGGAAAAAAAAATAAAGGAAGTGTTTTGGGGTTGGGATATGAGTCTGTGCCTCATGCCTGCATGAAGTACATTCATTTTTACAAACAAGCAGCAAGTCCCACTGTCTCATTAGCTGTCTGTGGATCTTTTGGCAGAATGTAACTTTTGGAGGACTTCTTCAGTGCCAGCTGCCCTTCTTTGTACTGCTTTGAAGTACTTTTGATGGAGTTGTAACTGGAGGTGATTATGTGGCAATGACTTGCATCAGTAGAACTTTTTTGTCTCTTGACTGACCACTCATTGACTGTAAATGATATGCATACATTTAAGTACCCATGATGGTTGTCTGTACATACTGTACAAATAGTGCCATTGTTGTTTAGCTACAAAACTCAAGACCATTGAAACTTCATTTAAATGAAGGCGGGGTTGGATGGAGGTGGCTGCCATCAGTATTTAAGTAAGGCAAATCTCTGCAAGAGCCACCACTTCATCTGCTACTGCAACACAACACAGAAGATACTAGGAGGAAAGATTCTGGACTACGGATGAATGTTCACTGCAACTCTTTGATATGGCTGCAACTCCAGGATTGACTGAAGTTTAATTTCAGTAAGTGCTCATTTTGGGGGCGTTTGAGCAAGATATATGGTGAAGACTTTCACTGAAGGTAGTTACCATTGGAAACACATTGAGATGACTTCAAATAGAGACACTGATGATTCTTGCGTTCAAAAGTGCTTCACTTTAGGGTTGTCTTACTTGTGAATGCTTGATCATGCATTTTACTGTACAACTGCAGAAGAAGTCACTTTACATCATGTTGAAATGGGTAATGAAATGCATAAGGTTGGCATTAACATTACCCAAACCCAAGCACTGACTTGAGTTCTGAATGCAGTAAGTGCTTCTTGTTGGGGTAGTGTTGCTGACCACTAATTCTCCAGATAAGCCATTCTACACTGTGTGATGCAAGTTGAAGAATATTGACATTTTCTTCAAGTCATTAGTATTACCCTAACTTTAGCACAGACTTGACTGTGAAATCAGTAAGTGCTACTTGTTGGGGCAGTTTTAATTGACAAAAACACCTGAATGATTAGAAGCCATATTTCCACTCTCAGATCACCTCAAATAGAGACACTGATGATTCTTGTCTTCATAAGTGCTTCACTTTGGGGTTGTCTTAGTTGTGAGTACTTCAACAGAAATGTCCCTGTGGAAAATAGGAATTTTCCATCATTTTCACATGACCTGTTCAATGCTGGCATAATGTTGGCACCAACATTACCCAAACACAAGCACTGACTTAAGTTCTGAATGCAGTAAGTGCTTCTTATTGGGGTAGTGTTGCTGACCACTAATTCTCCAGATAAGCCATTCTACATTGTGTGATGCAAGGTGAAGAATACTGACATTTTTTTAAGTCATTAGTATTACCCTAACTTTAGCACAGACTTGACTGTGAAATCAGTAAGTGCTACTTGTTGGGGCAGTTTTAATTGACAAAACCACCTGAATGGATTAGAAGCCATATTTCCACTCTCAGATCACCTCAAATAGAGACACTGATGATTCTTGTCTTCATAAGTGCTTCACTTTGGGGTTGTCTTAGTTGTGAGTACTTCGACAGAAATGTCCCTGTGGAAAATAGGAATTTTCCATCATTTTCACATGGCCTGTTCAATGCTGGCACCAACATTACCCAAACACAAGCACTGACTTGAGTTCTGAATGCAGTAAGTGCTTCTTGTTGGGGTAGTGTTGCTGACCACTAATTCTCCAGATAAGCCATTCTACATTGTGTGATGCAAGTTGAAGAATACTGACATTTTTTTAAGTCATTAGTATTACCCTAACTTTAGCACAGACTTGACTGTGAAATCAGTAAGTGCTACTTGTTGGGGCAGTTTTAATTGACAAAAACACCTGAATGGATTAGAAGCCATATTTCCACTCTCAGATCACCTCAAATAGAGACACTGATGATTCTTGTCTTCATAAGTGCTTCACTTTGGGGTTGTCTTAGTTGTGAGTACTTCAACAGAAATGTCCCTCTGGAAAATAGGAATTTTCCATCATTTTCACATGACCTGTTCAATGCTGGCATAATGTTGGCACCAACATTACCCAAACACGAGCATTGACTTGAGCAGGGCAGTAAGGGCTTCTTGTTGGGGTAGTGTTACTGACCCCTGCATCTTGAAGTGGGTTAGCTGTATGTCTGTTAAGGATTTCAAATACATTTGCATGTCAGTATTGGTTCCTGGCTTTGGGGAAAAAAAATAAAGGAAGTGTTTTGGGGTTGGGATATGAGTCTGTGCCTCATGCCTGCATGAAGTACATTCATTTTTACAAACAAGCAGCAAGTCCCACTGTCTCATTAGCTGTCTGTGGATCTTTTGGCAGAATGTAACTTTTGGAGGACTTCTTCAGTGCCAGCTGCCCTTCTTTGTACTGCTTTGAAGTACTTTTGATGGAGTTGTAACTGGAGGTGATTATGTGGCAATGACTTGCATCAGTAGAACTTTTTTGTCTCTTGACTGACCACTCATTGACTGTAAATGATATGCATACATTTAAGTACCCATGATGGTTGTCTGTACATACTGTACAAATAGTGCCATTGTTGTTTAGCTACAAAACTCAAGACCATTGAAACTCATTTAAATGAAGGCGGGGTTGGATGGAGGTGGCTGCCATCAGTATTTAAGTAAGGCAAATCTCTGCAAGAGCCACCACTTCATCTGCTACTGCAACACAACACAGAAGATACTAGGAGGAAAGATTCTGGACTACGGATGAATGTTCACTGCAACTCTTTGATATGGCTGCAACTCCAGGATTGACTGAAGTTTAATTTCAGTAAGTGCTCATTTTGGGGGCGTTTGAGCAAGATATATGGTGAAGACTTTCACTGAAGGTAGTAACCATTGGAAACACATTGAGATGACTTCAAATAGAGACACTGATGATTCTTGCGTTGAAAAGTGCTTCACTTTAGGGTTGTCTTACTTGTGAATGCTTGATCATGCATTTTACTGTACAACTGCAGAAGAAGTCACTTTACATCATGTTGAAATGGGTAATGAAATGCATAAAGTTTGCATTAAAATTACCCAAACCCAAGCACTGACTTGAGTTCTGAATGCAGTAAGTGCTTCTTGTTGGGGTAGTGTTGCTGACCACTAATTCTCCAGAAAAGCCATTCTACACTGTGTGATGCAAGTTGAAGAATATTGACATTTTTTTTCAAGTCATTACTATTACCCTAATTTTAGCACAGACTTGACTGTGAAATCAGTAAGTGCTACTTGTTGGGGCAGTTTTAATTGACAAAAACACCTGAATGAATTAGAAGCCATATTTCCACTCTCAGATCACCTCAAATAGAGACACTGATGATTCTTGTCTTCATAAGTGCTTCACTTTGGGGTTGTCTTAGTTGTGAGTACTTCAACAGAAATGTCCCTGTGGAAAATAGGAATTTTCCATCATTTTCACATGACCTGTTCAATGCTGGCATAATGTTGGCACCAACATTACCCAAACACAAGCACTGACTTAAGTTCTGAATGCAGTAAGTGCTTCTTGTTGGGGTAGTGTTGCTGACCACTAATTCTCCAGATAAGCCATTCTACATTGTGTGATGCAAGGTGAAGAATACTGACATTTTTTTAAGTCATTAGTATTACCCTAACTTTAGCACAGACTTGACTGTGAAATCAGTAAGTGCTACTTGTTGGGGCAGTTTTAATTGACAAAAACACCTGAATGGATTAGAAGCCATATTTCCACTCTCAGATCACCTCAAATAGAGACACTGATGATTCTTGTCTTCATAAGTGCTTCACTTTGGGGTTGTCTTAGTTGTGAGTACTTCAACAGAAATGTCCCTGTGGAAAATAGGAATTATCCATCATTTTCACATGACCTGTTCAATGCTGGCATAATGTTGGCACCAACATTACCCAAACACGAGCATTGACTTGAGCAGGGCAGTAAGGGCTTCTTGTTGGGGTAGTGTTACTGACCCCTGCATCTTGAAGTGGGTTAGCTGTATGTCTGTTAAGGATCTCAAATACATTTGCATGTCAGTATTGGTTCCTGGCTTTGGGAAAAAAAAAAATAAAGGAAGTGTTTTGGGGTTGGGATATGAGTCTGTGCCTCATGCCTGCATGAAGTACATTCATTTTTACAAACAAGCAGCAAGTCCCACTGTCTCATTAGCTGTCTGTGGATCTTTTGGCAGAATGTAACTTTTGGAGGACTTCTTCAGTGCCAGCTGCCCTTCTTTGTACTGCTTTGAAG
The DNA here is from genome assembly GCA_019142605.1 of Cephalopholis sonnerati. Lineage (NCBI taxonomy): Eukaryota > Metazoa > Chordata > Actinopteri > Perciformes > Serranidae > Cephalopholis > Cephalopholis sonnerati. The sequence goes on from JAGQAX010000018.1 coordinate 34,673,481, forward strand.
TACTTTTGATGGAGTTGTAACTGGAGGTGATTATGTGGCAATGACTTGCATCAGTAGAACTTTTTTGTCTCTTGACTGACCACTCATTGACTGTAAATGATATGCATACATTTAAGTACCCATGATGGTTGTCTGTACATACTGTACAAATAGTGCCATTGTTGTTTAGCTACAAAACTCAAGACCATTGAAACTTCATTTAAATGAAGGCGGGGTTGGATGGAGGTGGCTGCCATCAGTATTTAAGTAAGGCAAATCTCTGCAAGAGCCACCACTTCATCTGCTACTGCAACACAACACAGAAGATACTAGGAGGAAAGATTCTGGACTACGGATGAATGTTCACTGCAACTCTTTGATATGGCTGCAACTCCAGGATTGACTGAAGTTTGATTTCAGTAAGTGCTCATTTTGGGGGCGTTTGAGCAAGATATATGGTGAAGACTTTCACTGAAGGTAGTTATCATTGGAAACACATTGAGATGACTTCAAATAGAGACACTGATGATTCTTGCGTTCAAAAGTGCTTCACTTTAGGGTTGTCTTACTTGTGAATGCTTGATCATGCATTTTACTGTACAACTGCAGAAGAAGTCACTTTACATCATGTTGAAATGGGTAATGAAATGCATAAGGTTGGCACTGACATTACCCAAACCCAAGCACTGACTTGAGTTCTGAATGCAGTAAGTGCTTCTTGTTGGGGTAGTGTTGCTGACCACTAATTCTCCAGATAAGCCATTCTACACTGTGTGATGCAAGTTGAAGAATATTGACATTTTTTTTCAAGTCATTACTATTACCCTAATTTTAGCACAGACTTGACTGTGAAATCAGTAAGTGCTACTTGTTGGGGCAGTTTTAATTGACAAAAACACCTGAATGGATTAGAAGCCATATTTCCACTCTCAGATCCCTCAAATAGAGACACTGATGATTCTTGTCTTCATAAGTGCTTCACTTTGGGGTTGTCTTAGTTGTGAGTACTTCAACAGAAATGTCCCTGTGGAAAATAGGAATTTTCCATCATTTTCACATGACCTGTTCAATGCTGGCATAATGTTGGCACCAACATTACCCAAACACAAGCACTGACTTAAGTTCTGAATGCAGTAAGTGCTTCTTGTTGGGGTAGTGTTGCTGACCACTAATTCTCCAGATAAGCCATTCTACATTGTGTGATGCAAGGTGAAGAATACTGACATTTTTTTAAGTCATTAGTATTACCCTAACTTTAGCACAGACTTGACTGTGAAATCAGTAAGTGCTACTTGTTGGGGCAGTTTTAATTGACAAAAACACCTGAATGAATCAGAAGCCATATTTCCACTCTCAGATCACCTCAAATAGAGACACTGATGATTCTTGTCTTCATAAGTGCTTCACTTTGGGGTTGTCTTAGTTGTGAGTACTTCAACAGAAATGTCCCTCTGGAAAATAGGAATTTTCCATCATTTTCACATGACCTGTTCAATGCTGGCATAATGTTGGCACCAACATTACCCAAACACGAGCATTGACTTGAGCAGGGCAGTAAGGGCTTCTTGTTGGGGTAGTGTTACTGACCCCTGCATCTTGAAGTGGGTTAGCTGTATGTCTGTTAAGGATTTCAAATACATTTGCATGTCAGTATTGGTTCCTGGCTTTAGGGAAAAAAAAATAAAGGAAGTGTTTTGGGGTTGGGATATGAGTCTGTGCCTCATGCCTGCATGAAGTACATTCATTTTTACAAACAAGCAGCAAGTCCCACTGTCTCATTAGCTGTCTGTGGATCTTTTGGCAGAATGTAACTTTTGGAGGACTTCTTCAGTGCCAGCTGCCCTTCTTTGTACTGCTTTGAAGTACTTTTGATGGAGTTGTAACTGGAGGTGATTATGTGGCAATGACTTGCATCAGTAGAACTTTTTTGTCTCTTGACTGACCACTCATTGACTGTAAATGATATGCATACATTTAAGTACCCATGATGGTTGTCTGTACATACTGTACAAATAGTGCCATTGTTGTTTAGCTACAAAACTCAAGACCATTGAAACTCCATTTAAATGAAGGCGGGGTTGGATGGAGGTGGCTGCCATCAGTATTTAAGTAAGGCAAATCTCTGCAAGAGCCACCACTTCATCTGCTACTGCAACACAACACAGAAGATACTAGGAGGAAAGATTCTGGACTACGGATGAATGTTCACTGCAACTCTCTGATATGGCTGCAACTCCAGGATTGACTGAAGTTTAATTTCAGTAAGTGCTCATTTTGGGGGCGTTTGAGCAAGATATATGGTGAAGACTTTCACTGAAGGTAGTTACCATTGGAAACACATTGAGATGACTTCAAATAGAGACACTGATGATTCTTGCGTTTAAAAGTGCTTCACTTTAGGGTTGTCTTACTTGTGAATGCTTGATTATGCATTTTACTGTACAACTGCAGAAGAAGTCACTTTACATCATGTTGAAATGGGTAATGAAATGCATAAGGTTGGCATTAACATTACCCAAACCCAAGCACTGACTTGAGTTCTGAATGCAGTAAGTGCTTCTTGTTGGGGTAGTGTGGCTGACCACTAATTCTCCAGATAAGCCATTCTACACTGTGTGATGCAAGTTGAAGAATATTGACATTTTTTTTCAAGTCATTACTATTACCCTAATTTTAGCACAGACTTGACTGTGAAATCAGTAAGTGCTACTTGTTGGGGCAGTTTTAATTGACAAAAACACCTGAATGGATTAGAAGGCATATTTCCACTCTCAGATCACCTCAAATAGAGACACTGATGATTCTTGTCTTCATAAGTGCTTCACTTTGGGGTTGTCTTAGTTGTGAGTACTTCGACAGAAATGTCCCTGTGGAAAATAGGAATTTTCCATCATTTTCACATGACCTGTTCAATGCTGGCACCAACATTACCCAAACACAAGCACTGACTTGAGTTCTGAATGCAGTAAGTGCTTCTTGTTGGGGTAGTGTTGCTGACCACTAATTCTCCAGATAAGCCATTCTACATTGTGTGATGCAAGTTGAAGAATACTGACATTTTTTTAAGTCATTAGTATTACCCTAACTTTAGCACAGACTTGACTGTAAAATCAGTAAGTGCTACTTGTTGGGGCAGTTTTAATTGACAAAAACACCTGAATGGATTAGAAGCCATATTTCCACTCTCAGATCACCTCAAATAGAGACACTGATGATTCTTGTCTTCATAAGTGCTTCACTTTGGGGTTGTCTTAGTTGTGAGTACTTCAACAGAAATGTCCCTGTGGAAAATTGGAATTTTCCATCATTTTCACATGACCTGTTCAATGCTGGCACAATGTTGGCACCAACATTACCCAAACACGAGCATTGACTTCTTGTTGGGGTAGTGTTACTGACCCCTGCATCTTGAAGTGGGTTAGCTGTATGTCTGTTAAGGATTTCAAATACATTTGCATGTCAGTATTGGTTCCTGGCTTTGGGGAAAAAAAAAATAAAGGAAGTGTTTTGGGGTTGGGATATGAGTCTGTGCCTCATGCCTGCATGAAGTACATTCATTTTTACAAACAAGCAGCAAGTCCCACTGTCTCATTAGCTGTCTGTGGATCTTTTGGCAAAATGTAACTTTTGGAGGACTTCTTCAGTGCCAGCTGCCCTTCTTTGTACTGCTTTGAAGTACTTTTGATGGAGTTGTAACTGGAGGTGATTATGTGGCAATGACTTGCATCAGTAGAACTTTTTTGTCTCTTGACTGACCACTCATTGACTGTAAATGATATGCATACATTTAAGTACCCATGATGGTTGTCTGTACATACTGTACAAATAGTGCCATTGTTGTTTAGCTACAAAACTCAAGACCATTGAAACTTCATTTAAATGAAGGCGGGGTTGGATGGAGGTGGCTGCCATCAGTATTTAAGTAAGGCAAATCTCTGCAAGAGCCACCACTTCATCTGCTACTGCAACACAACACAGAAGATACTAGGAGGAAAGATTCTGGACTACGGATGAATGTTCACTGCAACTCTTTGATATGGCTGCAACTCCAGGATTGACTGAAGTTTGATTTCAGTAAGTGCTCAATTTGGGGGCGTTTGAGCAATATATATGGTGAAGACTTTCACTGAAGGTAGTTACCATTGGAAACACATTGAGATGACTTCAAATAGAGACACTGATGATTCTTGCGTTCAAAAGTGCTTCACTTTAGGGTTGTCTTACTTGTGAATGCTTGATCATGCATTTTACTGTACAACTGCAGAAGAAGTCACTTTACATCATGTTGAAATGGGTAATGAAATGCATAAGGTTGGCATTAACATTACCCAAACCCAAGCACTGACTTGAGTTCTGAATGCAGTAAGTGCTTCTTGTTGGGGTAGTGTTGCTGACCACTAATTCTCCAGATAAGCCATTCTACACTGTGTGATGCAAGTTGAAGAATATTGACATTTTCTTCAAGTCATTAGTATTACCCTAACTTTAGCACAGACTTGACTATGAAATCAGTAAGTGCTACTTGTTGGGGCAGTTTTAATTGACAAAAACACCTGAATGGATTAGAAGCCATATTTCCACTCTCAGATCACCTCAAATAGAGACACTGATGATTCTTGTCTTCATAAGTGCTTCACTTTGGGGTTGTCTTAGTTGTGAGTACTTCAACAGAAATGTCCCTGTGGAAAATAGGATTTTTCCATCATTTTCACATGACCTGTTCAATGCTGGCATAATGTTGGCACCAACATTACCCAAACACAAGCACTGACTTAAGTTCTGAATGCAGTAAGTGCTTCTTATTGGGGTAGTGTTGCTGACCACTAATTCTCCAGATAAGCCATTCTACATTGTGTGATGCAAGGTGAAGAATACTGACATTTTTTTAAGTCATTAGTATTACCCTAACTTTAGCACAGACTTGACTGTGAAATCAGTAAGTGCTACTTGTTGGGGCAGTTTTAATTGACAAAACCACCTGAATGGATTAGAAGCCATATTTCCACTCTCAGATCACCTCAAATAGAGACACTGATGATTCTTGTCTTCATAAGTGCTTCACTTTGGGGTTGTCTTAGTTGTGAGTACTTCGACAGAAATGTCCCTGTGGAAAATAGGAATTTTCCATCATTTTCACATGGCCTGTTCAATGGCTATGTGCACCAACATTACCCAAACACAAGCACTGACTTGAGTTCTGAATGCAGTAAGTGCTTCTTGTTGGGGTAGTGTTGCTGACCACTAATTCTCCAGATAAGCCATTCTACATTGTGTGATGCAAGTTGAAGAACTACTGACATTTTTTTTAAGTCATTAGTATTACCCTAACTTTAGCACAGACTTGACTGTAAAATCAGTAAGTGCTACTTGTTGGGGCAGTTTTAATTGACAAAAACACCTGAATGGATTAGAAGCCATATTTCCACTCTCAGATCACCTCAAATAGAGACACTGATGATTCTTGTCTTCATAAGTGCTTCACTTTGGGGTTGTCTTAGTTGTGAGTACTTCAACAGAAATGTCCCTCTGGAAAATAGGAATTTTCCATCATTTTCACATGACCTGTTCAATGCTGGCATAATGTTGGCACCAACATTACCCAAACACGAGCATTGACTTGAGCAGGGCAGTAAGGGCTTCTTGTTGGGGTAGTGTTACTGACCCCTGCATCTTGAAGTGGGTTAGCTGTATGTCTGTTAAGGATTTCAAATACATTTGCATGTCAGTATTGGTTCCTGGCTTTGGGGAAAAAAAATAAAGGAAGTGTTTTGGGGTTGGGATATGAGTCTGTGCCTCATGCCTGCATGAAGTACATTCATTTTTACAAACAAGCAGCAAGTCCCACTGTCTCATTAGCTGTCTGTGGATCTTTTGGCAGAATGTAACTTTTGGAGGACTTCTTCAGTGCCAGCTGCCCTTCTTTGTACTGCTTTGAAGTACTTTTGATGGAGTTGTAACTGGAGGTGATTATGTGGCAATGACTTGCATCAGTAGAACTTTTTTGTCTCTTGACTGACCACTCATTGACTGTAAATGATATGCATACATTTAAGTACCAATGATGGTTGTCTGTACATACTGTACAAATAGTGCCATTGTTGTTTAGCTACAAAACTCAAGACCATTGAAACTCCATTTAAATGAAGGCGGGGTTGGATGGAGGTGGCTGCCATCAGTATTTAAGTAAGGCAAATCTCTGCAAGAGCCACCACTTCATCTGCTACTGCAACACAACACAGAAGATACTAGGAGGAAAGATTCTGGACTACGGATGAATGTTCACTGCAACTCTTTGATATGGCTGCAACTCCAGGATTGACTGAAGTTTAATTTCAGTAAGTGCTCATTTTGGGGGCGTTTGAGCAAGACGTATGGTGAAGACTTTCACTGAAGGTAGTAACCATTGGAAACACATTGAGATGACTTCAAATAGAGACACTGATGATTCTTGCGTTGAAAAGTGCTTCACTTTAGGGTTGTCTTACTTGTGAATGCTTGATCATGCATTTTACTGTACAACTGCAGAAGAAGTCACTTTACATCATGTTGAAATGGGTAATGAAATGCATAAGGTTGGCATTAACATTACCCAAACCCAAGCACTGACTTGAGTTCTGAATGCAGTAAGTGCTTCTTGTTGGGGTAGTGTTGCTGACCACTAATTCTCCAGATAAGCCATTCTACATTGTGTGATGCAAGTTGAAGAATATTGACATTTTCTTCAAGTCATTACTATTACCCTAATTTTAGCACAGACTTGACTGTGAAATCAGTAAGTGCTACTTGTTGGGGCAGTTTTAATTGACAAAAACACCTGAATGGATTAGAAGCCATATTTCCACTCTCAGATCACCTCAAATAGAGACACTGATGATTCTTGTCTTCATAAGTGCTTCACTTTGGGGTTGTCTTAGTTGTGAGTACTTCAACAGAAATGTCCCTGTGGAAAATAGGAATTTTCCATCATTTTCACATGACCTGTTCAATGCTGGCATAATGTTGGCACCAACATTACCCAAACACAAGCACTGACTTAAGTTCTGAATGCAGTAAGTGCTTCTTGTTGGGGTAGTGTTGCTGACCACTAATTCTCCAGACAAGCCATTCTACATTGTGTGATGCAAGTTGAAGAATACTGACATTTTTTTAAGTCATTAGTATTACCCTAATTTTAGTTAGGAATGAAAACGTGAAAAAAGCCTGCAGAGACGACTCTCTCCAGTGGACAGGGAAAGACTCTGCATTATATTTGCAGTGAGGCAAAATTGGAGTATTGCCTGGGAACATGCCACAGTGGAGACCTTCTTCCAAGGTGTTGTGGTGTGTTTACAATGACAATAACGGAAAAATAAAAGAAAACGTGAAATTCAAAAAGCCTGTTGAGACACCTCTCTCCAGTGGACAGGGAAAGACTCTCCAATATCTTTGCAATGGGCCTAAATTGGACTATTCCCTGGGAAGATGCCACAGTGGAGACCTTCTTCCAAGATGTTGTGGCGTCTTTACAATGACAATAACGGAAAAATAAATGAATAACTGAAATTCAAAAAGCCTGTTGAGACACCTCTCTCCAGTGGACAGGGAAAAACTCTCCAATATATCTGCAGTGAGGCAAAATTGGAGTATTCCCTGGGAAGATGCCACAGTGGAGACCTTCTTCCAAGGTGTTGTGGTGTCTTTACAATGACAATAACGGAAAAATAAAAGAAAACGTGAAATTCAAAAAGCCTGTTGAGACTCCTCTCTCCTTCTTCCAAGGTGTTGTGGCGTCTTTACAATGACAATAACGGAAAAATAAATGAAAACGTGAAATTCAAAAAACCTGTTGAGACACCTCTCTCCAGTGGACAGGGAAAAACTCTGCAATATATTTGCAGTGAGGCAAAATTGGAGTATTCCCTGGGAAGATGCCACAGTGGAGACCTTCTTCAAAGGTGTTCTGGTGTCTTTACAATGACAATAAGTGAAGTTAGGAATGAAAACGTGAAATTAAAAAAGCCTGTTGACACAACTCGCTCCACTGGACAGGGACGAACTGTGCTATATATTTGCAGTAGGGCTAAATTGGAGTATTCCCTGGGAAGATGCCAAAGTGGAGATCTTCTTCAAAGGTGTTCTGGTGTCTTTACAATGACAATAAGTGAAGTTAGGAATCAAAACGTGAAATTCAAAAAGTCTGTTGAGACAACTCTCTCCACTGGACAGGGAAAAACTCTGCAATATATTTGCAGTAAGGCAAAACTGGAGTATTCCCTGGGAAGATGCCACAGTGGAGACCTTCTTCCAAGGTGTTCTGGTGTCTTTACAATGACAATAAGCAAAGTTATGCATGAAAAAGTGAAATTCAAAAAGCCTGTCGAGACACCTCTCTCCAGTGGACAGGGAAAAACTCTCCAATGTATTTGCAGTGAGGCAAAATTGGAGTATTCCCTGGGAAGACGCCACAGTGGAGAATACTTCCAAGGTGTAGTGGCGTTTTTACAATGACAAAAAAGGAAAAATAAAAGAAAACGTGAAATTCAAAAAGCCTGTTGACACAACTCGCTCCAGTGGACAGGGAAAAACTCCAATATATTTGCAGGGAGGCAAAATTGGTGTATTCCGTGGAAAGACGCCACAGTGGAGACCTTTTTCCAAGACATTCTGGTGTATTTACAATGAGAATAAGTGAAATTAGGTATGAAAACGTGAAATTCAAAAAGCCTGTTGAGACACCTTTCTTCAGTGGACAGGGAAAAACTCTCAAATATATCTGCAGTGAGGCAAAATTGGTGTATTTCCCGGGAAGATGCCACAGTGGAGACCTTCTTCCAAGGTGTTGTGGTGTCTTTACAATGACAGTAACGGAAAAATAAAAGAAAACGTGAAATTCAAAAAGCCTGTTGAGACACCTCTCTCCAGTGGACAGGGAAAAACTCTGCAATATATTTGCAGTGAGCCTAAATTGGAGTATTCCCTGGGAAGATGCCACAGTGGAGACCTTCTTCAAAGGTGTTCTGGTGTCTTTACAATGACAATAAGTGAAGTTATGAATTAAAAAGTGAAATTCAAAAGGCCTGTTGAGACACCTCTCTCCAGTGGACAGGGAAAAACTCTGCAATATATCTGCAGTGAGGCAAAATTGGAGTATTCCCTGGGAAGATGCCACAGTGGAGACCTTCTTCCAAGGTGTTCTGGTGTATTTACAATGACAATAAGCAAAGTTATGCATGAAAAAGTGAAATTCAAAAAGAATGTTGAGACACCTCTCTCAAGTGGACAGGCAAAAACTCTGCAATATATTTGCAGTGAGCCTAAATTGGAGTATTCCCTGGGAAGATGCCACAGTGGAGACCTTCTTCCAAGATGTGGCGTCTTTACAATGACAATAACAGAAAAATAAATGAATAAGTGAAATTGAAAAAGCCTGTTGAGACACCTCTCTCCGTTGGACAGGGAAAAACTCTCCAATATATTTGCAGTGAGGCAAAATTGGAGTATTCCCTGGGAAGATGCCACAGTGGAGACCTTCTTCAAAGGTGTTCTGGTGTCTTTACAATGACAATAAGTGAAGTTAGGTATGAAAACGTGAAATTCAAAAAGCCTGTTGAGACACCTCTTTCCAGTGGACAGGGAAAAACTCTCCAATATCTTTGCAGTGAGCCTAAATTGGAGTATTCCCTGGGAAGATGCCACAGTGGAGAATACTTCCAAGGTGTAGTGGTGTCTTTACAATGACAAAAAGGGAAAAATAAAAGAAAACGTGAAATTCAAAAAGCCTGTTGACACAACTCGCTCCAGTGGACAGGGAAAAACTCCAATATATTTGCAGGGAGGCAAAATTGTTGGATTCCGTGGAAAGACGCCACAGTGGAGACCTTTTCCAAGACATTCTGGTGTATTTACAAGGAGAATAAGTGAAATTAGGTATGAAAACGTGAAATTCAAAAAGCCTGTTGAGACACCTTTCTCCAGTGGACAGGGAAAAACTTTCAAATATATCTGCAGTGAGGCAAAATTGGTGTATTGCCCGGGAAGATGCCACAGTGGATACCTTTTTCCAAGACATTGTGGTGTATTTACAATGACAATAAGCAAAGTTATGAAAGAAAACGTGAAATTCAAAAAGCCTGTTGACACAACTCTCTCCAGTGGACAGGGAAAAACTCTGCAATATATTTGCAGTGAGGCAAAATTGGAGTATTCCCTGGGAAGGTGCCACAGTGGAGACCTTCTTCAAAGGTGTTGTGGTGTCTTTACAATGACAATAACGGAAAAATAAGAGAAAACGTGAAATTCAAAAAACCTGTTGAGAATTCCTCTCTCCAGTGGACAGGGAAAAACTCTCCAATATATTTGCAGTGAGGCAAAATTGGATTATTCCCTGGGAAGATGCCACAGTGGAGACCTTCTTCCAAGGTGTTGTGGTGTCTTTACAATGACAGTAACGGAAAAATAAAAGAAAACGTGAAATTCAAAAAGCCTGTTGAGACACCTCTCTCCAGTGGACAGGGAAAAACTCTGCAATATATTTGCAGTGAGCCTAAATTGGAGTATTCCCTGGGAAGATGCCACAGTGGAGACCTTCTTCAAAGGTGTTCTGGTGTCTTTACAATGACAATAAGTGAAGTTATGAATTAAAAAGTGAAATTCAAAAGGCCTGTTGAGACACCTCTCTCCAGTGGACAGGGAAAAACTCTGCAATATATCTGCAGTGAGGCAAAATTGGAGTATTCCCTGGGAAGATGCCACAGTGGAGACCTTCTTCCAAGGTGTTCTGGTGTATTTACAATGACAATAAGCAAAGTTATGCATGAAAAAGTGAAATTCAAAAAGAATGTTGAGACACCTCTCTCAAGTGGACAGGCAAAAACTCTGCAATATATTTGCAGTGAGCCTAAATTGGAGTATTCCCTGGGAAGATGCCACAGTGGAGACCTTCTTCCAAGATGTTGTGGTGTCTTTACAATGACAATAACAGAAAAATAAATGAATAAGTGAAATTGAAAAAGCCTGTTGAGACACCTCTCTCCGTTGGACAGGGAAAAACTCTCCAATATATTTGCAGTGAGGCAAAATTGGAGTATTCCCTGGGAAGATGCCACAGTGGAGACCTTCTTCAAAGGTGTTCTGGTGTCTTTACAATGACAATAAGTGAAGTTAGGTATGAAAACGTGAAATTCAAAAAGCCTGTTGAGACACCTCTTTCCAGTGGACAGGGAAAAACTCTCCAATATCTTTGCAGTGAGCCTAAATTGGAGTATTCCCTGGGAAGATGCCACAGTGGAGAATACTTCCAAGGTGTAGTGGTGTCTTTACAATGACAAAAAGGGAAAAATAAAAGAAAACGTGAAATTCAAAAAGCCTGTTGACACAACTCGCTCCAGTGGACAGGGAAAAACTCCAATATATTTGCAGGGAGGCAAAATTGTTGGATTCCGTGGAAAGACGCCACAGTGGAGACCTTTTCCAAGACATTCTGGTGTATTTACAAGGAGAATAAGTGAAATTAGGTATGAAAACGTGAAATTCAAAAAGCCTGTTGAGACACCTTTCTCCAGTGGACAGGGAAAAACTTTCAAATATATCTGCAGTGAGGCAAAATTGGTGTATTGCCCGGGAAGATGCCACAGTGGATACCTTTTTCCAAGACATTGTGGTGTATTTACAATGACAATAAGCAAAGTTATGAAAGAAAACGTGAAATTCAAAAAGCCTGTTGACACAACTCTCTCCAGTGGACAGGGAAAAACTCTGCAATATATTTGCAGTGAGGCAAAATTGGAGTATTCCCTGGGAAGGTGCCACAGTGGAGACCTTCTTCAAAGGTGTTGTGGTGTCTTTACAATGACAATAACGGAAAAATAAGAGAAAACGTGAAATTCAAAAAACCTGTTGAGAATTCCTCTCTCCAGTGGACAGGGAAAAACTCTCCAATATATTTGCAGTGAGGCAAAATTGGATTATTCCCTGGGAAGATGCCACAGTGGAGACCTTCTTCCAAGGTGTTGTGGTGTCTTTACAATGACAGTAACGGAAAAATAAAAGAAAACGTGAAATTCAAAAAGCCTGTTGAGACACCTCTCTCCAGTGGACAGGGAAAAACTCTGCAATATATTTGCAGTGAGCCTAAATTGGAGTATTCCCTGGGAAGATGCCACAGTGGAGACCTTCTTCAAAGGTGTTCTGGTGTCTTTACAATGACAATAAGTGAAGTTATGAATTAAAAAGTGAAATTCAAAAGGCCTGTTGAGACACCTCTCTCCAGTGGACAGGGAAAAACTCTGCAATATATCTGCAGTGAGGCAAAATTGGAGTATTCCCTGGGAAGATGCCACAGTGGAGACCTTCTTCCAAGGTGTTCTGGTGTCTTTACAATGACAATAAGCAAAGTTATGAATGAAAAAGTGAAATTCAAAAAACCTGTTGAGACACCTCTCTCCAGTGGACAGGGAAAAACTCTCCAATATCTTTGCAGTGAGCCTACATTGGAGTATTCCCTGGGAAGATGCCACAGTGGAGACCTTCTTCCAAGGTGTTGTGGCGTCTTTACAATGACAATAACAGAAAAATAAATGAATAAGTGAAATTCAAAAAGCCTGTTGAGACACCTCTCTCCAGTGGACAGGCAAAAACTCTGCAATATATTTGCAGTGAGGCAGAATTGGAGTATTCCCTGGGAAGATGCCACAGTGGAGACCTTCTTCCAAGGTGTTGTGGCGTCTTTACAATGACAATAACGGAAAACTAAATGAATAAGTGAAATTCAAAAAGCCTGTTGAGAAAATTGTCTCCAGTGGACAGGGAAAATCTCTGCAATATATTTGCAGTGAGCCTAAATTGGAGCATTCCCTGGGAAGTTGCCACAGTGGAGACCTTCTTCATAGGCATTCTGGTGTCTTTATGTAACAGTTGGATATTTACTTTTACATAATTTCACCAAAATATTCAGATATTATTTCATTTTTCACACTGTTAAGGTTTTTCTCTTCTGCCTGTCTGTTTTGGGGACCTGCATGTGTGTGCGTAGGGGAGGGCTATGATGGGGAGTCTTGAGGGTCCGCGCATGCGTGTTCTGGTCAGAGTCTAACTGGAACATGTCTGCAGGTAGGACGTGTGGAAGTTTCTCACACGCTAAAATGAGAAATATGTTGTTATATAAGACTGTTGCTTAGCAGGGTCGGTGCGGTTCATGTCGGGATGTTGTTGGGAGTGTTTTACATGGTTAACTTCATTGTGTGTGTGAGAAATGTGACTCTGAAGCAGTCTTTCAATGTTGCTAGTTAGCATTAGCTTCTGCTAATGTTTACATTACACGCTTCATTAGCCGAAAGCTGATTCACGGCGGGTTTTTTTTGTTTTGTTGTGTATGTGACTCGTTCCCTTTCTCCTCGGCAGAAGTGTCGTCAGCCTCCTCATGTACACCGCTCAAGTCTCTTCTGTATGTTTATTTGTGACAGGTATGGAGATGGTTAATTGTGTTTGTTATATGTCCACTGGTTAATAAGTGGCTAAGATGTTATTTACATGTGAAATGAATGAGTGAGGGTCCTTTGAGATTAATTTGTCATTTTATTTTATGTAATATAATATTTTGAGAGATATTTTTTTTATTTTACATATTATTTCCTGGCTGTTTTGAGGAAAAACACTATTACTCTATTTGAGTAAGAGAGTAAATGTGAAAATGCAAATGAGTCTAACTGGAACATGTCTGCAGAAGTGTCGTCAGCCTCCTCATGTACACCGCTCAAGTCTCTTCTGTATGTTTATTTGTGACAGACCGAGTAAAGAGAGTGTCAGAGCCCTCCAGCCCGTTTCCCTGGCCTATTCTTTCGCAATACATCGCAGAGTACTGGCAGAGAGATTCCTACATGGGTTACATTGGTGCCGTGACCCGGATCATCAAGCATCGATGCCACTTCGATCGCCGAGGGAAGCTCTTCATACTCACCTTCATTTAAAGTCTGGTCATTTCATCTGAGTGGGACATTCATTGATTGTTGATGCATTTAACAGCAATATAACATCATAACGGACATTCATATTGTTGTGTAGGTTTGATATGTGAGTTACACTGGTTTTTTTTTTCTTTTTTCTCCTTTTTTCCTACTGTTATTTGGGATTGTTAACATGCATTCAGCAACTGATTTAGGAGACAGTGGAGTTCCAGTAGGGGAGATTAGCTCTACCACGAGTTTTGGGAGAGGGTGGTTTCTCAATGAGGGTGTTCAGGCACCCAGAGTGGGCGGGTTGGGGACCCCTAGGATTAGCTCCACTCGAATCCAGGTCCCCCCTTATGAGCTCCAGTCCCCACAGACAACACCCCGTGCTGATTTGAGTACTCTCATCTCAGAGCTGGCTGATCAGATTGGCCAGTCCATTGCTGCCCAATTGCGAAGTGATAAAAATACTATTGAGCCTATGCTAACAGAGAGCCCCAGGCCAGAGCAGGGACATTCTGGGCTGAACCTATCTGGGGTAAGACTAGGTGACAGCAGTGATAAATGTTCTGTCCGTGAGTGGGTTGATTTGATGGATATGTATTTGGTTAAGAGAAACATTCCAACAGAGCAACAGTCACAGGAAATATTGTCTAAATTAATGGGCAAAGCTAAAGACGTAGTGAGGGTTACACTTCGCAACAACCTTTCACTTGACCACATTCAGACCCCCGAACTGATATTTGACATCCTGAAACAGCATTATAGTGAGCTGACATACTCCTCCATGCCGATGGCCGACTTCTACAACACTAGGCCACTGCAACACGAAGGGGTTATGGAATACTGGATCAGACTGAACAATGCTATTGACATCGCTGATGAGTGCTTACAGCGACAGGGACGCAGTGTTGAGGATTCAGGCCGAGAAGTCACGATGATGTTCATTAAATATTGTCCTGATCCTATCCTGTTTAACAGGCTCAGCTTCAAGGCAGCTGAGGAGTGGACAACCAGTGAAGTCCAAGAACGCATTGATAGCTTCCTACGAGAGCTCAGGACACGCCCACGTGTTGGAGATCGAGCCCCGCATAAACAAGCTGTCAGCCACGCCCAGACCACCATGTTGCAGGGACCTGAGGTATCACATCCATCGCCACTGCTCTCCACCCCACAGTTCACCTCACCAGCCTCACCCACAGACACTTACATTACGACGCCAACTTCAGCTCCCGCCTTTCAGCTCTCACCCACAGCTGAGCAATTCACCCCAGCCACAGCAGTGACTCCTCATGTCTCCCAGGCACCAACATCAGCCTGCTCAGTACCAGTGCTGGCCTCTCAGTACACACAGCCTGCTGCATGCCCACCAGTGTCCCAAGCCGCTCACAACCGTCCTGCCCCACCAGTCACTACAGCCGTAGACGGGAATGGCATGCAGGCTCTGATAAGCCTCCTGGATCGAATGATGGCTCGTCAGGAAGTGCAGGTGGCAGCCTCTTCACCAGTCTCACCACAACGGTTTGCCCCAGGCCCTTTTCAGAGCAAGAACTGCAGGGTTTGTGGGGACACTAGCCACTCCACACTCATGCATTGTAGGAAAGAGAAGCTGTGCCTTTCATGCTACTCCCCTGGTCATTTTAAAAGAGACTGCAACAGACACAACCAGAGGCAGATGGGCCCCAATAGTCCCAGCCAGAATCAGCCTCAGGGAAACTAAGACACCCACATTTGGAGAGGGGCAGTGTGGGGGGAGGACAAGAAACCCTCAGGGAAAGTGAAACAGATCTTGAGCTTCTCTATGTTAACACCTGTTCTGCAGTTCCTGAAGGTTACCAAGTCGTGGTTCAAGGGTCAGCAGAGGTGCCAGCTTTCAGTGAGTTATTCTACACACAGGCCGAAGTGGATGACAAGGTCACATTGAAGGCCATGATTGATTCAGGATCCATGGCGTGCACCCTGAATGAAGATGCCGAAGGGTTGCTTAGAGAAGCCGGAGCTCTTGTGGGGGAACCACAGTCAGCAGAAAACATTGTGTTGGTTGGCTGTGGAGGCAAGCAGACCCACCCAAAATGTGTGCATGATCTAACAATGACTGTGTATGGAGTAAAATGCATTGTCCCTGTTTTGGTGGTGCCCGGCCAACGAGATGAGCTCATCATTGGCTCGAATGTCCTCAAACATCTGATGCATGTTTTGAAAAATAATCCTGACTACTGGAAGCTCACATCCACTGGATGCAAGCATTCACTTGCTGACTATGAACATTTCTTGGACATGATGTCGTGTACCACCAGATGGAGGGGTGACGAGGTCCCAGACAAGATCGGCTCTGTGAAACTGCCCCGCGCTGTCACACTACTTCCCCAGCAAGAACATCTGGTGTGGGGCAAACTCTCCAGCAAAGCCCCTGTGTCCCCTGGCAGCACAGTCACCGTGGAGCCCTGCACTTCCAAGTCCAGGCCGAGAGATGTTCTGGTCGGGCGGGTCATCACACCGATGTGGGGAGATCGTTGGGTGCCGCTGAAAATAACTAACCTGTCTTCAAGGCCAGTCCTCCTGAAGCATAACTCCCTGATTGCAGAGGTGTCACCGTGTATTGCAGTGGAGGATTTCAACTTACAACAGGGCTCCTGCAAGATGGAAACAGAAAAAAAAGAGCAGGTCAGCAAGTCCACTACCACAGCACCCACAGCAGCCAACCTCAAGGCCAGACTCTCAGAGCTGGGGCTGGATGACCTCGACATCCAGTCAAAAGCGAAGCTTGTTGAGCTAGTTGAACAGTTCGAAGACATCTTCTCCAGGCACCCGCTTGACTGCGGTGAAGCTAAAGGGTTTGTTCACCGAATCCATCTGACAGATGACCGGCCATTTCGCATGCCATACAGGAGAGTGCCTCCGGCCCATTATCAACAGTTGCGGCAGGTACTGACAGACATGGAGGAGAAGGGCATCATCCGTAAATCCATCAGCGAATATGCATCTCCTCTCGTCATGGTCTGGAAGAAGGATGGAGGACTACGGATCTGCACGGAATTCAGGTGGCTTACGAACCCTGAAGGACGCTCACCCGCTTCCTCACCAAGCAGACTGCCTTGCGGCCCTTGGAGGCAATGCATTCTTCAGCACCATGGACCTGACCTCCGGGTTTTACAACATCCCCATGTGCGAAGAGGACAGAAAGTACACAGCCTTTACTACACCTGTTGGCTTGTACGAATACAACAGGATGCCCCAAGGACTCTGCAACAGTCCAGCTTCGTTCATGCGAATGATGTTGAACATCTTTGGTGAGCTTAACTTCACAAGTCTACTGTGCTACTTAGACGACCTTCTCGTGTTCGCCCCCACTGAAGAAGTTGCTCTTAACAGGCTCCAGGTCGTCTTTCAAAAGTTGAGGGAGAACAATCTCAAGCTGAGTCCAAAGAAGTGTCACCTGATGCAGGGCACAGTCAAGTTTCTTGGACATGTAATCGACCAGAACGGTGTGGCTGTGGACCCTGCAAAAGTGAGTGTGATTTCAGACATGCCGAAAGAGGCTCTGATGGAAGAGGATGGGTGCACTCCCTCAGTGAGGAAGGTGAAGTCCTTCCTGGGCATGGTCTTATTCTATCAGAGTTTCATCCCAAGGTGCTCAGCCATTGCTAAACCCTTATTCGCTCTGACTGCGGGCCAGAAGAGGAGAGGGCGGTCTGGCAAGGCTGGAGGAGGCGCTGGCCTGTTCAGGAAGCTGACCGCTGATGACTGGAGCCCTGCTTGTGAGGAGGCCTTTTATAAGCTCAAAGAGGAACTCATCAATTGTGCAGTGCTGGCTCACCCTGATTTTTCAAGACCTTTCATTCTGTCTGTGGATGCATCTCTAGATGGGTTGGGCGCAGTTTTGTCCCAGGTGCCTGCTGGAGAAAATAAGGCACGTCCCATAGCTTTTGCTAGCAAGACCCTTAGCAAATCGCAACAGAGATACCCCGCCCATCGCCTTGAGTTCATGGCTCTAAAGTGGAGCATCACAGAGAAATTCAGCCATTGGTTGAAAGGACATGACTTCACGGTGTGGACCGATAACAACCCGCTCACCCACATCTTGACCAAGCCCAAGCTTGATGCTTATGAACAGAGATGGGTGGCCAAGTTGTCATCTTACAACTTTGATTTGAAGTACATCCCAGGTCCAAGAAATGTTGTAGCCGATGCTCTCAGTCGTGATCCTTTCACCTCTTCCATAAGTGGACGTCTCATCCAAGAGCCTTATGACAGTTTGGTGCATGAAGCTGAGGGTGCAGAGGCTAACACGGTGCAAGATGTTTTCAGAGCTGGCATCCAACACCTTCAAATGATCCAGCAACACGACCCCACCTTGGTGACATCGGGTTCCTGCAGCTCATCTGAAATCAAGGCTGCTTTCCTGTGTCATAATGATTGGGAGAGTCAAGTAGAGACAAGAGCCTCACATCTTGTTCATCAGGTCCAACAGCTGCAACCTGCGGGTCAAGACACCTTGCCTTCACTTACCTTACATGAGCTCGAGGACCATCAGCTTCGAGATCCCACCATCTCCGGTGTTTTGCCCTTTGTAGTTCGAAAAAGACGTCCATCCCGACGAGAGAGGCATGGTATGGGAGCGAAATCACTGGCTCTGCTGAAACACTGGGGCAAGCTTAAGGTGCAAGGTGGCATTATGTACAGGGAGACAAGAGATCCTGCGAGCAAGATAAAGAGGCTGCAGTTGGTGTTGCCAACGGACTTGCGGAAGAGAGCATTAGAGGGAGTTCACGATTTGGCAGGACACCAAGGACAAGCCAGAACTCTTCACTTAGCGAGGCAAAGGTTCTTCTGGCCAAATATGGAGAGGGACGTGAAGAACTATGTGCGGTGTTGCGAGAGGTGTGTGCTTGCTAAGACTCCTGAGCCTTCAGCCAGAGCCCCGTTGGAGAGCATAAAAACCACCAGCCCTATGGAGCTCGTCTGCATCGACTTTTGGACGGCTGAGGACAGGAACAAAAACTCTGTGGACGTGTTAGTGGTGACTGATCACTTCACAAAGATGGCTCACGCCTTTCCCTGCCGAAACCAGACTGCCAAGCAGATTGCTAAACAGCTTTGGGACCGGGTTTTCTGTGTCTACGGGTTCCCTCAACGTATTCACTCGGACCAGGGCCCCAGTTTTGAAAGTGAACTTGTGTCTGAGCTGCTGCAATTGTCTGGTGTTGCCAAATCGCATACCACTGCTTATCACCCCATGGGCAACGGTGGCACGGAGCGGTTTAACAGAACCCTCGGCAACATGTTGCGAGCCCTCCCTCTTGGTGCTAAGAACAACTGGCCACAGCAGATCCACACATTAACCTTTGCCTACAACGCAACTGTGCACGAGACTACTGGTTATGCACCCTTCCACTTAATGTTTGGACGAGTCCCGAGGCTCCCAGTTGACATTGTGTTCAGATCTGTGCTACATGATCCTGTGGTGACAGATTTCAGCAGCTACTCCAAGACTCTTCTGTCATATCTCGCTGAGGCTGCCAAAATTGCTCAGCAGCATGCAACCAAAGAGCAAGAACATCAAGCTTGTCAGTATAACAGGAGAGTGAAAGGAGTTGCTCTCCACATTGGGGATCGGGTGCTCCTTGCCAATAAGGGAGAGCGCGGCAAGAAAAAGCTGGCAGATAGATGGGAACCTGTTGTGTACACAGTGGTTGAGGCAAATCCCAAGACCCACATATACAAGATCAGTGATGTTTCAGGCCACTGCAAGGTTGTGCACAGAATTCTCCCTGTTCAGGATACACTGGAGAGTCAGTCTTTGGACACCTCCTCTGATGCTGAGGGCTGCAGTGGCGATGATGAAGCAGATGAGCTTAACAGCTTCGAAAGAGAGTCCTCTCAGGCACGGACATCCTCGTGGGTTCAGTCTGAAATGGATCAAGGGGATGATGGTGATTCTGTGGCAGATGAGCTCGCTTCACTAGTCTCGGCCAGTGCTGATGCTCTATGGGATGGTGTTGACAAGCCGGACTCGCCTGATCCACAGGTCAGCACAGACTCAGACTCACCTGATCCACGGGTCAGCACAGCCTCAGACTCGCCTGATCCACAGGTCAGCACGGCCCCAACCCCAGTGGTTTCCCCTGCTGGTTCTAGAGAGGATATATCTGCACTGACTTTTGACCCTGACATGCATCAGTCTTTGAGTAATGACCATCAACATACTGATACACAGCCTGACCTGACCAGATGTAATACTGACCGAGTTACAGTCCCGGGGAGGGTGGTCACTAGAGCTGGGAGAGTAGTGAGGTCAGTTAATAGACTCATTGAGAACATGGTCCAGAGACCTGTAACGTGGCGTAGGTTATTGCCACAGAAGGCGTTGTCTGTAGCATGAAAAGGAGTTAAAGGGTGCTTGACTTTGTATATTGGATGTATAGTTTGATTAAGACACTAAAAAACAAATGGCTGCTAAGGGACCGTGTGTAAAGAGGTGTAGACTGCACCTTTAAATTCCTGAGGGGTTAGAGGCCTGATCAACCTTCTAACTGCCTTTGATCTGTGTTACAGATAGTTTTTCAACTGACCTAAGAAATGTAATCTTTTGGTTTACTGGTCCAGAGAATGAGGAAAATGTTTTAGTGTCCTTGTACATCCTTCATTTTGAAGTGCCTTTGTGACCCTGTGTGATTTTGGTGAAATTCGGCAGGGGGGAATGTAACAGTTGGATATTTACTTTTATATAATTTCACCAAAATATTCAGATATTATTTCATTTTTCACACCGTTAAGGTTTTTCTCTTCTGCCTGTCTGTTTTGGGGACCTGCGTGTGTGTGCGTAGGGGAGGGGCTATGATGGGGAGTCTTGAGGGTCCGCGCATGCGTGTTCTGGTCAGAGTCTAACTGGAACATGTCTGCAGGTAGGACGTGTGGAAGTTTCTCACACGCTAAAATGAGAAATATGTTGTTATATAAGACTGTTGCTTAGCGGGGTCGGTGCGGTTCATGTCGGGATGTTGTTGGGAGTGTTTTACATGGTTAACTTCATTGTGTGTGTGAGAAATGTGACTCTGAAGCAGTCTTTCAATGTTGCTAGATAGCATTAGCTTCTGCTAATGTTTACATTACACGCTTCATTAGCCGAAAGCTGATTCACAGCGGGTTTTTTTTGTTTTGTTGTGTATGTGACTCGTTCCCTTTCTCCTCGGCAGAAGTGTCATCAGCCTCCTCATGTACACCGCTCAAGTCTCTTCTGTATGTTTATTTGTGACAGGTATGGAGATGGTTAATTGTGTTTGTTATATGTCCACTGGTTAATAAGTGGCTAAGATGTTATTTACATGTGAAATGAATGAGTGAGGGTCCTTTGAGATTAATTTGTCATTTTATTTTATTTAATATAATATTTTGAGAGATATTTTTTTTATTTTACATATTATTTTCTGGCTGTTTTGAGGAAAAACACTATTACTCTATTTGAGTAAGAGAGTAAATGTGAAAATGCAGAGTCTAACTGGAACATGTCTGCAGAAGTGTCGTCAGCCTCCTCATGTACACCGCACAAGTCTCTTCTGTATGTTTATTTGTGACAGACCGAGTAAAGAGAGTGTCAGACCCCTCCAGCCCATTTCCCTGGCCTATTCTTTCACAACACATCGCAGAGTACTGGCAGAGAGATTCCTACATGGGTTACATTTACAATGACAATAAGTGAAGTTAGGAATGAAAACGTGAAATTAAAAAAGCCTGTTGAGACAACTCTCTCCAGTGGAGAGGGAAAGACTCTGCAATATATTTGCAGTGAGGCAAAATTGGAGTATTCCCTGGGAAGATGCCACAGTGCAGACCTTCTTCCAAGGTGTTGAGGTGTCTTTGCAATGACAATAAGCAAAGTTATGAATGAAAAAGTGAAATTCAAAAAGCCTATTGAGACACCTCTCTCCAGTGGACAGAGAAAAACTCTCCAATATCTTTGCAGTGAGCCTAAATTGGATTATTCCCTGGGAAGATGCCACAGTGGAGACCTTCTTCAAAGGTGTTGTGGTGTCTTTAAAATGACAAAAACGCAAAAATAAAAGAAAACGTGAAATTCAAAAAGCCTGTTGAGACACCTCTCTCCAGTGGACATGGAAACACTCTGCAATATATCTGCAGTGAGGCAAAATTGGTGTATTCCCCGGGAAGATGCCACAGTGGAGACCTTCTTCCAAGGTGTTGTGGCGTCTTTACAATGACAATAACGGAAAAATAAATGAAAACGTGAAATTCAAAAAACCTGTTGAGACACCTCTCTCCAGTGGACAGGGAAAAACTCTGCAATATATTTGCAGGGAGGCAAAATTGGATTATTCCCTGGGAAGATGCCACAGTGGAGACCTTCTTCCAAGGTGTTGTGGTGTCTTTACAATGACAATAACCGAAAAATGAAAGAAAACGTGAAATTCAAAAAGCCTGTTGAGACACCTTTCTCCAGTGGACAGGGAAAAACTCTGCAATATATCTGCAGTGAGGCAACATTGGTGTATTCCCTGGGAAGATGCCACAGTGGAGACATTCTTCCAAGGTGTTGTGGTGTCTTTACAATGACAATAAGCAATGTTATGAATGAAAAAGTGAAATTCAAAAAGCCTGTTGAGACACCTCTCTCCAGTGGACAGGGAAAATCTCTCCAATATCTTTGCAGTGAGCCTAAATTGGAGTATTCCCTGGGAAGATGCCACAGTGGAGAATTCTTCCAAGGTGTTGTGGCGTCTTTACAATGACAATAACAGAAAAATAACTGAATAAGTGAAATTCAAAAAGACTGTTGTGACACCTCTCTCCAGTGGACATGGAAAAACTCTCCAATATATTTGCAGTGAGGCAGAATTGGAGTATTCCCTGGGAAGATGCCACAGTGGAGACCTTCTTCCAAGGTGTTGTGGTGTCTTTACAATGACAATAAGCAAAGTTATGAATGAAAAAGTGAAATTCAAAAAGCCTGTTGAGACACCTCTCTCCAGTGGACAGGGAAAAACTCTCCAATATCTTTGCAGTGAGCCTAAATTGGAGTATTCCCTGGGAAGATGCCACAGTGGAGACCTTCTTCCAAGGTGTTGTGGTGTCTTTACAATGACAATAAGCAAAGTTATGAATGAAAAAGTGAAATTCAAAAAGCCTGTTGAGACACCTCTCTCCAGTGGACAGGGAAAAACTCTCCAATATCTTTGCAGTGAGCCTAAATTGGAGTATTCCCTGGGAAGATGCCACAGTGGAGAATTCTTCCAAGGTGTTGTGGCGTCTTTACAATGACAATAACGGAAAAATAAATCAATAAGTGAAATTCAAAAAGCCTGTTGAGACACCTCTCTCCAGTGGACAGGGAAAAACTCTCCAATATCTTTGCAGTAAGCATAAATTGGAGTATTCCCTGGGAAGATGCCACAGTGGAGACCTTCTTCCAAGGTGTTGTGGTGGATTTACAATGAGAATAAGTGAATTTAGGTATGAAAACCTGAAATTCAAAAAGCCTGCAGAGACACCTTTGTCCAGTGGACAGGGAAAAACTCTCCAATATATCTGCAGTGAGGCAAAATTGTTGTATTCCCTGGTAAGATGCCACAGTGGAGACCTTCTTCCAAGGCGTTGTGGTGTCTTTACAATGACAATAACGGAAAAATAAATCAATAAGTGAAATTCAAAAAGCCTGTTGAGACACCTCTCTCCAGTGGACAGGGAAAAACTCTGCAATATATCTACAGTGAGGCAAAATTGGAGTATTCCCTGGGAAGATGCCACAGTGGAGACCTTCTTCCAAGGTGTTGTGGTGTCATTACAATGACAATAAGCAAAGTTCTGAATGAAAAAGTGACATTCAAAAAGCCTGTTGAGACACCTTTCTCCAGTGGACAGGGAAAAACTCTCCAATATATTTGCAGTTAGCCTGAATTGGAGTATTCCCTGGGAAGATGCCAAAGTGGAGACCTTCTTCCAAGGTGTTGTGGTGTCTTTACAATGAGAATAAGCAATGTTATGAATGAAAAAGTGAAATTCAAAAAGCCTGTTGAGACACCTCTCTCCAGTGGACAGGGAAAAACTCTGCAATATATCTGCAGTGAGGCAAAATTGGAGTACTCCCTGGGAAGATGCCACAGTGGAGACCTTCTTCCAAGGTGTTGTGGTGTCTTTACAATGACAATAAGCAAAGTTATGAATGAAAAAGTGAAATTCAAAAAGCCTGTTGAGACATCTCTCTCCAGTGGACAGGGAAAAACTCTCCAATATCTTTGCAGTGAGCCTAAATTGGAGTATTCCCTGGGAAGATGCCACAGTGGAGAATTCTTCCAAGGTGTTGTGGCGTCTTTACAATGACAATAACGGAAAAAGAAATCAATAAGTGAAATTCAAAAAGCCTGTTGAGACACCTCTCTCCAGTGGACAGGGAAAAACTCTCCAATATCTTTGCAGTAAGCCTAAATTGGAGTATTCCCTGGGAAGATGCCACAGTGGAGAC
This sequence comes from Cephalopholis sonnerati, assembly GCA_019142605.1. NCBI lineage: Eukaryota > Metazoa > Chordata > Actinopteri > Perciformes > Serranidae > Cephalopholis > Cephalopholis sonnerati. Next base: position 34,697,859 of record JAGQAX010000018.1, read on the forward strand.
CTTCTTCCAAGGCATTCTGGTGGATTTACAATGAGAATAAGTGAAGTTAGGTATGAAAACCTGAAATTCAAAAAGCCTGTAGAGACACCTTTGTCCAGTGGACAGGGAAAAACTCTCCAATATATCTGCAGTGAGGCAAAATTGTTGTATTCCCTGGGAAGATGCCACAGTGGAGACCTTCTTCCAAGGTGTTGTGGTGTCTTTACAATAACAAAAAGCAAAGTTATGAATGAAAAAGTGAAATTCAAAAATCCTGTTGAGACACCTTTATCCAGTGGACAGGGAAAATCTCTCCAATATCTTTGCAATGGGCCTAAATTGGAGTATTCCCTGGGAATATGCCACAGTGGGGACCTTCTTCCATGGTGTTGTGGCGTCTTTACAATGACAATTACGGAAAAAAATTAATGAATAAGTGAAATTCAAAAAGCCTGTTGAGACACCTTTCTCCAGTGGACAGGGAAAAACTCTGCAATATATCTGCAGTGAGGCAAAATTGGTGTATTCCCTGGGAAGATGCCACAGTGGAGACCTTCTTCCAAGGTGTTGTGGTGTCTTTACAATAACAAAAAGCAAAGTTATGAATGAAAAAGTGAAATTCAAAAATCCTGTTGAGACACCTTTGTCCAGTGGACAGGGAAAATCTCTCCAATATCTTTGCAATGGGCCTAAATTGGAGTATTCCCTGGGAATATGCCACAGTGGGGACCTTCTTCCATGGTGTTGTGGCGTCTTTACAATGACAATTACGGAAAAAAATTAATGAATAAGTGAAATTCAAAAAGCCTGTTGAGACACCTTTCTCCAGTGGACAGGGAAAAACTCTGCAATATATCTGCAGTGAGGCAAAATTGGTGTATTCCCTGGGAAGATGCCACAGTGGAGACCTTCTTCCAAGGTGTTGTGGTGTCTTTACAATGAGAATAAGCAATGTTATTAATAAAAAAGTGAAAATCAAAAAGCCTGTTGAGACAACTCTCTCCAGTGGACAGGGGAAAACTCTGCAATATGTTTGTAGTGAGGCAAAATTGGAGTATTCCCTGGGAAGATGCCACAGTGGAGACCTTCTTCCAAGGTGTTGTGGTGTCTTTGCAATGACAATAAGCAAAGTTATGAATGAAAAAGTGAAATTCAAAAAGCCTGTTGAGACATCTGTCTCCAGTGGACAGGGAAAAACTCTCCAATATCTTTGCAATGGGCCTAAATTGGAGTATTGCCTGGGAAGATGCCACAGTGGAGACCTTCTTCCAAGGTGTTGTGGCATCTTCACAATGACAATAACGGAAAAATAAATTAATAAGTGAAATTCAAAAAGCCTGTTGAGACACCTCTGTCCAGTGGACAGGGAAAAACTCTGCAATATATTTGCAGTGAGGCAAAATTGGAGTATTCCCTGGTAAGACGCCACAGTGGAGACCTTCTTCAAAGGTGTTGTGTTGTCTTTACAATGACAATAAGCGAAGTTATGAATGAACAAGTGAAATTCAAAAAGCCTGTTGAGACACCTCTCTCCAGTGGACAGGGAAAAACTCTCTGATATATTTGCAGTGAGGCAAAATTGTTGTATTCCCTGGGAAGATGCCACAGTAGAGAATTCTTCCAAGGTGTTCTGGTGTCTTTTCAATGACAATAAGAGAAGTTATGAATGAAAAAGTTGATTTCTAAAGGCCTGTTTAGACACTTCTCACCAGTGGACAGGGAAAGACTTCCAAAAACACTTGCAATGAGGTAAAATTGGAGTATTTCCTGGGAAGAAAATACGGGAGAGAACACACCCCGCCCCCAACACACACACACATGCGCACACGCACACAGACTAAATTTTTAAATCAACAGGCTACTTTTTCCTGTGATACAATTGGGCTGTCACATTCATATCTGTGGTTTCATAAGCACCTAAATGTAAAATTTACTCAAGTATTCAGCACTGTAAATGTTTTGCACACAAAACATTTCTATTTTGTGAAATTGGCAAATCAACAGCCTAATAAGTCCCCCTCTGAAATTAACTTCTTTTTTATTGCAGAGAAAATTACTTGTATTTAGCCCTCCTCATTACATATTTAAATGGACTGCCTAAGAGGATGAGGAGAAGAGGGAGCAATTTTGAAAAGCAAAACTCAGACTAGTGGCCTTCAGGGCAGACACCATCACTGAAATAAATCCCAGAGAGCAATACTGCCCTGCAATACAGTAGCAGACAACATATGATATACCTTTCAGCACGTCGTTCCCTACCTTTTTGAAGTTGTGTGCAGGATATTCCAGCAATTAAGGCCCTATATCGACTTTCCGGCACAGGCAAGACTCCACAAGCACAGCTGGTGAGCAGAGTTGATGACCATTTTGAAGCGATTTGAAGTTTCCTCCTGTCTGACTACTTTTTGTATCACTGGCTATCTTTATTTGCTGTGTTTTTAATGACAATAACATTTTCTATGCTCAAAAAAAAAACTAAGCTGCCACAGCTTTACAAAATCTAACTAAATAAGTCAACAAAAACTAGTCACGTCAGTTTTTTTTTTCTTGACAGTAACATTCTACTACTACTAAAAGTCTATCATGTTTAACAAAATGATCTCATAGACAAACATACTTACCTCAGAGAGACACAACACGACTACAATGACATACATTGTCTTCAAAGAGACACTAAATGACCTCAAGGAGTCACAAAATGACTAAAATGACATAAGTTGACTTCAAAGTGACACAAAATAACCTCAAAAAGGACTAAATGACTACAAACATCACAAAATAAACTTAAAAAGAAAAGTATCTCAGCATGACACAAAACCACTTAGAAAGACACAACATGACTTCAAATAGACACAAAAGTATCCCTAAGAGACTAAAAATTACCTTCGAGATGAAAACTAACTACAATTATACAATATGACCTAAAAGAGACACAAAATGACTGAAACAACATCAATTGAGCCTTAAAGGGGGGGTCTGAAATCATTTAAAATAACGGTCACCCAAGCTAGATTTAGAAAGTCCTCAATCAAAAAGGTCCTGCCCTCTTCCCCAAGGAGTCACGTCTCCAAAGAACACGAACGCGCATTGCTTGTTCAGAGGTGCGTGAGCGAACGAGGACAGTGCACAGACTCAAGTGCCATTGCCAAGCTACTGAACGCTTAGTAGAATCGAATAAAAATGTTGTCTTACCTGTCCAGCAGAAAAATGGCGACCATTGCATCACTTGGAAGACCTTTCTGATCTTTAAATTGACGCCAATGTTAAAAAGCCACACAGATGCTGATCATGTTTTGGCTCTTTCGGCATCTGTCTTTTTTTTTTTAGCAGTAGCTCTTTCGTATACCAATTTCCTTTTTCGATTAGACCTAACGGCTGGTGTTGGTGCCTTCTCTGCCATCTTATATGAACTGGTTCACAGAACTTCACATTCAACATTCAGCTAGCTGGCTAGCTAGCTAGCTTATGTTATCTGTGTACTAGCTGAGAGCACAGTTAACTTGACGTTGCTGGAGGCTTGGGTCACACACATTAACTGTGTGCACTGCGCACGAAACAGTGCATGCAGAGAGGGAGGGGGAGGGGGAGGGGGAGGTGACAGTTTGATTGACCTATCACATGGTCAGGATGATTGGCTGGAGTTTTTAGAGCCCTACCTGTCCCACAGGTGACTGACATTTTTTATTTAAATATCACTGCATACAATTTAGTGACCGGGATTGGGTTGTGACATGGATTTCTAGTTATTTTGCAAAAATTACCTCAGAAAAGAATGCCATACTGTGCCTTTAAACAGACACAAAATTAGTTTTGAGAGACATTAAATGACCTCAAAGACACACAAAATGACATCAGAAACACAAAACGACTAAGATGAGATGTAAACAACAAAATAGAGGCAAAACCAGCACACACTCTGTGTGTCTGACCCTGTGTAGGAGAGGTGGTGGGGCCCTTTGCATGTCTGTGCCCAGGGGCCCATTGTCTCATAATCTGTCCATGTGGACATAGCTGTCTTTGACAGAGGGACATTTTTGCCAGATATTCAACAATATGCCAATTTTAAGCTCTCTTACTGAAGGAGAAAAAGCCAGCACCACATCAGAAAAATCTGTGTGCAGTTGATTCACACCTCTCTGTTGCTCTCACAGTATGATGACGTCATAATATTTAAATGAGGTTTGTGTAAAATACTCATAAATGAAAATTATCAGAAATATTGAGAAAATGGTTGAATAATCAGCATATTTAAATGATAAGGCTTCAATGCTTGTGTCACTGCTTGGAGGTTAAATATTGCCAATATCGGTCATATTTTGCCTACAGCAATACGTTTTGTCAAGTCTCAACGGTAAAATACACAGAAAACAACATGGGCTTCGAGAAAGTAAAAATGTCACGTCTACCGTGAGTGAGTCCGTTTGTCAGTGACAGCAGGTCGTAAGAAGAGGTCCAGGAGCAAAAGGTCTCAGTTTGTAGTGTGTTTTCCAGAGAAATCGTCGAGTGAAAGTTGAGTTGCTGCTTTTCTCTCCGATAGAAAGTTAGTTATGGTTCTAAAGTTTAAATCACATCAACATGATTCCCTTTGTGACAACATAGCAACCACGGAACCATCAGGTCCGTCCTAGCAACACGTCTGACCTCATGACGTCACATCAGCCAGTCCTCCACTGCAGGAACAATACTATCAGTTAGTTTGTGGCAATTTATTAAACCGGCAATTTATTTACTAATCACGCTACGGCTTTTTTCTAACGTGTGTGTGTGTGTGTTTCGTTTTCCGCTCTTTTCTGTATTCACCTGCAAAGTTTTCTCAATCAGCAGCCTTATTGAGAATCAGTTTACTCAGCCGGCTTTTGGTTCTTCTTGATGTGGATATCATCATGTGAATTAATCAAGGTGTATTCATTAAACGCTTTCTAGTCAGCTCGAGACTGTCATCGTCTGAAAATAGCAATCTTGCAATATTCATCATTATATAGAAATAAAATTATGAATTTTGGGGTTTCGCTCCCTCCCTCTTTCAGCGCGTTTCAATAAAGGCGCACTGCGCTTTTACGCACGAGTGTTGACACTGGAGGAGATCGGAGAGCCATGAAGACCGTCAGTGTGTGAGTGTTTTGCTGCCACCACTGCAAGAAGATGATCCTGGTGCCTGGTCTGTTGTTCTGTGTGAGGAGAAGCGGGTCGGTGCCTGGAGGAGGATGCGGTGGCTTCACTTTTGATGGAGACCTCCGCCACTTTGTCATGGCCACGAAAAGGTTTGACATCGCTAGAGAGCAGTAGCTGTACCAGCTGAGCCACCACCTGACTCTGGTCCACAGTCGGACCCAGAGAGAGTTTTACCGGGTTTACGACACAGATGAGTGAAACGCAACTTTCAGCATCAACATACTATCGCCGTTTATTGCGAATGAAACTGTGACCAGCTGCGCTGTGACGCAGGGCCGTAATCACCTATTTAACATTGGGGGGACCATTGTGAATCACCAGTTACCCCACAGGTGAAATTTTCTGGAAACTAAACAGGTACACTGACCATTTTACATTTTAAGGAGCCATCATATGATAATATTATGTTAAAGCACAGCGAGACCCCCTCGGTCCGTGTACAATCAATACAACACGGACCGAGGGGGTCCCGCTGTGCGTTAACGTAACATTATGCTTTAACATGTATCTTAAGGCTAACTCTTACGTTAGTGTCAGTTACACGGTGCAGTTATACCAACTAAGCAAGTTTCAGATAGGCCTAATTTGCTAACTAACTGGGCTACCACACACTTTAGTAAAACAAATCACTAATAATTCAATAAAGAGTCATGATTTACAACAAGTGGCTACACTTACAGGTGCACGATCGTCGGCCACCATGCTGCAAACTAGACCTCTTGACCATTGACCCGGGGCTCTGCATTGACCGCTTTCTGCTGCTACTTCCTCTTCTTCTCGTCCTTATTAATTTGGCGGTCGGCAAACAATGTAATTGTGCATTACTGCCACCCTCTGACACTAGGACGTTAAAACATACCCCACGTGGGGGTGGTAGCGGGACGCTCATGTGAATGGCTGAAGAGGAAGGAGACATCTGATTGGCTACCTATATCCCCTTGGTAGAAAAAATGCATTTGTGGATCGGGTCACGTCAGGGGAGTCTCAAAAATATTCACACACAAATGTGCAGAGGTTCACAAAATAAAAGCATTTGTATATGAATGTATCAACATCCACATATGTTTTGATGAAAATTGCAAATACGTTTTAAATACAATATATAAATAAATAAATTATATAAAAATACATATGTTTGTGGATTTTTATTGCACGTATTCAAAACAATAAATATTTGTGTGTGCTTCAGAAATACATTTGTGAAACTTTTTTGGTTATTTGTGGATTTTTTTTACATTTATATAAAATGCCAAATATATGTGTGTGCATTGAAAATATTTGTGTGGAGAGAGTCATTTATATATAAATCTTAAGATGTATTTGTGAATCCTTCTGTGTGCATTTATTAATATTGAGACTAATCTAACTCCATAAAATTGGTGTATTCTTTGGGAAGATGCCACATTGGAGACCTAGTTCCAAGGCGTTCTGGTGGCTTTACAATGACAATAAGTGAAGTTAGGAATAAAAACGTGAAATTCAAAAATCCTGTTGAGACACCTCTCTCCAGTGGACAGGGAAAATAGCTTCAAGATATTTGCAGTGAGGCAAAATTGGAGTATTCCCTGGGAAGATGCCACAGTGGAGACCTTCTTCCAAGGTGTTGTGGTGTCTTTACATTGACGATAAGCAAAGTTATGAATGAAAAAGTTAAATTCAAAAAGCCTTTTGAGACACCTCTCTCCAGTGGACAGGGAAAAACTCTGCAATATATTTGCAGTGAGCCTGAATTGGAGTATTCCCTGGAAAGATGCAGCAGTGGAGACCTTCTTTCAAGGTGTTGTGGTGTCTTTACAATGACCATAAGCAAAGTTATGAATGAAAAAGTTAAATTCAAAAAGCCTGTTGAGACACCTCTCTCCAGTGGACAGGGAAAAACTCTCCAATATCTTTCCAGTGAGCCTAAATTGGAGTATTCCCTGGGAAGATGTCACAGTGGAGACCTTCTTCAAAGGTGTTCTGGTGTCTTTACAATGATATTAAACAAAGTTATTAATGAAAAAGTGAAATTCAAAAAGCCTGTTGAGACAACTCTCTCCAGTGGACAGGGAAAAACTCTCCAATATATCTACAGTGAGGCAAAATTGGAGTATTCCCTGGGAAGAGGCCACAGTGGAGGGCTTCTTCAAAGGTGTTCTGGTGTCGTTACAATGACAATAACGGAAAAATAAAAGAAAACGTGAAATTCAAAAAGCCTGTTGAGACAACCCTCTCCAGTGGACAGGGATAAACTCTGCAATATATTTGCAGTGAGGCAAAATTGAAGTATTCCCTGGGAAGATGCCACAGTGGAGATCTTCTTCCAAGGTGTTGTGGTGTCTTTACAATGACAATAACGGAAAAATAAATGAATAAATGAAATTCAAAAAGCCTGTTGAGACACCTCTCTCCAGTGGACAGGGAAAAATTCTCTAATATATTTGCAGTGAGCCTAAATTGGAGTATTCCCTGTGAAGATGCCACAGTGGAGACATTCTTCCAAGGTGTTCTGGTGTTTTTACAATGACAATAAGCAAAGTTATGAATGAAAACGTGAAATTCAAAAAGCCTTTTGAGACAACTCTCTGCAGTGGACAGGGAAAAACTCTGCAATATATTTGCAGTGAGGCAAAATTGGAGTATTCCCTGGGAAGATGCTACAGTGGAGATCTTCTTCCAAGGTGTTCTGGTGTCTTTACAATGAAAATAAGTGAAGTTAGGAATGAAAACATGAAATTCAAAAAGCCTGTTGAGACACCTTTCTCCAGTGGACAGGGAAAAACGCTCCAATATATCTACAGTGAGGCAAAATTGGAGTATTCCCTGGGAAAATGCCACAGTGCAGACCTTCTTCCAAGGTGTTCTGGTGTCTTTACAATGACAATAAGCAAAGTTATGAATGAAAAAGTGAAATTCAAAAAGCCTGTTGAGACACCTCTCTCCAGTGGACAGGGAAAAACTCTGCAATATATTTACAGTGAAGCAAAATTGGAGTATTCCCTGGGAAGATGCCACAGTCGAGACCATCTTCCACGGTGTTGTGGCGTCCTTACAATGACAATAAGGAAAGATAAATGAACAAGTGCAATTCAAAAAGCCTGTTGAGACACCTGTCTCCAGTGGAAAGGGAAAAACGCTCAAATATATTTACAGTGAAGCAAAATTGGAGTATTCCCTGGGAAGATGCCACAGTGGAGACCTTCTTCCAAGGTGTTGTGGTATCTTTACAATGACAATAACAGAAAAATAAAGGAATAAATGAAATTCAAAAAGCCTGTTGAGACACCTCTCTCCAGTGGACAGGGAAAAACTCTCCAATATATTTGCAGTGAGGCAAAATTGGAGTATTCCCTGGGAAGATGCCACAGTGGAGACCTTCTTCCAAGGTGTTCTGGTGTCTTTACAGTGACGATAAGCAAAGTTATGAATGAAAAAGTTACATTCAAAAAGCCTGTTGAGACAGCTTTCTCCCGTGGACAGGGAATGATGCTCCAAGATATTTGCAGTGAGGCAAAATTGGAGTATTCCCTGGGAAGATGCCACAGTGCAGACCTTCTTCCAAGGTGTTCTGGTGTCATTACAATGACAATAAGCAAAGTTATGAATGAAAAAGTGAAATTCAAAAAGCCTGTTGAGACACCTCTCTCTAGTGGACAGGGGCAGTGAGGCCAATATGGAGTGTTCCCTGGGAAGATGCCACAGTGGAGACCTTCTTCCAAGGTGTTGTGGCATCTTTACAATGATAATAATGAAAAAATAAATGAATGAGTGAAATTCAAAAAGCCTGTTGAGACACCTCTCTCCAGTGGACAGGGAAAAACTCTGCAATATATTTACAGTGAAGCAAAATTGGAGTATTCCCTGGGAAGATGCCACAGTGGAGACCATCTTCCACGGTGTTGTGGCGTCTTTACGATGACAATAAGTGAAGCACAGACTTGACTGTGAAATCAGTAAGTGCTACTTGTTGGGGCAGTTTTAATTGACAAAAACACCTGAATGGATTAGAAGCCATATTTCCACTCTCAGATCACCTCAAATAGAGACACTGATGATTCTTGTCTTCATAAGTGCTTCACTTTGGGGTTGTCTTAGTTGTGAGTACTTCAACAGAAATGTCCCTGTGGAAAATAGGAATTTTCCATCGTTTTCACATGACCTGTTCAATGCTGGCATAATGTTGGCACCAACATTACCCAAACACGAGCATTGACTTGAGCAGGGCAGTAAGGGCTTCTTGTTGGGGTCGTGTTGCTGACCACTAATTCTCCAGATAAGCCATTCTACATTGTGTGATGCAAGTTGAAGAATACTGACATTATTTTTCAAGTCATTACTATTACCCTAACTTTAGCACAGACTTGACTGTGAAATCAGTAAGTGCTACTTGTTGGGGCAGTTTTAATTGACAAAAACACCTGAATGGTTTAGAAGCCATATTTCCACTCTCAGATCACCTCAAATAGAGACACTGATGATTCTTGTGTTCATAAGTGCTTCACTTTGGGGTTGTCTTAGTGGTGAGTACTTCAACAGAAATGTCCCTGTGGAAAATAGGAATTTTCCATCATTTTCACATGACCTGTTCAATGCTGGCATAATGTTGGCACCAACATTACCCAAACACAAGCACTGACTTGAGTTCTGAATGCAGTAAGTGCTTCTTGTTGGGGTAGTGTTGCTGACCACTAATTCTCCAGATAAGCCATTCTACATTGTGTGATGCAAGTTGAAGATACTGACATTATTTTTCAAGCCATTACTATTACCCTAATTTTAGCACAGACTTGACTGTGAAATCAGTAAGTGCTACTTGTTGGGGCAGTTTTAATTGACAAAAACACCTGAATGGATTAGAAGCCATATTTCCACTCTCAGATCACCTCAAATAGAGACACTGATGATTCTTGTGTTCCTAATTGCTTCACTTTTGGGCTGTCTTAGTTGTGAGTACTTCAACAGAAATGTCCCTGTGGAATTTTCCATCATTTTCACATAACCTGTTCAATGCTGGCATAATGTTGGCACCAACAGTACCCAAACACAAGCACTGACTTAAGCTCTGAATGGGGTTATGATGGTTGTCTGTACATACTGTACAAATAGTGCCATTGTTGTACAAAACTCAAGACCATTGAAACTTCATTTAAATGAAGGCGGGGTTGGATGGAGGTGGCTGCCATCAGTATTTAAGTAAGGCAAATCTCTGCAAGAGCCACCACTTCATCTGCTACTGCAACACAACACAGAAGATACTAGGAGGAAAGATTCTGGACTACGGATGAATGTTCACTGCAACTCTTTGATATGGCTGCAACTCCAGGATTGACTGAAGTTTGATTTCAGTAAGTGCTCATTTTGGGGGCGTTTGAGCAAGATATATGGTGAAGACTTTCACTGAAGGTAGTTATCATTGGAAACACATTGAGATGACTTCAAATAGAGACACTGATGATTCTTGCGTTCAAAAGTGCTTCACTTTAGGGTTGTCTTACTTGTGAATGCTTGATCATACATTTTACTGGACAACTCTAGAAGAAGTCACTTTACATCATGTTGAAATGGGTAATGAAATGCATAAAGTTGGCATTAACATTACCCAAACACAAGCACTGACTTGAGTTCTGAATGCAGTAAGTGCTTCTTGTTGGGGTAGTGTTGCTGACCACTAATTCTCCAGATAAGCCATTCAACACTGTGTGATGCAAGTTGAAGAATACTGACATTTTTTTCAAGTCATTACTATTACCCTAATTTTAGCACAGACTTGACTGTGAAATCAGTAAGTGCTACTTGTTGGGGCAGTTTTAATTGACAAAAACACCTGAATGAATTAGAAGCCATATTTCCACTCTCAGATCACCTCAAATAGAGACACTGATGATTCTTGTGTTCATAAGTGCTTCACTTTGGGGTTGTCTTAGTTGTGAGTACTTCAACAGAAATGTCCCTGTGGAAAATAGGAATTTTCCATCATTTTCACATGACCTGTTCAATGCTGGTATAACGGCACCAACATTACCCAAACACAAGCATTGACTTGAGTTCTGAATGCAGTAAGTGCTTCTTGTTGGGGTAGTGTTGCTGGCCACTAATTCTCCAGATAAGCCATTCTACACTGTGTGATGCAAGTTGAAGAATACTGACATTTTTTTCAAGTCATTACTATTACCCTAACATTAGCACAGACTTGACTGTGAAATCAGTAAGTGCTATCATGTTAATTATATTTCATTAGGCGGTAGAGCTGAAGTTCGTCAGGAGAAGTAATGTTACCATGTCTGGAGAAGTAATCCTGTCAGCTAGCAGCTAGCAATTTTAGCATTTATGCTAGCTTTACAGCTACCATCAGCTGAAAGAGTCGTCTCTTTTATAGCTTTATGTTAATGTTTGTTAAAGTAGAAGAAGTAAAAGCAACGCCTGGGTTACTGTCTGAACATATTGCAGGACGCTGCTCCTGTCATCTTTTTATCAATTTAGGTCCGGTCGGCCAAGGTCAATTGAAAAAAGTCCTTATGTGGTTTTAAACTTCCTTTAATGTTATATGTGCTTGTGTAGAATGTGGAACTCGTTTTGAAGTTACTGTTAAGTTTTACTGCAACAAGTTAATAACACTCACAAGCTTTCTGTAAAAAGAGGATTATCCTGCTGTTTAGATGGTGAATTGAATTAATTTCAGTGAATTCAGCTCAGTTTAGTAGATCTACATTGTCTGCAAGAGAATTAACCATGTGTTTGTTTTCTTCTGTCTAACAACTCTAGGTGTGATCCACCCCATTAACCTCCACCTGTACTTTCTTTATAAGGATAAACTGTCTTCAAGTAAGTTTTGCTTTTCTGTTTTTAATCTTGTTCTCTCAGTGAACATGGTTTATCATAAAACGTGAGTCTTTCTCTCTCTCACACACACACACACTCTCTACCCCTGATAGAAATGCCAGGCCAGGGATCCACGTTGAGGGAGTGTGTGGCCTGCAAGGCACAGCTTAATGTGGCCTGCAAAACCTGCAAGATGTGCAAAGCTGAGCAGCGACGAAAGTTGAGGCTCAAGAAGAAAATTGAAAATTTTGAGAAGAAGCGGGAGAGCTGGATCAATATCCACATTACAAATAGGACTGCCTCACATATTTGCCATGAAGGTTACATATTGGTACGTTATCCCTTATATTGTTTTAATTCTGTGCAGTTTCCAAATGTTGCTTTTTATATTAATATCTTTTATTGTTGTTGTGTGTGTGTGTGTGTGTGTGTGTGTGTGTGTGTGTGTGTGTGTGTGTGTGTGTGTGTGTGTGTGTGTGTGTGTTTGTGCCCTTTGTAGCTCGAAAAATTGCAGGCCCTTGGAGTAAGGGCTGTTTTGTTTGTGTCAAAGCCTGGGAGGAAACCTGGTTCTTGGGTTTCAGAGGTTTTGGCACCACGTTGCCAGCTCTCAGAAGGCTCAACCACATGTCTGGAGAGGATGAAGAGCCTGTATGACATTGTTATTCGAGGTAAGAATGTCTTATTTATTAAAAGAGGGATCAAGTGTGAACTCTGATGTGGATGTAGGAAGAGAATTTTTTTTACAAACACATAAATAGACTACCTTTTTCTCTCACTCATTGCATTTGAATTGAACTGAAGGCAACACTATAAATCGGTGCTTGGTCCCATGCTCTCAGCGGCTGAATGATATGAAATACAATTGCAAAAAGGGTTATCTGTGTATTGGATTATGAGAAAACAAAACAGATTATTGTGAACCATTTTTAACATTTATAAAAACAAATCCTAAAAGTTATGTATGATTTGTTTCCCTCGTGCAACAACAAATTAAATTCTGCTTGAAAAATTAACTCCCGGGCTACTTTAAATCATCATGTACAAAGAAAAATGAAGGGGAGTAATTGCATACATAAAAGTATTACATATTTATTGTTCATATCATAAAGGTAAGACTGGAGCTGCCCCTAAAAAAATAGTAATTCAAGTTATTTGTCAAGAAGTCAACTTTTCGTCAGTCAGATCTTGGTACTCTTGTATTTAACTGCATTCATTATACACAGGGCAATACAGGAGCACAAATGGGACACAAATGTGGCACAACACCTCAGCCACAACATGTCTCTCGCAGAGAGTGGCCATTATAATTAGCTATAGCTGCTCCACTGAACATGGCAGACGTGTGTGCCCGTGCAGCTATCGCACGGCTCATCTCTATTTTTTACATGGCATTTCTATTTTTCCCTCTTGAACAGCTATGCTGCCCTCAAACAAGTAAAAACCAGCTGCATCTGTCAAAACCCAACATTCACACAACAAAGTCGAGTATCTGTCATCTGTCCCTCTTTAAATTTATTTGTTTGTTTGTTTGTTTGTTTGTTTGTTTAACAGGGACAGTGCAGAGCTACTTAGCCACACCAGAGTTAGCAGTAAGCTAATTTTCGTCTGTAGTCCCTGGGGAGGAAACAGGGGATAATTTCTCTGCTATAAGACACTATTAAGTAAAAATAAAACATATTCATGACACAGCAGCTTCAGTAATAACAACAGCAAGAGAACGCAACTTCAAGTCATTGCAACAATAATAATAATCTCCTCAGAAAACACAGCCGGCATACAACAAAGACAGTCTGTGTAGCTGGTAAAAATCTCTGCTCTGCTCTGCTCTTCCTATGTGATGCGTCACATCGAAGCCCCATGTATTTCAGTCAGTGAAATCGGCTAAACCACTTTTGAACCAGGCAGTGGTCAGTGGTACAACCTTCTCTACTGCTGTCCACTGTCATTGGCTGTCAGCTGACAGCAGCCTGGCAGAAGTGACACTTTTTGGTGCACTTTTATAACTTAAGTATGAACGGGATACACACTTTTAGTTTCTGACTGCGTGTAAAATCTGAGTTTTTGATATCACAAATGACAAACAAATGCAGTAAAACTTGAGTCTTACAGGTAAATCATGAGACTCATTTAGGCTGATAAGCTAGTGTGGCCCTAAACTGAAGACAAACAAACAAAGATTCCAGTCCTCATGCTGAACGGCCTTTATTGTACACTGTGTTTATGACATTAACTGTGTATTAACTGTAGAAAACAACTGTAATTAACCCTGACATCACAGCTAGGAGTGCATACAATGAATTATGTGAATGTATGTCACAGAATACTACTACTGCGTTAGCAGCATAGTTTAGTGAACGCTGATGCCAGTACAACACATTCAAATTGTATAGTGAGGAAATTAGCCATGCTGTAATTTAATGATACAGTTTCAGTAAAAAAAGTATAGTAGACTATCTCATCTTCACATCTTCATCATGTGACACCATCTTGGGAACAGTCTCATGTTAAATAAGTTCTGCTTTGTAAAAGTAGTTTGGTAGAACAATCAATCAACTACAGTCAGTAGACACATCTGTTTCTATTAATGAATTGTACAAATTTGCAATGCACTAGTGTAATAAATAGATCACATTACTGTTAATTTTATGTTTGTAATATAATTTAAATAGAAATTTCCAACAAAAACAGTCAGACTGCACAACCATGCCAATTATTTTTAATGGGTTAGCTGGATATATAAAGGATTATTTTTGTGAAGTCTGCACTTGCTTGAATTGACATAGTTGAAACATGTTATTTAATTACATGAATTTGCTTTAGTTGGAATACAGTGAGAAGGGCATTGTTCAATATGATGAGGCAGCTTTATACTGGTATCTACAGACATCAAGAAATTAATGCTTTTTACATCAAGGTAATTATTTCATAATAATTGTGATTGCTTATAAAGCACTTGTTTTTGGACTAAAAGTTCTTTTTGAGTAAACTTGAAAGTCAAAATCAGCAACATTGTTTATAAGCACACCATTCAAACTTTGCCCCTCCTCCCTGGCTCTATGAACAAGTGAGATTGAAAGAGGCATAAATTGTAATTTAGGTGAGCAAGCTTCAGTTGGAAGAAGTAAAGTAAATCAAAGAAACATTACATTATTTTCAAAATTGGTTCACAGCTGTTACATTCCAAAGCAGAAATATATAGGCCCATTGCCTGTCTGTGAATACAGACGACACAATCCTATATGCTGTTTGTGTCCACCCAAAAAGACTGATGTGTGATCTGACTGTTTGCCACCAAGTTCTGACCTCAGAATCTGTGCACTGTATATACTGGGGGCTAATCACTGCTAAAGAGGCTGAAGCCCAGAAATGTTCTGAGTGGGTCATAAGTGATGGTTTTGATGGATTCTGTTTGTATGACTCTATACATTGTTTTGTTTTTTTAGCAAATTATGCAATGTAACTTGAATTAGTGAAAGTATTTTTACTCTCAATAATTCACTTCTTTTCCAATGGAGGCTGGTTACCACAAGATGCCACAGGACAACTGGGTGAATCCTCATCTACCCCAGTTGATCCCCCAGCTGGACCAACAATGGCCTCACCAGACCCTCAGGTACCAGTGGCCCTTGATCCCCCAGCAGCCTCAGTGGCCCCAGTGACCACACCACCACCGACCACGCCACCACTGACCAGGCCACCACTGACCACACCACCACTGACCACACCACTGACCACGCCACCACTGACTACATCACCTCTGACCACGCCACCACTGACCACACCACCACTGAACACGGAAAAGGAAAGGTGTGTTTTACTGTTTGTAAATTTGATTTGACATTAATTTTTGTAAGTCTTCATGATGGCTGTATATGCATTTGTAAGGGGTTGTGGCCTTTTAGGCTTGGGCAATATATTAAAATGTATCTGTTTAACAACAGGTTTGAAATTTACTATGATTTGATGTCAAACTTCCTGTTTCAAATGTAACCAACATCTTGAGTCATTTGTAATTTAAAACAATTTCTTAACACACTTATATGATAAATAAAGTAGGGTTGCAACTAACAATTATTTTCATTATTGATTAATCTGTCAATTATTTCCTCAATCAATCATTTGTCGATCATGAAATCTCATAAAATGGTGAAAATCAGCTGATCAGTGTTTTCCAAAGTACAAGATGACATCCTCAAATGTCCTGTTTTGTTCACAACTCAAAGACATTCAGTTTACTGTTAGAAAGGAGTAAAGAAACCAGGAAATATTGACATATTAAGAAGCTGAATTCAGAATTTGTATGTTTTTTTTTATTTATCAAAAAAAGACTAGATTAATTTCATATTTGATTACCAATCAATTAATAGTTGCAGCTCTAACCTTAAATGCTTATGGTTTGAATGCTTCATATTTTATTGAGTGTATTATGTAGAGTGGGACCGATCTGGTCTTGGTCATGACTTGCTCTCAGTTTAGGTGGTCCTGAGCACAATAACCAATATTTTCCCCACGGCACTCATTCTGTGTGTTTGGCTGTTTTATACATTTCCCCAAATTCATACAGTAAGTGTGTCCAGTCCATAGACAGTGCCACTAACAAGTAATTTTGGAGCAGATTGTACACTGTACAAGTGCTCTGTTTTTTTCACAGTCAAATGAACTTTACTCTGGGTTGTGAGAAAGTGATCCACAGCTGCAAGACTGATTTACTTTGTTTTAAATTCATGGATTCAACTTCTGTCTTATTACTGATATATTTATCCTACATGTTTTGAGTACAGCAATTTACCAGCATTGCTTACAGATTTTATACCAGAATAACTACAAAAAGAAAACTGAGACTAAGTATAAACTATGTGATCTCAATAACCTCTTATCATTCTGTAAAGGCTTGTTTAATGTATTATTAAGCTTTATGATTTTAATGTTTTCCTTTCAGAATGCCCACATACAGTGTCAGGGAGCCAGGACTTTTACACTGTGAAGAGGGTTTCCAAATGCAAAGTTATGAAGGTTAATTATAATCCCACTCAAACACAGTCCCTGTCACAGTAATTCAGTCCCTTCTGCAATCAATAAATTCAAAATTATAAACTTTGTGTCAGTGAAAATAGTTTCAATAGTTCAAGTGTTCCCTTTTGGTAACAGGGCATATAAGGCCCTTTTGGACTATAAGAACTCAACTGTTAGAATACAAATTTGGCAATGACATAATTCCAGGTAAAGCTCCTGGAATCTGATTTAAGTTGATTTTAAACTGTGGGAGCAAAACTTAACAAATGTAAGTCTCAGATTCTTCTCATGTTAGAGAATGTTACAGTCAAAAAGGGCTGATATTCTTTGTTATTGCTGTAATTCTCCTGAAAAAGTATTCAAGACAGTGGTATGGCAAAGATTTGAAACTAAGAAAAGTCTCTCTATTTTAAAGGGCCACAAAATGAAGCTTGTGGAGTGGGAACCATGCAAACTCTGGTATGTATAACTTCTCAAGTGCTGCACATAGATAAATAGTGTGACAAGTACAAACTGTTTTGCCATGCCATATTTAAGGTACATTTCTATGGTTAAGTTTGTCTATAATGCTGTTTAATAGGTGCTCAATACATGCTCCTGACTGTTTAATATGCACAGCATAAAGTGCATGAGCCACCAGGACAGCTTCAGTGTGCCTTGTCATTGATTCAACAAGTCTCTTCCAAAAGATATTCCCTCATTTGTTATTTTGATGATGGTGATGGAGACTCCTATGGGTTTTCAACTGAGTTAAGATTTCATGAGTGCAAAGGCTATAGCATCATGACTTACATAATTTTCATCTTTATTAAACCATGCAGAGAGCCCTCCCGCTCTTTGTACTGGAGCATGGTCATCCTGGAGTGAACCACTCCCATACACTGGCAGTATTACATACACACCAATAACTGAGTTATGGCTAATACTGAGAAATATATTATGTCCAAACTACAAACTGCTGTAATAGCCTGCATTATGTGAAAGCCAAGGTCTCCTTGGGGAAATGTGACAAAAAAAGGAAAAATATTAAGCCACATAAGTTCACTCGATGATGATCCAGCCTTTTATGTAATTTGGGTTAAAAGATAAAATATGCTCCTCATTGCAAAACCTGGAACAGCTCTGACAAATCATCTGTTCCTCAGTTAAAAGCCATAAGTTCATCAATGTAGCAAACAGGCTTCTTTTATGAGTACAATACTATGATCACACAACGGTCACAACATCTTGTAACAGACTGAAGTCTGAGCATTTAAACTTCAAGAACAAACAAAATATTTGTCCTTTGCTGACTTCTGCTCCTTGAAATCTCCAGGGCAGACCAGGCCAACAAGCAGGAGAAGTGCCAGGTTTTTTTTATGGTGAAATGGATGATAATGGCCAGCTATGTTCTGTTCTGAAATCAGTGACTACTTTCATTTTGTTGACCTTATGTATTACATTAATTTAAATATTTGGAGCTTCAAAATAGATGGAGTTACATGGAGTGAGGAGAGAAAAGCAGATGAGGAATTACCTGGAGCATCGAGGCTTTTTTAAAATTTATTTTACCTTTATTTTACCAAGCAAGTCCTTAAGAAACAATTCTTATTTACAAATACTAATATACTTAAAAGATAAAGACTTTGAGTACATAAAGGACATTTATAGTGCTTTCCATTGTCAGTTTTAAATAAATACTGAAAAAGTATTACTGCTTTACTCAGTTTATAAGTGGATGGATGGTGTATGTCACATATGTTCTGTGTCAGCATGTGATCTTCATTCAGCAGATATATGGTCTGTGAGAAAATTGTGGAAATATTCCCTCTCTCTTTTATGATTTATGACTTTAAAAGACATAATGCAGTTTATTAGTGATCTCAAATGGTAATTAATTTAGTAATTAAGTTAGTGTACTTAATGTTAGTATACTGTTTGTAATTAAAGTCCACCACAATGCAGCTAATGGAAGCGGCAGCTACGGGAATCTTTATGTGATTCTTTACGTGTCTACATTCAGTTGTATAATCAAAACATTTTTTTCCTGTTTGTGTTACAGTGGAAAGAAGTGGCCATTGGAGTGGGTGCTGGATAAGGACACCTGTTAGTGCTTCCAGTTTCACTAGGTTCCCAATGCTGAAGGTGTAGAAGCACTGTTACATTTCAGATTTGT
This sequence comes from Cephalopholis sonnerati, assembly GCA_019142605.1. NCBI lineage: Eukaryota > Metazoa > Chordata > Actinopteri > Perciformes > Serranidae > Cephalopholis > Cephalopholis sonnerati. The sequence goes on from JAGQAX010000018.1 coordinate 34,716,976, forward strand.
ATTTTTTTATTTGTTTGTTATTCCTTCTTGTTACTGTTCCTTATGTTACTGTATAAACATAAACAAGACTGCCTGTTGGGCCTGGAGCTCTCCACAGCTGCTTGTGGCTGTATTTCATTTTAAACTTTGTATTGTTTATTACAACAGTTGTGTTTTGTTGCACACCATTTTTTGTCACTTGAAGATATATTAATGTTCATTGACACTATCTTCAATAAAAAAAACAAAAAACAAATGAAGTACCTTCTTCTTTAATATCATACTGTATTTATTGTATTTATTTCTCTACTTCACTATATCTACACCCAAGACAACATACAATTTATCTGAAAATTTGGTACAATGCATTAATACAAAAACATGTCTGCTTTTTAAAGAGTTGCATAACTACCATGTCTCTCTATATAGAAAAGTGACTCTCAACACTAATCACTTTTTTTGCTTAAAAATTCCATTTATGTTAAATAATGGAAAGGCCTTGGCTCACAGCACCTAAATTTCAAAATGACTGTTACCTGTTACACAACTTTATACAAAGCTATCTTTTTCAGAAAGTCTTGTAGATAGATTGTATCTTCATGTCATACATTTTTTAAGAACTAACAGTACAATAAAATGCAACATATAAAGTAAGGTGAGCAGATGTGCCTGTTACTTACTTTTACCTTCATCTCCACATGGCTGTGTTATTACCAGTTGTGTAGGGATTAATAAGATTATTTCTAATCAGATGACCCCAATCATATATATTTTTTCAGTAACAAGGTAAACTATTGGATTACATTTAGATTTAGATTTTTCACATAATGAAACTGTCATTAGTTCCGTTACTTCAGCACAGGGCTTTTGAAAGACATTGTGAATTTACATGTTGGCCTAGTGTGGTCAATGTTTGTCACAACCAGTCTGCCTACTGTTTGTCAGTCAGCAATCACAATTTTAAATGTTATTTATTACAATTTAATATGTGAATCCAATCATAGATCTGTCCTAATGATTTGGTTCATGTTCTACTTCTTATAGCAGCTGATCTGGCATATAGAATGTCAATAGTAGTCTACTTTTTAGAGAGAGTAATTACTACAGTTTTAGTATTAGAAATTGTTGAAAGTGATAAGTAACTTTGATTGTGATTACTAACTTACCAAACATGTATAACCAATGAGGTGACAAGAATTATATCAGGCTTGTATGTAAAGGTGTACTACTCTTGGAGATGATGCTATTGGAAGTGTAATATAATGGCCTCTTTATTGTAAATGATGTGATAATGTGGAGTAATTGGTGATTGTTAATAAATGTTTATATCACATAGCCATATGATCACAGCATAAACAGTCATAATTATAAATGGGTGTTCTGTAAAAGTAATAGTATGGTAGGATGGACACAGAAGTTTTGCAGTATTGAAGCTGAGGGCCAGGCAATTTATTTCTTTGAGCACTTAAGTTCTTTTAAAATACAACTTTATTGTCATAAAGGATCATAATTTTAATTTCTGATCAGTCTGAAACTTTTGTCTTGACATACAGTGCAACCGATAAGGATTTCTCGGTGTTAGGGTTAAGGTTTGTCAAAAATGTTTAATCATTTGGAAAAAAAAACATGCTCAAAACAGTACACAATGGCTGATTTGATTTCAGATAGGTCAAACAACATTATCATTTAGGAATTTGATCATTATGTCCTCAAAATCAAATGTTAATCAAGTTTTCTGCATTTCACCCTCCATGTCTCTCTGAAATGCATGCCTGACAGAAGGGATGGGGCCAAGGGGTGAAAATTAAAACTTTGTCATAGGATTAAACCAAACACATCACCAGAAAGGTTGTGATCAGGACAGTAATATACCAGTCTGAGGGCTCTAAGTAGCTCCTGCTTTGAGATACTGACCTTTGAACTTTGACTTCGGTGCATTTTGTAAGTCTTACAATTCAGCAACAGAATGGACTATAATCATAGGACCAACTGTTATACAAAGGTCTTGAATTCCTCTATCATGTGAGCTACAGTTTGGTATGATCGCCAATAGGGGGCATCTCAAAATATGGTAAAAACTGAATTTCACCAAATTATCATTACATTTTTTTTAATCTGCTCAAACAGCAGTGTTTCCCATCTGCCCAACCCCCCTGGTGCACTGTCAATTTTATATTCCAGGCCGCCACTTATGAGAAACAGTCATTTTCAAAACAAAACTACAATTCCCTATTGCAACGCATTACAAAGTGTCAGGAAAGTCTGTTAAATATGTAGTTCTTCCGGTTTGCAAACTGGGTTGTAAGCAATTAGGGTTGTAAAAAGTACTTAAGTGCCTACTAACTTCCAAACAGACATGCTAATGCAAAAGCATAATACTTGTTGTATGAATTCAGAGCAATAAACATTGCATTATGATTGTAATTATTACCCAAAAAGGGGTTTTGGGGAGGGTTGTGCTCGTTGCTAAGGTAACCGTTTTGCCATTGGCGCGTAGTTTGTACGCAGACACGGAAGTAATGGTTCAACAAATCCGCGAAACACCTTGTGAGTTATCATTGGAGCACAAACTATGATCTTTCTATATTCCTGCACACTCATTTTTTGTCCCTTAATCTATTCAGATTTCAATTACAGCGTTGGTACATTATAAAACATAATTATATAGTTCTTGGTACATAATGAAGGAACAAAGCATGTTAATCTCGCGAGAGATTCACAAATCAGGAGTTACCTTCTAGATATGAATGACTCCAGCCGCGCATCTTGTCTTATATAATAATAATAACACTAATAATAATAATTAATGTTATTATTATTATTAATGTTGTTATAATGATGCTGATAGTTGTTGCTGTTTTTTAATCATTATTTATTTGTGGCAACAATTAAAAATGATGGAATAATAAATTTGTGTTCTTGTGTGTTTTACTTAAATACTCTGAACATAAATAGATTACACTATTATTAAGATAAAAAATGATCAACAATCAGCAATTTCACATATTCATTTTATTTGGAAGAAAAGAGAAAAACAAAACACCTCAGCATCAACTAGTTTACATGCCCTGTAACAGTTTTATAGTTACTTGATGGCGTGGCAAATGAGTTCCTTTTGTTGGTACAACAAACAGCAGTAATGACAACCATAAACACTCAAGACTCAACTATGGATATTGATCATATGTCATGTTTTGGAAAGTATTTCATGTAGTGACGTATATAAATGGTTCATTCCAAAAATTAGTAACACTGTCACCATGAATGACATTATACTGGAGTATGATGAATGATGAGTATGACAGAACTTTAAAGAAATGCACAAGGAAAACATTTCAAGGAGGAATTATTAACATATTATAACATGCTGGTGGTTAACTGATGAGAATAGTTGGTTGACCAGTTTTAACTCTTTTTTTTTTTTTTTGCTTGTGCTTGTCTTTGTCACTGACAGACCCAGATTGTTTGTATACATGTGTAACAATATAATGGACAGGATTGTGGCAGAAATATACCCAATAGAGTAAGATACTTTTTTCAGAAACAGCTATTTTATTGCTCTTAACTAACCAGACTCCCTTTGCGAAGCTGTGTTTTTAGTCATTATTACCAGCTTCATTCTAACTAGAGAAAACAAAGTAAAACTCACTGAACACATCCACCAATCCTCAACTCTAGTTTTGAATCCTTATTTTTCATGGCATGAAGGGGCACGGAGGATGCGGGGCAGGTGACCCCCTGCAAAAGTGGAGATAAGCTCCGTGGCAAACTGGAATTTCTTACAACTGAACTAAAGGAGGACACACACTTCTGCTTTCTCTGACTGTGTGTAAAGCTTATGTTTTCACATCACAGGTGATAAAAAATGCATTATAATGTGAGACTTACTGGCAAAACATATTCATGTAGCTTGATAGAGGAGTTTAGTATGACAGACTGAAGACTGAGAAGCAGTGATTTACACTGCCTCAAAATCACTGTCATCTGAACTTTCATAATCAAATTCTTTATGGTCCTCCAGTATCTCCTTGGGTCCATCCTCCAGCAGACAACCAGCATTTGGTCCCAAAGCCTGGCTGTAACTTGAGCATACGACTTGGAACATTTCCTCCACCAAGCCTTTTCTGAAGGAGACATAGTAGCCCACGATGCCCCTCTTCACTAGAACTTCCTGGAAAGAAGTATGAAAGATATTACAATTATTTCCAATAAGTTTGTGCTATTCAGCTTGTCATAAACTCACTGTACTGACGAATGACAGATCATTTAGATTCTGCCACAACCAGAATCTGCAGTGGTAGTTGGTTACAAATACTTACTGTAGTATCCCCAAAACAAGCTGCAAGGAGATTAGCTTCTTACCACTGGCCCTGACAGAAGACATTTCTGATTTCTTTGTCCTGATGCTCTCAGCCAGACGTCTGAGGTAGGTGCAGTGCTGTCTCATCTCCCTCATCAGAATGACCTTTTCCTCTTCAAGCCGCACTTTTGACATGTATGTATCAAAAATCTTCTTCTTTGTGAGGATATTGTTGGAATCTGAAGTCACACAAAAAACATCCTGTCAACACAAGTTGAGTTTGAGCTGCAAGTTCTTAATAGCAGGCATCCCCGCAGAAGCCAAAATAAATGTAGTCTATGCTTTGGCAATACTATACACAAGAAAATCATGCCAATAAAATTAAAATAAACATTGTCATTACATCATTCTATTATCAACCGTGATACTAAAAAAGTATAGACCCAGACAGCATCAAAAATGCAACTAGTACAATTACACCAGTTTTTTAATTGACACTCAAACACACATCTGTACAAACATTACAGAAGAAATAGTGTAAAATGAAACTGTATATATACACAGCAGCATATACAGTGCATCATCAGTTTGTTTAATCATGCACACAGGCACACAAACAATTGGTTTAGAGAGAAATTGTTCCGTACCACTGCTGTGCACTTCCCATGGCCATATTAGATCTATGCCACTGTCTGGTCCTACCACAGAGAGTCTGCTCTCTACCTTCTCCACATCAATCCGCTCCTCATCTGGCACCTGCTCACTGTAGAGCTTGATCGTCTCCAGGAGTTTTTTCTTCTCTTCTCCCAATTTCCTTCGTCGCAAGTGTTGAATTTTGTTGCTGTCTATACAGCTGCAAACCACAGAAAACATAATGCACAAGTTTGTGTATGCAGATATCAGAAAGTTGCGTGTAATACTGTTATGAATAATACTTACAACTGAATTAACAATTAATGAATCAAAATGTAAATCTAATCACTGAAAAGGCATAATAAGCCTGTATCTGTAAAATTTAGAGGACATTTTATAACTAAAAACTTTCCCAATAATCTGCAAATTGTAAGTATAAAGTATAAATAAGAAAAACATTACATGCGTCAACATACCAGTCTGAGTATAAAGGCTGGCTTTTTTTGGATGTACACCAAGAAACATTTGTTCGATTGATTGCTGAAGGTCATCACATCGGGAACCAGCAGAATCTTAAAAAACAACAAAAACAATAACATAATGATGTTTTTTCGGTAGTAAATATCAAGAGTTCCAATTTAAGTTTATCTGAAGGCCAAACGCTCAACAAATATGCAGCAAACAAAGGAGGATGACATTCCCTGTCTTAACTCTCATAGCTGGCAAGAAATAATTCCTAACACAAACAAACAAACAAAACAAAAAAATGGGAGGTAATCAAGACTGAATAAAAAAAAAGAGAGAATATGGCACAAAAAAAGCTACAGCAAAGCTAAAGGCCACAGGAGGTGACGGGCCATGCAGATCATAGAATGTCAGTTATACATTTGATTATCAGACTACAATATTAAACTACTTAGTAGAATGCTCATAAAATACTGTGACATCGGTAGCCCACTGTTTGACATCATGTACCCACTGCTGCACCATGTTCTCAGGACACCCAACTTCACTGCTCAAATCCTCTAGTCTCTGAGACTCAGCCTGAGCCTTTTGGAAAGTCTACAGTAAAAAAAAAGGTGGAAAAAGTAAGTTCATTAGTTCTTTATAAATGTGGTCAAAAACCCGATCCTGTCTCATGGTATCTGGTCAATACCTTGATGTATCTGCTGGACAAGGCAAGATGAAGGCCATCCTGCTTCCGTCTGTTCCACCCAATTGCGTGGATTGTCAGCATGTCATTCCTGGCTTTTTAACAGCACATATTATATGAAGCAGGAAAGTGCCATTAATTGTCATGGTATTTCAGTTCAACATTGCGTTGAAAATTGAGTTGTAATTAAAGACAAAACTGAGTTTTATTAATGTACTATAATATTACGAGAACATTTAAAAATTTGTGAACTTTCTTTTATCTCATACTGGATAAAGTATTATGATGAAAAAAAGAAAGCATAAAAGACAGGTTTCATAGTATGATATGATATGATATGATATGACATGATATGATATAAATAAGAAACACTTACCAGATATTGTCATATACTTGGTGGTGAGGGCACAACGAGAAAGGTAGCCGTTTACCATTTCCACCTCCTCCCCTGCAGTTATGCCTGCACCCTCCTGGTTTCTGCCACTCCAGATGATCTAACAAATCACAGAGAAACTTCTTCCTCATATACACTATAGTAATTAATGAAATTCCAATCCAATCAATTAATTGATTACAATCAAATTACAATTTAAAATGATATGATGAAGAATATGTAGTACCTCACACTTGGTTGAATGGGCCTTGGCATGCATGATGGACAGGAACAGTCTCATCTGCAGCAAAGGTTTGAGGTCCATCATGGATGCTGCCAGCTTCGCCAAGTAGGGCCAGTATTTGCAGGCAATATCTGTGCAATAGAACTGCCCCTTTGTGGTTGCCTGAAGCTCCTTTTGCAGGGTCAGGGAATAGGCAAATATTTCTCCCCTGTACATATTGAGAGCCTTGAGCAACACTCCACACCTGCAAACAACCACCTCAAGGCCCTCTTCATCAAGTTTGCTCTCTCTTCTTGCAGTCTCCCGAGCAGCAGACCACTGACTTGCTCCGCAGGTTCCTCTCCCTGCAGTCTGCATGAAAACATATTCTGGTTAAAACTGAAAGCTGTGATTTTCTCAAAATTAGTTATTTTATCCATCAGGACCATTACGTCACATCAACCAGCATCTTTGTGATTTGAGACACTAAAAGTTTACTTTCATACTAGTACATAATACTAGTTTGTGTTATATAAGCTGACGCCAAATGGTATTGACAGACACAAAAACTATTAAATAATGGAAAAATCATACTTTTCAATTGTCTCAATTGTCATTTTTGGCCACATAACATATATAAAGCAAAGTTGCAAACATTACTAACACTTTTAATTTTGCCTCTGACGTCCTCAACAAAATGGTGTACATCTGTGTCTCTGGAGATAAAGGTGCCATCAAAATATGGCTCCTCTGACCTTAATGAGATAAGAAAAAAGATGATGTTCATCAACCTCAGACATTATTTTTTGAAGTTTATTTTACAAAGAGTACTACAAAGTAAATCAACTAACCCTTTTGACTGTCGAAATCGATATAGTTTTCTGTTGCCATCTGCACAGAGGGCAAGCATGTTTGGTGTACATGCTGGGCAGGTCAACTGTTCCATGTTAGCCATTCTGTCACATTGGTACTGGCAGAATGTATATTCAACAAACCTTCGTTGGAAGACATCTCCATGTATTTTCCCATCCTGTTGATTGGTAAAAAGTAAAATGAAATAGCTACACTAATATTATCTCTACTTCAGGCAACTTTCATCCAGACTGAACTTACCCTTCCAAAGTGAACAGTCCTGCTCTCCAACATCCGCAAAAATGCTCATCTTGACAAACTTGGGGCAACAGTTTTCATCTCTTCGAATGTGCTGAAGACATCCATCGAAAACAAAGTGTCAGCATGCACAGTTGCCGGCCAATATCCACTCTTTATAATGTCAGGTGTCCACCGTGCCAAACACAATCTGCACAGCAGATTTGGCATGTGCAAATCATACCGGCCTAAAAACAAAAAGTAGTACATTAAATTGCTGGTTATTTTGAGACACACACTGAAAATCAAAATTAAAATATAAAGCTACAGGTCATACCATTAATGCAAACCAAAATGACCACTCTGCCAGCTGACTCTGTGATGTTTACAGGGTCACAATTGCATATCTGGGAGGGTCTCACTGTTGGCAATAGACGTTCTGAAATGAGAAGATTAGTAATTAGGGAGAAGCCTAAAAAATGCATCCAATTAAGATTAGAATTTAAGAAAAGAATATGACTTAAAAAACAACTTAACAAACTACCTTGACTGACAAGTGAATACATACCATCCTTTATGGCACAGCACACTGGTGGCTTGATGGGCTTGTAAATCCCCTCTATGCATGAGTCCCTGTTATGAAGTGTGAGCTTTGTGTGTATTTGTATGTCACACTCCATACACAGCCACTCATCTGGCATGCAGTCTCTGCAGCGAATGATGGTAGGGGATGTGCAATGGCTGCACTTCTTTTCAGGAACTTCATTGCAGAACAGCAAACAGTCAATGTGATGGGCCCTTGCTTTCCACCACTCATCCTGGGCTGCAGTTTGGCGCAAGCTCCACGATGAAAATGCTGAAGGCTGTTCTGATGGCTGTTCTGATGAGGTCAGGATGTCCTTCAACATCTGCATCTCAGTGTCTGAAAGACAGATAAAATAAAATGAACATTCCTGTCATGCTTTGTGCTAACTTAATTAATTACAGTAAGGTGTAATCTTACCAAATAAGTGTTGAGAGCTGTTATCTTGGCTCACTGTAGGAACCTCCTCAGACTCCACACTGGGAGCCACAGAAACTGAAAAGATACATAGAGAAGAATGAGATAAAAAATACATCTGTTACAGGCATAAAATTCAATGTTTGTATGGTAACTTAACACTGTAATTGGGCTGCATATTTAATTGAAATTTAATTGAATTTTGAATACAAGGGAGACAGTTACTCGATATTACCCATTTGTGGGGGGTAATAACAAGTAATTCTGCAACACATGAATCACCTGTAGCTGAAGCACGTTACCATGTCTCTCCACTCCTACTTCTTTTCAATAATGGACATCCTTCTGCATCTCTCTCCACCCATAGGACTTGAAATTTAGTGCCCTTAGCAGGTTTGTCCTTGGCTCTCTTTGCCTTGCATGACAGAAATTGAACATAGTACAATAACTTTTAAATACATTCAATTCTTGAGAAGTTTCATACAAATTTCTCTCTCCAAATCACACACGTTAGTACCATCACCAATACTGCAAGATTACTGAAGATACTCACTTTTTCTTGAGCCAGAAGCATGTCTGCAAGGAAAATAGCATCCTCTACTTTGCCTTTGTCTTGCTGATCAGCCATTTCAGACAGACAGACCAATTGGCAGACAGACGGATGGTCAGACAGACAGAAAAATAGATAGACGGACAGAGAGAGAGAGATGGTGTTTGTGTGCGAGTGTGTGTGTGTGTGTGTGTGTGGGTGTGTGTGTGTGTGTGTGTGTGTGTGTGTGTGTGTGTGTGAGAGAGAGAGAGAGAGAACAGTATAGGAGTGGCTCTTAAAAGAGTCGTTGGTTTGTTTTAATAAGAAGGTACAGGTGGAGGATATAGGGATAACAACAAGAGCTGTTAGACAGAAGAAAAAAGAAAATGGTTACTGCTCCTATAGCGAGACCTATTAGATTTCTCATATTGTAAATGCAGAACTGTAACAAAATTGATAAGATGACTGTGATACTGCACAATGTAAAAAATTGTTTCAGGGACTGTATGTAATCATATTCAACATGTTCACTGCATGGATGTTAGCAAAATAAAGGACAGGAGTTATGTGAGGACAATATCTACTAAACTGAGCTGAATTCATTGAAATTAATTCAATTCACCATCTAAACAGCAGGACAATCCTCTTTTTTACAGAAAGCTTGTGAGTATTATTAACTTGTTGCAGGAAATTTGCAAATAGGAGAATAGTGGAGACCCTGCACCACAGAATAGAGTAGACAGTATACACAGACAAGCTCATCTTCGCGTCACATTTCATCATCAACAAGGCAGTGAGATTTATCCACTCCACGTTGCTATAGTGACACACGATGCCTGCGGAGCAACTGTTTATTAACCTGCTATACCATTAATTCATTTACCAGCAACTTAACAGTAACTTCAAAACGAGTTCCACATTATACACACGCACATATAACATTAAAGGAAGTTTAAAACCACATCAGGACTTTTTTCAATTGACCTTGGCCGACCGGTGTTGTGCCGTCGTATGCACCCCTGCCGTGAAAAGCACCCCCTCGCAGGAGCGCGCTTATGCCGCTCCGCTGTTGGAAAGGGGAAGCAATTCGCCTCAATATCGCAAACAAACGCTGGGAGAAATACTATTTCGTGATTTAAGTGTTGTAAAGAGAGAAGAAGAGAATGACATTGGCTTATCACACTATTTAAAACTAAACTAAATAAGCTAAATAGGCTGAATATAATGTAGCTTTTCTCGCCATTCAGGTTCATTTAGGTCGAAAACAATAACATTCAGATTTGGATGTGGCCTACAATGAAAAGATAAAGATGAAAGAATTTGAAGTGCATATTAGACCGATTGTCATGTGTTTCTCAGCATTAAAGGATATGCTTTCTCCGTTTTGTTTTTAAGATGTGAAATATTTTTCATGCTGCTTAATAATAAAATGACCACCAAATCTGTACGCTGTTTAAAGTACCTGATGCTGGGATAAAAGAGAACAAAATATGCAGGTGAGATGCATTTAGACCTTATTTTCCAATTCCTGTGTTGTGCACCCCCAGTTAAAGTACAAAAAGTACACACGGGGGGGTGCTTTTCATGGCAGGGCTCTGTTGTTCTACTTGCCACGATATGCACCCCCTGTTAACTTTTACCAGGAAAGTGCCACATGGATGAAACTCACTCTGGTTATACACACTAGTCTCATCTCTAGACTGTGAAAAACATTAGATGCTGGGATCAACAGACAAAAAGTAAGGAGGGGGTGCTTTTCATGGCAGGGCTCTGTTGTTCTACTTGCCACGATATGCACCCCCTGTTAACTTTTACCAGGAAAGTGCCTCACTCCACTTATCCGAACCAGTCAAGATTTATTGACACAACTTTTTGAACAGTGTCTTAATGAAATAGAACAATAAATATATTATAAATATTCAAACAATATAAAAATGCACAATAAAATAAATGAGTAAATTATAAATTAAATACTGTGGAAATTAACTGTAATCTCACAATGAAAAAATAAAGGTGAATAAAAGATCCAGCAGAAAAAACAAACTTATGTGCATGCAGGGCACAGGTACTCCTCATCCACGGAAGGCCTCCTCACACATTCGTGGTGGTACCACCTCTCACAGCCGTCACAGCAGATCTGGGAAAACAGGGATGTGTAGTGGTTAATAAGCTTTTACTTTATGGTACCTCTAAATATAGGACAACACTACATTTGACTATTAATATCCTTAATAGTCCCTAAATATTTGGATGCTCTCAACATAAATATAGTGTTCTGACCAAAAATTGAATTTCCTACAGCATGTTCTACAATTGAAAGTAAGTAATCTTACATGAACAGAAAAGCAATGCAGAAGGTTGTAGTTACTAATGCAACTGACAATATCTGACAATCAGAATTTATGATTTTGATAATGTTAGGGCAGGGGTGTCCAAACTTTTTGTAAGGAGGGCCAGATTTGGTAAGGTGAAAATGTGTGGGGGCCAACCATTCCGCCTAACATTCTTTGAACCAATAAGTACACAGTTGTTTCGTATTTCAGTGAAAAAATACTCTGGAAACGTCGGCCCTCTTTGTCAACTTTCCTTTTTTTAGCTGCAGTCGCCATGTCAGAAATGGGCTGGCGTGAAATGATCACACAAGGCCAAGGGTCACGGCGGCCCTATGCGGCGGCCACAAGGCTACTGCCATCTTCTGGTGAAATGTAGAATATCTTTTTTGTACAAATGTATTTTATTCTGAGGTCAGCAGTGCTGGTGGGCCGCATATTATTGATTTGATAACAGAGGCTGCGGGCCGGTGAAAATTTGAACAGGGGCCGCATTTGGCCCCCGGGCCGGACTTTGGACATGCCTGTGTTAGGGTTATGAAGACATTACCCATTGTGGTTCTTCTTGGTCCTGGTCCTCCATTCCGCAGTAAAAGCACAGGCTGCTTAGTTCATCTGTTCAGACAAACAATATAATTCACTTGCTTATAGTGGCATTTATGAGACAGCATGCATAAAAACATGAAATGAGTGACATTGTTGAGGAAAAGGAAACCCACCAGATTCTCTGAGGAGGGAAGTGGCTATGTCCAGCCTCATTTTTTCCACTGCCTTCTCTGAGGTCTCAACATCTATTGCCTGTCCCTGTAAAATTTTCTCTGCAAACTTCAGAGAAGTTTGATTAGTAGACTGGCATGAGGATTGAATCTGACTTTTTCCCCTCTAATTGACTATATAGAAACCAAACATGAAATTTAAAGTATTGGTATACGTATAACACCTACAGCAGCATGAAAAAAATCTGGTCAACATTTTCACTGTAATCGATTGCTACTGAATTTGAGTTAAACAATAATTTTAGGTAACTGGATTTCACACTCACTTTTAAGGCCAGGACACCACAGGATGTGCCATCTTGTTGGCATTCATGAGGGAGAGTGCTGCATGTCCACCTTGAAACCTGGCAGCCTTTTTTCCTCATGAAGGCTCTAAAATATGGAAATAGGCTTCATGTGTGAAAACGATTGCACATAATCATTTGCAACTCATTGGATAGAAGTACAACTACATTTTCAGTCAATTTTACCTTGTTGACTCCAGGCACTTCTTTATCTTTCCTTTCGTTTCCCCGAGTTGATCCAAGAATAATGTTTTCCTCTCATGTGGGTACATAACCTTCACATGGAAACACAACATACATTAGTCAGAAACTCCTGGTGTTAGTGATATTACCGTTATTCTTCAATGTCGGGTTTTGTGTAGAACTTTAATAAATATGATCAAGAAAAATGGCTGTAGCAAGAGTTGTGCAGTGCTCCTCTTACCACCAACATCCAATGATTGTTCTCATTAACAATCCCCACAATTATGTCGTGGGCCACTGGATCAATCTGAAAGCAGTCACAAAAAATACTAAATCCCTGTTGCTTGAAAAATGCATATTTGCAATATTTACAAAATGCAAAGTCAACATCTGGTACATACCCGTATTTTTCCAAATTTTTTCTGCCAGATGGCAGTCATTGCATACGTGTCAATAAGTGTGGCTCTGCTAGCATTGGATTGTTTGAATTTTTGCACAAGAAGTGTCAAATATGCGTTGATCACCTATAAAGAATTGATACAAACATGGCATTACGTATTGCACAGGTAGGAGGCAGTTTCATGGAAAAAAAAAACATCCACTGCAGTGTTGTAGAGTTACTGAATTTCCTTGCATGATTTAAGGTAATTGCATTACAACACAATGTACTGCAACTGTCATTGCTGAAATATTAGCCAGTAGGGAGTGGAAATTCATGATTTTATAAAATAAATGAAAAGGTGCTACCTCACTCTCAAGTTCCTTGTTGGGAGCAGTGTTGTAGATGTCCCAATAAAACAACTTGTAAAGGCCCACTCGGGAAAGAAGCACATGCACGTCTTTCCCAGCCCATGCCTCCTGCACATCTGAAAAAAAATACAGAACATTATATAACATTTGCCATCAATATTATAGTACAAGATTTGTCCTTTTTTAAAATATAAAATTACTATTCAAATTAAAAAAAAATCAATATCAAAATACCTACATTTTTCAGCTTCTGAGACTGGTGCTGGTGGTGCTGGTGGTGCTGGTGGTGCTGGCGGTGCCGGTGGTGGTGCTGCTAGTGGCACTGGAGCTGCTGGTGGCGGCGCTGTTGTTGGCACTGCTGGTCGTACTGGCACTTGCGCTGCCGGTGGTGCTGATAGTGGTGCTGGCGCTGCTGCTAGTGGAGCTGGTGGCACAGCTGGAGCTGCTAGTGGCACTGCTGCTGGTGGAGCTGGAGCTGCTGCTGGAGCTGCTGGTCGCGCTGGCGGTGGTCGAGCTGCTGGTGGCACTGCTGGACGAGCTGCTGGTGGCGCTGGCGGTGGCACTGCTGGACGAGCTGCTGGTGGCGCTGGCGGTGGCACTGCTGGACGAGCTGCTGGTGGCGCTGGCGGTGCTGGTCGAGCTGCTGGTGGCGGTGGCGGTGCTGGTCGAGCTGCTGGTGGCGGTGGCGCCGCTGGTGGCGCAGCTGGTGGCGGTGGAGCCGCTGGTGGAGCCGCTGGTGGAGCCGCTGGTGGCGCCGCTGGTGGAGCTGCTGGTGGAGCTGGAGCTGCTGGTGGAGCTGCTGGTGGAGCTGCTGGTGGAGCTGCTGGTGGCGCTGCTGGTGGCGCTGGCGGTGCTGGTGGCGCTGGCGGTGGCGCTGCTGGTGGCACTGGCGGTGGCGCCGCTGGTGGAGCCGCTGGTGGCGGTGGCGGTGGAGCTGCTGGTGGAGCTGCTGGTGGCGCTGGCGGTGGAGCTGCTAGTGGCACTGGCGGTGGCGGTGGCGGTGGCGCTGCTGGTGGAGCTGCTGGTGGAGCTGCTAGTGGCGCTGGCGGTGGCACTGCTGTTGGCACTGCTGGTGGTGCTGGGGCTGGCACGGCCAGTGGTGCTGTGGAGGCTGCTACTGATTTATTTATTTTACGAGGGATTCGGGGCACCTTCACCTTAACAATTTTAAGGTGGTCAACGTTTACACTCTTAAAAACTGTACCATCCTGTGCCAGCAGATCAGCGCTTTTCCCTTGTAGTGCTTGCACAGTGAAAGGGCCAAGAAAGTTTGCCTCCAGTTTGCCACCTTTTCGCTGCTGACTTCTCACATTTTGTCTCCACACTTTATCCCCCACTTTTACTGCAGGTTTAGGAGCACCCTCCTTCAGACGCTTTTTTGTGGTCTCCTGCTGTTTCTTCATATTGTTATGGAGAACGTCTTTTATGTCGTCCAGGCGCTTTATGTCCTCCGACACAGCCTCCTCACCCACAACATTCTCAACACTGCTGTCCACCTGTGAACACATGTTTTTACACTCTGTCAGTCCATGTTCAACACTATCAATCTAAAATTATTTTGAGACATGTTTACCGACCATGAAGTCTTCAGGCACTTCCGTTGGGTACCTGGCCTCTCGCCCAAACATTAAAAAGAATGGGGAGAACTTAGTTGTTATTTGCCTTTTGGTCCTCAACCCAAACATTACAGCATCCAGGTATTCATCCCACGTTTCAGGTTTTTGGGAAACCAGCTTGCTGAGAGCTCTAAAAAAAAAAAGACAGAATTTTTACTGACTCAATAGGCATCTCCCAAAAACATATTTATGGTCCCACTTGTATTTGCTACTGTACGTATGACAATAATGTCCATAAAGTATATGTACTGATGTTAAATCAACCATTTGCCTCACCTTTGTATGGTACCGTTCAACCTCTCTACCAAGCCATTAGTCTGGGGATGATATGGTGCGCATAAACTCCTTTTAATTCCCAACATGGCACACACATTCTTGTTCATCTGTTAATATAAATAACACATTTGTTAATAAGCATAAACAATGTTGAGATGAGAATGCACACTGTAACTTGTCAGAGGTGCTGGCAATGGAGCATAGAAAGGAGGATGAGAAAAAACGCTGCACACTCTGCTCCAAATGCATATGATTTATTTAGACGATGTTTCGGCCAGCACAGGACCTTTGTCAAGTCACAAATGAAGTGTTGGCAGGAGTGGCTGATGAAGCCTTCTGTCTGTAGGTGCACACCTGATGTGTGTCAGCCACTAATCACCAGCCTACCACGAGCCAACTAATCACAGGACACATGTAAGCTTAGATACTAAGAAAATAAAAATGGTTCACATAGGAGTGTTCTAAGTATAAGAAAAAAAAACTTTTTTAAGAAGAAAGTGTGCTGTGTTAAGTCGGCTGGTGATTAGTGGCTGACACACATCAGGTGTGCACCTACAGACAGAAGGCTTCATCAGCCACTCCTGCCAACACTTCATTTGTGACTTGACAAAGGCCCTGTGCTGGCCGAAACATCGTCTAAATAATCATATGCATTTGGAGCCGAGTGTGCAGCGTTTTTTCCTCATCCTTCTTAATAAACAACCACCACATATAGATCAAAACACAATTGAAATATTTCGCCAAAAAAGTATTTTCAAACTTACCTCATTTACAAACTCTCGTCCTTGGTCCGTTAGGATCCTTTTTGGAGCCTCAAACTGGTGGAAGAACTTAACAATGCATTCTGTCACCTCTGCTGCAGATTTAGAACGGAGAGGATAGGCTTGGGGCCATTTTGTGAGGTAATCCACTAACACACATATGTATTGATGGCCATTTTTTGTGGTCTTCACTTTTCCGATCAGGTCCATTCCAATTAACTCAAATGGATGTGTGACCTGAAAAAGCAGAAAATAAATATATCATTCTGAATATGTTTGTAAGCATTCTGTTGTTTAAAGAAAATGGGGTTGAGGTAGCAGGCTGGACCCAAATGCGGACAAGCAGGGAAGTGACAAAAAGGTTTTTATATTTACCATGGACAACAGTCTCAAGAACGACAGGAACACACCAGGAATACAAAGGAAACCACTAGACAGACGAGGAACACACCGGGACGCAAATCACAATACGTGACTTCAGTCAGACAGAACTTTCTTCCTTTCCACATACACTACAGAAAAGTATATATGTGTAAGGTAAATATGTTTTGTAATAAGAAGAAAAGATTGATTGAACATTGATTTTGAGAGCAATACCTTTATTGGGGTATACTCCACCTCCTGCTTAATCATTTGAGAAGCTGACTGGCAGACCATACATTCTGACACCTGTTTAAAACAATAGTTCACATTTTTCATCAAACATTTGATTCGGCAATGTAGAACACGTTTTAAAATTTAGGCATATGAAATTTCATGAATAAACGTGTGTGTGTGTGTGTATGTGTGTGTGTGTGTGTGAGCCTAACAACATACAGGCCTACAAAAGTAATAACCTACATCTTTATGTTTAATGTGCTAAAACTCAAAAAGTTCCAAAAAACAACACTATTTTTTCTTCAATGGCAGTGCTTACTTACCCATTTGTCTATGTCAGCCGACATCCCAGGCCAGAAGAACCTTTTTGAAATGCTGTCTCTGGTTTTCTTTTGCCCAGTGTGAGCACCCGTGGAGCTGTCATGGAAGTCCTTAAAAATGGCATTAGCCTCGTCTGTGCCTTTAACCACTTTAGTTTTGATGGTCTTACCAGGACCTTTCAAATAGTACAGTGCTCCATCTAGGAAATAAATGTATTAGAGTGTATTAGATATTTACATCAGCAAACACATATATGTGTGTTGGATGGAATATTTCTTCAAAGGTGACTCATCAACTATTTTGTTATGTTCGACATACATTTGAAAGATGGTTATTTTACTCGTGTGTGTTGGCAGCATTTCTTTTTTTCATATTAGTGTATTGTTCACAAGGCACAAAAACTGTACTCTTTTACTAAGGTTAAAATAAGTACAATGACAGTTTACTCAGACTACAGGCTAGAATGAGTGGCTTATCAGTTCCTTAAAAATTTATTTTGTTTCACATAGGCTACACACAAATGCCACTTTACTTTGTACAAGTGTAAAATGTACCGCAATACAAACACAGCAGCTCCACAATAACTTCGTCCTTTACTAAGATGACGTGGGTTGTGATAGATACTGAGGTGTTCACAGGGGTGGAAGTAATTAATTACAAATACTCAAATTACTGTAATTAAGTAGTTTTTTGGGGTACTTGTACTTTTATGAGTAGATTTTCAAGTCTGTACTTTTACTTGTACTTAAGTACTCGTTAATCCATGTAATCTACTTAGTTACTTTTAAAATCATAGTTGAGTACTGAGTACAATTTTAATTAATATCCAAACCTTTTATCTGCATTTTTGTAGCCAGTAAGGTGATTTGACACCAAACAAGCCGATGAAAACCAGGACATATGGACGAAAACAAAATAAAACAAAAAAAATGATGTCAATTATTGATCTTTATTTGATTTTGCGTTAAGAATTTAACCAGTTAAAAATGTATTTATGGATATTTAATCAGTAGTCGTGGCAGCAACTGCACCTCATCTGATTTTGTTTTTTGTCTGCCTGAGACATTTGCTAAATATGGAAATAAAAACTTAAAATGAGAAAAAAAGACAAAAAAAAGAAATCAAAATGAGGGGGAAAAAACACTTGTTTTGTATCTTATCAGTTATTAATGATTAATTGATTGTTAGCGTTTTAACTATTGGTAAAACAAAGCACAAAATTTAGAGCCCTATGGAGAGGTGACGGTGACATCACCGATTAAAAGTAACTAATACTCTGAGTAGTTTTTTTGACGAATACTCTGTACTTTTACTTGAGTATTTTTCAAACACCAGTACTTTTACTTGTAATTGAGTAATATTTTAGCAATGCAACAGTACTTGTACTTGAGTACAAATTTTTAGCACTCTTTCCACCACTGGGTGTTCATTTAATTATATAGCCTACTTATCATTGAGGTTGTACTGGACGTTTTGCTAAAGAGGAACAGTTGAAACATATGTCAATACAAAAAACTGTCCGAGTAATCTCGCTGGTGTATGCGCCGAGTCAAACAAGAAATCCTCACCTTCCGGAACAAACTTTGAAGCCTTTCGTCGAACTTCGTTTTTCTCTTTTTTTGTAATATTAGGCTTATAAATGCCTTCACTTTTATAATCAATAATCGTCTGATACAACGCTGGATCCATAGCTGTGACCGTGGTTGTTTTTGTCGGTTTTCAGTTAATTGGATAAGTGCCCGTTAATTGGATAGACCAACCCAAAACTGCGTTGTCGTATTGGAGTAACGTCATTGGATAATGCATGGATCATCACACACACTTTGAATATAGCCTACATACATACATACATACATACACACACATATGAATAAATTATAATAACACGACTTTGCCAAATGGATAAATTAGAATGTATTTACTGATCTTATTACTTTGTAAATACCCTATCAGTGTTTCCCATTAATTAATGAGACTGTGGTGGCCCACCACAGTCTCATATGGAGAAAAAAATATGATCTGTCACTCTGTCAGACCATTACACAGCTGTACGCGCTTAAAAACGTACACATACATTAAAACCGCCAAGGGTCAGAGACTCTCCCACCACAGTCTCCTAAAATCCTGTGGGAAACACTGCCTATTATACCCTATATATCTGTGCCAAACAAAAAGATCACAAACACTGCATAAACTAATGTTGATAAGTATAAGCCTGATATTTTATTAAAGTGGTGTTTTTCACAGTCTGGTAAAAGTTAACAGGGGGTGCACATCGTGGCAAGTAGAACAACAGAGCCCTGCCATGAAAAGCACCCCCCCCCGGTGTGTACTTTTTGTACTTTAACTGGGGGTGCACAACACAGGAATTGGAAAATAAGGTCTAAATGCATCTCACCTGCATATTTTGTTCTCTTTTATCCCAGCATCAGGTACTTTAAACAGCGTACAGATTTGGTGGTCATTTTATTATTAAGCAGCATGAAAAATATTTCACATCTTAAAAACAAAACGGAGAAAGCATATCCTTTAATGCTGAGAAACACATGACAATCGGTCTAATATGCACTTCAAATTCTTTCATCTTTATCTTTTCATTGTAGGCCACATCCAAATCTGAATGTTATTGTTTTCGACCTAAATGAACCTGAATGGCGAGAAAAGCTACATTATATTCAGCCTATTTAGCTTATTTAGTTTAGTTTTAAATAGTGTGATGAGCCAATGTCATTCTCTTCTTCTCTCTTTACAACACTTAAATCACGAAACAGTATTTCTCCCAGCGTTTGTTTGCGATATTGAGGCGAATTGCTTCCCCTTTCCAACAGCGGAGCGGCATAAGCGAGCTCCCGCGAGGGGGTGCTTTTCACGGCAGGGGTGCATACGACGGCACAACACCGGACCTAAATTGATAAAAAGATGACAGGAGCAGCGTCCTGTAATATGTTCAGACAGTAACCCAGGCGTTGCTTTTACTTCTTCTACTTTTACAAACATTAACATAAAGCTATAAAAGAGACGACTCTTTCAGCTGACGGTAGCTGTAAAGCTAGCATAAATGCTAAAAGAGCTAGCTGCTAGCTGACAGGATTACTTCTCCAGATATGGTAACATTAGTTCTCCTGACGAACTTCAGCTCTACCGCCTAATGAAATGTAATTAACATGATAAAACTCACAGTCAACCTCAAACATCTTAGACAAAAGCCATTAACAAATAAAACATAAAGAAATCAGGCAGGTGTCGTTATCTTACCTGGCGAAGAGGGGGCTGGGAATGATCTGTATATTCTTCGTGGGTCCGTAGGCATCGAAAACTTCAAGGAGCGTGTCTTTTACACGCCAAGGTGAGGTTAACCATGACCCTGACACGGAGTCCCCTATGGACCGGTGGGTGTATTACACGCTTTGCCTTGATACTGGGTTGTAATAATATAGGTCCTCTTGTATTTATATAGCACTTTTCATGGCACACAGCAATTAAGGTATGCTACTTATACCAGACTGGACATGCAGTCTGTCAAAATATGTATCCCCCATTATATGGGGTTAGTTACAGGGGGATACATATTTTGGCAGGCTGTATTTTCAGTTTCAGTTATTGATTTAGTTACCCAATTGATGTCCGTTTTATGCTCCTCTTGCCCACAGTAGTGACACGTGTCAGTCAGGTCATCTGTGAAAAGACAAAAAAAGGCATGCATCCATATTCTCTTGTCGTGAATGCACATTGTCAATATTGGATAACTATTGAATATTGAACTATTATTGAACTATCAAAAAATCATGATAACTGGATAGTATGTTTTTACAGTTATTGTAAGGACAATTATTTGGATTGCCAAGACATCCCCTGATAGCTAATTACTTACCAGTCTCTAGGAGGAGTGTGACAGCAATTTGGAGCCTGTGTTTATTTATGGACTTTTTTGATGCAGAAATGCCTATTGGCTCCTCCACCAAGAGTTGCTCTGCAAACTGAAAAAGGCATTTTAAGAGGTTCCAATCCAAATCCACTTCAATTTAACTAAACAATAGTCATAGTAATTTGAGCAGGCCTGGTTCTACGAGGGTACAAAAGCACGCATTACACACCCAGTTAAATATTTTTCATCCTCAGTCAAAAATTTGAATAATAAATGCTAAGCGCAAGGTGGTAGGTCTTAGGTAAATGGACTGTGCATCTCTATGCTCATCTTCTATTTTGGTTTTTGTATGTGCAGCAGCACAACATGCAAAGGGCAAAACATCACCTAATAGAAAGTTAGAAAGCAACAGGACTCCTTCAAGAAACCATAATGACTTAAAACTGACCAGTCTGATGTGTGCATTTGTATGTATGGAGAGACTGTAGTAAGCTGATGCTGTTTTCTGGTGATTTAGGCTCTGATGCTTTGGTTTATCAATATATCAGTCCTGCTGTCTGTTGCAGTGACTTCCTGCTCAGCACGAGAAGCTTTTGATACAGTATAAAGCAGGTGTGACCACAGATACTGTAAAAATCATTCATAGACTGATTTACTGACTTTCCTGCTTTAACCACATTACATGGCATGTAATGTCCTGTGTTTTATTGAGAAAATTCATTGTTGTACACTGCATTTAGTTTGAAATACAGGGACCTGAAAAACTAGCATACTATATCAGGAACCAATGTGACAGTCATTAAAAAGGTATTGTATAACTTAAATAACCCATATACAGATAATTTATTTTTGTTTGTCTTAAAAGAAGAACAAAAACAAATTTCAGACCATCACAGTAGTATTGTTGAGGCTATCCATTCTATGTTATGTTCCTGTCTGTCAGTCAGTGGTAATATTTTAGCTCTGATTTCTCTGGGTAAAAGAGCTTGATGATACAGGTGCTGTTCTGACTCAAAATGCAAACTGTTGCTGAAAAGGATGAACACAATGTATTCACTGACTACTGTTTACAATTTTTTTCCAGCTGCGTTCAAATCTACTCTGTTCATTAAATAGAAAACCCCTAACACCTCCAATATTTGTCATTGATGCTGCCAGAATGCACTGCATTAATTTCATTGGCCATTCATTTCAGATGCATCCCAAGTATTTTTTTGTTTGTTTCGCAAAAACAGGCTTTAAAGCGATAGTCCACCCCTGGATGAAACTCCGGGATTGTTTTGTGAACTGAAGATCTTCACCCATCCTCATATCGGCATTGAGTGAATTATCATCTAGGGGTGGAATATTGCTTTAATGTGAGGTTGAGGACATTGCTCTGAATACTAAACATACCTTCAAGGCAAATATGCCACATGAAGTACTGTCCTTTTGTTTGGGATATGGAAGTGTGTCACATGTCCACCTGGAAACATTGCACCCCTTGTTTCGCATGAATGCCCTGAAGAAGACAATAATAATATTAATAAAATATTATATATTGCAATTCTGTCACACACAAAAGTAATTGATTTTTCTGGGATCAATGCTACAGGACCGATATCTATAACAAAAACTATGATATGCTTTTGACTGATTTAAGAAAACACCAAAATGATCAGTTGTATTTTGTGTGTGTTCCACTCTCTAACGGACTTCACCTCTGATTTACCCTCTCAAGGCTCTGCCTCAGCACCTGAGAAAAAATCTATAAACTCACTGCCCAGTCAGGGATTACTATCCTCCTTCTATCAATCCCCAGTGCATGTGGTGCCACCATTAGCCAACAGTGGCCACTCCATGTGTGTGAAGGAGAATGAGCAGCATTTCTTTCTCACTGTGCCCCTCTCAACTAACTCAGTCTTCTGGCTGGACATGATTGATTGTCTGAAGGGCCTTGGAGCAACAAGGTGCACCAAAAAATTGATTTGAAAAATCTGACAGCAGTTGCTCAAGATGTTTCTATAGTCCAGGGGAAAATATGTATTTTTGATTGTGGGGTGAGCTGTCCCCTTAACATTTTCACATCTCTAAAGAGCTCCTTGTTGGATAGGTGATAGACTTAACTTGCTCCTTTAGATTACACCTATTACAGAGCAACTTTTGATTTTAACATAAAATCAACAGCATGTTAACTCTGTAAAGAATGTAATTCTAATTAATGGCTAAAATCCTCCTCTGTCAATTCCTCTTGTCTCTGTAGGACTTTTTGGTAACATTATGTTTTACTATTACAGTAACAGCAGACATACTAAATTATATGTTGAATGTTATAATACTGAAGTCTAATTTTAGTTGCTCTCCATACCTCGTCTTTTTTTGACTCTGCCAGTGGATCCAGGAAAAGGGACCTCTTTTCTTCTGGGTAAATGGCCTAAATAGTTTTTCCATGACAAGAAAATCATATCATTTTTCTCTATTAACTCAAGTGCACTATGAACAAAATTCTACAGCATTTTTCTTCTGTGACTTAATATAATATTGCTTTATGTGTATAATCTTTACCACTAATGTCCAATGGTGATGCTCACTTATAATTCCCAGTATTATTTTGTAGTCCATAGGTTTAAGCTGAAATTGAACAAAAAAGATTAGAAATTAATTGTCTATAAAATATGAACTGAAAAAGAAATGCAATGAATGAAATCCTGTAACAAAAAGTTGTTCAAGGCACTATATATTTCTAGATATACAGTATCAATGCGTTTTCTTTATTTTCATGACTATTTACATTGTAGATTCTCACTGAAGGCATCAAAACTATGAATGAACACATGTGGAGTTATGTACTTAACAAAAAAAGGTGAAATAACTGAAAACATGTTTTATATTCTAGTTTCTTCAAAATAGCCACCCTTTGCTCTGATTACTGCTTTGCACACTCTTGGCATTCTCTCCATGAGCTTCAAGAGGTAGTCACCTGAAATGGTTTTCCAACAGTCTTGAAGGAGTTCCCAGAGGTGTTTAGCACTTGTTGGCCCCTTTGCCTTCACTCTGCGGTCCAGCTCACCCCAAACCATCTCGATTGGGTTCAGGTCCGGTGACTGTGGAGGCCAGGTCATCTGCCGCAGCACTCCATCACTCTCCTTCTTGGTCAAATAGCCCTTACACAGCCTGGAGGTGTGTTTGGGGTCATTGTCCTGTTGAAAAATAAATGATCGTCCAACTAAACACAAACCGGATGGGATGGCATGTCGCTGCAGGATGCTGTGGTAGCCATGCTGGTTCAGTGTGCCTTCAATTTTGAATAAATCCCCAACAGTGTCACCAGCAAAACACCCCCACACCATCACACCTCCTCCTCCATGCTTCACAGTGGGAACCAGGCATGTGGAATCCATCTGTTCACCTTTTCTGCGTCTCACAAAGACGTGGTGGTTGGAACCAAAGATCTCAAATTTGGACTCATCAGACCAAAGCACAGATTTCCACTGGTCTAATGTCCATTCCTTGTGTTTCTTGGCCCAAACAAATCTCTTCTGCTTGTTGCCTCTCCTTAGCAGTGGTTTCCTAGCAGCTATTTGACCATGAAGGCCTGATTCGCGCAGTCTCCTCTTAACAGTTGTTCTAGAGATGGGTCTGCTGCTAGAACTCTGTGTGGCATTCATCTGGTCTCTGATCTGAGCTGCTGTTGACTTGCAATATCTGAGGCTGGTGACTCAGATGAACTTATCCTCAGAAGCAGAGGTGACTCTTGGTCTTCCTTTCCTGGGTCGGTCCTCATGTGTGCCAGTTTCGTTGTAGCGCTTGATGGTTTTTGCGACTCCACTTGGGGACACATTTAAAGTTTTTGCAATTTTCCGGACTGACTGACCTTCATTTCTTAAAGTAATGATGGCCACTCGTTTTTCTTTAGTTAGCTGATTGGTTCTTGCCATAATATGAATTTTAACAGTTGTCCAATAGAGCTGTCGGCTGAGTATTAACCTGACTTCTGCACAACACAACTGATGGTTCAAACCCCATTGATAAAGCAAGAAATTCCACAAATTAACCCTGATAAGGCACACCTGTGAAGTGAAAACCATTTCAGGTGACTACCTCTTGAAGCTCATGGAGAGAATGCCAAGAGTGTGCAAAGCAGTAATCAGAGCAAAGGGTGGCTATTTTGAAGAAACTAGAATATAAAACATGTTTTCAGTTATTTCACCTTTTTTTGTTAAGTACATAACTCCACATGTGTTCATTCATAGTTTTGATGCCTTCAGTGAGAATCTACAATGTAAATAGTCATGAAAATAAAGAAAACGAATTGAATGAGAAGGTGTGTCCAAACTTTTGGCCTGTACTGTATATACAATATTAAAATGTATTTAAAATATTTGTAAACGCCTTTCATGCCATTCATCATGTTGTATTATTTTAATGGGAATTTGTATTTAATCTTAATGTGAGACTGTCAATGACATTAATTGTACCAATACAGACCTTGCGTCTTGTAGTTCTTCTTTGCCAAATAGCAGTCATGGCAAAAGAATCGATAAATGCAGCTTTTTCAGTATGCTGCCAATTGTGCTGATGCACCAAAAAGGCCAAATATGCATTGATTGCCTGTAAAGAAAATTTAAACAACAGATTATGTTATTGTTTTCAAGAAAAATACATTGACAGCTCTATAGTTGACTTAAAACAATTAAACATATACATCTATTTTCCAAAAATGTACATTATGTTTAAATAAGATCACTGTACCTCACTTTCCAACTCCATGTTGGGACTAATGTGATTAATGTCCCAGTAAAATAATTTGTAATTTTCAATTTTGGACAGGAGGACATGGACAGTCTGTCCCGACCAAGCATCCTGTACATCTGCAAAAAGTAATATAATAGTCAGTGTAACAATAAAATCATTTAGTAAATCTATGTGAACAATTCAGGTGACAGTGACATGAGAATGCATCAATAAATATCCTATGTAATGCCTCACTACATACATTATTGTAACCACACTGTCTACAACATAAACGGTCACCGTCTCGTGTAAAGCATTAAGGGTGATTGAGACATAATTATAAGAGCAATGTGCTTGGAAACTGACCTATCTTCAATTGAAATGAAAAAAAAATCTTACATTTCTCTGCAACAGCTCTGGTATATCCAGGATTTACTGGTGGGCCTGTCGCCAGTGGTGTTGCTGGTGGGGCTACTGGTGGTGCTGGAGTAGGAGCTGGTGGGGCTGTTGCTGGTGGGGCTGGTGGGGCAGGAGCTGGTGGGGCAGGAGAAGGTGGGGCTGGTGGGGCAGGAGAAGGTGGGGCTGTTGCTGGTGGGGCAGGAGCTGGTGGGGCTGATGGGGCAGGAGCTGGTGTGGCTGTTGCTGGTTGTGGTTCTCTCGCTGCTGGTGGGGCAGGAGCTGGTGGGGCTTGTGGAGCTGATGGGGCAGGAGCTGGTGGGGCTGGTGGAGGTGGGAGCCAGGACCTGGTGGGGCTGCTGTTTTGCTTCTCTTTTTACTACCCCAGTGTGGAACTCTGGCTTCCTCTGATATGCAGATTTTAAGATGATCAATATTGATTTTGTTGTATACTGCCCCATTGTCGTCTTCAAGGTCTACACTCTTACCCTGGATGGCCTTGATAGTGTAAGAGTGAAATTGTGATTGGTGAATAACTGTGTAAACAGGTCTCAACTATCCTAATTGTTTAGACATAAGTTCAGTATATTCTCACTGAATTATTATTATGTTGTTTACACCTATTTAGTGTTTACAGTAATGTTTATATTCTGTTCTACACCTACTGTGTACAGTCATCTTGAGTCGATGTTCTGGTATAAAGTTACACCGCTAGGTGGCGCTGTTGTTGTGTTTCGGTAGGGCTGTTGTTATGTTGAGGGGAGGAAGTAGACAGCGGGGGGACGGGGGACTCAAGCAGAGAAAAACGTGTGGATTGAGCTGAATGCAGACCTCACTAAAGTTATGAGTAAAACCCAGAAGTTGTTGGACTGTTCTTATTCCTGCTCACACACCCACACTTTTACTTACAATAGTAAAAGGCCCTAAAAAGTTTGCCTCCAATTTCCCCCCCTTTCTTTGTTGGCTCCGTTTATTCTGCCGCCATACCCTGTCCCCAGCGTTAAAAGTTTGTGTGTGGACCTTTGGAGTTTTTCCCTTTAATTTTCTTTGAGCCTTGTCCAGATTGTCCTTAACAAGGTCCATTAGCTTTTGCTGGAGCTGTGAGTCCTGTGCCAGCTCCTCCTGCCCCACTAGGTCCTCTGCACTGCCATCAAGCTTTGGACAAAAACACATTATTTGTTATTACAATCAAAATCTTACTGTATCTGTCATCCTGATGTAAAACATAGACAGGTAGCTAGCTAGATAGACAGACAGACAGACAGACAGGCAGGCCGGGCCAGGCCAGGCCAGGCCAGGCAAGGCAAGACAAGACAAACCATGACTGACCTTGACTGACATGAGTGATAAACACAAACATACAGACATTCATATAATAATAAACCAACCATGTAGTGCTCTGGAATCTCAGAGGGGTATCGAGCCTCTCTGCCGAACATCAAGTAATTACTATACTCAGGGCTCTGAGAATAAAGGCAGTTCAATATATTGATATTTATGATCAGAATATTTTTTAACAAAATGTCTCCATATGCACTTTCTGTGGACAGGTACATCCTGAAAGAAAACACTACGCATAAGCGTCAAGTTCAGTGTGGTGTTTTAAAGAATATAATAGAGGACTCACGTTTGTATAGTGCCATTCATTTTTTCTACCAGTCCATTTGTTTGTGGATGGTAGGGCGAGCACAGGGACCTTTGGATGTTCAGTATTTCACATACTGATTTGTTGATCTGCAATCATAAGAGAAAATTGCTTTAAGAAATATACTGATCACTAGTGGATGGGGTGGAGGGGTTTGTGTGGTGGTGGTGGCAGTGATAAGTATACCATTGCATGTAAGATATAATACAGCAGTCATAAAAATATTACCAGAAAATAAGGTGCTACTGGAATTAAAACACAATAATGATAACAGAGCAAAAGTAACATTTCAAATATCAGCCTTACACAATTTCTGCCAAAAACTGATTTACTCACGGAATTGGCAAATTCTTTCCCCTGGTCAGTCAAAATTCTTTTTGGGGCCTCAAATTGATGAAAGAATTTTATGATGCATTCTGTCACCTCCTTCGCATATTTTGATTTCAGTGGGTAAGCCTGTGGCCACTTGGTAAAATAATCAATCATGACGCAAATGTACTGATGTCCATTCTTTGTTGTTGTGAGTTTCCCGATGAGGTCCATGCCCGCCAATTCAAATGGCTGAGAGACCTATTATAACACAAGAATTTCATGTTAAAATTGTTTCTTTCAGAACATACTTAAAGGACCAGTGTGAAGATTTTGTGGCATCTAGAGGTGAGCTTGCAGATTGCAAACACCTCGTCTTGAGTTTCTGGTGGCCACGACAACTCCTGCTTAACATGAAAGGCTAAATTGAGAGTCAGTGTTTGGTTTGTCTATTCTGGGCTACTGTAGTATCATGGCAGTTTAACATGGTTGTCTCCATGGAGGAGCACATGTGCCCTCTGTAGATATAAAGGGCTGTCATTGTAAGGTAACGAGAACAGAAATATTCTTATTTTCAAGTTATGATACAATAATGAATACACTTTTATGAATATTATGTTTAATTTTTCCTGCCAATAAATCCCTATAAATCTTGCACACTGGAACTTTAATTTACAGTGCCTGGTTTTCATGTACACAATCAAGCAGTTTCTAAAATATTCTAATATTTCTGGATATAACATGCACACATCGTGTTTTATACAACTTTTCTCACCAAGCACGCATTTTCTGCAAGTCATGTATCTATCAGACTTTTTAAAAACCTTTCTGCAATGTTTTGATGAACCAACCTTTATTGGAGTGTATTCAGTGGGCTGTTTAAGTGACACAAAACTGGCTTGGCAAGACGAGCACTGCGACACCTGAACATGTTATGTAAAAATGGTAACTTATTAACAAACTGTGAATACAAGGTAATGTTTTCATGAATCATTTTCAAAGATATAAACTAGACAGAAAATTCCAGAGAAGTTTTTTTTTATGAAATGAAAAGCCTTATCTTACAATAATTATATGGTATCTGTATGTATTGCTTACCCATTTGTTGATGTCAACCGATATCCCTGGCCAGTAAAATCTTTTTGATATGGCCTCCCTGGTCTTTGTTTGGCCACAGTGTGTACCAGTAGGGCTGGCACGAAAGTCAAGGAAAATTTTATTGACTTCATCAGCCCCACAGACCACTTTTGTGGTAATGGTTTTTTGGGTGCCTTTGTAGCGCCTGTAATATAGCTCTTCTCCTGTATGGAAGCAAAAAAAAAATACCTTAATTAATTTAGGCTTACATAAACGTATTCTGTTGAATCTATGGACTGTGTTTGTCTTGCAAACCTAATGCCAATAACAAGGTTTTGCCATTTACACGTTTCACACATTAATATGTTTTGAGCTACAAATTTACCTTGTTTGTATAATTCAAATTCATAGGTTCTAGGTCTGGTATTGTCTATAATATTGGCCATGGCGGTGACTGATTTGATTCTGATTCATTTAATTTAGCAAGGAGGTATCTTTGTTATACAAGTTATACAAGCTAATACATATTTAATCAACAGCAAAATATTATAGAACCTACACGTTTTGCTATTAACAAGATGTAGTTATACCTGCATAAGAAGCCACTACTCACTAGACAATCTACACTGTACTACAATGTAATATACTGTCTCAATAGTGGAAATAGTAAGTATTGTATTGCACAGCTGTGACATGATAATAGCATCATTGGATAGTGTCAATGACAAGAACCTACTTGGCTGGTGTCTGTAAAAGTTGGTGTCACATGCTCATGCATTTGAAATATTGAGGTGTAGTTGGGCAGAAAGCCCAAGGACGTCTTCATTTTATTTTGAATATATTTCTTTAGTTTATTGATCTTTTAGCATTATCCCATGTCCATACAGACATTTTTCATTGCAAAACACTTAATTATTTTTGCTGTTGCAATGACACAATAAATAACAAAATTTTAAATAGGCTAAAAATTTCATACAGACCCAAATTTGTGTTCTCCATGTTATCCAGTGGTGGAAAGTGTACTGAGCATCTGTACTCAAGTACAAGTACTGTTACATTGCTAAAATATTACTCAATTACAAGTAAAAGTACTGGTGTTAGAAAAATACTTAAGTAAAAGTAAACAGTATTTGTCAAAAAAAAAGTACTGAGAGTATTAGTTACTTTTAACCGATGATGTCACCATGACTTCTCCAGACTAGGGTTACAAACTTTGTGTATTTTACTTCTTCATCTTCTTCTTACTACCAAAAGTTAAAATGCTAACAATCAATTAATCATTAATAATTGATAAGATACAAAACAAGTGTTTTTTTCCCTCATTGTGATTGTTTGTTTGTTTTTTCCTCAATTTAAGTTTTTATTTCCTTATTCAATAAATATCTCTGCCAGACAAAATCAAGTTAGATGAGGTGCAGTTACTGCCACGATTATTGATTATATTATATACTTAATTATATAGGCCTACTTAATATATAGTTTACTTAATATGCATAAGTACATTTTAACAGGTTAAATTCTTGACGCAAAATCAATTGAAGATCAATCATTGACATCCTTTTTTTGTTTTGTTTTGTTTTTCATCCATATGTCCTGGTTTTCATTGGTCAGTTTGTGAGATCACCTTATTGGCTACAGAAATGCAGATGAAAGGTTTGGATATTAATTAAAATTGTACTCAGTACTCAACCATGATTTTAAAAGTAACTAAGTCAATTACATGGATTAATGAGTACTTAAAGTAAAAGTACAGACTTGAAAATCTACTCATAAAAGTACAAGTACCCCAAAAAAATTACAGTCACTTGAGTATTTGTAATTAATTACTTCCACCCCTGGTGTTAAGACATCGTGACACCCTTAGTGCTCACAACTCACAAAGAGACTTTGACTTTAATTGTGTGTTTTTGCACATTTCTTCTTAGACGGACAGTGTTGGCTCATCTGCAGCGGGTGTCCGGTTAGGAGCACGGGAGGCACCTGACCCTCCTCCCGGGTCCGTGTCTTCTGTTGACATCCTTTCAGAAGTGCTAACTTAGTCACCAAATACATTAAAGACAGGAGACTGATTCCTCATTACACTGGTAGTCGCCATGACCCGCTCTCGTGTGAACTCAGAGAGCAGGTGGGCTCCGCCCCTCTTTATTTAAACAGCACGTAACCTTTCGCATAACAAAGTAGTGCCAACCAAAATAACACAGTGGCAAATATCGCACTCTAACACCCCCACTCGATAATGCCACTCACCTTGACCATAATACTAGTTACCAAACATGTACAAACAAAACTTTTCAATTTTGGCCCTTGTGGCAGATTTTGTGAACACATCTGCGACCATGTTTTCAGTTGGGCAATACACCAGAACAACCTTGCCCTGCAATACATTGGACCTGATAAAGTGATACTTTATGTCCACATGTTTGCTTCTTTGTCAGTTCACAGGGTTCTTCGCAAGGCGTATAGTCCCTTGATTATCCTCAAACACTGTTGTTGTTTGCTGAAAACTGTTGTCCATGTCCTTTAGTATTTGAGTCAGATAGAGCGCTTCTTGAACAGTAGCTGCCAATGCTACATATTCCGCTTCACATGTTGACAATGCAACTGTTTGTTGTTTCTTTGTTTTCCATGAAACAATAGCGCCATCTGGACTTAGGCTAAAGCAATAACCTGTAGTGCTCTTTCTGTCCTCTGCATCGTTGGCCCAGTCAGCGTCGGAATACCCCATCAGTTTTAGTTCAGTGTTACACTTGTTATAACACAACTCATAGTCCTTAGTTCCTTGTAAGTACCTGTACACATGTTTTAATGCAGTCATGTGTTTCTCTCCGGGATCGGACATGTACTGTGACAGTCTACTTACAATCCAGCTGATATCAGGCCTAGTACAAGTCATGATATAGATGAGGCTGCCCAGCATTTCTCTGTACTTTCTTTGGTCAGTTTGGTCCCCTTCTGGAATCAGATCACATTTGATTTCACTAGGAGTGGCTCTGGCTTTACACTCGGCCATGCCAAACCTTTCCAGTATTTTGTTAATGTACCTGGACTGGTTCATTTTGACAGTACCCTCTTTTTGTGTGAAATCAATCCCAACAAAATGAGTGAGATGTCCGAGGTCTTTCATTTTAAACTTACTTTTCAGTTTCTCCTTGACCTCCCTTAGACATGTCTCATCACTTGCAGCCACAACTATATCATCGACCCACACTAACAAAATCACTTTTTCTTTGTCAGACAGTTTAGTGTAGATACAATGGTCTGCTTGGCTCTGTACAAACTCATTCTCAACCAGAAATTCATGGAGCATCGTGTTCCAATTCCTACCAGACTGTTTAAGTCCATAGATGGATTTGTTCAACTTACACACAAGTTGTGCACCATTCTTGGGTTTAACCTGAAAACCTTCGGGTTGGTCCATATATATTTCGCAGTCTATAGGCGCATGTAAGTATGCGGCCTTAACGTCCATCTGGTTTAGTGTCAGGTCATGCTGTGCGGCTAGCTGCATCAGCACACGTAGTGACGTTAAGTTGGCTGTTGGAGAGAACGTCTCAGAATAGTCAAGTCCCTCTACCTGACTATACCCCTTTGCCACATACCTGGCTTTGTATGTCTCATTTCCTTTATCATCCTCTTTAAGGGCATATACCCACCTTCCCCCCACTGTCTGTCTACCCTCTGGTAACGGTACAAGTGAGTAGGTGTTGTTCTCGTCAAATGAAGCCATTTCATCTTTCATCGCCTTTTTCCACTTTTCAGATATTGGTGATACCATAGCCTCCTTATAGGTCTGTGGCAGCCCAACTGTAGCTCGGTAACAATAGTCAATAGTTAACTCGCTGCTCTGCACTGCACATTCATAGTCCTCCAAGTATTTTGGTTTCTTTCTGACTCTACCTGTGGTACGTGAGGTCTGTGTGTCAGCGATAAGTTCTGTGTCGCTGTCTGATTTTGTATCATGCTCGATGTTTGTGTCTTTCTGCTCCATTTGTTCGGTCAGTGGTTGACTAGTTTGACTTGGTGCTGTTACCCACTCTACGAAGTGGTCCTCTGGTCGGTCCATGTCGGTCTGTGTATGACTTTCAGTCACGCTTTTCGTAACGAAATGGACCAGTCTGTGTTTCTGAACCTTGTTTGTCTCTGGAAAATAAACCAGATAAGCAGGTGAATGTCGATCAAAACCAACAAAGATTCCCTTTTTGCCTTTTGGGTCCAGCTTTTTCTTGTTTTGCTCATACACCATACACTCTGAACCAAACTTCTTCATTTTAGACAGATTTGGTCTTTTTCCAGTGAAGAGGTAATAAGGCGTCTCTCCTGTTCTCTTACAGTAACACCTGTTCCTTATGACTGTGGCTGTCCTGGCTGCATAAGGCCACAACTCTTTAGGTAAACCTGACTCGATCAGCATGCATCTGACCATTTCAAATAGTGTTCGCCAGTTCCTCTCCGCTGTCCCATTTTGATGGGGGGAGTAGGGTGCTGACCGCTCATGTTTTATAGCATTGTCTCTCAGTAATGACTGGTAGTCTTCTGAAACAAACTCTGTTCCATTGTCCGATCTCAGACGTTTTACTTTACCATAAGGTGCTGTGTCTGCTAGGAACTGTTTAGTTGCCTCCACTGCTTTGTTTTTATTCCTAAGGAAGTAGACATAGATAGCACCAGAGAAATCATCAGTGAAAGTGATCGCATATTTGTACCCTTCAAATGACTCTGGGGAAACAGGCCTGCCCAGGTCTGTGTGTATCAGCTCTAATGGCTCCTTGGCCCTTACATCACTTTGCCTGTTCCTGCTTTGGGAAAATTTACCCTGTAGACAAGTTTCACATTGATTGGGTTTGCATGTTTTATCTTTGATTTTCTTTTGATTTTCATACCATCTACTACAGTTTCTAGTTTCACTATGTCACCATAGTTGCAATGACCCATCACCTCATGCCAAGTTTTCAGATCAAAAGATGCATTACAGGAGTCCTCACTGTTTACATCGCTCTCTGTCACAGTGTCCAGGTAATACAATCTGTCCTTTACCTTCATTTTACATGTTGTGCCATCAGGAAGAATCATTTTGTTGTTATTCCTCTCAAAGTTGAACTTCGCTCCCTTTGTAGCTGCTGCCTCCACAGACAGGATGTTCTGTGGGTAACCGGGAATCAGGAGGGTGTCTTTGAGTTTGATGCTCACCGCTCTCCCGTTGCAGTCGAGCAGTTCAATCTGCGCGTCCCCCTTCTTCAGGACGCTGCCGGTGATCCGTGTCCCGTCCGCCAGCTGCATGACGTGATCCTTGGGCCGGAATGTCTCGTCGAATCTGATGAAGGCTCTCTCGTCGGTCATGATGTGGGCAGAGGCACCGCTGTCCACGAGTAGACCTTGCTGCTGCGTGTCATGGGGTTTCCATTCACTCACCCGGAGCACGAACGTCTCCTCTTCTTCCTTTGCGGGTTTATGCTTGTCTCTACCGCGGGAAATGCCTTGTCCAGTGTCCGTGACGGTGGCCACCTTGTTGCCGTTTTGTGCATTAGAAACTCTCCTGTGTGTTTTCTTGTCTTTGTTTCTGCAGTCTTTTGCTTTATGTCCCACTTTTTCACAAATAAAGCATTCTCCATTGAAGTATTTCTTCTCCTTTCCTTTAAACTTTGGTCCCGACGCCTTGTAGTTAGCAGTCATTACCTCGTCTGCTTGGGGTCTGCTGCGGTATCGCAGTGTGCATTCAAAACTTCTCAGTCTAGCCTTGAACTCAGTGAAGGTCAGCGCTTCCCTCGTCTGAGTAACATGCACCGAAAATGGGTTGTATTCGTCTGTGAGTCCTTTTAACACCATCGCCATCAGAAGTGCATCACTGAGGGTCTCTTTAGCTCTGTTTAATGCGGCTACTATCTTCTCAACACGGGCTAGATAGTCCGCTAGCTCTTCCCCGTCAGCCATTAGCACATTGGTTAGCTCTGTGTACAGCACGACGATACGTGGCTTTTCTTCCGACTCAAACTGGCGCCTCAATATTTCTAGGCTTTTCTTGCCATCATCTGGTGCTTCGTAGAGGATTAGCGTTAGCGTTTTATCATCCAAACAACCGCACAGTTCTGCATACGCCAGTTCATTTTTCCTACCGACTTCTGCAGCTCCTTGTGTATTAGCCCCTGCTGCTAACTCAGTTCCCAGGATAGCGTCTTTGAGGCCTATGGTTTTCAAGTACGCTAAAAACCTTGCCTCCCATATGTGGTAGCGGGCTTCGTCTCCATCGAACCTCGGCGGTAGTCCACGTCCGTGCACCGCTGTACTTGGGACTTGCCTGGGCCCATAACCTGTTGGCTCATCTGCAGCGGGTGTCCGGTTAGGAGCACGAGAGGCACCTGACCCTCCTCCCGGGTCCGTGTCTTCTGTTGACATCCTTTCAGAAGTGCTAACTTAGTCACCAAATACATTAAAGACAGGAGACTGATTCCTCATTACACTGGTAGTCGCCATGACCCGCTCTCGTGTGAACTCAGAGAACAGGTGGGCTCCACCCCTCTTTATTTAAACAGCACGTAACCTTTCGCATAACAAAGTAGTGCCAACCAAAATAACACAGTGGCAAATATCGCACTCTAACAGACAGCGTCTTTGTATGATGTGAAAGGTAAGATAAGCAGTTTCTGTCGCTTGTTGAATTGTGGTGGATATTCGCCTTTCAACTTGTAACGTAGTATCTGCTAATAGTCGTTAGGATCCATTGTCCTTCGGTGCCAGCGAGTTAAATTAGCCTACCTGTCACCCCCTCGTAGCTGTCTGAATTGGCTCGCAAATTTTAACTGTGACGTCAGCTAATTGGCCCGCCTAGAAGAGAACTATAGATTTGCGAAACTCGTGCACGGTGTAGAAGTAATTGTGTTTTATAATGTAACAACACCGTGGTTAATGTTTGGGAAGATTTAGAGACAGAAAAACTTGGTTATGGTTATGAACTTCATCGTTTGTGTTAAAATTATAACTAATTTGAGGGGAGGCAAATGTAGCAAAATGTGTGGATTCATCTAATGTTTGGGATTTATAATCCAAAAAAAAAAAAAAAAACAAGCCTCTCGTTCTGTTCTCATTCTTTTCCTAAAAATGCATCTTATTATAATGCGTCTTACTATAAAGTACTTCAATAAAACGCGCAAGATTTCTGATTTCATTATTTTTTCAGCCTGACAAATTAGACATGATTCAAAGTATTTGTAAAATAAAACACTTGATGGTATGAGAAAGCCTGGGCTTTATAGACAGGGGATACATATTTTGGCAGGCTGAAAATACAGCCTGCCAAAATATGTATCCCCCTGTATCTCTTGACAGAAAAGAAGAAACTTTTCTATATTCTCCAGTGTTATTAGACACGATTCAAAGTATTTATAAAATAGAACACTTGATGGTATGATAAAGCCTGGCCTTTATAGTCAGGGGATACATATTTTGGCAGGTTGAAAATACAGCCTGCCAAAATATGTATCCCCCTGTAACTCTAACCCCATATAATGGGGGATACATACTTTGACAGACTGCATGTCCAGTCTGGTATAAGTAGCATACCTTAATCGCTGTGTGCCATGAAAAGTGCTATATAAATACAAGAGGACCTGTATTATTACCATAGTTATTATTGTGATTATTATTTAGCCTTTTAGGGGGACAAATTCAACCACATGTAAAGGAAAGTCATCATTTGCAATGTAAGCAGGAATGTAATTGTTTGCAGTGGTGCATGCAGTCTAATATAGGCTACATTTGGAGTCCCGCAGATGTGCAGTAGCCTTGTTGAAGTGAAAAATGTTAAAATTAAATCGGCGACCTTGATTCTACTGTATCTACAGAATGAACAAGTTCCTTACAGACTTTCGAATTACATCGTGTTTAGATCTAGTCTCCAGACACTGGAAAAGTAAGAAATGAACTAGCCTGCATAGTGATTAATAACACTGTCAAATAATAATGAAAACGTGTCCTTCATGAAGAAAGGAAAGCATATGATTGCATTCACGCGATAAACTTCGACACGAGGAATAAAAACATTTATTTGAATGCATGAGCCATGTGAAACATTTTAAAGCCTCCTAGACAAAATAACAGTACTTACATGATAAATTATACAATCATAATATTGCTGTATTTCATTATTTCATTCAGCGTAGTAACGTCCATCTCTACTGAGTGCAGGCGCGCTCCCGCGGAAGGGGATACGCTTCCTATTGGGGATAAGTACCTTGGCACAACACCGGCTCTCAAGCTCCTCAAACTGGCAACACTGTATTCTCCTCCTTCCTTAGTCAACTGGACAGACACATAAAACAGTCGCAAAATGTCATTGAAAGTAGTGGCATTGTAGCTCTCAAAGTTGATGTCCATGTTTTTCTGAGCCAGGAAGTCTCTTAATGTTTTAACTGCCCATTTCGTGGTTTTCTTTGCGTTTACCTCGTCCTTGTCATCCTCTAAATTGTTCAATTCCTCCAGTGTCACCTCCTTGTGTCGCATCTCCTTCTTATATTCTCTTCTCTCTTTCTCTTCTGCTGCATCCCAGTCTTCAAAATTATCAAATTCACCAAATAGGTTAAAGAAAACTATAAAATCACTCGTGTTTTTCTACTGTCTTGCCGTTGTGATAAATAAACTGTGAAATAACATATGTTAACGTATGTTCTGAGTTTCTGTTGCCACGGTTACCAACTAGCGTTTGAGCCAGTGCAATAATTTAGAACAATGAGGCTATTTGACCGGAACTTTTTTTTAAAGGTGTCTTACAACACTTTTTAACCGACACCCTGCAGCCAATCAGAATCGAGTATTCACCCAGACCATTATATATATATATATATATATATTATATTCTATTCTATTCTAAGTAACCATAATAAATGTGAAACTATAATGACTGGACTCTGTATATTGAAATAAAGAATTGCCCAAAACATAATTACCTTTTGTCCCCATATAACACATGCTAACAGTAGCTGCTCAGTGTGTTTGATATGATATGTAGTGGCTTTTGTGCTGTATTGATGAGTAGTTAAATGAACAGAGTTTATGTGGTTTTCAGGATCAGACTGAATATAGTGCAGTGCTGGAAGCTGCTGCTGACTGTGTGAATGTTTGTCTGTGCTGCTTGTTGCTGCTGTCAAACTTCAGATGAGCAGGTTGTGAAGCCCGTGGTGAGCGTGTACCCAGCAGCATCCAGAGTCCACTTGGAGGGGAAGAGCTCCCTGAGTGTGTCTGGCCTCAGCCATGTTTCCACCTCTGGTCCAGTTTTCCTGGAAAAGACGAAAGGAGAATGGCCCTCTGGAGGAGCTGCCCCCTGCTGAGGGAGAAAAGCTGGAGCTCAGACAGTCGGGATGCAGTGCTGCCATCTTGCTGGTCCATCAGCAAGAGAACAGCACATATACAGAGACGCCGCAACGGGGTAGGCATACTAGGCAATTGCCTAGGGCCCTGAGCTGGAAGGGGCCCCAGGACAGCGCTGACATTGGTCCTTTTGTCAATGACAAAATGACTGAACTGCTTTACACACTGCAACGTCGATGCATTGGAAACCCCCTGCATAGGGCCCCCACTAACTGTCACTGCCTAGTGTGTTAAGGGACCCCGAGACACGGCCAATATCGATCCATATCAATGACACAATCTGAAACCTCCATAGACACTGCAGCGACACATTTGGAACCCCCCTAATGGGGCCCCGACTGCCCCGTGGCCGGCTTTCTGCGGTACTTCAAACTCGAGGAAGTATCGCGAGCGTATCCGTCAGAGCATGCAAAAAGAAAAAAAAACAAGAAGATGAAGAAAAAAGAAAACGGGGAAGTGGTAAGTTCAAACGTGTATAATCTGACATTATTTTAAAAAAAGTTGTGATGCCACTTTGTCCCAGTCTGTAGTCTCACGAAGCACAACTGCACATGACATGTTTACTGCACCTTAGCCTAGCTTATTGAAAGAGTAATTAACAGTAAGCTAACCAGTAACTAATTTGTATTTGGAAGAGGACGATATCATATATCTCCTTGAATTTTCTGTATGTCACATTAAGCAAAAATATTATCAGGAACAGTGAAGTTGGCTGTTCATTAATTATTCCAAACAGATCTTGATGTTGAGTGTGTAGCATACACAATTCTTGCAGCATGAACATAAAGCCAGCTGACTAAGGGCCCGTCCACATGAAGCCGTTTCAGGGTGAAAACGCCAAAGTATTTATGCGGTTCAGCCTTTCGTCCACACGAAGCCGGCGTTTTAGGGGGGCGAAACCGCATCTTTTTGAAACCGGGTTCCAGAGTGGATAAATCTGAAGACGCCGCCTTAGCGTCTCCGTGTGTACGGCCAATACGCAACTTTTGGCCGGCGATGATGTCATAACCCCACCTCTCTAACCTCTGACTTTACCTCGGCAGGAAGCCGTGCCATCACAACAACGACAGTGGCGGATTACAGACAGCAATAGACAACTATTTACGCTACAGTTTTGTTTACAGTTCTCTATTCTTCAACTGGGAAATAAAAGGTGGAACACACCACCTGTTATAGCTCAAACAGGATCATGTGATCACACCTCTGTCATCTCTGACAGCCATCTCAAAGCATGTTTTTTTTTTGTTTTCCTTGTAAACCCAGCATGCTAGCAATTAGCTCGCCTTGCTCCGTTAAAATATAGTTAACTTTAACATGTCCCGAGCTAGCTTAAGGTAAACATCTGCTCCTTCTAAAGATGAGTTATGATCTCTGATGACTTATTAAGAGATACTAACACATCATTCAGTATTAACTGTAGCTCCATGTAAAGTGATTAAATGGGATGTTTCCCAGCTAATCCTCTGCTCGTCTGCGTTACCCCCGCAGTTTACACGTTTTTATAACTTGTGTTTTATTAAACTGTTCTGAGTGAAACATGAAGCTGAATTTAGCAGCACACTTCAGTTATAGTAATATAAAGTAGGAGGAAAAGACATTTGTGCGTTTATATGATATAAAGGAAGTAGGGTAAATCAGTAACACATTCTCAGTCCTAATGACTAAATACATATTTCACAGTGTGTTGCTGATTTTATTTTCTAATGTAGCGAGTGAGGAGAGTGCTTACAAAATATCTTAACCCTTAACTAAAGACTGGCCAACATGACTGACCAAAACACCAGCTGGTCTTAAAGCTTTGTGCATTCTCCAAATGTGACCTGTACAGTATACTGCCAGTTTGAAAGTGTGTGAATGGTGTGTCTAGTGATAATAAACATGACGACGACAACTTCTCAATCAGTATTTTATTATCATTATTATTATAATTACTGGAAATGTGCAAACAAATCACAATGACTGTCCGTAGGACAAATGAGGGACCACTCGTCCCTGGCCACACACTGACGCCCTGTGTCCACTGCTTGTCTGTACTTCGTGCGGATATTTTTTTTAATTTGGCGGTGATCTGAGATTTTGATATGCTGATAACGTCGTGTGGGAAATCTTTCTCTGTCGGATGTTTTGCATACTGTGCCTGAAACGAGTCCATTATATCGGCCTACTTCGACTGACACGGCTCCCAATCAACGTGTTGTTGAAGTTTACTGGCTTTGTAATCCAGCGTGACTCGGAGCAGCAGCTCGACTTCGTCTTCAGTCCAAACCAAAGTCTCCATTTTCCCTCGTGTGTTGGAATTTGTTTTGGCCATCTTCATGTTGTGCTTGTGCTGGTTCTTCTTCTGTTTATAAACACCGCGCAGGCTGTTTTGCATGCTCCGTGTCTTCTTCTCTGGTTCAGAGCTGTATGCTGCGGTTTTTAATGGCGCGCCATCTCCTGGATGGCATATATACTGCAGCCTTTTTATGCGGTTTCAGTGACTTGAAACGGCTTCATCTTTACGCCTGCATTTTCGAAGCCGGCTCCGTGTTTACGGAACACTATTGCAATCCGATCATTTTTTTGGGCGGTTTCAAAAAGATGCGTCTTCGTGTGGACATGGCCTAAATACGTTGTGCTTCTCCCATTGTTTTTTCCACCCGGAGGTTCTTTGTTGAAATTCTTAGGACCACAACAGCAAGAACAACAACAACAACAACAACAACAACAACAACAAGAATTTACCTCTACAGATGACGGTAGGGACTGTTTTTTTTTTTAACAAATTAAGATTACAGTGATTTGCTCTCCTTTTAAATCTATCATGATATGATCTGATTTAATGCAATAACACAAATAAATGTCACACAATTACAGTATGTTTTTTCTTGTTTTTACATTGTGGGTAATTGGGTGTCATGAAAAAGCGCTATATAAACTGAATGCATTATTATTATTATTATTATTATTATTTCTATCAGCCTCAGGTGAGCAGGACATGCCTTCATGCAGCAGCAGCAGCAGCAGCAGCAGCATGGCAGCCCCGCCACCATCACAGGCCACACCACATCTTCATACCACGTCCTCGTCACAAAAAAAAATTTATATTGTATTTAAAGTTTTCTAACATGATTGTGCACTTCTGTTATTTAAAATAAAAGATTTCTGGATTGAATGATCTTCTTGGTGTTTTTGGGCCGGGAGGGCCCCCATGGTCACTCTCGCCTAGGGCCCCCAAGGTGACTAGAAACGCCCCAGCACATATAAATACCGCAACACGAGGGGAAACAGTGGAGGCCCAGACAGAACAAGGTAATGAAGGCTTTGTGACTGTTTAGCAGTGATTAAGCTTCATGTTGAGATGCTGTCAAACAGAACAGAGAAGCAGATGACTGACATTTATCACTGACACATTTCATTCCTTTTCTTTCTCAGAGGTTCCAGCTTTAGTGGCTCCCTGTCCTCCAGAGAGAGAGCCAGCAGACCTGCCAGCTCTGCAGCAAACTGACTGCTGCCTCTCCTTTAATCCTTTAATGACAATGTTTATATTTTCACTTCAGCTTTTGTTTTCAGTGCTGAAATTTTAAGTCACTGTTCTGGCTCCACCTAAAAAGCTTATTGGGGCCCTGACTTGGGTCATTCAAGAAGGGCCTTTGAACTTTTATTTAACCTGTAGCTGTCTTCTGTCTTCATGTAAAGCTGAATGTCCCACCTGGAAAAGTCTAAGTTATACTGATAAACATCTAATGATCTTCTGGTGATTTATTTACACAGCTGAACAGACTGAAAAAGTGTAGCGAGAAGACTGACCTGTCTGTCTGTGTGTCAGTGTCCTTCCATTCTCAGTACCAAGTGAAGCTGCTCTGTGTGCTGTACACAGTGCTGACAGTGAAGAGTCTGGTGTACTGCTGTGGACTCTCTCTGCTGATGATCCTCAGAAACAAAGGATTGTCCACCAACTGTGCTCATGCTGACTGACTATTTTCTGCTTGTCTCCTTTCACCATCAAATCTTAGCAATTTATTTTAATTATCTCTCTCTATTCAGTATTCACAGTTATCAATTATACCATGTCTTGAATACACAAATACAAATATGCACACATATGTTTGTAAATCAAGCCTTAATGTTATTAAGTGTTGATAACTGTGGGCAACAATGGAGCTCCATGACACAGAGGAATAAGATTTATCAGCCTGGCTAACCACACAATTCTGAGTTATAACATAATTTGCAAACATTAATAAAGCACCCGGGAACTGTTGCCAATACACACACAATAGTTGTTAGAAAAATACATTCAGTGATTTTGTTTATGTAAGATAAAAAGATATATAACACCATCACTATCTTTTAATACATTTTGATGATAACATCATAAAGAGATCAGAAATGAACTCTTCATCTGGAGGTAATAAACGTTGATGATACAGATAATGTTAAGAAAACTGTGATCTCACAATAACTTCATTAAAAATTGATCAGAAGATAACAGCAGATTTTACTATTTTTATATATAATGCAATTTTATGCATAATACTGAATATTTCTTTTTTTCTTTAAAAAGTAAAGTTAAATGTAGTTTCATCTTCAAAATATCACTTGAATTTATACATATGAGAGAGAGAGAGAGAGAGATATGAGTAAAATAAAAACAATCAGATTTTGTTGCTATATTAACTTTAATCATTTCAGAATATTTCAGAGTCATTTTTTTTTCTTGCGACAAGTTGAACATTAGAGTTGGTTTTACTGTTCAGTTTCATTTCTTTTAGTTTCCTGTCTGTGTTTGTCAGGTTGACCTCTCTCAGTTTGCTGCACTGTAAGAAAAAGGAAAAGTGTTGTGAGATTGCATCAATAATAATTTACTGCATATAATGACATCAAAACGTCACCTCTGCTTTGAAATCTGTGATATTTCACAGTTGTTTCTGATGTGAAAAATGCTAACATGCTAAAGCTCCAGATCATTTCCTGAGTTTAGCTCTTGAAGCTTCTGTCTTCTTGGGCTATTTTGAGTCGCTGAACCTTAACAAGAATCTGTTTGCATGACCACAACCCTCCTACCAAATAGGACAGATATTATCCACTAAGGCATTAGATCAGAACATACTTGTGTGTTATTTTGGAGGGCGCTGACAAAGAAGCTGTTTGTCATGTTTGTAGTGTGCAAACTGTAAAATGCTCCTTTGATCTTTGTTCAAATTCCCATAAATAAATTGGATGTGCCCTCCAGGTGGGTGGTCATTGGTCATTGTTGCTCACTGGGCTCAGTTGAGCTATGTTGACAGATGGTTAAAAAAAGAGCCTCTAGACAACAAGAGAAAAGACACACAGCTACAGAGAGGAGAGGAGAGGAGAGGAGAGGAGTTGATGACTGTGTACAGCAGCACATGTGAATCTCCTCTCAGTGGTTATTATAACTCAAAAAAAAAAACTGTTGACAGAGAATCGACACTTCCTCTCCTAAAGCAGATGGGCTATGTGGGTTTCTGCTCTGCAACCTTTCTCACAGTCACAACACAATGACAGTTACAACCATCCACTCTGGTTAAAGAATCTTTCCACGAACTTAAGTTTCATTTCAGTGCTCAGTACCCACTGTCTCAGCTTTGACCTGTCTCTAATCTGAGAGAGAAACACCAACTAGGAACTGAGAGGCTGAACTAAAAGAAGATCTGTTCAACCCATGACAATCTGCTGTGATCCCACTTAATTACACTAATCCTAACAGAGCCGTCACTCTGTGTTCACATAGAAATAATAACTAAACTATGTTTAAGTATTATATCATCATTATATATTATAATACATGATTAATATTTTAACTAACTTTTTGTTTTTGTTTGTCTTCTTAATTTCTTACATGAAATTGTTTCTGTGACAAATGTAAAAAAAAATCTATAATGGTATTTCTGACATTTTCCTTCTCCTCATAAATTTCTTTTTTTTTTTAATTCAGTTTCAGAGAAGTTTTAAGTTTCAGCCATCAATGTGTAAAAATCAACATGAGAAGGTTTAAGCACTCACTCCACCACAACATCACAACAAAAACATCTGCTATCACTGATCAAAGCAATGGAACACAAACCACGGAGACAAACAAGTCGCCTTGTTTTCTCACCCCCTCAAAAAATATATCTCTGTCTGTTTTTTGAAGCAGAACTACAGCCTGTGTGTTGGTTCACCTCAGGT
This sequence comes from Cephalopholis sonnerati, assembly GCA_019142605.1. Lineage (NCBI taxonomy): Eukaryota > Metazoa > Chordata > Actinopteri > Perciformes > Serranidae > Cephalopholis > Cephalopholis sonnerati. The sequence continues at coordinate 34,761,685 of JAGQAX010000018.1, forward strand.
CTCATAATGAGGTTACAGTTCATAAAGAAGCTGTTGCCAGACCCATCAGAGTTGTCTGTGCCTCTCAACAGGTGCTCAATGTTTCAATGGTTCAACTTAGTAATCCCACTGACCCTCTGATCTCTTGACAATTATTTCTATAGCTTTCATTTTTATAATTGTAGTTGTCTGTGCTTCACTCACACTGTGTGTTATGTGTCAGATGATTGTGATATGAAGTCATGTTTCAAGCTTCACATCTGTTTTCCTCTGACTTAGGAACATAACCCCACTGACGTGTTGCGAAATGGTCTGTGAATGTTGTCAGCACACACGAACAAAGCTAAAATGATTCTGATAAAGATCTGAAGGTGTTACTGTTGTCCTGCTTTTGCTCTTCAGCTGGTAAAGACAAGACACAGAACAAATTAAAGGTACAAAAGTTAAATTGAAATACAGCTCAGGAGGTTCAGCTTCTGATCAGGGATTCTCTTCATAGAAAACAATGTCCTAGATATTTAATTATTATTTATAGAGATTACATATTAATGTCACTGTCTCCAAGCTTTTTATGTTTTCTTTAACAGTGACAGTTTGATGACAGTGTCTCCACCCTGAACCAAACTAGTAACATGACACAACACTAATTTCTAATTTATCTGTTTATTTCATTCACGTTTCAGATTAGAATTTGTGTTCAAATTATGTCATATATAACTTATTCTACAATGTACACATTTTGTATTTCCTTGTAAAGCATTTTATGATTCTGTCTTGAAATGTGTGACATAAATTTGAGTCATAATTTATGTATAATCAGTAACTACCAATCCATTTTGTCCCGATGAAGCTGTAGTAGTCAGATGACACTTTTTTGTTTCGAAAAATGCCTTCATTATTTCACCAACATTTCGACTTCAGGCCAACTGATGAAACCACTGTGTCAGATGTAGCTTCAATGTAGCTGGCTCTGCTGTTTGCTCATGTGTGTAAACAGCAGTGTCATCAGCATCGTTTTACATCTACACTGACATTATTATTAAAGGAGCTCAGCACTAAACCTGGCGGAACACCCACACCTACTGACTTGTAGATAATAACTGTATGTATGAATTTGCTGATCTTTGTTTAGCTTTGTTTTCCTTGTTAGCGATATGTGTATGATTGATTGATTTTTTTTATCATTGTGTCATACATAAATAATATGCCCAACCTAAACAGGCTTACTAGACACCTTTATTTTGGAAGAGAACAAAGTAGCAACATAAATTACAAAGAACACTGAACAAATAAACCATCCTGATGTTTTTCCCAAGCTTTGGAAACAAGGGTATCCAACTTGTAACCATTAAAGTAAACAACCATTCCATTCTGCCATTGTCAATGCACCAAAATATTTTAGGATTTTGAACAAACATTTCATTTAATATAGATATTCTGAATTCATTATAAAAAGGACAATACAGATAAAAATGTGGTTCATTCTCAACTTCTAATTTGCACAATTCACACAACCTGGTGTCCTCTTGGAAGTTTTTAAATCTGACAACTTCAAGCACCAGAGGAACAATTCCTGTTCTTAATTGTGCAACTAAACACATTTGACTCCTTGATACATTTGCTATTACACAAGGTTCAGTGCCATAACTGTGGAGCATTTAAATATATGCTCCTAACTTGGTTTAACAAGATATCTTTTAACCATTTTACTTCAAATCTAGCAAGGTTTTTTTTCTAATTGTGGTTATGGTGCATGTTACATTTTTGTTATATATGTAGTGTAACTCAGCTTCATCAAAAACAGCATGAAGCGCTGTAGCCAATGGAGAATTGCATGATTTACACCAAAGAAAAACCTCCTGATTCACCTTGTTTTCTGACATTAAGCAAATGATTCTGCAATTTTGTCATTTCACATTTTGCCTTTGTGGTCCAGGAATCCAACCCATGTCACCCTGCATAGCTCAAGTAGGAGCAAACTTCTTTTTTTTTTTTCCTGAAATGAACAGTCTGTGTTTCACTTTGATTTATTGACAACCTTTATCTGTAACACAAGGTCTTTGACCAATTTAACATATTTTGTAAATCATCCTCAGATTCAGCCAGTAAAACAATATCATCTGCGTACAACAAAATATGCAGATAATATGCTAATATCATCTGCATATAACATGCATACATTCATTTCTTCCTGTATATTTTTTTCTTGATGTTGTGAAAAAGTATTTTCAGAGCAATTTGCAATCAGAGTCAAATTACTTGGGTGTCAACATACACTGCCAGTGGAGTTAATTCAGTGTACTGATTATTTGCTATGAAGCCAAACTGAAAACAATAAAAACAAAGATTATTATAAAACACAGACACATTGATTTTTCAATTTAATAAGGGTGTTACACTGGAGGAATTAGACAAGCCTGCCACATTCTGCATGATGTATTTAAAAAGAAATGCCAAAACAGAAAAAGTAAAATAAAATACTATAACCAATGCAATATCTACCAGACAGTTTATGATTCTTTCATTATACAGGTCACAATTAAATGTGAAAATAAAGTACAGTCTCAAAAAAGGATGCCTGTATCTAACTTGTGCATAAAAAGATACATTATAAAACCAACCACAACATGTCATAGTTTATCAAAGAGATAATTGAGATGAATAAATGAGATATAATGGAGAGAAGAGGTGAGCAGAAAACATTCAGTTACCATATGTGCAGTTGGTGGATGGTCCCTTGTTTCTGAGGATCATCAGCAGAGAGAGTCCACAGCAGTACACCAGACTCTTCACTATCAGCACTGTGTACAGCACACAGAGCAGCTTCACTTGGTACTGAGACAGGACAGAAGCAATGGCAGGTGGAAGTGATGATGGAAAGGTAGAAACCTCTGTAATGGAAAAGGAGTCAAATGGTTGGAGTTGCAGTGAGAAGTGTCAGTCCTCTGCTGATTGTCTCTAATTTGTTAAGTTGTCTGTCAAAAATCATAACCCTTAATTTATAACAATGAGTTTAACTTTTCAAAAGTCTTCAGCAGCACGTTAACCTTTTTCTAATGCCCCGCCTATCCAGGCTATGATTAGTTTGTTTACAAAAAGTGACAATGACGAATGCATCAACTTAAAATAATTCAACAAAAAGCAGCAGATTTAACTAAATAGCCAGCCAAACCTGAATTTTTTTTGTCTTACTCTTTTCTTGTCTTGTTTCACTCCACTATGTGTCCAAATGGCACCAGGGAGAGGCAGAGCCCAGTTAAAGTTAGAATGAACTGAGTAATTGGCTCAGAGAAAAAGGCTGACAGACTTAAAATCCAACCCCAGTGGGCCAGCATTCCACTTGCCTAGGCCAGTCACACAGAAGATGGGCCTGGTTACAGTATATTTTGCATTGCATTGGCTCCAATTCCCAAGCGGCCCACTGGGGAAAGTCCCAGTGCTCAAGATGGCAAGTCTGTCATTGAGATGACTCACTACTGAACACACCAAGCCTTCATTACCTTGTTCTGTCTGGGCCTCCACTGTGCCCCCTTCGTGTTGGACATAGCAGCGGTATTTATATGTGCTGTTCTCTTGCTGATGGACCAACAAGATGGCAGCACTGCGTCCTGACTCTCTGAGCTCCATCTGTTCTCCCTCAGCAGGGGGCAGCTCCTCCAGAGGGCCATTCTCCTTTTGTCTTTTCCATGAAAATTGGACCAGAGGTGGAAACATGGCTGAGGCCAGACACACCAGGGAGCTCTTCCCCTCCAGGTGTACTCTGGATGCTGCTGGGTACACGCTCACCACGGGCTTCACAACCTGCTCATCTGAAGTTTGTCAGCAGCAACAAGCAGCACAGACAAACATTCACACAGTCAGCAGCAGCTGTATTCAGTCTGACCCTGTAAACTATGGACTCTGATCATTTAACTAACTCATCAATACAGCACAAAGTTCACTACATAGCTGGATTCACTTTAATATCAAACACACTGAGCAGCTACTTTCAGCATATGTTCTATGGGGACAAAAGAAAATTATGTTTTGGGCAAGTCTCTTTTGTTTAAGTCCAATCACTCTACTTTCACAATAATGTATATCACTAAAAAATATAACACAATATAATACAATTTAATATAGTTATAGAATTTACCTTGAAACAATGAAAATCTCTTTGTCTATATAAGTGTTAATATACATTTAATTATGAATTGCATATTTACCATCACATTTGAAATAAATCATTTTATAAATACAATGTGTGTAACATATAATACATTAACCAATGTAAACTTTACAGTAACCACAGAAGAAACAAATGTATCATTTCATTACTTTTGCCTAACAGTTTTGATCTTCACACACAACTACAATGATGTGTTCAGATACATCAAATGTGAATAAAAAGTGCTGTGTATTAAAGACGACATAAAATTTGATTGATCCCTGAGTGGAAAGTACCATAAAATATAACAGAAAAATGTCTCATTGAAATTAGAGTATGTGCAGTATCTGAAACACACATTAAACATATTTATATACACATGTATCACCACATAATAATCTAATTATTATATATTTATTATATATTTGAAATTATGTCAAGCATAATTACTGTCATTGTTTATGTTAAAAGTGCACAGAGGTACAAATATGTGTGTATTTGTGCGTGTGCCATTATATATAATCCTGTATCATACACAAAAATGTATTAATTTGCCTGCATGAATTCTATTTATTGTAATATCATATTCAGTATCTGTTTGCCTTACTCTATGAATATCTCTTCCACTAAAATATTTTTAAAATATTACATAATACACAATTGCCACAAGGTTAATTTTAATATTTAAAAATTATTTAACAATTTTCTTAACAACATATTTAAAGTTATACTGTTTTCAAATACATTTACAGACCTATATGAATGTTTTATATCACATAATGTCTTGTTTCACAAAAATAAGAGACAGTGCAAATTCACTGAGAGGATCAAATACTGTATATCTACAACATTTCCAATATCAACCTTTTTGTATATAAGTCCGTTTAATCCCCTGCACAAAAATAAAAATAAATAACTTACATTGTGCAGTGAGATTTCAACATATTTTCAGAACATATGAACCTAGTTTATATAGCCTAACAATAGCTGCATGGTTATGAGAACTCAACTAATTTTGAACAAAATAACTTTTAAAGCCTGAAGCAGCAAAAAAAAAAATCATGACAAATACATTTTGAACTTCTTTATAAAACTGATAGAAAATTAATGCTTAGTCTTACCTGTCACATACAGTTTAGTTCCAGAGCCAAATATCCAGGCCACGGTGAAAGAGAGTAATACAAAAACCTGTCTGACGCTGGATGTGTCAACTGAGGTGAATGACTCCAATGTGTTTCTTTCATGGTATTATTAACATTACCGCCTCTTCCTTTATTTCCTTTTCAGACACACTAGCAGAGTTTCTCCATGGATTGTTGGGTCATGTTCCTCAGAGAATGAATCCTACTGACTTTGATAAGTCTTTATGTAGCACCATCATCAGGACATCATCATTATTAAATGACAGGACATAGCCAGTGTGTGTTACCCTTTAGTCTTGGTTTTGTTTTTGTTTTTAGTTTTTTGTTGTTTTTTTTAAGTAGAAAAAGTTGTGATCCTCTTACTTTTTCAATCAGAGCAACACAGGAGTTACTGTTCACACAAAAACACTGAACAACTAGGATGTATTGTAAACAGTTCATGGCTAAACACTCAAATATTTTTGGTGAACTGAAGGTCAAAAATAATAAAGCTAAAATTAACATTACTGGTTTTTAAGGTAGTTTAGTTTATTTATTTATTTATTTATTAGGATCCCCATTAGCTGTAGAAAATGCTGCCGCTATTCTTCCTGAGGTCCGACATACAATTGCATGTATACAATTACAATATACAACAATACATCAAATGCATCCAACCTTGCTTTGTCCCCTGTCTGTCTCGGGTGTGGCTACTGCTCCTGCTCTACCTGCCACCTGCACACCTGTTCATCATCTCCTGATCTCCCTGCTGCTGGCACAGCTGCTCATCATCATCTCATCAACTCTGCAGTATATCAAGCCCGGCTCTCCTCCCAGTCTTCGCCAGATCGTTCAGTCACCCTCAGTGGTATTGTGAGACTCAGGCCATTTTCCCCCTGTGGATTTTTTTTTTGATGTTTGGATCCTATTTCCTAATTGCCTTTTCTTGTGCCTCAGAACTTCCTGTGTCAGTGGCTTCATCTACCTGCCTGCCCAGTCACCACCATCTTCTCCAGCTCAACTCCAGTCTGCTCTGCCATCGGTCCATCCACACCCTGCTGCCTCACTCTGCTCAGCCTGCCCTCAGCCTCCAGTACCACCAGCCTCCGTTCCACCTGTTTTGCCAGCTTTCAATAAACCCCCTTTAAACCTACCTCAGTGTGCTGCGTTTGGGTTCACTTGTTGCCATTACTGTAACATTAATATAAATATACTTTCTTGTAAAACCTTCAAATATCTTGTATGTCAATATTCTGCCACATATGACCATCAACATCCACTGTATTTCATTGAAATCAGGCCAACAGTTCTCTTGCTGTGGATCAAAGTTTTTTTGGTTGGATGGAAAGACTGATCCAAAGGTCCTGCTGCAGAGAAAAACCTGGACAAAATACAACTACATTTATCAAATCTGTAGAGAGTGAATTGTCATAAATCAAATATTTCAATTGTACAATTTACTGAAGAGAAATTACTTTCTAAAATCTTTTCAAAGATGTGATGTAATAAATGTGTCTGGAAACTTTTATGAAGCTTTCTTGACTCATTTACAAACATGAAGTGTTTTTATCAAGAGTAGATCAGCATTAGGAGGAATGGACTTTATTCCTACAGCAGGTCAAAGTAGAGGATTCTATTCTCTGTTGAAATGCTGAAGCTTGTTTCTTTCTTCTTTAGCATGTTGACAATTTTGTTGAAATGTGTGTTTTATGTTTTGATGAAACAACATCCTGGCTCTAAGCATCTTCTCTCAAAATTTGTTTTGCCGTCTTGTAATATGACTGTCATTTCAGCAAACCATATCAAATGTGCCTGAGAGGCCAATCTTGGTGTGGGGTTGATGGAGATGTGGAAGGAGGGGAAGAAGAGGATCCATCTAATGTCAATTAGAATATATCTTTAGCATTTTCAACCTGGACCCTATTTCTCTGTGAAAATTGGTCAAAGAGACTGATGTTAGGGAGCAAGCAGTGGCTGGCAGCTGCAGAACAAGCTGCAATGGAAGCACACAGGACAATTAAACATCCTCACTGTTCCTCCATGATGGTTCATCCTCCTCATCTGCATTCTGCTCCAGTCCATCTATGTCTTGTTTCAGTAGCCCATTTCTCATCAGGTTGTCCTGGTTCCCTAACACCTGATGCAGACCTTGTTAACCCATGGGACATCCTAGCCAGTATCACTCTTGTTTTTGCAGTTTCACTCATCCGGAGGTGGGCTAGCAGCATTAAAAACCTTACCTAAGGGTCCAAACTGGATATATAATAAAAACCACCTTAAGGCGTGTCTTCCATTGTGACCTTGGGAATTCCTGCCCATACTCAGTGCAGATGTTCCTGTACACTCTGCCAGCCACTTGGTTATGGCGTAACATTTACACTGTTCCTGCCTGCATCTTACACCCTTCTATTATGTGCTGAACTGTCTCAGGACAATCTTTGCACAGCCTGCACCTGGGGTCCTGTCTGGTGTGGTAGACCCCTGCTTCTATTGATCTTGTTCAAAGTGCCTGTCATTGTGCTGCCATGATAAGTGCTTCTGTGCTGTCTTTTAGTCAAGCCTTTTCCAGCCACTGGTAGGATTTCTTGATGTCCGCCACTTCTTCAATCTGTCGGTGACACATGCCATGCAGGGGCCTGTTCCTCCATGTTCAGGTTGCCCTGGTTCCCTAACACCTGATGTAGACCTTGTTATCCCAGGTGACATCCAAGCCGGTATCACACTTGTTTTTGCAGTTTCACTCATTCTGAGTTGGGCTAGCTGCATTAAGAACCTTGCCTAAGGGTCCAGACTGGACCTAGAATAAAAAATCCATGATGGGTCATCCTCCTCCTCTGCATTTTCAGGTTTCTGCTGCCTGAGGTATTCACTTAGCAGCTTGCTTTGCCGGCTATCTTCCTGATGTATTCCTGGATCTTGGTTGTTTCATCCTGGCTCTGACGCTCACCAGTCTGCTGTCCCTCTTGTTCCGCTTAGTGTACAGTCTCAGGATGCTTAACTTGGAGTGAAACCCTCCATGCATTGTGAGAAGCTTCCTTGTTTTGATATCAGTGGCCTCTATCTCCTCCTTTGGCCAGCTTATTATACCAGCAGGGTATCTGATGACTGGCAGGGCATACATGTTGATGGCTCGGACTTTGCTCAACCATTCAGCTGACTTTTCAGGAGCTGCCTTACTCTGTATAGGTATTTGGCTATGGCTGACTTCCTTGCGGCCTCCTCATGGTTCCTATTTGCCTGCAGGACCCCATGGTATTTGTAGCTGTCCTGAACAACTGCAATGCTGCTTTCTGGTAGTTCAACCCCCTCGGTTCTGATCGTCTTCCCTCTTCCCAACATCCAACCATACTTATCTAGTCTGAATGACATTCCAGTGTCATTGCTGTAGATCCTGGTGAGTCAATGTCTCGCTCACTCCTGGCATACAGCTTGATCTCATCCATGTAGAGGAGGTGACTGATGGTTGCTCCACTTTGGAGCCGGTATCCGTAGCCACTCTTTGTGATGAGTTGACTGAGGGAGTTCAGGCCTATGCAGAACAGCAGTGGGGACAGTGCATCATCTTGATTTGATGGTAACTTGTGCAATTGACTTTGAGTTGGCCCCCAGAGTCGTTTTCCACAGCCCCATTGAGTTCTTGATGAAGGCTCTTGTGTCCTGTTCATGTTCCAGGTGGTGCACGGGTAGGTCTGCCTGGTCTTGCAGTCTTGGGTGACTGCTATTTCACACAGTGGCTGGTGCTTGGCTCCCCTGGTATTATCATCAATTCCTTTCTGGGCCTTGCTCATGTATTAGGCCATGTGCCTATTCATCTTAGTCGCTATAATGCCTGACAGGAGCTTCCATGTTGCACAGAGGCAGGTTATCGGCCAGTAGCTGGATCGGACTGTGCCATTCTGGGGATCCTTAATTATCAGGACTGTCCGTCCCTGGGTCATCCAATCTGGATGTGTTCCATCCATCAGCCAGGCATTCATGGAGTGCAGTTAGTTTCTTTAGCCAGTAGGTATGGATCATGTCAGGGCCCGGTGCTGTCCAGCTCTTCATACCTGAAGCTCTTTCTTGGATGTCTGCCGTTGTAATGGTAACTGGCTCTTGCTATGAGAGATTGCTGTGGTCTGCTCTTTGATCTTAGATCTCAGAGCCTTCATGGTGTGTGATGCCTCCTTCTCCCATATGCTCTTCCTCTCCCTGGGTGGATCTTTTCTCTAGTTGTTACCTTGCCACTGAGAGTACACTTTGGATGGTTCGGTGAAGAGCCTCTTTCTGTGTTGCCTTGATCTTGGCCTCCAGCCTCCTTCTCCATGGAGGGTAGTTCATCTTGTAGCCAAACATCTCTGGGATCACTTTTGCTGTGGTGTACATAAGCTGATTTGTCTCAGGAATGGTCCTTGTGGGGATAGTATGCAGTACTGCATTCATATCATCCAGCAGACTTTCAGAGGGTACGATGATGATGATGATATCCCCACTTTGACCTGTCATCCTGGCTCCCCTTTTCCGTAGCATAATTGTTGTACCTTTATCAATCTCTAGTTGTAATAGCAGTTGCAGTTTGTGGATCAGAATCAGAATCAGAATCAGAAATACTTTATTGATCCCCAAGGGGAAATTGTTTTCGTTACAGGTGCTCCTTACAAGCGTAGAAAGAAAGAAGATAGAGTGCAAACAAGTGTAAAAAGAAGATATAGTGCAAACAAGTGTAGAAAGAAGATATAGTACAAAAAGAAGTAAAAATATAAGAAATATAAGAAGATAATTTACAAAATATATATGTAGTGACCCAACAACATAATTTACAATATATACAGGAACCTTAGATACAGACTGAACTATGTAGTCAGTTATTGCATGGATTATTTAGGAATAAATATGTAATAATTTATTATGAGTTGGTGACAGTGGTGAAACAGTCCAAGGGCAACTCAGAGACATTGTCCAAGATAGTTCGCAGCTTAGACAGCATCCTCCTCTCTGACACCACCACCAGAGAGTCACACGCCATTCCCACAATGTCACTGGCCTTGCGGATCGGTTTGTTAAGTCTGTTGGCGTCCGCCACCCTCAGCCTGCTGCCCCAGCACACAACAGCATAGAGGATAGCACTGGCCACCACAGACTCATAAAAAATCCTGAGTATAGTCCGGCAGATGTTGAAGGACCTCAGTCGCCTCAGAAAATAGAGATGGCTCTGGCCCTTCCTGTAGAGAGCGTCAGTGTTCTTAGACCAGTCCAGTTTATTGTCAATGTGAACCCCCGGGTACTTATAGTCCTCCACAATGTCCACACTGACCCCATGGATGGAAATCGGGGTCACCGGTGTCTTGGTCCTCTTCAAATCCACAACCAGTTCCTTTGTCTTTGCCACGTTGAGCTGCAGATGGTTCTGCTCACACCATGTGACAAAGTTATCCACAGCAGCCCTGTACTCATCCTCATCACCCTTGCTGATACATCCAACTATGGCAGAGTCATCAGAAAACTTCTGAAGATGGCAGGTCTCAGTGCAATAGCTGAAGTCCGTGGTGTAGGTGGGTGAAGAGGAAGGGAGAGAGGACGGTCTCCTGCGGGGCCCCGGTATTGCTGACCACTCTGTTTGACACACAGTGTTGCAAGCACACGTACTGTGGTCTGCCAGTCAAGTAGTCCACAATCCAGGACACCAGAGAGTCCTCCACCTGCATAGCTGTCAGCTTGTCTGGACGGATGGTGTTGAACACACTGGAGAAGTCAAAAAACATGACTCTCACAGTGCTCGCCGGCTTGTCCAGTTGGGCGTAGACGCGGTTGAGCAGGTAGATGATGGCGTCCTCCACTCCATGTCGGGGCTGGTAGGCGAACTGGAGGAGGTCCAAGAGTGGCTTGACCATGGGCCGGAGCTGCTCCAGGACAAGTCTCTCCAGGGTCTTCATGATGTGGGAGGTCAATGCCACGGGTCTGTAGTCCTTGGAGCCACTGGGACGCGGCGTCTTTGGCATAAGAATGAGGCAGGATGTCTTCCACAGCATGGGGACCCTCTGGAGACTCAGGCTCATGTTGAAGACATGCTGAAGTACTCCACATAGCTGGGCAGCACAGGCTTTGAGGACCCTGGGGCTGACACCATCAGGGCCAGTAGCCTTGCTTGAGTGGAGCTGTCTCCTCACATGATCAGCAGTGAAGCTGGAACACTGGGCTAGAAGTTCTTCCATTTGCTCACCAAAGTATAGAAACCAAACCAAATAGAATAGAATAGAAAGCCTTTATTGTCATTGCACAGGAACAAAGGATGCTACATATACAACAAAACTGCGGGGGCTACATCTAAGGTGCAGACAAGAAATAAAGATAATAAATTGCGTTTGCATAGCAAACAACATTTATACAGCAGGACTGTTGCATACACAAGACAATAAATAACACACAATAAAAAACAGCAGTATTGGGGGGGGGCAGCCTGAGGGCAGCAGAACAAACAGGTGTGGAGCAGGATGTGTGCTGTCTCTGATTCTGAGGCAGCAGGATGTATAAATGTCCTTCAGAGAGGGGAGGGGACCTTCTCCACACAGTCGCCATTTATGTAGAGGGGGGACGGATCTGCCCTGTGCCTCCTTAAGTCCAGGATGATCTCCTTTGTCTTTGTGATGTTCAGAGCCAGGTTGTTTGCTGAGCACCACGCAAACAATTTCAGGACCTTGTCCCTGTAGGCAGACTCATCTCCACCTGAGATCAGCCCCACCACTGTTGGGTCATCAGCAAACATGACTATAGTGTTACTGGTGTGGGCAGGTCTGCAGTCCGAGGTGTAGAGGGTGTAGAGTAGTGGGCTCAGCACACATCCTTTTGGGGAGCCCGTACTCAGTGTCCGGGTGGAGGAGAGGTGGGGTCCAAGTTTCACTGTCTGGGGCCAGTTTGTAAGAAAGTCCTTAATCCAGGAGCAGGTGGGTGGGGGGAGTCCTAGGTCAGACAATGTGCAGACCAAGATATTGAGGATGATGGTGTTGAAAGCTGAGCTGTAGTCAATGGAGAGCATCCTGAAGTAGCTCTCCCGATGTTCCAGGTGGCTCAGCACGGTGTGAAGGGTGATGGCTATGGAGTCCTCAGTTCATCTATTTAATCTGTAAGCAAACTGGTGTAGGTCAAAGGGGGGAGGAAGGCAGGCTTTGATGTGGTTCAGGATCAGCCATTCCAAGCACTTGGTGATGACAGGTGTGAGTAGAAGTCATTTAGGCTGACTGAGGCTGATTTTTTTTGGGTACAGGGATGATAGTGACAGACTTCAGACAGGCTGTGATGGTGGCCTGTGTCAGAGAGAGATTAAAGATTGTGGTGAAGAACTGTGAAAGCTGGTCGGCACAGGCTCTGAGTACCTTTCCAGGAACACCATCGGGTCTGGCTGCTTTCCTAAGGTTCACCTTACGTAGCATCCATTTCACATCCTGTACCTGCACAGTACGTGATTGGGTGCTGGGAGCTGGTTGAGGCTGGTATGGTGTGGCTGCAGACTGTTGGGTTGGTACCTCAAAGCATGCAAAGGAGTTCAGCTCTTCTGCTAGTGCAATGCTTGAGTACTTTGCTGCGTTGATCTGCCCCGTGAAGTTGGTGATCTGCTGGATACCCTGCCACACCTGCCATGGGTTGTTGTTGGTAAGGTGGTTTTCTATTTTCCTCCTGTTGTCGTACTTGGCTTCCCTTATTTCTCTCTTCAGGTCAGCTCTAGCGGCGCTGTACAGATCTTTGTTACCTGACCTGAAGGCGGTGTTGTAGTGTTGACCTGGTTGGTCATCCAGGGCTTCTGGTTGGGGAACACCCGGATGCGTTTGTCCACTGTGACATTCCCCATACAGAACTTGATGTAGGATTGTTCAGCCTCTGTGTGTACAGCCAGGTCCTGATGTTCAAAAACACTCTACTGGGTGTGAGTGAAGCAGTCTTGAAGCTGAAGAAGTGCATCCTTGGGCCATGTTGTGATGGTCTTAATCAGTGGAGTTGCCCTATTTCTAAGAGGTGTATGCGGGGGTAAGGAGCAGAGATAAGTGGTCTGACTGGCCTAAGTGTGGGAGCTGTATGGCTCTGTATGCATGTTTTAATGTTTGTGTAAACGTGACCTAATGTGTTATTCCCTCTGGTTGGACACTTTACATGCTGATAAAATCTAGACAGGCTAGACTTTAAGTTTGCCAGGTTAAAATCACCAGCAACAATGTGTACACCATCATGTCAGTGCTGATTAAGTTGATATTTTGCACCTCCTAATTGTTTATTGATTGATTTCTTTTTTTGCCATTATTCTGTTGTGCTTTCATGTGTAACATTACGCAATGTCAACAAAATAACTTTTGGCATTAGCCTACCTCCACTCATCTGCAGCAGGTAAATCCACTCTTGGAACAGTAGTTTTCTTTAGGAAAATAAGTTCCGTATTTCTTCTCCTCTTTATCAGATAGTAATCATCCCGGTGGTCACTGCAGACCCACAGGTCTGCATGCGCAGTGCATTGACAGGAGTGTAGGATCCATTCTGAGCATAACTAGGTAAAACTTTAGCGGGTCCATATCCGTCAAAGATAGTCCGTGACAGCTGCTCAAAGTGTAGCTCCTCATTTTGTCAGCACAGGGTGGAAAAGCACAAACATAAACCACAACAAAGACTAGCAGAGTTTGTCACTCTCCTCAACAGTTTTGACGTAAATTTACAGTTCACGTCGAACCACAGTGATGAAAAAGTCAGTTTCCTTGATATGTGGGTGATGAAAAACAACGGCTCTCTCACTACCACTATCTATCGTAAGGACATAGACAAAAACACCCTATTGCTAGCCACCAGTTGCCATCCCACTCCCCTCAAAAAGGGTCTCCCCATCAGCCAGTTCTTCCGTTTGAGAAGAATATGTCATTCCACAGAGGATTTTATTGCGAAAGCAGAGGATATGAAAACCAGATTTGCACAGCGAGGTTATCCACTGTCGTGGATCAATCACGGATACGAATTGGCTCTGAAAAAGACGCGCTCCGAGTTATTAAAAAAGAGCGTCAAAAAACAAAAGAAATTCTCCGTGATGTGTACCACCCAATACTCTCCCCACTCTGCCGCATTAAAATCGGTTTTTCACAAACACTGGCATATTTTAAAATCTGACCCAGAACTTGCTTCCCTGTTCAGAGATCCCCCCCTCTTTGTTAATAAAAGGGGGAGGAACATAAGAGATCATCTGGTCCGCGCTAATTTTGGAGAGACCACCAAATCGAGTCAAGTGACACAAACACGCTTACACCCCCTTCCTAATGGCAACTACCGCTGCGGCAGTTGCGCGCAGTGCCACAATACCCAAAAAACAAGCCACTTTTCCCATCCCCACACAGGCAAACTTTTCCCCATCAACAGTGTGATCACTTGTGCTTCTACACACGTGATTTATTTTATCCGCTGTCCTTGTGGCCTTGCTTATGTGGGTAAAACAACTAGAAAGTTGAAACAGAGGATGAGTGAACATAAAAGTTCCATAAGAAGAAATGACCGGGATTATCCCGTGGCCGTGCATTTTAATGATGCTCACCATGACATTTCCTCTTTACGTTTCTGTGGCATTGAACAGGTAAAGCTGCCACCCAGGGGAGGTGACCATGACAAACTCCTGAAACAGCGTGAGGTGTATTGGATACACACCCTCCAAACATTGGCTCCTAAGGGGTTAAATGATGAATTGCTTTTTAACGTGTTCCTATGATCCTTTTGTCGAGTTGTAATGTGTATGTTGGTGTTTGAGGAACAATACAGATTTTTGTATCCAGCTCCAGACAGTTCTGAATACATGTTGATATGTACACATACCACCAGGTTCATCTGTGATCTGTTGATTATTGTCCATTCAAATATGTATGCATTTATACTGCACCCTCTTGAGCCCCCGTTGGATGAGGCATAATGATTTTTGATTTTTGATCATTGATTTCTCTATGCACATATTGATGAATAATGTGATTTCTTGTACTTGATATGTCTGTTTTTAATCTATGATGTAATTTGATGTCACACAGAGAATTCTGATTTGTTTCTGTCTCTGTTTATTATGTACTTTAATAACCTAATGATGTTTTTTGTCCCCTTTTTTGGGTTTTTTGCACGTGAGAATGGGATTGGTTGTGGAGAAACGACCACTCCCTATTTAAGATGGCTTCTTAGTAACAAAAGAGCTGTTTGCCTGATGAAGGTCTAGTACCGAAACGTTGCAAATAAATTTTAAACTGCAAGTTGGACAGTGTGCGGGAGTCTTTTTGCTACTTTATGTGTAACATTACGCAATGTCAACAAAATAACTTTTGGCATTAGCCTACCTCCACTCATCTGCAGCAGGTAAATCCACTCTTGGAACAGTAGTTTTCTTTAGGAAAATAAGTTCCGTATTTCTTCTCCTCTTTATCAGATAGTAATCATCCCGGTGGTCACTGCAGACCCACAGGTCTGCATGCGCAGTGCATTGACAGGAGTGTAGGATCCATTCTGAGCATAACTAGGTAAAACTTTAGCGGGTCCATATCCGTCAAAGATAGTCCGTGACAGCTGCTCAAAGTGTAGCTCCTCATTTTGTCAGCACAGGGTGGAAAAGCACAAACATAAACCACAACAAAGACATTTTTCCTCTGTGGGCAGAGGGTCACAGTAAGTCCACCGCTGGTCTGTGTAAATGAAAAAAAAAAAAAGACACTTTTAATGGACATACAGTGACAATGTTTAATTGCCCCGTGTGCTTCCACTGAAGCTTATTCTGTGGCTGCTTGCCGCTGCCGGCTGCTGCCAACTTCCTTAATACTTCCTGATGGTTGGCATGTTAGTAGCAAAGAGCATTATTCTTAAGGAATGGAAGGCTACTAGTGCTCCTTGTTCCTCTAGATGGTTTAAAGAACTAGTCTCCGGGACTCACCTTGAGAGACTTTGAAACAATAAACTGGGTTTGCAGGATAAATTTGAGAGTATTTGAGGCCCAATAGCTAGACACCTTATTCCACCATCTAATATCCAAAGTCCATACAGTGAGTCACCATGTTTAAATATTCTTGGCCATTTTTCCTTTCTGCTTATGTGACAGGCTAAACAATGTATTTATCTCAGTCAAGTATGGCTTTTTGGTTTGTTTTGTTTTGGATTGGTTTGGTTTGTTTGTTTTTTTTGTATGTGGGTCGATTATGTTTGTTTTCTGTTTGTGTATTTAATTTTTTTTGTGCTGAAAATTAAATATAACATGAAAAAATGTGTGTTTTTAATTAAGCACTACTTTTCAAAAAGAATTTCTTTATGTTTATCATCCTTTTCATTTATATTAATAATTTAAATGTTATTTTAAATTTTTTTTTTCTTTTTAAAATCTTTTATCATTTTTCTGTGTTGCTAGGATATAAAAAAAACTGTCCTCAGCTCAGTTCAGTCTTTTATTATATTAAGTAGATTATGTATAAATAAATATTAGGTAAGATATTTATGTATTAAAATATTGTTGTTTATTTTATCCTTTCATTTCAAAATATTTTTATTAACTTATTTTTTATTTAACTTTTGTTGTTTTTTTTCTGTATTTTTTCTATCATTGTGCCCAGTGGCGTTGCATGGTTGTGCTGGGCCCCAGTGTTTTCCTCAGTAAAGAAAATAAATCCATCAGTTCGGTGTGTTTGTGGCTCTGGCTGAGATGACGGTGAAATATATGAACCTGGGCTGTGGTTTACTGCTCTCTTCATGTCACAAATACTGTTTGACATCTGTTCATCTATTGGTTTTTGTGCAGGCTGCAGGGATCTTTTCTCACTGTGGGAATAAATATTGTAACAGATGCAGTAGTAGGTGGCTGAATGACTGGGTTTAACTTTCTTGATCTCCAACTCACAGCCATTCTGTTTATTCACAGCTGAGAAATCATCCTTCTGAGGATGATTGTAACCTGAATAAACTTGACAATTTGTCTTCTTAATTTCCAGAATCTTTGTGAATGTTCCTGTGTCTTTTTTCTGATACCAGTGAACAAATTCACTTTTACACTGGTCAGTGCGTTGACAGCTGAAGGAGACTGTTTCATTAACTCTTCTGGTCAATGTTAAATCATCCTGAATCAGCTCTGCTGCCATGGCAATCAGCGCTGTAGAGAATTAGACAGGTAGATGTAGGTGAGTGTGACAGTGTTTGTTAAAGGTTGAGTCTGTTGACTCCTGATTGGCTGAAAACACTCACCTGAACACAGACAGCACAGAGCAGCAGCTGGAAGGAAAAGCATTCTGGACAGTTTTTGTGTTTCCTCTAGTGAACCTGGGCAGAAGTGGCGCTCCGATGCAGCTGAGGCCAAACAAGGAGGAAGTGTGAGATCAGACTAGCGCCACATGGTTTATAACGGGACCTCAGACCTCCCATCAGCCCCATGCAGCGCTACATTAGAAAGAAGAAAAACTATCAACTCAAGTCAATGAACAACAACAATGAAATTGATAAATTCAAATATTAAGTATAAAAACCTTATTTTTTGTTTATCAAACTGAGACATTCTGTCAGTGTTCAAATATTTGTTGTTGAAAAAGGAGATGAAAGTTACTGTCACCAGCAGAAGGGATTCATTTTACATTTTAACATATTATCTTTGTTTTATTATCATGATTTTGATGTCTTTTTTCCTTAAAAGTGACTTCTTTGTTTGTGTGAACTGATTCAGTGAGATGTTTCTTGATCTTGTGGTGCAGATATACAAAAGAAAACATTCATGGTACAACAAACACACTCAGGTTGGTTGTGACTTTAGTAACAAAGACTGTTATCTGTTGTTTAACAACTGTCATGAAAATACAAAACTACAAGTCCACAAAACTTCTGAACTGTAATTTTAATCCTAAAACGTCTCCTTACATTTCTTAATGTAATTTAATCATTTAATATATGTTAAACATAAAACATTTTCCACATACTGTATCATATATTTATTTTGTATTCTGTTGTTCAGTCTCTTTATTAAAGCCTTGTGATGTTTTACTCAGTGAAATATTCAAATGTATATTTCTTCATGTCTGCTGCATCATCTTTGACACATTTCCCCAAAGTTCAGCTGGACAGATTCAGTATTTTTGTCAACTTTGGGATCTCCACTAGAATGTAAAAAATAAAGTTCAGGGGGTTAGTTGTTAAAGATGAAGCCTCTGCAGAGTTCCAAAGAGTTTTCATCCAGGTGTGGTCGTAATATGTGAAGCAGTGGTTATGGTGCTGTTCTCAGGAAGCAGCGCAGGGCTCTGCTCTCTACTTCCTGCATCAGAGGTCAGCCACAATGAGAGGCACTATTGAAACCACAGCAGATCTTCTGCCTGTAAAAACCCTCACTGTATTATTTGAAACAGGTGGTATTCAGGCAGAGGTGGGGGCCAAAAAGTCCTCCAATAAAATGACAAAACATGGAGTTTGTAAGTGAGCATTAAAATGTCACAGAAGTGTTTACTGACTATCAACAGAATGACATCATCTGTCTGTGAAAAATAAATCTGTTTTATGATGTGACACCACTGGGGTAAATAGTTGGTTAGGCTCAAACAAAACTTTGTTAGTTTTAGGAAAAGACTGTGGTTTGGCTTTAAATAGGCACTTTGTTGAAGCAGGGAGATCTTTGTTGTCATGGTTGCAACAATAACAATGTAACCATGAATAACTATTTGACAGTATTGTAGGACAATATGGCCTTTGTTATATATTACAAATTATCATTATATTGTTCCAAGATTTTCTGACACTCCTGTAGTTATCACCCTGCACTACAATTTATATTCAGTCCTTTGATCTGTTCTGTGTTGCTGCTGTGAGGAATTTAACCTTCAAACTGCTGCCCTCTAGTTTCTGTAACAACACACTGTTTAGTATTTAGTTAATGTGTTTTTATTTTCATTTTTATATCAGGCCCACCTCAACCTTTGTATAAACAGTATGTAGCAGGGGGACACTAAGGCCCAGGAAAAATTTGGTCAGTCAAGGTGAGAGCACCTGAACTGTTCAGAGACTCATGGAGCACAGGCCTCATTCTTGATTCATGAACACTCCTGTACACATGCTTATCTGGTAAACCAAACAAACTTTGTGCTCTATATAGAAAGATTTTATTGTTAAGATAATGTAGGGGTGCAACCATACCCTGAGATGCTGTTTTTTTAAATGCTAATATTGAATTTGTTGTATTTTAAGTGAAAAAATGACAATCACAAAATATGGGTCTGCCAACAACTTACTGTTTTGTTTTTGTAAATAGTCCAAACACTCCACGAAAAGTGGCAGAGGAAAGGTATGAGTGTCTTTTAGTATTAAACTGTTAGGTTTGGTTTTGTGTTTCGGACCCAAAATGCAGAGACAGAGGCGGAAGACAGTTTTGAAGAGTTTATTACAACAACGAAGCCCCAGAACACAGGGAAAAAAGGTGGCAGGTGAAGGCAGCGGTGGTTTGGCTGGCGTAGCTGGTGAAGCCGACTGGAAGGAGCACGAGACCGACGCAGGAACACTGAAGCGTAGTCAGACACGGCAAGGAGACACACTGGAGTCTGCATACAAAAATCAAAAGGAGCATAAGAGCGACGAAAAAACGTACGAGAGTCACAAGAGATTTGAGCCGTAACAATACCGGTCGAGACGGGATAATCTGGCACAGGAGTAGAGTCGAGGACCAGGCTTTATGGTGAGAGTGATTACTGGATGAGAACCAGGTGCGCCTCGTCAGGAGTCCAGCCAGCCACGCCCACCACTGCACACACACTGCCAGGGAGAGAAAAAGGGAAAAGGGAGGGGGAAAAAGAAAACAAGACAACCCAAACACAAAACCAAATGCTTGACAGAGCATAAACATGACAGTACCCCCCCCTCAACGGACGCCACCTGGCGGCCTACCGGGCTTGTCAGGAAAGTCCCGATAAAAATCCCTCAAGAGGTCTGGGTCCAAAATCAAGGAGCGGGACACCCAGGAACGCTCCTCCGGACCGTACCCCTCCCAGTCCACGAGGTACTGATACCCCCGACCCCGCCTGCGGACGTCCAGCAGCCGCCGGACAGTGTAGGCCGGGTGGTCGTCAATGAGCCGGGGGGGTGGCAGGGGTTCGGCCGGAGGGCACAGAGCACTGGAAGACACAGGCTTTAACAGGGACACATGGAACGCTGGATGAACATGTAAAGCAGGAGGTAATTTCAGTCTCACCACATTGGGGTTAATCACCTTCTCGACCTCGTAAGGGTCAATGTACCTCGGGGCCAGTTTCCGACTTTCAGTCTGTAGGGGAAGGTCACGAGAGGAAAGCCACACTTTCTGACCCGGCTGATACTGGGGGGCCGGGGAACGATGCCGATCTGCCAGGTGTTGGTTGCGAGCCGCCGTGCGCAGAAGGGCCGCCCTGGCCTCGCGCCAGACCCGGCGCGCGCGGCGGAGATGTTCCCGGACCGACGGCACAGCCACTTCAGTTTCCTGAACTGGGAAGAGGGGAGGTTGAAAACCCACGGAAGCCATGAAGGGGGACATACCTGTGGCGGAGCTGACCAGGGAGTTGTGGGCGTATTCCACCCAGGGGAGATGGGTGGACCAGGAGGCAGGATGCCTTGACGTGACACACCGGAGAGCTGATTCTAGGTCCTGATTTGCCCGCTCCGTCTGGCCGTTGGTCTGAGGATGGTATCCCGAAGAGAGGCTGGCTGACGCCCCCAACGCCTGACAGAAGGCCCTCCAGACCTGAGAGGCAAACTGAGGACCCCAGTCGGACACAATATCCTGAGGAATGCCATGTAGCCTGAACACATGCTGAACTAGAAGGTTGGCGGTCTCTGGGGCAGATGGGAGTTTTAGTAGAGGGACAAAATGCACAGACTTGGAAAAACGATCAACAATAAACAAAATCACAGTGTTACCCTCTGACGGCGGGAGTCCCGTAACGAAGTCCACTGCAATGTGGGACCAGGGGCGATGTGGAACAGGCAAGGGGCGTAGAAGACCAGCAGGAGATTGATGGGAGGATTTACTGCGGGCACAGACGGAGCAGGCGGAGACGAACTCTTTGGTGTCGGCAGTGATGGTGGGCCACCAGAAGCACCGCTGAAGCAGGGAGAGGGTCCGGTGGAAACCGGGATGACAGGCGATCTTGGAAGCGTGCCCCCACTGGAGCACAGGAGACCGGGCTGACGGAGGGACAAACATCCGGTTGGGAGGGCAGCCCTCCAGAGGGGGTTGCTCCTGTTGGGCCTCCTGAACCACCCGCTCAATCTCCCATCTGGCAGCCCCCACCACACAGGAGGAAGGGAGGATGGTTTCCACAGGGGAGTCTTCCGCTGGGGGAGTGAGCTGACGGGACAAGGCGTCAGGCTTGACATTCCGGGAGCCGGGACGATAGGAGAGGGTAAATTGGAACCGGCCCAGGAACAAGGCCCACCGAGCCTGACGCGAGTTCAACCGGCGAGCTGACTGTAGGTAGAAGAGGTTCTTATGGTCCGTCCAGACGACAAACGGATGAGTGGCCCCCTCCAGCCAGTGTCTCCACTCCTGAAGGGCGAGGACGACGGCCAGGAGCTCCCTATTTCCCACATCATAATTTCTCTCAGCCTTAGAGAGTCGGCGGGAGAAGTAGGCACAGGGGTGAATCTTTTGATCTACAGGGGAACGTTGAGAGAGCACAGCACCTACACCTGTGTCAGAGGCGTCGACTTCCACCACAAACTGAAGAGCTGGATCAGGGTGAGAAAGCACAGGTGCAGAGGTAAACAAGCACTTTAACCGTTGGAAAGCAGCCTCGGCTACCTGGGACCACACGAACGGGAGTTTGGAGGAGGTTAGCTGAGTCAGAGATGAGGCAACATGGCTGTAGTTACGAATAAACCTCCTATAGAAATTAGCAAAGCCCAAAAACCTCTGCAATTGTTTTCGGGTGGAAGGGGTTGGCCACTCTGTCACTGCCTGAATCTTGGCTGGATCCGCCCTCAACTGACCCTTCTCCACCACAAAACCCAGGAAACCGACTGAGGTTGCATGGAAATCGCATTTTTCTGCTTTAACAAAAAGTCTGTTCTCTAGCAGCCTCTGCAAAACCAACCTCACATGCTGCACATGCTCGTCACTGTTTCTTGAAAATATCAAAATGTCGTGAAGATAAACGAACACAAACCTGTTTAGCATGTCTCTTAAGACGTTGTTTATGAGGGCTTGGAAGACGGCAGGGGCGTTAGTCAAACCAAAGGGCATAACCAAGTACTCAAAGTGGCCGAGTGGGGTGTTAAATGCCGTCTTCCATTCATCTCCTTCTTTAATGCGAATGAGGTGGTAGGCATTGCGAAGATCTAATTTGGAAAAGATCGTGGATTGATGAAGGGGACCAAACGCAGAGTCAATGAGAGGAAGAGGGTACTTATTTTTTACAGTAATCTCATTAAGACCACGGAAGTCAATGCACGGGCGCAGAGTTTTGTCCTTCTTTTCCACAAAGAAAAACCCTGCGCCCACAGGGGAAGAAGATGGACGAATGAGGCCGGCAGCTAAAGAGTCTGAGATGTATTGCTCCATTGATTCTTTCTCAGGTTTAGACAGGTTATACAGTTTTTTGGATGGGAGCGTAGAGCCAGGGAATAGCTCGATTGCACAGTCATAGGGTCTGTGAGGAGGCAGTGAGAGGGCTCTGTCCTTGCTGAAAACCTCCTTGAGGTCATGGTACACTGGAGGAACATTAGAGAGATCAATGGGATCTGGTGGAACTGGGAGAGAGAGAACACTAGGGGGAGTAGCTGAGTGAAGACAATGAGAGTGACAAAAGGTGCTCCAATTGGTGATGAGGCTGACCAGTCAATTTGTGGGTTATGCAATTTAAGCCAGGGGAGTCCGAGGACTACTGGGGAAGTGGGTGAGGGGATGACAAACAAGGAGATAGTCTCCCGGTGGTTACCTGACAGCAGAAGGGACACGGGGGCAGTGCGATGAGTGACTCGAGCGAGCAATTGTCCGTTTAAAGCCAGGATGTCCTTAGGCTCTGGGAGGCTTTCAGTGAGCAAACTAGCTTGAGCACAAAGTTCAGAGTCAATGAAATTGTCATCTGCTCCACTATCAATCAATACTTGCACTGGTAACGAATTCTGTGGGTACCTGAGCATGCCTTGCATCTGAATCCGCTGGAGGGGTGTTGAGGAAGTAGTGGTGCGGCTCACCAGCGCCCCCCCGGTGACTGATGAGCCTGCTCTTTTGGCAGCTGGGGACAGGCGGCGAGGAAATGGCCGGGCTGGCCACAGTAGATGCAGAGCTTGTGTCTCATTCGGCGTTCACGTTCGACCCGAGTTAGTCTCATTCTTCCCAGCTGCATAGGTTCCTCCATGCCGGGGGTGGAGGAAAAACCTGGAGACGGAGCTGGAGCTGGAGCAGGAGACGGAGCTTGGGCTGGAGCTGGAACTGGAGGCGTGTCCCGGAGGACGCTGAGTGGAGAAGCAGCAGATGCAGGAAACCCCTGTCTCCCTACTCTCTCCCTGCGTCTCTCCCTCAATCGGTTATCTAGGCGAATGGCTAAGGAGATTAACTCATCTAACGACTGGGTCTCATCACGCGCAGCCAATTCGTCTTTTACATTATCAGCTAACCCCCTGAGGAACACGCTCTGCAAAGCAGCTTCATCCCACCCACTCTCTACAGCCAGAATGCGGAAATCAATAGCATATTGAGACACGGGAGCTGAACCCTGGCGGAGGGAAAGAAGCCGATTCCCGGCTTCCCTTCCCTGAACCGGGTGATCGAAAACTTTGCGCATCTCAGAAACAAAGGAGTGATATGACTGAGTGATTACAGGTGAATTGAGGGAAACGGCTAAAGCCCAAGAGGACGCACGGCCAGACAACAAACTCATGATGAAAGCTATTTTAGATTTATCCGTAGCATAGGTCTGACATTGCTGGTCAAAAACTAGAGCGCACTGGTGCAAAAACTGGCTGCATGTCCCTAACTCACCTGAATACCTGACTGGAGTGGGAATGAAGGGTTCGCGGGCAAGGCTGGGTGGAGGAGCAGGTTGAGCAGCTGCAGGCGCTGGAGATGCATGCGCCTCCCCAAGGGAAGCCAGGCCGGAGATCTGAGTGACGATTTGATCCAGACGACTGCCGAGCTGAGACAAACTGGAGGTAAGATTCTGAACAGAGTTCATGACTTCTTTGATTGCTTGTTCGTGTTGCCCAACACGTGCGCCTTGGCTAGACAACGCCTGCCTAAATCGGTCTGTCTCTGCTGGGTCCATGTTGGCCAGATTATTCTGTTAGGTTTGGTTTTGTGTTTCGGACCCAAAATGCAGAGACAGAGGCGGAAGACAGTTTTGAAGAGTTTATTACAACAACGAAGCCCCAGAACACAGGGAAAAAAGGTGGCAGGTGAAGGCAGCGGTGGTTTGGCTGGCGTAGCTGGTGAAGCCGACTGGAAGGAGCACGAGACCGACGCAGGAACACTGAAGCGCAGTCAGACACGGCAAGGAGACACACTGGAGTCTGCATACAAAAATCAAAAGGAGCATAAGAGCGACGAAAAAACGTACGAGAGTCACAAGAGATTTGAGCCGTAACAATACCGGTCGAGACGGGATAATCTGGCACAGGAGTAGAGTCGAGGACCAGGCTTTATGGTGAGAGTGATTACTGGATGAGAACCAGGTGCGCCTCGTCAGGAGTCCAGCCAGCCACGCCCACCACTGCACACACACTGCCAGGGAGAGAAAAAGGGAAAAGGGAGGGGGAAAAAGAAAACAAGACAACCCAAACACAAAACCAAATGCTTGACAGAGCATAAACATGACATTAAACATTGTTAACCTGTGGTTGGACAGAGATTAATGTGTGTTGTATTCAATTCACAGGCGAAGTGCTGAATGCTGTTTATTTTATATTATGTTTTATGTTATTCATTGTACATTTTTTAAATGTATTTAGTAAATTGAACTTATTAATGTATGGTTTCATCTTTTAGTGCTGCAGTTGGTGTTGGCCTCTGGTCACGGGAGTGGCTGGTGCAGTGGGAGTTCACCTGTTGGGTTGTGGTAATATACTTTAAGAAGTCTGGATGTTTTTCTGTTGTAAAAGGGGTTTATTTTGTTTGCAGTTTTGGTTATTCACGGATAGTATACTTTCAGAACACCAGCCTATAGATTGATGTGCCACAACCCCTGCAGCAAGACATACTAACTTTTAACTGTTTTTTATAATATTGCTGTTAGAGACCCTGAATTTAATAAAAGCCTGTTCTGGTATTTTGATCCACACTGACTGTTGGCTTCGTTATTGAAGTTCGCCTGTAGTTATATGAAAGTTCATGTAAGTGTTATATGAGTTTGAAATTACCACAGACTGTAAAAATAATAGACATAGCTACCGTGACTTCACCCATTGGTTTGTGGACTCCCGTTTTGAAGCCCCGAGTCTGGCATTCTTGGCTGACGCCACCTTGGGTTTTTGGAGCCAGAAGTGACCATATTTAATCGAGTGGGTGGAGCTACAGAGGAGCAAGAGGTGGATCTGAGTGGCTGGTGCAGAGGTGGAGGACATTATCAGTAGATATCGTGTCACTGAAAGTGACCTGCCCTTAATTATGTGTAACTTTAAGCCTTAATAAAATTTTAACAAGAGAGTAATATAAAAACTTCACCATCCATACAGTTGTCATGAATGTTGAAATTAGCTATAGAGATTAAACCGTTTTTGGTGCCAGGCTGTAAACATATCTCTGCTGTAAAGTTGGCATTTTAACATGGGGGTCTAAGAGGACTGACTGGCTTCTAGAGCCAGCGTCAAGTGGCCATTCATAGAATTACAGTTTTTGGCACTTTCTTGTTGGCTTCATTTTCCAGCCCTAAAGATTGCTGCTTGGAAATTACCCTCAATCTTTTGTCCTTCACAGCAGACAATTTGTGAGCAATCATTCGTCTTTATAGGCACATACAGCTGAGCATCATCAGAGTAGCCGTAGAAATTAATTCCACGACTGCGTATAATATGGTCAGGGTGAAGTGACGATTCAGTGAAAGTTCACTCAGGAAGACTATACTTTTCATGCGTAGGCCTGTAATTTATCTCTTATACTTTCTGCCATTCACTCCTTGGATGCATGTTCACTCACTATTTCTAGCTGTCATTGTCCAGGGCTGTCAATCGAATCATCAGTTGTTCTGCAGGTGATTCACCATTAACCAATAGCACAGCAACACACTTTCTCTGTCAGCCTATCATTATCTGCCTCTCATTTTGAATATGGTTCTTTTCCTGCCATAGTTCTTTTTAGCCGCAGTCATGCGCAACTTCCACCTCCCCATCACCACCTAATCCTCATGGATTCATGAGCCTCAGCCGCCTCGTCATCCATCAGCCTCAGAGTCATCAGCCAACACCACCACCACCACCAGTCTGGACTCCATGGGGGCTTTATCTTGCTGCCACTAAATCTACCTCTATTGTCCAAGAGCCAAAGACTTCTGTTATCTTAATCAGCTCAAATAATCTGTTAATATGTTAATCCATATTATTTATTAAACCTGGACAATGCAGCAAGAAAGAACTACGGCAGAAAAGAGCCAAATTAAAATGTGCTCAGTTACTGATACTCTAACTGTAACCTACACAAAAGTGGGAACAGCAGCCAATTTGGAAAATGACCATGATATGCTCATTTTACTAATGTGGGCTGTGTGCGTGCTGTGTTGTGTGTCTGGTTACTAAATATTGTTGGTTTTGTGTGTTGCTGTCATGTGCCCATATTCTGCTGAAGTTCCCTCACAGCTTGTGTGATGATGTCATTTTTAAGGAGAATTTGTATTTTGCCTAAGAAATTGGTTGTTTGCTTTGGTGATAACTCTCTTGCTGTAGGACTGTTGTACTGCCTCCAGAGGCCTGTACTAAGAAGGAAGCTCAACATAGGCTTTGTGTTCATGTTCTGGCTTAACAAAACCTAAAGCCCCTAAACAGAGTTAAACGGTATCACGAAGGTGGTTATCAACTTGGTTTGTCAAGTCCGGCTCTCAGCTTTGTGCTCGTGCGCGTTCCCATAAAAAGCGATGTTTGGCGTCATGTGATTCTACTTCCGCACATGGTCGCCGATTTTAGCCAAGAGGAGCAGCTTGTTTTAATCGAGAGAGTATGAGCGATATAAAAAAGCGTGATCACAGCCAAAAGCAACACTGTTGCTGCAAATATGATAATTAATAATAAGTAAAGAGAGGAGGCTGATTTTAATTTCTGACAGCTGAACATTGCGGTACTTTTAAATACGAAGCTTTATCAAATTAAACAAAATAAACTAGAGCAACAACTGTCATTTTTAAATTGTGTTTTATATTGTTTTCATATATTTTACTGATCGCAATTATAGCATGCGAGTGTGTTTTATTGAAAGTGAGGCTGGGTGTGCGTATGAATATACAGTGAACTTTTTAGGTGCTGTACAGTAAATCTCATAGCCTATTGTCTCTGTACAACGACAACAAAGACCTTTTTAACTGTGAAAATAGCATAGACCTATTCAAGATTTGTGTTTGGGCAACACTGCCATATAACAGGCCAAACACTGAAATTAATTTATTCATGGCCACATCAAAGTGAAATGATTAACTTTACTGATTACCTATCTGATTATCTGTAATGCTTGTTTCAGTGTCCTCCTGACGCTCGGCTCAACAGTGAGTGGCGTATTCCCTCAGCTGAACATCTGTGGCCTGTACTACGAACGTAGTTCAACCTACCCAGAAGTAACGCAGGGTTCCAGCGGGAAACCGGGGTTGACGAAACCTGGTTATCTAGTTTGGGGTTAATTGGTACTACGACGCTGATCATGAAGTTGATTTGCTGAACCTGTGTTAACCTAATCAGGGTTACTGCGCGTTCACATAAAAGGGGGAGGGTACCAGTCAAACACCACTTTCGACGATGGCGCGGGCACCTTACTTCACTGATGAGGAATGCACAATCATTATGCGAGGTTATGAGGAGTTCAAATCCACCCGACAGCAAAATCTAACACTGCTGCTGCTAACAAAGCGCGACTGGTCTGTTGGCAGCGGATTACAGATCGTGTGAATGCGTAAGTATGCCAGTCTTATGTCCGTGAAAAGAAATATAGCCTGCTGTCAGGACAATAGAATCAAATGTGGTACGTTAACTGTAAGAAATAATTCATCGTATGTACATCACATGAAGCAGGATGATTGTATGTTCAACAGTCCCCTTGACTGTATGATTGTATGTATGTCCTTTGAACATTTTTCAGAGGCAACAGCAGCGCAAAACGCACGTGGCAACAGGTGAAAATGAAATACAAGAACATCATCCACAATGGTAAGTGTGTGTGATTGTGTGTGTGTGTGGTGGGGATGGAGAGAGAGAGAGAGAGAGAGAGAATGAAAATATGCTTGTGTCTTTTTCACAGCCAACAAGAAAAAAGTTACAGTGAGGGGCACAGGAGGAGGGAGGGCACCTGAGTCCTTCACTGTGGCTGAAGAGTTGGCTCTAGCCAACAACAGTGGCAGGCCAATTATGGAGGGGGTGGAGGGGGTGCAGTCCACCCCTGGTGCAGTGGAAATGTCCACCCTCCATGTGCGGGGTAATATATGGCATTCAGGTTTCATGTTAAAAAGATTTGTCTTTTTATCCAAATCAGTGACATGTCATGTGTTGTGTTTTATACAGTTGAGGACGGACACATGGAAATCATTTCTCCACCACAGCCTTTGCACAGTGAAACGCTAGCCCAGGTAATTATAATTCATAACATTGCATGACCTCTAAATTATGCCGTCCATAAAGTATGTAGGTGCAGCCTGTAATTGTGTGTGTCTTTTCAGGATGGAGATGACACCCTGACTGCCACCTCTGACACCCCCATGCAGGTTAAAACACTTTACCACTGCTACAGTAGGCTGTGTCAATATTCTAGGAATAGTGACCCTTACTCTTAAGTAGCATGTCTGAATCGAGTAACTTGTGTAATCAATGCTATGAATCTGTGTACTTGTGTTCTTTTAAAGGATGACTTGGAGCAGCACCTGTCCCCTCCTGACACCTCCCTGCCAGGGACATCGCAATCCCATAAAGTACCGTTTCTTCCTCCAATAATTATTGAATCTTATGCATATTAGGCTAATATGTTCATTCTGGGGTGGGGGTTCTGTAGGCCGGAGTGGACAATGTCCGTAATCTTTATAAAGAAATGCTGCAATTGGATTGCATGAAGAAGAGGTTGGAGATCAAAAAGCTTCAACTTGAAATTGAAAAGCTGGAGCATGAGAAAAAGGTATTAGCCTAGTACATATTATCACTTCATTAATATATGTGTGTAGCATTCATTTGACTTTTCATGTTCTTTTTTCAGGAAAGGGAGACTGCCAATAAATGACAATAACTGCAATAATTGTGACATTTCATTCTTTTGTGTCTTTATTTATTTCATATGTTACTGATTGAAGAACTGGTTGGCAATTGCATCCCTCACTGCACGTCCTGTGGGATGGTCAAGGGTCATGGGGTCAGTGACATCTGGGGGGAAAGGGTCGTGATTGGGCACCCTTTCTCTTCTTATTGTGGCTATGTTGTGCAGTACCACACATGCTGCTATTGTCTGGCAGGCCCTCTCAGGCTTCACACGAAGGCCTTTCAGACATGAGAATCGAGCCTTTAAGATGCCAAATGTGTTCTCTATTCTGACCCTAGTGATGCTGTGGGCATGGTTGAAAGCTCTCTGAGCCCTTGATTGTGGGTCTGCGAATGGTGTCATCAGATGTTTCAGACACGGGTAGCCACGGTCCCCCAGCAGGATTCCATCAAAGCGCCCTTAGATGAAATGGAGGCAAGTTAGTGTGAAACAATGGCATAGCAATAGCATGCTGATTGATGTTTACTGAAATGATAGGCTACTATATTATGTTCAATATGCAGGATCTTACCCTCTTGGAATCTCTGAGATAGTAGTGATTCTCGAAAAATGCGAGCATCATGTACAGACCCTGGCCATCTTTCATCCACGCTTGTTATCATGTACTGGTGATCACATGTCATCTAAGAAAATGTGCAAAGGTGAGGAACATAAGAGGTTCAAGCACTTTAGCCCTGAAAATTAAACCATGTCGAGGACAAGAAGTAGGCCTAATGCAAAATGGGACCAACAGTTGACGGGTTAATTTTATTTTATTTTTAATTAATACACCTTTTACCTGCACATTGATGGTATATTGGGATTTCCTATTCACAAAATCCCCCTCATGCTCTCCCAGGGGCGCACTGATGGGAATGTGGGTACAATCAATGGCTCCTATTACTCTTGGGAAACCTATATTGTTAATCAAATCAGTTACCAGTCATAATTCTTTTTTTGATAAAAGGCAAAATACCCAATTTCATACAAGGATTAGTAGCCACTTACCCGCGATTGCATAGAAACCTTCTTTGATTTGAAGTGCAGATAGATGGCCAGGGAACAAGACAAATGCATCCACCAGTTTAGTAAGAGCAAGTACCACTTTCCGAATCGCACGGCATACAGTGTTCTTACTCAGATTTTCAGCATCACCGATGGAATACATATATTGTCCGCTGGCGAAATAGCGCAAGGACAGGCACATAATCTGCTCGATTGTGAGGGCCTGACTTCGGCGGGTTACATTAGAGACGTCCGCCTCGATCAGCTGGCACAGGTAACGAATTCCCTCAGCTGAAAATCTATATCTTTCATGAAGAACATCGTCCGGGTATGCCAGCAGATTCTGGCGGTCTCTAAATACCCGTGCCCTCCGAAGAGAGCCCCTCACAATCTGTGCGCCAATGTCGTACGGGTCGTCCAGGTAAGCTGTCATTGTCCTGAGCACATGTCAGCGGAGGAGTGCTGTTTAAATAGGGTGTGGTTAATTGGAAAACTAGGGTTAAGCTAGAACTAACTCTGAGACGACCAGGTTTGGGATGCCGCGTATATTGCCATGGCAACATTCCCCGGTTTCAACATATCCACCTTTCGTAGTATGGTTTAACCGCGAAGTTAAGCTGCACTTGATGAAGTTACTCTTGAAGTTACCCTGATAAGCCAGAAAACCGGCTTCGTAGTACAGGCCACTGTAGGCGGAGACGCTCAGAGAGAAAGTAAACACCAGCGGATCGGTGCGATCTCTCCCTCCGTACAAATGCTCGGTTCTGATCCAGCTCCACTGGACTTTCAAAGTAAAGGTTATGCCAGCTCCAAACGCACTAAATTGTGAAACAGCGGCGCTTTTATAGCTGATTTTAAGATTAAACTCTGAACATAACCTGCTCCCGACCAGAGGGCAACCAGGCTAAGATTAATCCCAGTGATTCACCTGTATTTCTACCATCAATCCTGTGAGGAATTAATGTGTTTTACAGCACGTCCTTGTCTTTCCTAAATATGTTGCATCATTTTAACTATCCTGCATTAAAATATTACATATAATACAATACATATACATACATATATTGTCATTTGTCATTCTATTAAAGTCTGTTGACGTTTGCAATTGCAAGTCTTTTTATATTGATTCAAGTGGTATAATTATTACTCAGGCCTAGTGTAATATTGCTTTACTAATGAAGATTGCTTTTCAAATTGCTGTCAGAGGTTTCATAAATGTGTTTTATTGCAGTATTTTGAGATTACATAACATAGCTTCTTAAGTTTCAAAGGTGGTTCCAATCAAGTCTGATTATAGCAAGAGTATATAGTCCCAACTCCTATTCACCTGTGTCCTCTTCACAATGGCATGCCCTTTTTTGAATGAGGTAGTGGATGAAGAAGCCCTAATTCTCAGGCGAGCATTTAGGCGGGAAAGAGTGTTCCAGGACAGGTCTGACCCTTTGGCCCATGGAGATGAATATCTCTTTGAGAGATACAGATTCTCAGGGGATGGATTGAGATATTTATGCAGACTGCTGGGTCCAAAAATACAGCATCAGACGGCTCGAAGCCGTGCTCTGACTGTGCCCATGATGGTCTGTGTTGCCATGAGATTCTTTGCAAGTGGGAGCTTCCTGTATTCTGTTGGGGATGCAGAGAATCTTAACAAAGCAACAATTTGCCGCACAATAAGACGTGTTTGTCTGGCACTCAAGTCACTTGTGGATATATTTATCACCTTCCCTGGCCATAGGAGACTCATTCATATCAAGGAGGAGTTCTACCAGATTGCATTAGTTTCTAATTTGATCAGTCACAGCTGGATACTCACTATTTTCTGTTACAGCCTTCCCTAATATCATTGGAGCAGTTGACTGCTCCCACATCCGGATCAAACGCCCCTCGGGGGAAAACGAGGGAGATTATATTAACAGGAAATCCTTTCACAGCATCAGTGTTCAGGTAAGAGTGATTTGTGGTGACCAATGGCCATACATTAATTAATTAATTATATTAATTCTTTGCATTAAATGACCTTAATGTGTTAAAATCTAACATTTCAGATGATCTGTGATGCGAACTGCCTTGTCAGCAATTTAGAGGCAAAATGGCCTGGCTCAGTGCATGACTCCAGAGTCCTTAGGGCTAGTTCAATTTACCAGAGACTCTCACAAGGTAAGCCACCCATTTTATTTGTAAGCATCCTATACATCATGAGTGTTTAACTCTGCTGTGTAGTATTATAAATTATATCTTGTATCATCAGGTGAATTCTCTGGTGTGCTGCTGGGAGACAAAGGCTATGCCTGCGAGTCATTCCTCCTGACTCCCCTCGCAGACCCTCAAACTCCACCACAGCAGGCCTACAACCATGCACACAGCAAAACGAGGGCCCGAATCGAAATGACCTTTGGCCTCCTGAAATCTCGGTTTCAGTGCCTGCACTACCTGAGGGTTTCCCCAGACAGGGCCTGTGATGTAATTGCTGCATGCGCCGTACTGCATAACATCGCCGGCCTAAGAAAGGAGAGGCCCCCCCGAGTGATTTTTGAAGCTGACTGGGAAAACGCTCCCATCTTCCAGGACAACATTAATGGCAGACTGGTCAGGGAGCAATATATTGCAAGGTTTTTCATTTGATCTAGCCCATTTTTAGTTAACCTTCGTCAGTCTTCTGCTGCCATCTGTGGTGTTTCGGGTCAATTTTGACCCGTGTTTTGAAATTGCTGTAAAAGTGTATTTTACAGCAAATTTGAAACATTTTTTTTTCATCCAATTTGTTTTTCGTCTCTTGGTTACATTGTTGGGCTTCCTTATCCATGATGTGAAATTCTTTTTTGTTTTAATAGAGGTTCCTAACAAAGTCAAAAAGCCTTGAAGCGATAAACAAATTTATGTGGTACTTATATGCATTTAAAACCTGAAAACGGGTCAGAGGTGACCCGAACACAAGAAGAGGGTTAATAAAAGATCTTAAATGTTACCTTTGGGTGTGTATGTGCATTTTGTTTAGCATTGGTGGTTATGTTTTTAATTCCACTTCACTTTCATGAAAGAGGAGGACACAGTTTTGTAGTTGTTTTTTATTATTCTTATTTCTTTTAAATCATTATTTGGCAGTCCGTATTTCGTCAAGGAACCTGGAAAAGAGAGAGCAAATGTAACAAAGATCAAGAAACTGTATTGCAGTTATGGTTACTGTGTGCACTGAAATACTCACTTCTTCTAGTTTCTCAATTTCCAGATCCAGTTTCCTGAGGGTCTTTTTTTTTTATTTCTAAGTCCAGTTCCATGAGTTGGAGCTTTTTCTTTTTTACTTGGATTTGGATATCTGCCAGCTCTGTCTGTTTCTCGAGATGTTTTGCATACAATCTTCTCACAGTTTGTGAATTCTGTAAAAGAAATGTCAATTAGCACCGCACAATTTGTGCATAATGTAGAGTTACTTCTAGGCTACTCACAATGATCCCACGCTTAGGAGACTGTGCAGCATCTGGGTCCTGTTCCACATATTTTGTATTAGCAACATCACTGACTTCATATCCTTTATGGACTAAATAAGCAGGATATTTCCACAAAAATGACACAATACCTCAAGCCTTCTGGAGTCCAGTGACACAGTCTCCTCATCTACAGAAGTGTATCCAGCAGCTGCAGATGTGCCTTCCCCCTGCCATACGTACATACATGCATCAAGAGAAGTAGAATTAAGATTTGAAAACACATGCCAAGCCTGGGATTTAAAAAAAGAAAATGTACTAACCGGATCATCTTCTGGTGGATCCACAAGGGTAAGTGTGTTCCCAGACACTGCAAGGAAATCCAGTCAGAAAGTCAGACAGAATAATATATTTATTTCATTGTGTTCCATGTACAGTAGTACTGTTCAATATGTACCTTGTATGAAACAGACAGTTTCTGTAGCTGGGACAGAGTCTGTGCATGTCCCTCCCTGGATCCCCTCCATCACCAGTCTCCCCTTGTTTGAGTTTAGCGCCAGCTCCTCTGCAGGGGTCATTTCCTGGCTGGGTGGGCCTCCCCCTGTGCCACTTTTATAGGTTTTCTTCTTTACTGCTACAATCATACAGACATTTAATGTCAGAAGACACCTTATCATTTCACCTCATTTGTTCATTGTTATCTAAAGTAAAGTCATTTACCAGCCTGCAGAATGTTCTTGTACTTTATTTTGACCTGCTGCCAGGTCCTTTTCTGGCCAGACGTGTTTGCTCTTTATGAAGGATAAGTGAAATAGACAAAAATATGACATGGAGAAAATAGATAACACTGACACACACTGTGAGTAATTATTGATGGACTTCAAAAAGTTACTCTGACCACTTACGCATTAAGTCGGTCCGCAATTGTCTGCCAGGCTTTCTCTCGTTCCTTGATTATTGTACTTGTGTTGCCTTTTTTACGGATTATGTGCTTCACTTCTTCATAGCACTCCATTAGAAGTTGCTGTTCTGTTGCTGTGAAATATGACGCGCGACTACTTTCCATTTTCACATCAGTGATTCTGTGATCGATCCCGTGGTCTATTTAAGAATGCCGTGAATGCGCACTTATCCCAACTATGTACACCTGGCTTGACATAGCCTCGCCTTTTCATCCTGGCTTGGCAAACGTGCAACCAATTAAGCCAAGATGCGCCGACCAGACTAGGTCAAGCCGCGCTTCCTCAGTTATCCTGGATTTCTTTATTCTACTTTTGTGCAATAGCCCTCAGGTTGGGGGTATTCCAGGTAGGACGTTCAACAAACTCTGAGTCTAATCCTGAACTCTGAGTTGACTTACCCTGAGATGGGAAACTCAGAGAATCCGGTTCCAGAACAGCTGATCTGAATTAGTTCAATCAACTCTGAGTATGTTCACCTCGGGTTACGCGCGTGCACAACCGCAATAAAAAGCCATCTTCAATGGAGCCCCGATACGTCGCCATTGCAACCAGAGAGAAAAATCGACCCAACTTCTTTTACACCTGTGGAATGGAGGTGCTAATGAATGCCTACAGCGAATATGAGCATATATTTCGTAAAAAAAAAAAATTACACTGCTGCAGCTGCCAAGGAGAGAGAGGCATCATGGGAGGAAACTGCTGCCCAAGTCAAAGTGTTTGAACGCACTAGTCCATTCATTTAACATTTAACCACACTTAATTAAAATCGTAGCATACAGGTGAAAAGTGGTGTAGTGGTTTTGAATAAAATCAGATTTTCATGTAGGTGCAATCTCACAGGGGAAAAACTGGAAGCAGCTTAAAATAACAAATAAAAACATCATTCAAACAGGTGAGGCATTTTTCACTGGGCCATGATTGGCCCTTTCTTTAGTTTGATTCATATTTGATTTATTAAACAAAGTAGCTTCAATAACCTGTAATTCGGGGGCTATTTCATCATGTCCTGTAGGCCACTAGTAATTTAACCCCCCCCCAAAAATACTGTTTCAGCTTTTATGTCCTCTTTTATGTCCTAATATCCTGCTTAATAACATTTGAGTTCTACTCAGCCAACAGAAGGAAGGCAGAGGCCTGCAAAACAGGTGGAGGGCCGCCATCACCACTCCCTTAGACAAAAGTGTAACATGTGTACACACACACACACACACACACACACACATACATATATATATATATGTATATATATGTATGTGTGTGTGTGTGTGTGTGTGTGTGTGTGTGTGTGTGTGTAGATACATGTTCTGTATCACCAATATCACATAAAGAGCTACCGTTCGCAAAAAAAACGTAGCGCGGTGCACAACATTTGCTCTGATGAGAGCACGTCTGCGGTGTGTCAGATTTGATATGTGTGGAGAATGTTGTTGAGGTCAATGATTGACTCTAATGAAAAACGGTAGCGTTCAAACAGATATTCATTGGGGAATGACAGCATATCTAAACGGGGTCTGAAGAGCCCGGGGTGGGGTCTCCCAGCGTCGATCGGATTTCCCACATATGGACAACCCATGACAGCTTGCTTCAGGCTCGGCAGGAGGGAGGAGACAGGGTGAACTCAGGGTTTCTTAAAGAAAACCTGCCAGCAAGCAGGTTATGTTCACAGGGTCTGTTACCATGGTGACGGACTCAGAGTTTCATTTACCTCTCTTTCTGGAACGGATAACTCAGAGTTTCCCTTATCTCAGGGTTAACTTACTCTGAGTTTACACAAAACCCGGGGGGTATTCCATCAAAGTCGCTGATGATAGCGGCGTTTAAGTGATTAAGCCTCGTTTGAATTAGCGTCAGCTTCCACCTCAGGCTGAAGAAGTTCCACTAACACATTTCAGCCGCGCCTCATCAGCGCTAACTTCAGCCAGGCTTATCAAATCTTTCATTAGGCGCGCGCACTGGGTGCATGAGAAGCCCAGAATATGCGATTGTCGAAAAACGCGATCATGTCGAAAAAAGCCAAGAAAACTAGGACTGATTTCTTCAACAGCGCGGAGCAAAAGCTCCTTGTGGAGCTTTACGAAGAGTATAGAAACGCAATTACTAGAAAAGGAAATACTGTTGCTACTGTCAAGGCAAGAGATATGGCGTGGCAGAAGATTGACGACCGCTTAAATGCATAAATTAACTTTTATATCAATGTTTAATGTCTTATGTTTAGACTGTGTTGATTATATAGGCCTACAGTATGTCTTGTCAGTAGCGGAGAGGAGTTGCCATCGTCATCAACGTGGGAGACCCGTGTTTGAGGCTCAATACCTGCACAGTATTAGTTCGTAGAAATTAAATTCTGCAAGGAAATGTTATTTGGTTTACAATTTTTTTAAATGTGTAGTGTACTTTGCACCAACTAATATGCCAAATAGTGTTATCTCTGCACAGGAGTGGTGTCAAAAATGTTAAACGCACAGCTGTGCAGGTGTTACTCCAATCATATGGACAAGTGTTAATGTTAGGTCTAGCTGATGTTAAAAGTTCTGTAGGCTACAAAGTTATGATGAATAATTGTCGGCTAAATGGCATTACATTTCACATACGTGTAATGTGTGACAAATGTAAGCTATAGGCTGTTGGTGAAAACATCTAAATAATCGCTGCAACAGAGTTTCCATAATTTGATGAAGTGAATGATGCCATAATATGAATTCGAACCCCAGATGCCCACATGCCAGCTGGGGGGCGTGGCCACTCTGCTACCACCAATTTTGCTATAACAGAAAAATAATTTTAACATTTCAAGATATCATCACGACAACGACATTTTTTTTAATCCTTGGGAATTCGACGAAACTAACCAAGAATGTGCGGTGAATTCATTTTTGCTGAAGTTACTAACTTTGTTTTCGGACAACATGGATAACCAAGCAAAAAGTGTGAGGAACTGTTTGTCTGAGACTCAGTTTACTATAGGTACATATTCTTTGTAACACCGATTCATTAAGCCTGATAGTTAACCTGCCACGGAGCAGGTTAGTTCAGGAGCATATGTTACCCCAGTAACTCAGCTGAGGTTCCTGTAAGCGAGAGTCATGGAACCAAACTCTCTCTAAAACTAGCGCAGGTTTATCGAAGTTAGCGGGGATTTGCGGTTAGCTGGCTTGATGGAATACCCCCCCCCGCTTTCTGGAATACCCCTGTTATGAGCTAAGCATAAATTACCATGGTGATCTAGCCAGGTTGAAAGAGAGCCACCTTTGTGACACTGAAAACCCTGGCTTTAGACTCAACATACCTCACTAACCCATTAATCTCGCTTCGTAGTACACCCCTCAGTACATACATTGGGTGTAAATATAAACAAATATGATTATTTATGGTGGAGGAATTGGCCATGCCTTTTACTCCAGTCACTCAAGGATGCTTAAGAAAAGCCAGAAACACGCATTGAAGAAGAAGAAGAAAGGAAAAAGAAGAAGAAGAATCAGAACATATTGGCTAAACTAAAATGACATGCAAGTACCATTAACGTAAAGCAGAGGTTAACACTATCATAAGAAGACATCTTTACAATATTCAAAAACATGTAGATGTTGACAGTTTACGGAATGGGAGCCCAAGGGAAGAGATGGTCATTACCCGTCTAAGGGTGAGACACACAGGATTAAATGAAACTCTCCATGGAATAGGGAAGCATCCTACTGGACTATGAAGACAATCTAACAAACAGGAAACAGTCAAACATGTACTAATAGATTGCAACAGAAATTATGAAGAAAGAAGGGACTTACTGACAGGACTAACAAGAAAAGCACATTATAACTTTAGGGAATCTACAAGGTAAGACATAAATGAATTTGTTTGTTTGCTTGCTTGTTTGTTTTGTTTGCTGCCAATATAGTGCCTCTTCTCCAGTCCAGTAGGTGGCGGTAATGCGCCTCAAAGCTGATCTGCCAACCGCCATTACACATGATGAAGAAGAAGAAGAAGAAGAAGAAGAAGAAGAAGAAGGAGGAGGGAGGGAGGAAAAAAAAGAAGAAGAAGCGAGAGGGAAATTCAAAGGAGAAACTTAAGATTTTTATCGTAAAAATTTGGGCCAATCAAAACGTTGACGTCGCTGTTAGTGAGAGACAGGGTGGTCTTTATCGTGTGGGAGGGGATCTGGTCCTTCTGCGGCTGAGGATCGTTTCTGCCCTTACTAAATCAGGTAACACACAAATAAGCGTGTGTCTGCGTCACAGGCTAACTGTAGCTTCAGTGTTTATCAACACTGTAAAAAGAGTCAGAGACAGACAGTCAAAGCATAGAGACACCAACTGAGCTAACATTAAAGCGTTACACAGGACCGTGTCCGGATTTAATCACGAGAAACTCAGATAGTAAGTGGAAGCTAACGTTAGCTTAACTGCCTTAACGTTACCAGGGAACATACCAAGCTAACGTTAAGTTATCTGTATTCAGGTGTTAACAGGTGAATGATTGGTTTAATTTGCATACTAACAAGCTAAATGACTACAGTTAGTGTAACGTCAAAATCAAGATTGCACAAGATGTATCCAGCAGTATCTCCTGTCTGTGGTAAATGTAAGATATATGAAGATACACTGCTCCACTCTTTGTGGTCGTGTCCAAAAATCCAACCATTTTGGAGGAAAATATTTGACTTTCTGTCCCGGAGCATATTCTGTTTCCCTAAAGCCAAATCCACTAATAAGTGTGTTGGGGGCCACATTTAATAAGGCTGACGAATTCCGATCACAAGCAGTTCCATTTTTTATGGTATTGGCAAAGAAGACCATTCTTAAGATGTGGAAAGAGGAGTCGGTGCCCACTTTTGAGATGTGGCTCAGGGAACTGAGCAGTGTATTACATCTGGAAGAGCTCAGATATCATTTAAGAAGCCGAAGATGTCTGCAAAAATTTGGAATCCAATGAAAACCTTTATCGATAATGTATGATAATCTGAAAAATCACCAGTTATTTTGTTTTCTTAATACAAATCTGCCTTGCTCATATTAACATCCCTCTATGTTCTGTTTTTTAAAGGGGTCTCCTGTCCTCCTGTCTGTACCCCGTTTGCCTACACTGCCTTTAGATGCCTCATAGACATTGCCAATGTGATATGACTGCCATCCAAAGCCCAAAGCTTTTTTTTTGTTTGTTTTAGCAATTTTATGTTGTTTGTTTGTTAGTGAGTTTGTTTGTTTGTTTGTTGGTTTGTGTGTTTATTTGTCAGTCTACACCTATGTTGCAAGAAATTTATATCTTATTCCAGAGAGTTGCAAAGAAGCCTATCTTTTTTGCCTTGAAGCTAATAGTTTACTTTAAGCCACTTTCAATCTGTTGGACATACTGAGAACTTCATTTAGACAGTGAGGGTATTGTCTGTGTGTGTGTGTGTGTGTGTGTGTGTGTGTGTGTGTGTGTGTGTGTGTGTGTGTGTGTGTGTGAACTAACAATACCTCACATTTCCCTGACCTAAACATCACTAAAAATCTGTGGATAGACCTCCAAAGAGCAGTGCATGCAAGATGGCCCAAGAATCTCACAGAGCTAGAGGCCTTTTGCAGGAAGAATTGGTGAAAATCCTCCAATGGAGAATTGAAAGACCGGTTATAAAAATTGTTTCCAAGCTGTGATACTTGCCAAAGGGGGCGCTACTAAGTACTGACCATGCAGGGTGGCCAAACTTTGGATTCAGGCCCTTTTCCTTTTTTGTTATTATGAAACTGTAAATATTGATATTAAAAAGTTACCTTGCTTAAAGTATTTAAGAAATGTTTCATCTTTAACTCTTGGAAAGCAGTTCATCCTGTACTTATTCAACTACTCACGTAAATGAAATTTTGACCAGGGGTTTTGCATGCCACTGTAAATGTGAATTCACCTGGTGTAACCACACTGACCAGTGCCTTCAAAACAAAAGCATTAACACGTACCCAAATAAACTAAAACAATGATATTAATATTGTAATGTTGTAACTAATATTGTACTTACAACTCTCATTTGTAATGTAACATCACAAACATGGTCTTTAAAGCAGCATTCCACTGAATGTCAATGTCTCGCTATGTTGTCTCCTTTTAGGATGACTTCTTCCTCCGTCCTCTCCTCCCCACACCCTCCTCCCCCTGCACCTCTCCCTCTCCCTCTCTCCTCCTACTCCCCCTCTCTGACTGGCTGTCCTGAACTCGACCTGTCTGTCACACTCAGCCCTGCTCCCAAGACCAGCCACACACACGTGAAGCCCCGCCAACTCAAGACAAGTCAGCAAACTGACCAATCCCCGCTGAAGCCAGGCCTCCAAGGACTGAATGGAAGACAGGGGAACATACAGGTGATGACATCATTTAGTCCTGGTGTGCGTGCATGCATGCATGCGAGTATGTGTGCGTGTGTTTTATGACATCCAGCATCTCTTCTCCTGCAGGTGTGTTCTGAAGAGAGGATGGTTGTTAGAGTAACATCAGAAAAGAGCAGAGATGCCCCGCCACAGCAGCCAATCAAAGGCCAGAGGAGGAGCAGAGGATGTTACCATGGTAACCAGAGTGTAACAGTTAACACTGAGACCCTGTTTACACTTAGTTATAAAAAAGGGTTTTGGTGATCTGAACACAAGCGGATAGCAAAGACACATCGCTGTTCACACCTGTGTCTATAATGTGTCTCCAGCTGAACGCTTGTGTTCAGATTTTGTGACTGCCTATGTCATTTCGGGTCAAAGGGCCCCGTCTACTGTCATCAGTTACGTTAGTGGTTGTGACAGTTGTGTCGATGTCAAAAGAATCCAGCACATCTCCTATGGATGTGATCAGATCACACCATGTCTCAGATGTTGTTTACACTTGTATTTTAGCACAATCAATTTGTGAGCTACTACTTTATATTACTATTAATGACTGTGTTGTCAACGCAGACAAGTCGAGGATTAGCTGGGAAACATCACATTTATTCACTTTACGTGGAGCCACAGTTGATACTGAATTATGTTAAATGTTTGCCAAATGTGGTAGTATCTCTTAATAAGTCATCAGAAATCATCTTTAGAAGGAGCAGATGTTTGCCTTAAGCTAGCTCAGGCCATGTTAAAGTTAAAGGATAAGTTCAGTATTTTGCACTTTGAGCCCCATTCCTGGGTTGTTTATGATGAAATAGAGTGGTTAAGACCAAAATCTTGACAATTGCTCCTTCTCAGACAATTTGATAGAATCTGGCTTTCCCCTGCCTGGCTTAACGATGCTGTCTATGGCCATGAGTAAATCTGTCCTAAAACCACCTTAAACATTCATTTTCAAAGCCATGAAACTCACCGAGTGGTCAGTGGTGTTCATTGATGTTCCGACATTAAAATCGTAGCAAACGGTGGTTTCTGTGATGATTTATTTGACATTTTGTCCATGCATTGATTTCCTATAGGAAGCCTCATTGTCCGTTGGTAGTAATCCGCCACTGGAAACGGAACAGGTGTTGTTTACGACAAGGTTGTAGTCATTGTAGTCTTTTAGCTCAGCGAAAGTGCCGGCTCGACAGTGCTGTGTGCGCTCCTCCTCTTCGGAGGAATTCTCCTGCAGTCGCTGACCACACAAAGCTTGCCCATTATTACTCGCTTGTAAACAACCTTTGCAGGACGATGCCTTTGAATGCAACGCCAGCCTTCTTCTTCTGCTTCTTTTCTGTGTCCCATTACATTGCAATGGTTTCCTGCCGGCTGGTGACACTCATGTAAAGGAGCATTATCGCCATCAAGTGGGCTGGAGTGTATAACGCTTCGCGGTCAAACGAACGATCAAGCGGAAGTTTATACACGGGCGTGACGCAGCTGAAAAAATAGTTCCACAATCGAGATAAATAGCGAAAACACGGATGGAAACCACCGTTTGCTACAATTTTTATGTGGGAACATCAATGAACACCTTTGACCACTCGGTGAGTTTAATGGCTTTGAAAACAAACATTTAAGGTGGTTTTAGGACAGATTTACACATGGTCATAGACAGCTTTGTTAAGGCAGGCAGGGAAAGCCAGATTCTCTCAAATTGTCAGAGAAGGAGCAATCGTCAATATTTTGGTCTTAACCACTCTATTTCACCATAAACAACCCAGGAATGGAGCTCAAAGTGCAAAATACTGGACTTCTGCTTTAATGGAGCAACGCGAGCTAACTGCTAGCGTGCTCGGTTGAAAAGGAAAAAAAACAATGCTTTGAGATGGTTGTCAGAGATGGCAGAGGTCCCATTTGAGCTATAACAGGTGGTGTGTTACATGTTTTATTTCCCAATTTCTCTTGGAAAGAAGAATAGGGTCTTGTAAACAAACTGTTACCATTAGAAATCTCCGGATTCGGTTCAGTGCCGAAAGTCGCCCACATAATTTGCGCACATAATTCGTGCAAGGAATCATGGGGTCTAGGAATAAGGTAAGATTTGTTATTACAGGGAGTTTTCTGTTTCTGACACATCTGTGTTCAGTATGATTCCACAATAATGTCATTATAGCACATGAAGTGTGAGATGCTGCATTTAAGCAATAAAACCAAAGCTCACCACAGTAATGAATTTGACAGGACAAAATACATAGCCTATATTTTGGACCCACAGTAATACAAAAAAATATCCTGACGGCCCTGACAGTTGAATCCAGTTTTTTTCTTCCTCTCCTCTGCTTGTTTGAGCCCCCACACAGCAGGTGGAGCCTCCTGCTGCAGTATCCAATCAAGATCCAAGCTGTCTGGAGAGGGCAGAGCTAAATACCACTCTGGCTCTGAAGGCAGAGCTTCAGTCACTGCAGGTTCACACTCTTTATCAGTAGGTTCAATCAATAAATCACCACTGAGCTGATTAACAGCTGGTTCCCATGATAACCTGTCTGTTGTCCTGCAGGGGGCAGAGTTTAACTCCCAGAAGGCT
The DNA here is from genome assembly GCA_019142605.1 of Cephalopholis sonnerati. Classification (NCBI taxonomy): domain Eukaryota; kingdom Metazoa; phylum Chordata; class Actinopteri; order Perciformes; family Serranidae; genus Cephalopholis; species Cephalopholis sonnerati. The sequence goes on from JAGQAX010000018.1 coordinate 34,805,580, forward strand.
GTTCACGAGACATTACTGAAGTCAGAGAGGACGAAAAACCTGATTAACACCAGAGCTACTGAAGGTAGCACACACACACACACACACACACACACACACACAAACTGCTTGTGATTATGCTAATGTGTCTCCTTACTTCCCTCACTTGCCTCTGTTCTGGCATCTTAGCTCCTCCAAGCAAGGATGTGAGAGAAGAGACAAGAAGGCAGAGAAGCTGGAACTGCTGCCAATTAAGATATCCTTGGTTCCATAGTGTTGGTCTTAGGGTGTTTTCACACTTGATCCCTTTCAGCCCTCTGAGTGGACTCAGAGCGATGACTCAGCACTTTTTGCACATATGTGAACACTCCAAGAGAACTCAGACCACTCTGAAGAGAACCTCCTGAGGTGGTCTGGGAACGGTTTGCTTCAAGTCCACCGTGCGGTTCGCTTAATGGGTGCACTGTGAACACCTAGTGCTCCAGGTTCCTTTGCTCTTTGCCATTGTATTTAGCACTCTAGATCACATGCTGTTGCACTGTGACGCCTGAAAAAACTGACGAAACCACGTTGGCCTGTAATGCCTGCAACGCCTGCAAGGATGCAGGACGAGGAGTAGCGTGGTCCACGGAAGATACTGTATGTCTCCAGATGTGGAATGTAGAGTACATCAAACAGCAACAGTCTGCAGCACACAGAAACGCTAAAGTTTTCCTCTAATTTTAAGTTCATCTGAAAGGAAGGGGCTTCATAACCACACTGCAGTACCATGTCAAAGTAAAAAAAAAAACCCTCAATATATTGGCTCTGGTGTGAACAGAAAGAGGACTGACGCCCTATCAGAGCTAAAGCTGGCCAGAAAGAGAACTGAGTCCTCTTCCAAATGAATTGACAATGTGAACACAAAAGAGCTGAGTCCCTTCTCTGTTGCTTCACTTTTTGGTGCACTTTAAGAGGACTGAGTTCGGTTTGTTTAAAAAGGACTGTATGTGAAAACACCTCAGAATAACTCTTAATACTAATGACATGCTGCTCATTTGTAATACCTGTCAAACCAACTGGTACAAATGTCCACAGAACTGCATATTTAAGTACAATTTCAAAACTTTAGATAGATAGATTTTATTTATATTTTTTGTAAAACATCAAGTACTGCATAAACTCCTCAAATGGTCATTTACAGGAAAAAGTACAAATTTGAAAAAACTGTAACCATCCAAGTTGCTTTTTAAGTCCTGACATTACTTCCAGTCCAGCATCTCTTACTCATCACAGTCTTTCTTTTAGCCTTGTTGAAGTTTCTTGTCTCTTTCTCTTTCTGCAGAGGTGAATGTCTCTCGTTCTCAGCTTCTCTTCAGTTCATTGGTCTGTGTCGATGTGCAGGAGGATCAGTTAATCAGCCAAATGCTGCAGCAGAGGCTGCTGCTGCCAGCCCCCCTTCCAGGCCATGGTGTCAAGGCGGCAGATGGGCCCTCCCTTCAGTTCTTCACGACCTCTGAACACCTCAGACAGAAGCCCGTCCCACCAGAGGAGGAGCTTGTCGACCACAAGCCCTGCCCATCGCCACGTCCCGCCTACTCCACCTTTGACCTCTACAGAAGAGGGAGATGCTGAGAGGTCATGTCCTGACATAGAGAGATCTGATTAGCTGGAGGGACTGAGGCTCATATTGGTCAGACTGTGTGTGATGTCACCAAATGATAAAAATGATCTTTTTTTAAACTGTTTATATGAACTGAAATCTGATTTTATTCCTGTAAAGAGCTACATTTATTTTTTTTCCAATAAAGTCTTTGTTCACATATTTTCTCTGTGACAGTGTCATGACCTGATGCTTTGCAGCAGGTTGTCCAATCAGATGGGTTTGTTGTAGGTAGAGAACAAAACTCTTCACTGTTACTTTGTTGAAACGGAACATAATACTGTGTGTGCATTCTTTGTCAGTAAGAAACGGGTTAATGTATGTAGCTTGTATCCTAACAGACAGTTGAGAGAACATTTCAAGTAAACAACCTTTGATAAAGTGTGGGGATTAGACCCCTTGAGTCTAAATTTGAGTTGCCACAGGGCACTAACTGACAGTCCATAGGGAACGATAACACAGTATGTGAACCCTGTGTTTTGGTGGGTGCCAGTCTTTTAATGACGTTAGCCAACTCCATCGTTTGGCTGAATCCAAATGTCCAGACTTTACCGCACTTGTGCTGAGGGCTGTCCAAATCCACAACCAGCCCACAACAGTTCTGGGTTATTCAACAGTCAGACAAAAAATCTTATAAATGTGAAAAATAGTTATTTATACTAGGCCTATTAAAATGCTATGTGAATTGTGTCAGCCAGAAATAATATTCAACCACATCATGATACAGAAATATGTTTAAGTATAGGCTGTGGAGACACTGAAAATGCATCCATTATTGCAGGCTGCGCAGTGAAATACACAGCAAATTTTGAAATTGAAATTTGAAATTTTGAATTTTTAAAGAGTTAAATTTAACACTGTGTCCGAGTGTAATTGGTGTTAAATTAACTCTTTCCAAAGTGTTAAAATTTCAGAGTAAAATTAACTCAAAATTGAGTAAAAAATTAACACTGGCTAACGCTGTACAGTGTTAATAAAACTTAACACTACAGGTTAAATAATTCTGAGAGAGTAAATACGATTCTCAGCAGTGTTAATAAATTACTCTACTGTAGTGACATATCAACTCTGATTCTAATGCTTTTTAACACTGCATCGAGTTACTGAATGTTAACACTGGAGGCTCATATAACTCTAATAAGTATTAATTTTACACACTTCTGTGTTGATGATTTACTCTGTTGCTGTGAAAAACCAACTCAGATAGAGTCAAATCCTAACAGTCATTATCACTGCACACATAAATATGTAGTGTTATTTTTACACTTTTGTAGTGTCAAATTGCATCTATCATAACAATTAACTAATACTTTGAAAATGAACCATTGAATACAAACAAGTTACCACAAAAATGCATTGAACTACTTCACTTTTAATTGTACAAAAGCACCTTTTCAAGATGTATTTAACATTTGTATTTTCAACCTTTAGTTGTACAAAAGCACTTAACTGTTCACGTGCTGCACTTAAAAAAAAGTAAATAGTTGTGCAATGGGTGTGCCTGCTGTGCCAGGCACCCCAATACAACAACTTGTTCACATGCATCACTTTAAAACCTTTGGATAAACACAAGCCACAATGTAACAGTAAGGTCATGTAACAGTGTACTTGCCATGCCATTACAGAGCCCCAAGTGAACTGTAAATACAACATCTATGAGGTAGATGGTTGCAGGTGTGCCTGCTGTGCCTAGCAACTGATCTCAAGTCTGCATAAAAACATTACATAAAAAAACAACGGTTAACTTTTGGTCAGCCGAACAACACCACCACTTTAGAACACTGACCTTAGGTCTGCATAAAATGGCAATATGGAACAACATATAAGGCGATATCTGTCGTACCATACTTCATTTGAACATCAAATGGTTTGAAATAAAAAAGATCGTCTACGTACAACACTTTTAGAACCTTGTCTGGATGCAGCTTGACCTTAAAGGCGTGGTAATGGTTATCAAAACACATGCTTTCCATCAACTTTCCACAGAGCAAAACACAGTCATCTTTTACAACAATCGTGTCAGTCTTACAAAATACAGGCATCTCACGTGCCACCTCAGTATATATAATGAAGTCACGACGGTACTCTGTACCATGATATTTAATCCATTTGGCAGAAAACACACCGGTTGACAAAACAGTTCCAAATTTTGCAGCAAATGCTGCACCCTGTTTTAACTCAAAAAGTGTCACCATCTTTCCTGGACCTAAAATTAATCTTTCCTCGCTAAAAGATTCATGATGCATTGCCATATAACTTTGGTGCTTTTCGGCTAATGTCTTTGTAATGTTTTTAAAGCTTTTAATTGTTTGAAGAAATTATGTTTGGCTTCGTAATGCATGCACCATGTGTGCAAAATCGGACCAATGTGCCTTATGCTACGAGGGTAATGTATCATGAAGTGATGCATTGGCAAGAGATTTATTTCAGGAAATAATTGCTTGAACAGCCGATGATGATCAATGATTAAATGTTTGAGGTATATGGTCATGCCTTCTGACAGGACTGCTGAAAATACCATGTTAACATTATGTAGAAGCAAAAGTAGGAGATGCCAGTGTTTATCATCTGTCTCGATCAAATCACCAAATAGCAAAGGCATATTGCGTAACAAGCACCAAGACTGTATGGCATTCAACCCCAAATCATTACTTCCATCCATCAACTTATCTGTTGGCAGAGGTGGACAGTTTCGCTGCTGATTGAAACCATAATCATATGCATGTATTCTACCAGCCACTTGTTCAGCACTTAGGAAGCTGCCTTGAATGTACTTCAGAATCAGTTTCACCTCAAACTGACCAACCCCCTCTAAAATATCATGCATTACATCTACAGAGACATTGTTGGCTATGTTGAAATACTGAAGTGAATTCAACCGACAAACGCGTTTCACACCATATACATGAGGCAGCCTAGGATCTGTTTGTACAGTCTGACAGTGCTGTGCATGTGCATCAACAGTTCTTAAAACAACTTCTGGATCATTTTCACAGTTTGAAAACTGTTTCTCAAGGAGACAGAAATGAAAGCAATATTGAGCCCCAAATGACTCCACAAAGCCAAACAGACCATGCAAACCAAGACTGTACCCAGTGACCTGAACTACAGTACCATCCCACTGCGCAATGAGACGTTTAAATGACGTATATTTAACGTAATTTTTCGACGTCCAAATCAGGTCTCCTGAAGGTGCAGAATGAAAGTTTTTATTACGTCTTTTTCGGATGTCATATGGAGGTCCGTTTCTGATGTCTTGCCGACCTCCAATTCGGACGTTCACATGACGTGCAAATTCTGTCAAAATTGCACGTCGGAATCAGGTCTTCTGGAGGTGCAGAATGAAAGTTTTTATTACGTCTTTTTCTGACGTGGTCTACACGTCCGACCATGACGCCCACATGACCTTTATATTACATTTGAACGACACCTGATCAACCCAATTTCAACGTCCACAGGACATCGAGACAAGATGTCCTGTAATTATAATTTTGAAACTTTACAGCACCTAAAACCTGTCAGATTAAGCTTGACATAATGCAGAAATAGCATATTGTAATTAAAATTGCCACTAAGGTTGTACAAAAAAAGCATTTTGTTGATTGTAGCACAGAATGATAGAGATTTAAGCGTATGGACTGTGTGAATACAGTTACATGGCTTTCCAAAATTTAGAACTTTCCTCTAAAGGGTTCTAGACTGCCATTCAGGAAATGGAGAACAAAGAATTCTCAGAAAACAATTTACATACACATGACCAACTCTTTCCACAAACTGTTTACATTTATTTAAATTTACACACTAAAAACTGCTGGGTCAATAATCACCCAAATTGGGTGATTTCAGTGACCCAATGGGTAGTCACTATATCACCTACTAGGCACTGGGTCAAAAGGACCCAATACCCTTGGGTCACAGATTTGACCCAACATACTGGGTCAACCTATTTTACCCAAAAATGGGTCACTTTGAACCAGTAGTGTGGGTCATTTTTACCCTTTGTTGGGTAAATATTATTTATTGTTATTTATGGAATTTTTTACCCAATGCTGGGCATTTTTTACCCAGCATTGGTTTAATTTCACCCTTTGTTGGGTTAATATTATTTATTGTTATTTATGTTTTTTTTACCCAGCATTGGTTTAATTTTACCCTTTTGTTGGGTTAATGTTATTTAGTTATTAATGAAATTCTTTACCCTAACTTCATGCTTTTTCTCGTCTTTTCTTATTCAGTTCTAAATAAATAAACATAAAATACAGAAACTGCTTATTTGCATCAGATATATTTGATGCAAACAAACAGTACAAAACAGTACAGTAGAAGTATAAAAGAGTCATTAGTATGAAGCAATCAAATCAAAAATCAAAATCAAAAATAGGGATTTATGATTACACCCCTAAATACAGACTGAAGTACCATCATAACACTCATTTCCTCAGAATTCTGACATCTCAAATATGTACTGCAAACATTCCATACATAGAATACATAATTAAGGGGGAAATTATGTATTTACAAGGTTTATGAAGTGTGAAATAGATTACTGTATGTTTTTTTTTTCTTGAGACACATACACAAACATGATGATAATATTATTATTGGTAGATTTTGGCAACTTCCTCCCAGAAAAATCCCTGTAAAAACATTAACTTTGTTAAATTCAAATTCATTCAAATGTCAAAAAAAAAAAATCATTGTTTTCTTTGTTTGTTGTAATGCATTTTCAACTCTACACTTGATGTTAAGATGGCGAAGATTGCAGATTGAGAAGAAATTGAGATTATGTTCATAAAAGTAATGCAATCATTTTGTTACCGTTTCTCTAATTAAATATTTCCTTGCATAAACAAAACAAATACACACCATGCTTCACATATATAATTATTCAGTTTTTTTTTTAATTCATACACACTATATGAAAAGCTCTCTTATCATACATTACTACACAGTGGCAATATCTCTTTTTGATCACGTCTTTGACGTGAGAAATGAAATGAAAAAAAAAAACTATGCACAAAAAACATACAACATAACATACTTCCTGTTTGTGTGGCATCTCTCGCCACTCTAAACACTGACTGCATGGGAACAGATGAGCTGAACCTCAAGTTTAACTTCTGGAAAAAACATTAAAGTGGAACCATGACTGCTGTTCTCTGGTGAGTGTTATTATTATAAACACACCCCGCCACCAGTTCAGTACTCTATAGTGCACCTAACGTCGTCCTCAGAAATCTGACTGCTGACGACTCTATACCAGGCAGCTCATAGACAGTCGTCTGGAGGAACTCCCAAGTAGGGGAGCATTGCTTGGGGTAGTGGATGTCGTAGACATAGAATGATTTGAAACAGGCATCAACTGCCCCAAGCAATGTCCGGTGCTCTTGAGCCTCACCGTTAAATACAAAAAACACCTGCGACATCGCATTGTCCTGTCCCAGAATTAGGACGAACGGTTCGGCTCTTGTCTTCCCCACTTCTCGTAGATACTGGGGCATGTTGGTTCCGACCTGTGAACAAAATAACAGCTTCCAGTGAAGAGGGAGGAACCTTCATAATTTGAATGAAATAAATGACAGGAACTGTGCAAGTCTGGTCTCTCCTCCTCTGTGTTGCTAACCCTCCTCTTGGCCATGTGCATTTGTTTACAACAAAGCTGGTGAGAAAAATCACAAGTACTCTTTTTAATGAAGGTAAAAATGTAGCATAGCCACAGGAAAAATCCTGCGTAGTTCCTCTTTATGTCAAATGAGGAAAGCTTAATACCCCTCACAGGGGTACAGAATCAGTTATTTTGACATGGACTACATGGGGAAAGTAAAATATTGCCTTCAAGTGTCCCTTACATTTTACAGACAAATCAATATTTATTATAATTCATTACATTTATAAAGCACTTATCATGACACCCAAAGCACCTGAGTCTTCTCATTCACACATGTGGAGAGGCAGTGATCAAACAGCGCTATAGTGTCCTCCTCTGTACACACAAACACACTCCAATGGCGGTCAGCTACCATATAAGGTGCCGCCTCAGCCCATTGGGAGCAATTCAGGGTTCAGTATCTTGCCCAAGGTCACTTTAACAAGGACACAGGAGCCAGGATTTGAACCACCAACCCTTTAGTTATTTCACAACTGCTCTACCTCCTGAGCTACAGTTGCCCCTTTTATACTTACGGGTTTCTTGTCAATGAAATAGGCCTTTGCCTCATCCAAAGTGGGACGGGTGCTGTTCTTTGCCACCTTGTAGCTGGATCCAGGGAGAAGATAGGGAAGGATCTGCAGGGCCACATCCCCCTTCATGTCTGAAAGGCAAAGGCATGGTTCTAGTGATACTAATTAAAAAATGTTTACAAATACTTTTATGTGTTTCACTGAAAGCATGCCATGCTGCTGTATTGCTCCAAAGGATGTTTATTTTTACATTACTGATAAACATTTCCTTTTTTCACTACAAAGGATTTCCATTAGGAAAACATGACATGTAGAAGACATCACTTTGCGGTTTATGCACATTCCCATCTCTAATCTCTGCAGCTGTAACTGTGAGTTAAAAAATTTGCACTCTGGTCTGGAGCACCCATATCGAACCCTCCCCTTAGAGGAACTGCATGTAAGAAATGTACAGCAAGAAATCAAAAAATCACTCAATATGTCAGCAGAGACTAAGGAATCATGTACAGATACTGATCTCAGTGCAACAATAATACAGCCAGAATATTCGCATTTAACCCTTACTCTAACCCCGCCTACAAATCATGTTTATGTTTTGATTTTGTGTTTTGGCCTGTTGCTCCACCCGCTGCTCTCTCCCAATCATAGCGTCAGTGGCAGCTAAGCTGCAGCTATGGCTGGGAGATAAAACGATCTCCAATTGAGATCACGATAAATTTTGAACGATTTCGATTTTGGCTATGGTTATATTTCCTTGATATCACACAGGAGAAATAAGCAGCTAGTCTCTCTGTCGTATGATACACCGCCTGCTGTTGTGATCAGATAGTTTGAGCAGCTAAAGCTAAAGGGAAGAATTACAAAGTGAAAGTGGGAAAAGAGGGAGCAAATGTGGAAAATGGAGCAGACGGTAAATAAAGTGAAGGTGAATGTGTGGAGCGGTTCATGAGACGAGTCTGGCCTGGTCACTTTGCCTGTCTCCGGTTGTCATGTGTTACTATATGGACTAAGGCTCCTGTAGATGCAGGGTTACAGTGTGTGTGCACACACACACACACACAAAGACACATGGGGAGTAGCGATGGAGCCATGAAGTGAAACCTGCAGATCAAAGTTGACGTGAACTTCGCTTGTAGTTATTGTGAGAGCAATAAAACAGTCAGAGTAAAAAGCTAAATATTCAATCAACAACCTGCTCAAACTACAGAAACATGAATACAAAGGAGATATTTTACTATGATAACAGATGTAGATGTTCTGCTGCTTCATCCCTCTCACTGCAGGTAGTAACTAATGCAGTCTAACATGTTTTACCAGAGGCATGATCATCTTTACGTTGAGACTGACTGTGTGAGTGAGCAGAGCAGAGGGTAGCGTGTATCTGGCAGCCTCAAGTCTAGGGACGAGGGGAGGGGAAACAATACGGTGCTGTGTTTTGAATTTGACTGCAGCAACAGTTTTGGCCACATTCTTACATAAAGCTCCCTTAAAGGACAATTTTTGAGACACAGAGAAGCAAAATGAAATCCGTAACACTAAGAAAAACGACTTCACATTTCTAAACTACGAAAAGCGTAGGAAATGTTTACTGTGCATACCTGCAGTGTCAGTGTCTTCGTTATAATTCAGGGCTGACAGATGGATGACAGCATTTCTTTCTTTTGCTGCCAGCTTTAAAATCTTTTTACCCACTTTTCCGACAGCTTGGTTGATGCCTCAGGGTGGAGGCTTTGGAAGTCTTGGGCAATCTGCACAATAGAGAAAAAATAGCAACAATAAGAAAAGCTCTCTAAGCTGCAGGGGTTGGGGTTCGGTTCAGTCATTGGACAGTCCACTCTACCAAATGAGTCCAACACCTACCATCCCTGGGGTATCCACTAAACGTGGAAATTCCGTTTGGATTTGAGCAACTGTTCTTGTCCCTTGCTCCCGTATCCATTTTGCTCGGTATATAGCAGTTTCTCGCATGTATTCAGTCACTGTTTCCAGTGGCAAGACATGGACTTTAAGCCAAGCAACCATTTGCATGGCCCTCTCCTCTGTAATTTCTGCATCTGTTGAAGAAAGTATTGGCTGTCAGAACAAAGGTCAGTATGATGGGCCCATACAGTTTACCTTTAACTCACTAAGAGAGCGGGAGATGATTAATACGTCCTCACCTACCAATAAACAGCATACAGTGTGAAGAGAAACTAGCAATGACAATTACTGATTACTGATTTTATTTCTCCTTGTAATAAGCAAACTGTCCAGTCTGATCCCAATTTTGTGAAAGACACAGAGTTATAACGACAAGCACTTTCAAGCACTTAAACAAAAATCCAAGCACTTTTCAGACCTTGAAAACATAACATTGAAATTCAAGCACTTTCAAGGATTTCAAGCACCCATACGAACCCTCAAGTTAGTCAGCAATTAAAGAGGTGGTTCAGGATTTTGGACATAATATTTTTCTTCATTCACTTGCACTAGCTGTGTCTGTGAGTCTGTGTGTGTCAGCCGCCAGGGTTGGTCATCGGCGATGGCTGCCATGATGAATTCAAAATGTACCCTACCCAATAAAATGAATATTTATTGAATGAGTCTTAAATGTAAACCTTACCGGGCAAAACAAGTCTTTTAGGTCCAGCGCCATGTTGACCTTGAGCCTTGGGAGGATTGGTCTGCCAGAGTAACCGCTTCCTTCGGTTGCGGAGGCACTCCTCCAGGAATCCAGTCGAGGGTCGCTTGTTTCTCCCCTTACAGAACCAAGCTTCCTGAAAATAAATGTCTGCATTATTTTTTTCTGATGGCCAAAGTTTGACCGGGATTTTGCACAATCATTATATACAGCTGTGAAATATTAAATTTTATCAGTCAGTTTGGATCCCAGATGCATATTGGCTGAAAGCACGTTAAACAGGGAGTATATCCACGATATACCACATGTTGTGACGCGTTCACAGAATGTTGATACTTTGTGTGGAATCAATGCACAGCCAATAGCATTTTGTACTGATATCCAAAATTTACAAACGTAAGCAACAACTGTTGCTTAGAAATTAATTCAGCAGAAGCATTAACCCATTCTATTGATAGTGCCAACTCTTAACTGATTAAGGGTGTGGTGGTATATTTTTCTGAAGATGCCAAGTAAACTGTATCCATTTGGAATTTGAGAATTGATCAGAATTGTTGTGAAGTCAGATTTACATACCTTACACTTATGCATGGTAGATGAGCATTTTAAATTCAATAATTAGAAACACACTTACATAGCCATTCCCAATGTGGTCCTTAAGGCAAGGGAATTCCTCCACAATTGAGATGGCCAGACTCTGTTTGATCTCAGACGTTGGACTGAAGCACAATTGTAAAAACACAAACACACAAGACAATATAACATGAGTAATCACAATTATTTGCATTTATATAACACTTTTCTATCTTTTCAAGACACTATTACTATTACACTACTATATAGACAGTATTAAAGGAGCAAAGATTAACAGCCCCAAACCACTGTCTAACAGATAACAGATAACAGATGCACCAATACAGACCCAAAACATGGGCCAACCCAACTGTTCACAAAATGTGTAGTGCACTTACTATTCTCCAAAACGTTCGACCAGGTGTGACACCAGAATACGCTGCATGGCACGTCGCTGCTTTAGCAAGATACAGCGTTCTCCATTCAAGCTGGCCAGTATCTCCTTCCCCTCCAGTGTACGCTTGAGTACCTCTCTTATTTTCTGTAACAGAGATTCATACCGATTAAAGGACAAGTTTGGAGTTAATATCACGAGTTGAAACTTAACAACTGAACGGTAGCCGATCTGAGCCTGGCTGATGACTTGCTAGTCTACGGGGCATATCACACCATATCTCTCGGTAGTGATATGCCCCATAGACTGGTAAGTCTTTAGCCAGGCTCAGATTAGCTACTGTTCTGCTACAATGCTTTTGCTCTTGGGTTAAGTTTCAACTCGGGATAATAACTCAATACACCCTAAGTTGACCTACTCAAAAATTGTCCTTCAAACATAACCATATAAAAAACATTTTAATTTGAATCCTCAATATGTAGCTGGTAAGGTAACTCACAAATTTCCTCTCATGTCCAGAGGCTGGACTCTCACCGGAAACTAATGGACCAGCACTCTGGGTCTCGTCGATTGTGAGCGTCTCATGGCTTGGTGTCTTGATCACCGGTACTAAGTTGAGGGCTAGCAATTGTTCCTTCAGTGGCAAACAAGGGGCATTTGGTTTATACTGGGGAAAAACATCTACGTATAATGATAATTGCCATTTTCCATGCGACTGTGGCATTGCATGTCTGATGGGAGCAGGAGTTCCACATTGAAATGTACTGTAGACTAATTAGTTGCTTGTATGCAACCAGTATGTCCAGTGCTGTCCAGTGAGTGAATATGATGACTAAATGTACAGTATTTTGCATATGTCTTTGTGTGTCTGCTTTTTTCCCAGTTAAAAACTGGAACCATCAAAAAAGGAAGCTTGTCTAAAAAAAAAAGGAGGGGGGGGGTCTGGAATTTACAATGGTCTGTAGCTCAGGCACACATATGCACCGTCGTTTACTTTAAACAAATGAACAACATGGTACGGATGATGATCAAGGAGTCTGTTCGCATCAAAAGACTGGATAGCAGAGAGCGGAGACACACTGTAGGCAAAATAATGTCTGCTAAATCCTATGGTGTGCCACTTCCGAACAAGTAGTTTAACAGCTGAATTCAGAGCGATGATGGAGGTGATCGTGGCAAACTCTGGTTCGCCGTCGGATGTGTAGGACACAAAAAGCATCATGCCAGGACGGTATGTAGTGCCGTTCAGTGTGACCCAGGCTGGCACAAAAATCTCAGATTTGGGTGGAAAGCCCTCAACTCCATCCTGGATACTTGAGTACTCCTCTAGGGCTTGAAGAGGAGAGTTGTAGCCAGGTCCAATGTCAACATGTTGTGTAAACAGTTTGTGAGACAAGAGGCAGAGCAACATCTGGTGCCTAAAGGCCATGGTTTTGCAGATGTTTCGAAAATTACAAGTAACTTGACTGATGCGCTTGAAAAAGCCATGCTTGGCCTCGAACCTCATTGCCCAAAAATGGACAATGGGCCCCAAAGCTCTGATAGCTCCCGGATAGTGGAGCATGAAGTGCTGCTTGGGCTTCAAGTGCCGCTCTGGATACAGCTCCAAGAAGACTGTGTGATGCTCGTAGATGAGGTGGGCCAAGTACACTGTAGATGCTAGTGTAAGGGATGGTGAGAAGATGATCTCCATACAGGACAGCAACAGCAGCAGTAACTCCCAGTGCACATTGCCCTCTGGGATCAAGTCACCCAGCATCAGAGGGATGTAACGCAGCAGACACCACATCTGGGAAGCCGTCTGCTTCATGGCTCCATCTGGATTGTTCAGCTCCTGCTTTGATATGGTCGAAGGAGTCTGAGAACCCATAGTCAAAGCTTGTGATACGGCTGTTCACTTGATCAAGTGTTAAGTGTTTGTCCGCAATGAGGGAACTGAGAACTAGCTTGAGCTCATATCCCCCCACCCCTTCCAGAATGTCGTGCATGATGTCCGGTGCTACATTATCCACAACATGAAAAGAATGCAGCTCATTCAGCACACTGTCCCGTTTTAAGCCTGTCTCAAAAGAACTAAGGAGCTCCAAATCAGTTTTGAAGTTGCTTGGTGTTCACAGTAAGGACTCGTCCTCCTTTGTCTGTATTTGCAAGACAGGTTTATGGACACGGCACCATCGACACACACTGTTGGCTACAAAACTTTCATTGTATCCAAGGATGCCATTCAGGCCCAAGTTGTCGCCGACAACTTGGGCAACCACAATTCTGACCTTTCCTTGGAATGTTGGGGTCTGAACTTCAATCCCATTAAGTTCCAGGTCCTTCAGCTCTTCAACTATGGGTTTCAGGATGGTATCAATTCCATATGTCTTTGCGTCATCTGATTTGTACACAGCTGCCAGGAATACAGACTTCAAACTGGACAGCAGTTTTGGTGGGAAACTCCTGATGGCAAAGTAGATGAGTCCAAGTTTGTGAATGCCTGTCTTTGATCCTAGTGGATTTACAGTTTCACAGTCATCGTTGTAAAGTACAATGGGGAGTGTCAAGCCCTCTGAGAATATGCTTTTGGCTTTGTACTGGTCACCATCCCTAAAATCCTGTAATCCATCCCCCTTACTCTGCTGTGTTTCTAAGGCCTTTTCAATTGTGCCAGGAGTTTCAAGGATTTTCGTGAGCAAGGGATGTAGAGGAATTCTCTGGAAAGTGTCCCTAACAGGGACTTGTTGGACTACACCTGACAATGGATGCCTTTTTTGAGTGTAAGACACTCCAGGGAGTGGTTCTTCGACAGGATTAATTAAGCAACCTGATTCAACAAAGTATTTCATTTGTTTGTGTTCTGTGTCTAAGCCCTGAAATGGCACAGATGCTCTCTCGAACTCAGGGATTAAATCTTGTACCTCTGGTGTTTCATTTTGGCCAAGTCTCTGCAGAACCAACATTGTTTTCCTTTGCAAGTTTCCAACAATGTCAGACACCAGGCTAGAAGCTTCCTGGACAACAAAATTGATTGCTGTAAACGTCTGTGTTGGTACAGAGTTTAGTTTGGCTAAAAAGATAGCGACTCTATCTGTAAGAGATTGTTCATCAAGCTCATCCCAAACATCACTAGGGTCAACCTCTGTTTGATCATCATCACTAGGTGTCACCTCTGTTGGTTCAATTGAGCTTTCAGTAACAGACTCGGGAGTCTCAGGAGTATCTGTATGATCATCAGATTCATTTTCAGGATGCTGCTGTGAGAGGTGTCTTCGAAAAGAATAATAGTAACTGAATGTTCTGTAACACCCATTTTGACAGCACTGGAAGTATGTGGATGTTTGTGTAATGTGGTGTACTGCTCTCAGGTGCCTAAACAGGTCTTTGTGGTTACGAACTGACTTTTTGCACTTAAAGCACAAAAAAGCCATCTTTACTGGGCTTTGGTAGCCTACTCACATTTGAGAGAGTTCTGAAGTATTTTTCAAACTTTAAGCGTAGGCCAATCTTTGGGATTAAAAAGGAAATTGTGGCGTGATCCAATTCATGAAACGCCTCCTCATCAATTGCTTCTTCTGAAAAAGAGAGAAAAAAACACAGGAATCGGGGTGGGGGTCAATTTCACTTTCAAACAACTTTATTAGTCCAACTATTCAAGCAGCGTGTTGCACAAAAATAGAAAATTCAATTTATCTTCAGGTTGACAGCATCACAGAGCACACGCTAGTGTGTGTCTACCTCAAGTGTGTGTGTGTGTTGGTGTTGTGATGGAGAGAGAAAGGGATGAAGGAATGTGTGCGCGAGGAGAGTGAGCGAGAGAGAAAGAGAGAGACAGAGATGGGATTAAGGTGTGTGTGTGTCTGAGAGAGAGAGAGAGAGAGGGCTGAAGGAGGAAGAGTGTGTGTGCAAGACATAGGGATGAAGGAGTGAGTGAGTGAGTGAGTGATGAGTGACAGGGAGAGAGACAGAGAGAGGGAAGGGGGCAGGGATCAAGGTGTGTGTGCATGTGTGAGACCCACTGATGTTAGGAGGGACCCCATAATTTTCTTTTAATGTGTTATTTTCGTAAACACGGTTAAACTGACTCTGTGAGTTATAAGCAGTTGAGAAAGAGAATGTTCACCATTAGGTAGTGCGTGTCATTGACATGGTGACAATAAATGAGTTCTTTAGTAGTTCCTGTTTTTACTGGGAGACGGAAAAGAGAAAGAAACATTGTAGCGCAGCACTTTGTGAAGACAGGAATAAAAAGACATGAAACCGAATCAGGGAGTCTGCCTGTTTGTGACTGCTGCAACATGTGCGTGAAAGAGATAAGAGTTTCAGATCTACACATCACTGCTCTACTTTAAAACAGTAAAATTAAAGGTTGACTATGGAGAAGGAGCAAAATACCACCTGTCTATTGATCAGAGATAGGAGTTACAACAGCATAAAAATAATTCCTGCAGATGGTTGCAAAACCGTTGCCAAGTGTAACACACCGTTGCTAGGGACGCCGCTCTGATAAGAGGAGCAGAGGAGAACTATGCAGGATATTTACCTTATGTTTCATTTTTACTGTTATTAAACAGCTTGGGACTAATTGTGATGTTAGATAAATACTTGTAACTTGTTACAGGGAGAGTGGAGGCTCGCTTTACATCGTGGCTGAAAACCAAACCTGCATGATCAGAGTCTCTGACCCGGTGTCACAGCTCTCGTCTCGGTGACACAGCAAGCCCACGACACGAACACACTGTAAACCACATTCTCTTTTTTATGACAGAAAAGACAACATTAATACACACATTTTAACATGTGTATATGATAATCCATCGATCCACTGATTGATTATCAAAGGCTTCACTGAAAACAAATGCACACAACCAGGAGGAAGCTTAGCAAAACAGCGGAAAAGTGAGCTACTGGTGGCTACTGGCTGGTAGTATTTAAACAAAAAAAATTATTTCATTGCATTTTTTGTTTCCTTGGAGCAATTATAACAACAATCAGAAAAAAAATTTCAGCAGACCCCACAGTTTTTAAAATACAGGCCTCTACCAAACGGTTGAGATGTCACTTCATGGTAAAAGTAATTAAAATAGAAACAAATACCAAAAAAGTACAAAAAGTCAAATAACATGCTAATTATGGAAGGAATAAACAGCATAAATCTGTTTTGGGCATTAGAGCCACTTTACACTTCCAATGTCTGGTGGTATGCTACAAAACAGTTTTGTTTTTGTTTTTTTTCATCCAAACATTTACGAAAACATCTCAAAAACGGTCATAAGGATAGAATTTTTCATCAGATATTTAATGGAATAACATTAAATATTTGATATTAACAACAATGAATGTTATTATATATTATATATATTTCTTTATATAAAAAAAATGTAAATTTATCATCTTAGAATCACTACTTTTACCATAAAGTGACAAATCAACCATTTGGTAATGCATGTTTTTAGACAGAAAAAAAAAATCATATTTCTGAAATTATTTTAGCATACCTATGATAAAATAGCATTAAATGTACCGTATTTACAACAATAAATTATCAGAAGGTTTTTATTTCATAGCAAATAGTGAATCTAATTTACATTAGCTTACTTCGCTACCTTTATTATAAAGTGACAAATCAACCGTTTGGTAGAGCACGTTTTTAGAAATTTTTTTCACCCTTATTAGATCTTTTTTTAAAAAAACAAGTTACATAATTCTGTTCAGGAAGACCTCAGGTGCAGCAATATGTCCAAAAAAATTGCACACAAATTTTCCCAACTAGTGTCCAAATGTCTGGAGAGAATTTTTTCTTGTTAACTTCCTGTGATGAGGCAAGCTGAGAAGGCATACTATTTAAAGACACAGTGACATCTAGTGGATTTTTTTAGCATAAGATACCTCAACTAAGTGGTAGTGATGGCTCAATCAGTTTGAGTCAAGTTCAATACATTTTTCAATGAGAAATACTGACTCAAAATGTGCTCTACCAATTGGTTGAGCAGGACGTTAAAGGGTTAAGAGGTTAGAATTTTGAAACAGAATAAATATTTGCTATGTATGGTGAGAGCTGAAGTTACTAATAGCATTCATTAAAAAAATAATTGGAATTACACACTAATACATTATATTTATATTACAGTCTTTATTGAGGGGTATTTTTTACCCTTAGGGACACAAGTGTTGCACTTTTTTACATCTGACATTACAAAAAAATAAGAATGCATCAAAATCAATTTTTATTTCAATCTTTGATACTCCCATGCTCTGATAATCCCACAAAAAAAAAATCCATTTTGCATTTATGGAATAGAAAATAATCCACTTTTTGTGTTTTTTGTTTGAAGTAAAAATCGAGTTCTAATCACAAAAACTGGCATTTAAGAGGTTAAAATTTTGAAACAATGAGTATTTGCTATGTATGGTGAGAGCTGAAGTTACTAATAGTATTCATAAAAAAAAATTGGAATTGCACACTAATACATTATATTGATATTACATTAGTCTTTATTGAGGGGTATTTTTTACCCTTAGGGACACAAGTGTTGCACTTTTTTTTACATCTGACATTACCAAAAAAGAAAAGAAACAAGTGGGAAAGTCAGCGCTAACTTACAAGAGCGTGTGGGAACTTCTGGTTTTCAAAATAAAACGGGGGTGTTAAATGTATTAAGATTTTATTTTTAAAAATATGAGAACTACATTAAAAATATAATGCCATCCTGTGTTGAGTTTGAGCCAACATCACCTGGGAGTTATTGAACTATAATGCTCATATTTACATTAAGACAGGTATTAAAAATTCATAGAAAAAACTAATTGTGTTCAAATGCAATAAGAAGAGGTGTGTCATAGAACAAGCTTAGCGCTACCTTCCTGTGTTGATTTTGAGCCAATGGGTCACATGACCTTGTAGTTATTAAGCTCTAATGCTCATATTTACAGTATAAAATGCATTGAAAATTCCCAAAAAAAAAATGAATTGTGTTATGTGTGTAATTTTCTTTCCATTTTTTGTTCTCCAAATGTGCTCTGAGTTGTTCATTGCTGGTAAACAAAGAAAACAAAACCCAGAGGGCTGGGTGTGTGTTGTTTTTTTTCTTTTTATTAACGTAACACTTATTGTATTATTTATTTATTTACACTTGACATTTTCCTTCTTTCATCAAAATTCACGTTTTGTTATTTTTTTCCATTTTTTGTTCTCCAAATGTGATCTGAGTTGTTCATTGCTGGTTAACAAAAAAAACAAGACCCAGAGGGCTAGGTGTGTGTAGATTTTTTTATACCAAAAATACTAACACTTATTGTAGCTATTATTTATTTATTTATTTATTTAGTGTTAATTTCTAATAAATTATGTAATTATTACCTCAATAGCTTCCCTTTGGCTCAAAATCAGTGTAGGACAGTAGATCTAAGCTTGCTCTATGACACATACCTCCTTTTTATTGCATTTGGACACATTTCATATTTTTATGAATTTTTAATGTATTTTATACTGTAAATATGAGCATTATATTTTAATGTAGTTCACTTATTTTTAAAATAAAATCTTAATAGCCTACATTTAACACCCCCATTTTATTTTGAAAACCGGAAGTTCCCACATGCTCTTGTAAGTTAGCGCTGACTTTCCCACTTGTTTCTGTGCCCTGGGAGCCCCAACACAAATTGAAGAAAAAGACAGATTTACTATACCGTCAAATTTCGGGATAAGTTCCTCATTAGCTATATTATGAAGTAGGCACTTGTTATCCCCTCTTTACTGTGTAAGTACACCCTAGTTCTCCTAGAGGTGCACCTTAACTACAGAGAAGCGGGCTGTATTATGAAGTAGGCACTTGTTATCCCCTCCTTACTGTGTAAGTACACCCTAGCTCTCCTGGAGGTGCACCTTAACTACGGAAAAGCGGGCTGTATTATGAAGTAGGCACTTGTTATCCCCTCCTTACTGTGTAAGTACACCCTAGCTCTTCTGGAGGTGCACCTTAACTACGGAGAAGCGGGCTGTATTATGAAGTAGGCACTTGTTATACAGCCCGCTTCTCTGTAGTTAAGGTGCACCTCTAGGAGAGCTAGGGTGTACTTACACAGTAAGGAGGGGATAACAAGTGCCTACTTCATAATACAGCCCGCTTCTCTGTAGTTAAGGTGCACCTCCAGGAGAGCTAGGGTGTACTTACACACTAGTTACAGGGAAATTAAGATCTACTTAGAAACTGATTACAGTTTGATGTGTATTGTATTTACTTCATGTACCTATCTATGTGCTGTTTATGTTTTATGATGTTTTATTATTGTAATTTTGGTTTGCTGCCTTCTTGACCAGGGCTCCCATGTAAAAGAGATGTCAATTGCAATGGGACTCACCTGGTTAAATAAAGGATAAACAAAATAAATAAAAATTACTGTACGTACGGAGCATGGATGAGAGGAATAGTGCCTGTCATATTTTTTTTCTGTGTAATCACATAATAAAGACATTTTATAACTCTCTGAATGACTCATTTTAATGGATTTATTACTGTATAGTTTGTGTTTTACCCTTGGATAGATGTGCATTTTAGAGAGGTAAGTTTGCTACCAGCCAGCCTGTTATTAGCCAGTTTCCATACTGTATAGCCATTTCCCAACATATTATTTTTCCAAACCATAATAAATAATACATCTTTGGAATTGGGGTGAAATTTGGCTGCTGACACTTAGAAAAAACAAGATTGTAACAATTGCAAAGAGCAAAAGGCTGTGCTCATATTGTACAGTAGACTATTTAATGTAATATACCTGGTGCTTAAAATGATTGATGGGAAAGAAGACCAGGAGGAGTTACACTGCAAGTCCGGGCAAAGTAGCACATAACTGTACGGAAGTTACGCTCTAAGACGCAGCCTAGTTATACTGTAAAACACAGAGAAAGTAACGGGGGAAGGTGAGGGAGGGTAACTCTAAGTTGGTGAAAAGTAGCACGTAACTGTACGGGAGTTACCCTCTAAGACGCAGCCTAGTTATACTGTAAAACACAGAGAAAGTAACGGGGGAAGGTGAGGGAGGGTAACTCTAAGTTGGTGAAAAGTAGCACGTAACTGTGCGGGAGTTACCCTCTAAGACGCAGCCTAGTTATACGGTAAAACACGGGGGAAATAGTGGGGTTACTCTGAGAGTTACTCTGTACTTCTGTGGAAGTTGGTGTAAAGTAGTCGTTAAGGGAACGTGAGTTATGCGCTAAGATGTAGCCTAGTTATGCTGTAAAACGGGGGGAAAGGGAGGGGGAGGTGAGCGAGAGTTACTCAGTACTTCTGTTAAGTTACGTGCAAAGTGAGTGGTAGGTACGCTATAAGTCACGGGCTGTATTATAAAGTGTTACCAAATACATTTGCCAGCAATTATCTGAACTACTCCAGTGATTGATTACATCCATATCATAACCATTTTAAGTTTGAAGTCAAGTACTTAATGAAAAATACTGATTCTTCAGTATTGAAGTGGAAGTGGACGACTAAGATTAATAATTCCACTAATGCCTGGTTCACACTGCACAACATTTCTATCCGTTCTGACAGTCACCATGTCACACTGGCCGATTGTGGAGTCATAAAATCGTGCCGTGACTTGGCCAACGGACATGACGATGGTCCACTCAAATTTTCCCTGGTCCTCCATAACCAAGTTCCTGCAAATGTTTTACAATAAAAGCCTATTTAGAAAATAATGAGATTCTCTCAACCGAAGTTTTGATGGGCTTTTAATTTGAAACAGATACAGGAAGTGTTAAGTGTAAAATGACGGCACAATGCATTAACTTTATCAAGGCAAAGGGAGCAGATTAAAAAGTATAAATATAAATAATTACAGAGTGAATAAATAACGGCCTGTGTACAATGTAGTCTGTTTCACATGAAGCTGGTAGCCTCTGCAGTTGTAAGCAAAAGCCCCGTCACTATTTTTTAATTTTATTCCTTTGTGTGTGTCTCCATTATGAAGAAATAACAGTGTTTGCTAGCTTGATGCTGATTGCAGTATTCACCGGGTTGCTAAATTGCCTCTGCATTTTCTCGCCATCATTTTTCCGTTTTTACTCTGTTGTGTTAACATCCCTAGAGGAAATATCATAAAGGCTGCGGTGTTGTTGTCGGACAGTTGTCCACAGAAGCAGATCGCTCTGTGTTTCTATTGGTCAAAGTGACGGCTGTGACGGGAGAAGTCGTGAATGACAAAAAGAAAATCAAACATGTTAGACTTTCTGTCGGGACGTTGTGAGGTGTCCCAGCCGTGGCGTCAGTTGTCGTCTACTATGACAGACTACACGAGATGAAACGATGGATTATTGCGTAGAACACTCATTGTCGTTCACAATCTGTGCCGACACCATACGTCGCTGCCTTGGACTAGAATGGGGCTGATATCGTGTAGTGTGAACCAGGCATAAGTTGGATGCAATGTATTGTGTGAGATCATTACGTTTCAGTTGTAGTTAACCTGTGTAAGATCTGCCTCTAGCTAGCACTAGCTTGTATGGCTAGCTGGATGATGGCTCAGATGGCTGTAGATTCTAGCTTTTTTTACAGTCTATGCTGTAGCAGTTACAACGACAACATTTATCGACTGTTCTTTACATCATGTATTTTGCTAGTTCACTCTGGACTTGGCTACTAACAGTCTACTGTGCACAGTAGTACATCTTAGTCTACCCCTAATACAATGTTGGTGTCACTGTTCGGTTAGGGCTTGTGATAATTTGAGGTTTGCCGCTAGCAACCTGTCTGACTTTGAGATCTTGTCAGTAATATTTTGGAATCCCAGCTAATCACTAATGCTGCCGAGACGCTTGTCAACCAAAACGACAAACTCTCTCTGCTCTGCGCTGTATCTTAGGTTATTAGAGGCTGGCCTGCTGAGGGACAGGTTTAACTTATTAAAAAATAGGCATCATCTGGCTATTTTTAAGGTTGTCATTTTCATGCCAAACAATGCAAACATCCCAGAAACATTATGCATTTTATATCAATTCCAGAGTGAGCAAGTACCTTGTAGCTGGCATTTCTTCCAAATTAGTGTTAGTGTATTTTAATATTTAGATTTTCTTTTTTTTTTTATCATACAGCCCAGATGTAAAAACTATTATCCAACACCGAAGGGCACTTGCTCCAGGATATTCAGATGGCTATTAGTTTGAGACTGACATGTTATTTGTAGTAGGCCAACCTACCTGCTTTGTTCAATGTAAAGAGCATGAAGTAATGTATAAAGATTTGGACCTCTAGCAAGATGGTTATGATAGCTCAATGGATTTGTTCTGTTTTGTAATACACAAAAGTCTTCCAAATTAGTGTTCGTGTATTTTAATATTCAGAATTTCGCTTCGACAAGCTCTCTCTTTTTTGACCATACACCTGTTTGCATCCCTGTATCTTCCAGGTCCAAGGGGGCCAGATACACAGAGGAATGTCCTAGCAGTGGACAGCGTCCTGGCAGAGGACAACGTCCCAGCAGAGGACAACATTCCAGCAGAGGACAGCATCCCAGCAGAGAGGTGGCTGTCGGACAGAGTTTGTAAAAAGAGTTTCTGACCCTAATCTGAACCAGCTTCTGGATAAACTTCTTGAGTATGGCATTATAAATGATGAGGAAATGCAGTCAATCAAAACAAAAACCATAGCAGACAAAGCACGACACTTGATCGACACGGTGCGGAAAAAAGGACCTGAAGCCAGCTCACTTCTGATTGCTGCTGTGTGTGAGGCGGATCCATGCCTTTCTAGAGTGCTGAAATTAAGCTGAAGCAAAAGCAAAAAGCGGTGAAGTGTGATGATGAATTTCTCTTACGGCTAATACATGACTCATTGGCATGTTTAAATAAGAAGGTGTGCAGTTAAAACCTGTTGTTAGTGGACTGACAGTGATTCAGTCAAGTGAAGAGAGGAGAGAGGGAAAAGAAAAAGGGGCAGGAAAGTCTCTGTTAGTAAAAGTCTTTTCTGCTCATCCCTTAGATCCTGCTCTACATAAAGAAAAGTAGCTCAGAGTGACTCACCACAGAGCAGGTTGTCGTCAGTTTGGAAAGTTTGTTGATACAGTATCTGAAACTGTTCTAAACCAGCTGCTGGATCAACATTTGCCGGGGGCATGAGAAATCAAGAAAAATGGAGTATGCTGAAACCAGAGCTGACTTGGCTGGAGTTGTTATCACTATGGTGCAAAATAAAGGGCCACAAGCCAGTCCCCCCCTGATTGAGGACTTCTGTTTGGTGGATCCACACCTTTCCAAAACTTGACCTCCACAGATAGAAACAACATTCACCATTTCAGAGCTTTTTACTGGAATTTTTATTTTGACAATCTCTACAATCAGACTTCCACCTCACCATCTGCGTTGCCAATTTCCCATCTCCAAAATGTTAGTGAGCATTGGTCAAAGACTCCCATCAAGTCTGTTCTTACATAAATCACAATTTTTGTATGGGAAGTTGCGTATAAATGGGGTCACTACTACAGGAGGACCTGCCTGCCCCTCCTCTGCTTTTTTTTTTTTTTCCTTCTCGCTTTCAAAGCCCCAGAAAAGACTTAACTTAGTTTCTCGGTCTTAAGGCAGAGGGTTTGCCTGAAGGTTCCTGGTAAAAAACTTAGCAGCAGCAGCAGTCAGACACAAAGACTGACAGCTGTCTATTCAAGCAAATGAGCAGCAATGCTTTTTGTTTTCTCAATTTGTCATTTATATGTGCTGATAAGATGAAAAGTAAAGATAGATAAAACAGTAAATCAATGTGGAGCAATGAGGAGACTAACAATCAAAATCAGTTGAATGTTGCAACGGCTCATGTACAGACAAGGATGGATTTATTTTAATCAGGTGAGTCTCGTTTTTATGGTAAAAGAATATTTATTAACATGAACATATGAATAAAAATGTGGAAAGTCTTTGGCAATTAGACCCCGTAGGAATACTATGATTTAAGGAGGGTGATGAATCCATAGTCTATGCATACATAGTCTGTGCATAGTTAAGTATATGACAGAAATAAGCCCTGAATGAGATAGAAAAACTCTGATGATAGGATGGGTGGCAGGAATATGTCTCGAATGACAGCTAGGAAGCCACTGACTAGTAGATGATGATAGATGCGACATAAGTGTTGAAAAGGAAAACAGTAAAGAAACATGTTGAGGTTTAACCACCAAATAATATAAAAGCCAGAGATGAGGTAAGCTGTGATAACAGAAATAAAGGTGATATGCCAGAAAGGAAGGCTGAAAAGTGCATGGCTCTGCAGACCATGGGTGCCTAAATGTTGAACACAATAAAAGGTCAACGAGGACCAACTGTAATACAAGGTCATAAGACAAAACAGAAATAAAGGTCAGAGGACCAACTTAAATGAAATGTTAAAAAAACAAACATTAAGGTCAACCAAACATAAATTAGAGTCCGCAATTTTCAGCATGAAAGCAACAGAAATTAAGGGTCTGATGACAAGACTGAAAATACCGTGACTGGTGTGGGTTCCTAGTGACCTTAGAGCTAATATGTAAAACATAATAAAAGGTCAGCGAGGACCAAACATTAATTAAAGGCCGCAAGACCGAACAAAAACTAAGGTCATAAGACCAATTTGAATAAAATGATGAAAGTAAAATAAGGTCCGGTGACCAAACAGAAATTAAAGTCAGCATTGACAAACAGAAATTATGGTCCAATGACCAAACAGAAAATACCGTGTATGAGCATGAGGTCCTGCAGACCTTGGATGCACAGCCTGGGGTCCTAAAGACCATGTGTAGAGCAAAATAAAAGGTCAGTGAAGACCAACTGAAATAAAAGGTCATAGACCGAACAGAAACTAAGGTCAGAAGACCAACTTAAATAAAATAGTAAGAGTAAAATAAGGTCTAACGACTAAACAGAAATTAAGTCAACATGACAAACAGAAATTAATGGTCGCATGACCAACAAAAAAATAAGAGTTTAGGGGTCCTGCGGACCACCTATGTGCATACAGCGAGCGGTCCCGAAGACCATGGCTGTTTGTGCATACAGCTTGAGGTCCGGCAGATAATGATTGTGCATTTGCATGAGGTCCTGAAGACCATGGGTGTTTGTGCATACAGCATGAGGTTACACAGACCATGTAAATGAGTGAGCAGCATGATAAAGGCAAGCAAAGCAAACAGAATTGAACCAATAGAATTATGTCAATTTATGACCAACTTGAATAAACATTTAATTGTAATCATGGTTACAGCTTGTCTGTTTACCGTGATCACATATGGACAGTGTGTAAATGACCGTCAAAAGGCAAGAGTTAATAGACACACAACAACCTTAACCTTTTATGCAATCTCACTCACACACTACACTCACACATAATACACAAATATAATTGAATTAGAGTCTTACCATTGTTTTCAAGTCTTTTTTCATTAGTTCAGTCTGATTATTTACCGCCTCCTGCCTGAAATGTCATTATTGGCCTGTGTTGCATTCAGGCGTTGTCATGTAAATAACAAATTCCAGCACTTGAATAGGCCATAGCACAACACAGCAGCATGTCAAGTGGGCCAAACCCGAGCAAAATTTCTGATTTGTTGTCTGAACCTGGCCCAACCCGTCAGCTTCCAACAGGTCCCATCGGGCTCGGGTTGGGTATCCACACTTTAACGGGAAGACGAGACCGCATTACTTGGATTGTTGGACGGAAAGTTTTTCAAAATAAAACTTCTCGATGGCGGCTTTAATAAGAACATGGTTGTGTGCAAATTATGCAACAAGGAGTTTTCTTATCACCGCAGCACTTCAAGCTTACAGTATTACCTCAATGCAAAACATGTTGCTGCGAACATGGACACCAGCGCTAACACTAGCTACGACAGTCATGGTACAGGCAAACGGTGTAGCCAGGCCACAATGGACCAGATGACGGGTTTAGAGCCAAAATAAGTAAGGCTACGTCTGACAAATTAAGAAACTCTGGCAAAATGAAAAATAAACATTTTCGTTGTTCAAGTTCACTTATATGTCTATTCATTGATTCAGTCGTCAACCAAAAGTTATTTGAATTGAAAAACTTTGCTTATTGTGTCAAATATTGCTATTTGATAAAAAATGCGATTAATCGAGAGTAATTAATTACAAAGCATCTAATTAATTAGATAAATTTTTTTAATCACGTCCCACCGCTAATATATGCATATGCATATGTATATATATAAAAATAGATATATAGATAGAGAGAGAGATATAGATAGATAATTTATTTTTCTTTATTATTTAGTTATTTATGTTCTTCCATATCGCTAAGCCTTAATAGATATTGTACTGCGAACACTTGATTGGGAAATTCAATGCTAAATGCATCTATCTCAACAATTAGTGGCCCAAGGTTATTGCCCAATTCGACCTAATGGGTCCGTAATGATAAATGCCCTACCACTGTATTGGACAAGTGTCACTAACACATGGGCATATATACTGACCAGCTGTATTTCCCCTGTGGGCAGTAGACGAATGATGCTCTGGATCACTGATATACATGAACAGAACATCTATGGTGCAGTGATGCCACCTGCATATAACAGGGCGACCACGTGGCCATCTTGCTGAGCTCAAAATGAGTTACCAACTAATATGCATGCCCTTAATGTGCAAGATATCTGGAAATAGTTAGGCTGATTAGAGGCTGGTCTACGGTCTACTCTACATGACACAGACTGAGGCACGTTCCGGGCACTGAGTCATGGATGGCATCATAGAATTAGTGAATCTGTGATGGATATAATTGTGAAAGACAGCTCAAAATTACATTAAACTGTACAACAAAACTGTACAACTAAACAACCAGGAACCATGATTACCAGAACCGAGTGGTGTGTTATAAACACTGAACTGCAGTCAGTCTGAAAACGTGTCAATTATAAAACAGTGTGAGGATTGAGAAAACGGCCCAGCACACCAGGATGGAGCTGCCATCGCGAGGACCTCTTCAATCAGTGGCGTAGAAGAGAGCAAGCAGGATGATCGAGCCCCAGCCACATGACCGTGATGTGTCTGCATCCGTTGTTGCGTACTGTTGAATTCTTGAGTTTATTGCTTGCCACTAACTAAAATATTCTGACATCACCTTTTTATTACTGTATTTATGTGCTGTTTATGCCTTCTTAAATATATTAATGGTAGTGCGTGCATTTACTGTGTTCCTGTTTGCATACGGTTTGGTCATTAACGAGGTGTTACGCCCCAGTCTAGGGGGCCTGGGACACAACATGATAAGGCCCCATCTTCCCAAGTCCCAAGTAGCCACAAACAAGGATTGGTTTGAATAATAATGAAAAATGGTTTATTTACAAAAAAATAGTTAAATTCACAAAATACATAATGATATAGATAAAGCTGAGCTATAGGCTTCAGGGTGGACTAAGGCCAAAATAACAAACAAAACAGTCCTGTCTAGGAAATAAGAAATCTAACCTAACCAAAAAAAAAACAAAAACAAATGACAGAAAACTTACCTCCCTAACTAAGTAAACAGGAGAAAACAATATTAACAAAACTGTCAGTCCACCCTTACTGCTTGGTCAGTAACGTATCATTATGTACAGTATCTTTCTGTATGATCCATGCCCAACTCTCCAAAGAGATCTGTCAGTCATTGTCAGGAAATAGAATGTCCACTAAATTCTACACTTATGGGAGATTTTATAGACCTGTATGATCACAATGCCCAGTGCAGTCTGTAGTCTCACTATGGCAGTTTTCTCACTAAGGTAGTCTTCTTCTTTAGGAAGAACAAATAGACAGAAATCATAAGAAATAATCAAAGGTGTACTGTGGAGTTTTTTTTTTTTTTTTTTTGTAAACCAAAAAGTTCATACCATTAGTATAACTTGTTGAAGGCCTGCATTTCTTTCCTCCAAAAACAAGTATTATACAACCCGTGTATGTTTGCTTGCTAAGTCGTCTTTTTCACTACCTAATATCTTGGTGCCTTATCAACACATGTACGTCAGTGATTTAGTGTAAAACCAGTGGCAGGATTATGTATTATTTCACCCATGTGCATGCTCATGATGTGACATGAAAGCACCTGCATGGATTATTCTTGCATGTGTTAACATAAAAATGTGTTTGTTGTATGCAGTTACAGGTACATGCTGTGTGGAGCCTCTGGAAATTGTAGTGACAATAGTTGACCAGAATGACAACAAACCTGTTTTCACTCAAGACACCTTCCTAGGAGAAGTTGCTGAGGCCTCACCAATAGGTACTGTCAGTAGATGTTAATTGAACCTGAAAAGATGTTTGTTAGCGTTCAACAGTATGTTTCACTTTTACAGGACAAAAGAGCAGATAGAACTTCTACTGTTTGACCTGAAACTTTTATACAGAGAAAACAGAGATCCAGGACCTGCTCCAACTCAGTGGGGAAGGGGAAGAAATGAATACTGGTAAAGTGGGACAGTTAAGCATCATCATTTTTATCTTTACATGTATATACCTCCATTACCAAAAATCAACACTGAGCTCATCATAAGCAAGTAAGTGATTTAAAAAAATCTAGGTTCTGTGGCTATGACATCATGTCCAGGGGTGAGCCACACCATATTCACCACCCTTGCAGTGAACCATGATGGAAAGCAAAATGACATAGCATTTGGGGGTGACTAATGTTATGGTTATGAACATTTTTAAAAGAATGTCAAATTTTGAAAAATTCACAACCCTCTTATCTTTAAATGAGATTTTGACACTGTCAATAGCATACTGCTAAATGGGGAATTCTGTGCAGAAAACTATAGAGTTTAAGATGGCACAACTGGTGCATGCATGTGTGCGTGTGTGCATGTGTCTGTCCGCAGATATCCTCGTAAACTATTGGACCAATCAGCCTAATAATTTGTGTGCATATTTACGACTGTATGCTTAAGGACCTCTCGTGGTTGTGGTAATTCACAGTTGTTGAAAAACCTGTTTGACTGTAGTCATTGACTACTGACTCGACACTCCTTTTAACAGGCGGGTAAGAGCTGCAAGTGATCTACAAATATAAGCAAAAGCATGAAACAAAAGCAAATCCAGCAATTGTCTTGGCTAAAAACGTCAAGACTTACCTTCTGTTGCGGGCCACATTTTAGCCATTGTCATGTCTCAAACTGACATCCATGGTTTCATTTTGAACTGGAGCATCTTCAGATTAATCTCATACCTCATATGCTATGAGCCACTAAAGTTAGGCATGATGCAAGATGAATAAATGCTTGTTTTTTGCCGCCATCTTGACTGCTGCGCTGCCTTCAGCTGCAACCTGCTTTTCATTCATCCGTCCTCCATACTGTGTCATACCACAACAGGAGCATTTCAGAAGCGCCACAACACAACACCACACACCACAATCAACAGTTGTATTTTTAGGTTGGAAAGAAAAAAAAGCATACTATTTGCCCTGTTTGGTCCAGCTTTATTTTGTAAATCACCTCTTTAATGATGAAGTGCTCTGAATACTTTGAGAAAGCTCTGTACTTAGTTTTCACTTCTGACTTCTCATTCCAGGTTTAAAGGTGATTCAGCTTGTGGCCACAGATCTTGACCAGACAAATACTGACAACTCAGATATCCGCTACGTTATTATAAGCCAGGAGCTAACATTGCCTAGTGACTCCCTTTTTGTCATCAACCCAGTCACTGGAGTCATCAGAGTTAATGCCGGTGGGCTAGACAGAGAGGTGAGGTTTCTAAATCATATTTCTTCTGTTTTAGTGTGCTTTTATACTCGACTATTGAAATAATCTTTATCTCGAACAAACAACCTCTGGAGCCAACCAAACAACTGCATCAGCACCAACTAAGAAGCTGATTTGTTTATTGTGTGAACCCAAAGTGACCTATATAGGAAAACTGTAATAGTAGATATGTAACATAAGTATGAAACTACTGATCAGGCTCTCACATTTGAGCGACAGAAGGACTCATCATGCGACATACACCAGCTGGGGCTAATGGGGATGTCATTAGTTTTTCAGCTATTTAAAGTTTCTGAATGGATTGACTGAGTCTGTTAATGACAACAAAACGTCTTCCAGTTGATGAGTTAAACTCATTGTGTGTCTCTTCTAACAGAAATACCCAGATTACACTCTAGTGGTAAATGCAGCAGACATGTTGGGAGAAGGGTTGACTGGAGAAGCAAAAGTAATCTTTATTGTCACAGACAGGAATGACAATGCTCCGGCCTTCACTCAGCACTCCGTAAGTACAATGTGATTGTGACTGGAAATTTACTGTTCGCTTAACACCTCCCCAGTGAAGCAGTTCTCCAATCATAGCTTAGCAACCATAACTAGGCACAGCACATCTGTCCAGCTTCAGAGTAGTGTCCATGGGACTGTAGTAGGAACAATAGTTTTCTGCGGACCACCTATGTGCATACAGAGAGCGGTCCCGAAGACCATGGCTGTTTGTGCATACAGCTTGAGGTCCGGCAGATGATGATTGTGCATTTGCATGAGGTCCTGAAGACCATGGGTGTTTGTGCATACAGCATGAGGTTACACAGACCATGTAAATGAGTGAGCAGCATGATAAAGGCAAGCAAAGCAAACAGAATTGAACCAATAGAATAGTTTTTTGTTTCAGCGTTTTTTTTTTGTTTTTTTTTCAAGTAGTGGCTTTAAGGGTGACAATTTATGAACCGCAAATTCATTTTTGGTCAATTTTTTGGCAACAATAGCTTTGCATAATCATTTTTGGTAATGTAGTAGGTTGTATGCAATAAAGATTACTCTTGAATAAACTTCTTATCTTTAACAATACATTTCACATGTGATGACAAATTCTACACTAAGGATCTATTTGATGTTGGAAGGTGAGTTTTAAGCACATGTTGGCCTAACTTAAGCCCTGTGCAATTTTGGGCTGTCCCAGACAAGCAACATGAAAGAAACATGGTGATATCTTTGGTTGTGGCTCTAAAACGGTGGTCCTACATTGCACAGTGAGAGAGGTTTCAGACTTTTTTCAACACGCATAACACCATAACCTCTTACTACTTCAGTGGCATAGATAGATGACACATTGTTGATGTTTTGTTCTTGTGTGTTGACGTCGTTGTGTACATCGTAGCCTGCGATTCAGTAGGCACTGTCATCGAACAGTTTACATACATTAAACTTGATGTCTTACCCAAGTTTAATAGATCCATGTCTCACAGAGTAGCTTGCACTACACTTAAAAGATTGCAAAAATCTCACAGTCTGTGGGAGACTTTAAGTGAATAACATCAAACAGAGAATCCCATAGCTGTGAAGGGAATAATTATTTAACAACAGCAACTGCTTGTCCAATCTTTGTTTTCTCTTTGTTTTACTTTCAACATTTATCCCTTGCATTCTCCCAGTATGAGGCAACAGTTGCAGAAAATGAAGTGGATGCACAGGTCATTACAATGTCAGTAACAGATGGTGACAAGCCACATTCCCTTGTCTGGAACGCCAAGTTTACAATTGTCGATGGTGATCCTGGAGGACTTTTCAACGTGACAACAGGAAGTAACAAACATGAAGGAATAATTTCCACTGACAAGGTAGGAAGTCAATCAGGAACTCTCTAATAATACACAGTATTAAAGTTGGGATAATTTTGGGCGACCTATTGTCAGTTTATGAGATAACACTCACTGCTACGTATTATCTAAGTTGAAGAGAGTGAAGGGGGAAATAAAGTTTTAGTTGTCCAGCAGTTTGAGTTGGATAACATTTGTCTGATAATATGTGTGCTGCTGTGCTTTTCCCTCCATGCACCCAGAGTCTTGACTTTGAGAAGAGCAGCAAGCACATTCTGTTGGTTGCAGTGGAAAACGAGGTTCCTTTTTCTACTCCACTGCCCACTGCCACCGCCACAGTGGTGGTGAATGTGCAGGACATCAGTGAGGCGCCAGATACAACACAGAAGCATGTGTCAAAACAGGAGGACCATGCTGTCGACAGTGATGTGCAGTAAGCCAAGGTCCATTTCATATGCTAAACATACCCCCACTATGCCTCTCACACAAAAATCCTTTTTACACAGAGGTTGCGCCATAAGGCCGCTATGATGTCCTTTCTTTATGCGGCCTTTGAACCAAACAACAGTGACATCATTCTGCTCCAGTGTGTGTTTATAGACTGCATCGCCACTTTGCAGAATCAAAAGAGGCGTGACTGGTATGACATGTATCACAGCAGCATCTGCCTCATATGCGTCTGCGGCACTTTATAAACATTAACAAGGCATAACATGGACTATAACCATCATTTACCATGTCTGTTAAATGGCAGCTGATCTTGTCTTCTGCTTAGAGGGTAAGGAGCACCTGAACTTCAATATTTTACCAATTTGTAGACATTTACAGCTGCTAGCAGCTACTTTTTAAATCTCTCGTGGTGGGTTACAGGAATAACACATTGTCAAAACATGGCACCCATGCTGCCCGTGATCCTGTCCTACAGCGAAGCAGAGGCGATTTCTCTAAGACTGCAAGGGAAGCTCAGCTTCCCCTAAAATGTCAAAAATTAAATGGTCAAATATGTACAGCTGTGTTAACATTTCATTGACTACAGATGCGTTAAAACACGTTCATCTCAAAGACAAGTTCGTTCAGAATCAGCTACTTATCGATGTTGTTAACTTCTCATACATTCCCGTAGCGCAGTTTTCTCATACGGTCTATGGCATTTGCCTGTAGAAGCTGAGCATCCATGCACTTCAATGGGACTGCATGGAACAGTTTTTTTCACTGCCTCGAAACTCGACAGTCATTGGATAAATGCCACGATTTTGTCCCGCCCCCAGGACGCTCAGCGTCTCTGGGGGTGAATGGAGCTGTGGACGGGCCTCGGCCGGGCTGGACGCTGAGCTTCCGCATGATGATTGGAGGATCAGTTGAAAGGCTGAATCCCGTTTTGATTGACAGCTATTTTGAGATATACACCATCACTTGACAGCTCAGCTCAGTCCCATCGCGGATTTTGCAGGTGAAGTCGAAAGACAAACTGAAACCCATATGTTGGTATTTGCTTGGAGAAATTACTTGTTCATTTCTTACACTGTAAATAAAACACACTCATAGTATTTCCTTGTTTCAGTTTAACATAATTTCAACATTTCCTTGTTGGAGTTTAATATCGTTTTGGAGGGCAGAACTTACATATAAATAAACTGACAAATTTATGATGTAAGCCGACAATGAGCTTCCCCTCCATGAAAGACCAGCAGCCGCCACTGCAGCGAAGGTAAGTGTTGTCAGCTCTGTTACTACCTCCATTCCCAGATTAGAGGCTAAACAACTCCATCCCCATGTTCCGCGATCGTACCTTATATATAGAATGGTGAGGCGGCATAACAATGCGATATTCCCGCCTTGAACAGTCAGTATAAAAGAGGTTAAAGTTGCTGGTAGCATTAGCAAGCCCAATTTCTTTATCAGAGCATATACACAAATGTATTTTCTTCATATCTTGCAGATCAGTGGTTCCCAGTTGGTGGGTGGTGGCTCCATTCTGAGTGGACCACAAGTGACTCTCAGATGTGTCAAGTTAGGAAAAAGCATGCTTTATTTTGAAGTATAATGAATTTCCTGCATAGAGCTTTTATTCTGAAGTGCTATTTCTTGCTGTAGAGTAAGTGACTAATGGACAGCTACTTGTCAGAGACAGCAAACTAGCTTGACGGCATGGCCAAATGCAAATATGATATGGAATATATTAAACTGTATGGACCTTGAATTAATGACTAAGAAATCTGGACCCCGCAGCTGGACCACTTGGGAACCACAGTTATAGGTTATGGGTCAATATGATTGAATTTAAACCCCATGAGGCTCCTTTTTGGTGTCCTAGTTGTTTATGATCATGTTTATTTGTCATCGCATGATTTTTTAAATATGTTTTGGTACTTGGAGCATCATCCTCTCTCTCCATCTTTTCTGTCTTGATTCTGCTGTATATGTAAAAATAGACTATTCTGTAAGTTCTGTAAAACGAGAACATACTGTACATCCTGTGCTCCTCTCTCAGAACCTGAAGGCAGTCTAAAATGACCCAACAGCACCCCATGTCCAAAAGAGACCAGGACAACAAGTGCCTCAATTATTGGGGACCTTGCTTCAAGAAACCGGCTAACATGTACAGGGGAGGAGAAGAAGACGACCATAAATGTACCAAAGAATAAATTACATGGAAAGCAGATGCATGTATGATTGTGTGAATGTTAGACTGATGTGAGTATACACTAATAATTGATCTTTTATTTCTCTGTGTTTGGAGATTGAGGTGTATTGCTGTCAGTGTAGTGTAATTTGCAGGTAACAGCCACTTCCCCAAGGCCAAAGGGTGAGTTTGTTTTAGATACCTGCTTAATTCAAGGGTTTAAACTAGCAATGCTTTTTGTTTATTTTTTCTTCATGGGTTGTGGAGCTTCACCACCAGTCTCAATGGTGATTCATATTTTGTGCAGATATTAAAGCCTGCATTGTAGCTTTCTGGGTGACACTGTATGTTCACAGATACCTGAAATTGCACTAGTACAGTGTATCCACATAGTAGGGTTCATATGATATCCTACAAATTAATACCCCACAAATGACATTATGTCCTTAACGTACAGTTATGTAATTAACTTTAAGTTACAGAGGTTAGGTTTAGGAGAAGTCTTAGGGCTGCTGTAAAACTGAACCTACTTGGGGCAACAAAAAAGTTTGGTGCCTTGGTACAATAGATAGACAAGAAAGGATGGCAGAGAAGATACCCGTACACCAATGTATCGGGGCTAGAAAGCCACAAATAGGTCAACAGGCTGAAATTAGTGCAAAAATACTCTAATTAAGACATATGTGCTCAAAAAAAGGTGCTCAAAATGCAAAAAAAAAATGATAAAGAGTGAGTAAAAACAGCAGCAACTGTTTTAGTCCTTGACAATCATCAGTGCACTGATGAGTTATCTTTTTAGAGCACCTTTGTTCGTGCACAAATGTCTTACATAAATTGACTATTTTTGCAGTTGCATTGGAGTGGGGGTATCTCCTCTGCCATCCTCTCTAGGTTTAGAAAAAAAAGCATAGTGAGGACATACCGTAAAATGACTCAAAGTTAACATGGAACTGAACATCTGAACGTCTTCAGGGGAAAGTCTGGGTTTTTCCTTCTATCACCCCAACGTGTTTCCTTGTAAGACCACTCAGGACTGCTTCCATAAATACTCCCAACAGTGCATTGGTCATGTGACTGCAGCCTTTCACAATATGTGGGATATGTATGGATTTGGGTACATTACTTTTCATAGGAAAACATAGGAATGGTTTATGAGAATAGCCTGACAGGTAACATTTGTGTAATTGTGGCAATGTGTGGTGTGTTACTTTTTTTCTTAACTTTTTTGAGTTTGTATTAGTACTGCTTCAGTTAAATTTCATTGTTTTGTATTTCTGAGGAATGAAATTACAAATGCTCTAGGGGAAATCCAGGTAATTATCCAATGTCACATTAGCCTTTGAGGGTGTGATCAATGAGTTATCAATAAATGCTTTTGAAAATGTTTGACAAGTCTCTCTTAATTCGACATCTTTATCACATCATGTCCAAAAACATCTTGCATTTACCTTTAAAAGGTGTATGTGTATGTGTGTAATTTATAATTACACACATACACACAGTCCTTCTTGTTTATGGTTTGTCATCTCCTGACAGAGATAAATAACTTCTTTCAGAACTTGTTATGTTTGTATGTAGTGCATTTATTCCGTCATTTGTTGTCCATTACCTTGTTGTGTTGTTCTTTTGGGAGCTATTCTTTCATGTCTCTGATGACCAGCAATTTAGCCTCTTTGAATTGTGTCCATGTAGATTAAAGCCTGCCATTCTGGCAGTGTTTGCATTTGTTCGTCAGATGTTTATTCAAGTACACATCTGATCCCTTCAGTTTTGTTCCTTGCCTTAGCAGTTTGGTTTTGTGCTTTCTGTTTGCAAACCTTATGGCTGGTTTGTCAGTCTTCTTTTTCCAAGAGGGTAACATGCCTTAATGTTGTTATTGTCTAATTCAACTCCCTCAGACTGGAGGAAAGCAGTCACTTGCTGAGTCCAACTTGCCAAGTTCTCTTCCATTCATCGTCCTCATGGGTGGGGTTTAGTTTCCAGTCCAGTGACTATGACTTGGACCATCTGTGTGTACTGAAAGACAATCCTTTTTTTTTTTTTTTTTTTACAGCCAGTGTTGTTTCCGAGTCCATTCTTCAAAAACCAGCATCACATTTGAGGCAGTGGTCAAAACTAATGCGTCTGTTGTAGGCAGTCCAAGGTCCATAATCCAAAAAAATTAGGGGTCAATTGTAAAATAATTTTCAGAAACCAAGGGCAAAGAGACAGGAGAGTAGATACACGTTTGCTTTAAATACAAGTTTTCAACATCATGAACAACATTAAGTACAAACATACTTTTCAATGAACTTCCACACCTTCTGTCACCTTCTCCCATTCAGATTTTTTTTAACCAAATCACAGTAAAATTCCTCTATTTTGAGGGGCAGTAACTCTGATAAACTCATTTATGTGAACATCATTGGTTATTACCTTCTCATGATCCATGATAACCATCAATTGTGTCTTATGTCTGAAGAATCTCCATGTACTTCTGCTTTAAACCAGAATGTGAAGATGAAGGGTACGTGGGAAATACTGTTGACCCTACTGTCAGGGTAGAGAAAAAATGTGGAGAGAGGAAGAAGGGACCCAGAGTGCAGAACTGGGTGTGTCTACAATGGTGAATTAACACAGGTGAGAAGAGATAAAGGAAGAGGAAGGAATTTCAGCCTTTAAGGTCACGCAGCATATTTTAGTGAGAAAATACACAAACAATAGAGACAGAAATGGGAGGACTGATGTCCAGGGTTTGGAAGTTGAGGTACCATTCATTCTCTCATAGTGACTGTTGGGTAACTGGAGCTCTTCCAAGACTCAGATAAACATGAGACTCTGAATCATCAGCATTTCAAATGAACAACTGTGTCAGAAAAAAAGCCAAAGATAAAAATACATGCCTGTGGACATAAAAACTGAAGTAGAGCAATTAACCACAACTGCCAAGGTGCATTTTAGTAAGCAACGTCCAATCCCAGATTTAAAATTCTACCGCATGCACCACTCACATCAAACAAAAGGTAAATCATTTGAAAATTAATTTAGCACTTCACATTAGCTCATTTTAAGATTCAGTTAACCAAGGTCATTTATCAATTAGAAGCTGTCAGGATAATTGTGACATCAACACACTATAACTTATGACATTAAGCAAGTGTTTCATATTACTATCCTGAAATAAGAGAGGCAAACAATGAAATCATTTTTGGGGTTCGTTTTACTGCTTGTAATCAAAGAAATAAGTTCCCATTGTCAAAATAAAATGTCACAACATTCTTTGCAGTTTATGTTAGAATCCAACCTTTGACATTCCCAGCTTCAACATGCAAACCAGAGCAGTACGGTTCAGCCAGTCAGTACAGAAACAATGGATGATATTAAAGCTACATTCAGTAGAATAATGTGACTAAATATTGTCAATATCAAACTGTTTGATATAATGTCTTTCAAAATGTTTATCTCAAAACAAATAACTCACAGCTAAAAAGCAGTGGAAAACGACAACCAACACTCATGTAGAATAGTTCTGGGAATGAAGGAGTCAGAAGAAAGCAACATCTCCTGTCTTTCACCAGTCCCACTTGACTCAAGTCTGCGCAAAAGAAGACAACATCGATCCACAACCAGTCATGGTGCTACTCTTCCAATAGAGGTGGAGGAGAAAGTTTGAGTTGGAAATTCTCTGTTCCTGGTTGGACTGAGATTAGAAGGCCTGCCTTGTCACTGCTGTGGCAGTGAGAGAGCTCTGAGAGGATGGACAACTGCAAGAAAGACAGACAGAGAGAGAGAAAAACAATTACAAAAGGTGATGCATCACCTCTATCTACTGCCTACAGAAAACATAATGATGTCACGGTTAAGAAGAAACTTAGATCTTTTGGACTTTTTATAAATTGGTCATAGTGAGCATATGTAGTAATGTACTAGTGTCTTGAGTTGTGGCCAAAAACATGTTTTATGAGGTCACAGTGACCTTTGACTACCACATTCTAAACAGTTAACTGTTGAGTTCAGAACGTTTGTGCCAAATTTTGCCAAATTTGACGAAATTCCCTCAAGGCATTCTTAAGATATTGTGTTCACAAGAATGGTACATATGGATGTACGTACAGACATACTGGATGGACAACCCGAAAATATAATGCCTCAAGTCATGACTATCACTGGCAAGGAGTAGAAGCAGAAGTAGAACAGGAGCCAGAGCCTTCAGCTATCAGGCTCCTCTTTTGTGGAATCACCTTCCTGTTTCGGTCCGGGAGGCAGACACTGTCTCCACTTTTAAGACTAGACTTAAGACTTTCCTTTTTGATAAAGCTTATAGTTAGGGCTGGCTCAGGCTTGTCTTGGACCAGCCCCTAGTTAGGCTGACATAGGCCTAGTCTGTCGGGGGACCTCCTATAATACACCGAGCCCCTTCTCTCCTTTCTCTCTTTCCTTCGCTAACATTCATGTCCTCTTACTGCAGCTCCCTAACTCGGCTCTACTGCATGTCACTAACTTGGCTTGTTCTCTGGAGCCTTTGTGCTCCACTGTCTCGCAGGTTAGCTCGTGCCGCAGCTGTGCCTGGATGATGTGTCGTGGTTGTGCTGCTGCCGTGGTCCTGCCTGATGCCTCCCACTGCTGCTGTTACTATTAGTCATACCTGGACTATTATACACATATCATTATTGTCACATACATATAATCATATTATTAATATAATATCTGTTCTCTCTTATGTCTCATCGTGTCATATGGATTACTGTTAATTCATTATGTTGATATGTTCTGTACAACATCTATTGCTTGTCTGTCCGTCCTGGAAGAGGGATCCCTCCTCAGTTGCTCTTCCTGAGGTTTCTACCATTTTTTTTCCCTGTTAAAGGGTTTTTTTTGGGGGGGGAGTTTTTCCTTATCCACTGTGAGGGTCCTAAGGACAGAGGGATGTTGTATGCTGTAAAGCCCTCTGAGGCAAATTGTGATATGTGATATTGGGCTTTATAAATAAAATTGATTGATTGATTGATTGATTGATTGATTGATTGAAGGAGGCATAAAAAGATAAATACAAGGCGCTGCGGTAATGTACAGCAAAGGATAAAGCCGCGTGTGGTTCTGTAGTTTCCAGACATAATTCATGGTTATAGAATCTGCTTTCCAAGTTATGAATCTGGATCTTAGTGTTTGTAAGGTAATAAATTTAACCATAAAACTGAGAGGAAATGGGTTGTTTTGCAGTTTCAAAACCAGTATTAATGTTCTAACTGATAATAAGGTTGACATCATGCTACAGGCATGTATAATACTACCAGTGTATAACACCATTTTGGCTGTAATGCTGCACTTATACAGTGTTCAAACAGTGCATGTTTGCAATCTTTAAAAAAAAAACTCAAGTATTTATATGATCTATGTCATTTATGTTGTTCATATCTCTTTGTTCATTATCTTATTATCACAAACTGTGCACATGTCAATCTACAGGACCTTGCATACCCCTGTGACAGCCATTTGCTGTTTTCTTGCAGTCAATGCTGTTCATTCTTAAAGGGTGTCCATATCACTGGTAGAATAACATTTGCAGCATTTGTTGACACTCTAGTTGTTCAATAATGCACAGCTTAGGATGGTAAAATTATTCTCTTTTAGATAAATTTGGTACAGAACAAGTGCTTCTCATTAAGGATTCAGTAGCTTTATCTTGCCCATCTGTTCCACCCTGTTTGGTGACATAATGTAAAGTACGGCTCAACAAGTTTGCATTTATGATGAATTCCCTAAGTGACAATCTGTATTGCCCATTGAGAATATCCCAGAAAAAGCCAACAGGTCTATTTCATCATTAACATATTTTTAAAAAATGTAAAGCGTTTCTGTGATGAGTCTGGCTATTTGCAGATAAAGTAATGTAAAATGGAGGGTTCCCTACCCTGGATGGTCCTCGATATAAACAGCGTAGCTGATCCCAGGACTGTTCCTGCTGAAGGTCTAACGTTGCTTCAACAAACACCTGGGCCACAACAAAGAACCAGAAGAATGTAGTCAAAGCATAAACATTAAGCTGCAGTAGGCTCCTCAACATGGACTATCACTCGTCACCTTAGTTTGAAAGTCACCCTTAGCAAGAAACAAAGTGAACCCTGTGCCTCTCTAGAGCTGGACACAGCAAGTCAGTCAATTTAATTTTATCTCTTCAGTACTAGTGTTAAACATGGTAGCATAATGCACATTTTATTTTCATTTTAATGGAAATTTAATTTCTACTTTATTTTATTGCTTTATACACACTGTATTTCATACTCTTGGTCTTGCTTCTTTTAATTCTCTATTCTTTACATCAGAGCAATTGCAACAAATCATAATTTCCCCTCAAGGATCAAAAAAGTATTTCTGATTCTGATTCTAATTCTGACATGGTTTGAGTAGCCTTTCAGTCATTACATTTTTATGTTCATGTTGTTCTTCATCTTCATTGTTATTGCCATACAGACACAACATCACTGTTGATGCCTTTTTTGGCAGTTATTTTAAATTTAGGACAGGGGCTATGCCATCACAACTTAGGAGTCCTACCTTTGGAAAGCCCCAAGTTAGGATGGCTCTAGCCAGGATCCTAAATGCAGTTAGGAAAAAAGCATGTTTCTGCAATACAAAATCCAATCCTAAATGTCACCCTGAACTGAGATGAGATACAATTTCCGACTTTGGAAGTTTCTGTACTGAATTTGAATTAATTGAAAGGATAACCCTGCTTGCCAGATTGTCATTGTTGCTTAATGCCTTTGCTTTACAGCCCTCTAAACCCTGCACCCCTAGACTCTGAACCCTGGTCTGTTCCTGACCCCTACTCTGTTCCTGTCTCCTGATCTTTTCCTGCCTGCCTGTCTGGATCTCTTTCTTGCCCCATTCTCTTCACACCTTAATTGTTAGTTACTTTTATTTCTATTTGCTACCCATGCCAGTAAGCTTCTCTACTTTTTCAGTACATTACTGAACATCAGTCTAGATTGTCTGCATTTAGTTCCATTCCTGTGTGGCCCCTGTGCTCACCTGCTTGACAATAACCAGATTAAAATTTTGCTATCAAACTTTATGTACTGAGGCCGAGCAGGTTTCATGTTTTCAAATGAATGTTAAGAGATCATTCCGGTTCATCTTCATCATCTTTGGTCCTGTGTTCATAGGACGTGCATACAACGTTTCATGTCACCTGTACAAATGGTGGACTGACTTTTCCACTTCTTTTTTTTTTTTTTTTAAATGGTAACTTCCTGGAAATAAGGCCCAGATTGTAATAACCGGGATTACCTTTTTAAGTTTTAAGTCTAAAAATCTGACATAAAACACAACAATCTCCAGTAGAGCCAAAGATAGCGGGCCACCAGCTGTTGTCACTGTCATTTATAGATGTATTTATAAAATCTTACCTTCTTCCTGTGAGCCTCTGTTCCTGCATCATGATGCATTGATGTAACACGAGTCTGAGACCAAAACAGAAGGACAGGGCTGTGTCAGGGCTGTAAGCTGCAGTGCTTAAATTGCAGTATTGTTGTGGTAAAAAAATGTAACTTTTCTTTTCACAGGATTTGATGACTGCACCTTAAGTGTAAAATAATACCAGAATTATCCTTTGATCTAAGTTATATGAATTTCTTCATGTCTGTCAACATCTTTTTTTTTTTTTTTACAGGAACAAGCACACACCTGTGCCAGGGATGTGCTGCGGCCTCGTTTTTGTTCAGTAGTAGGCCCTCCCCGTCCTCCTTGGCTGGAGGAACACTTGTAGCAGCTCCATCGCTGTTGCAGCTCTGAAGCAGGGCCACACCCAGAGTCCTTCTGTTGCAGGCACTGGAAGTGGTACAGGTGCCCACAACTAACAAGACACACACATACACAAGTTAGCGTCTCCAAATATGTAATGCTTTTCCCATAATGAGGAATGAGAAAAACACCTGTACAATCAATTACAACTCAATGCAAATGTCCTGCCATAAATTCCATAACTGCCTTAAATAGAAACAACTCTGAATAGACTGCAGTCCAGAGCAATGACACCACTAACTATGACTTCAATGCTTAAACCTATAGTTGAATTAACACCTCTGTGACAGTGTGAAAAACAAAAGCAGATGTTATGACAGAACAATTGTATTTGACTGCATTAGTGCACAGGTGTACCTAATAAATTGGCTTCAAACTCTATATGATGGAATAAAATTGTAAATTAGCATTAAAAAGACATAAGAATACAAACACAAAGCCACATGTATGAAGGTACAGAATGATATGCATCTTTTGAGCTACATTTTGGACATACCTTGCATATACTATCAAAAACAGAAGCCAACTGTGTTTTACTGTTGCCCAGGAGTTTAACACCTCCAGTGTGTACTACCTGAACACAATGATCTCCTCAGCTGAGTCCTGTCTTCTCTTGTACTGCTGGAGACAGATGTTACAGTGGTCTTGCCGTGGGTGGAGTCCCCTTGTGACAGCAGCGCGAAGGTGAGCCAGAGACCAGTGGAGGTCATGGTTCAACAGGCTGGTGGTTGTTTCAAGTAAAGTCTAAAAACAGAGATGTTTGAAAAGAAAAGACATTATTAAAGGACAACCCGGATTTTTTTTTCAACAATAGAATTTGAAATACAGACACACATGAGAAGTAAAAATATGGTGCTGTTTTACTGATGTGTTTACAGATAACAATGAAATCCAACCTTAAATAGCATCAGACAATATTAACAGCTTAGATGGACTAGATGGACTAGTACTACTGGTACTAGTAGTACTAGTATTTGAATTGTGGTTTAGGCGCCTCT
This sequence comes from Cephalopholis sonnerati, assembly GCA_019142605.1. Classification (NCBI taxonomy): domain Eukaryota; kingdom Metazoa; phylum Chordata; class Actinopteri; order Perciformes; family Serranidae; genus Cephalopholis; species Cephalopholis sonnerati. Next base: position 34,848,887 of record JAGQAX010000018.1, read on the forward strand.
TTGTAATTTACTCATAATACACAGTCAGTGCTTTACCTGTTCATAGTTAAAAGTGTCCAGCATACCCAGAATGAGGCCTTGGATCTCTGCTAGCTTTCCTTTCCCATAGACTGGGTCCTGACAGACAGAAGCATGTGATCAGCGTCACAAGATATCAATACATAATATAGTTACAGTATAAAAGCACATCATCCATTTAATAAATCGGTCCAGCATTAATAGTCTCTCTTTTATAGTCTCTCTTCAAAGTTAAGTAACACATATTTAACACTTTGTTATTAAGCTTCAAACACTGAAGGGCTGAAACTCTTCACAAGAACTGTGACCCCCACTGTCTGATGGTGGTGCTCTAATTAGTGTCCAAAAAACTTTTGAAAGTTCTTGGTAACTCCTCGTTTCCTTTTAGGTATGTGACTTGTGTCTGTGGAGCCATAAATATACAGATGAGGCCTCCAGTGTCCAACGCAAGGAAGTGCATTTCTTTACAGATGGATAGAAACCTGATAGAAACTACCTGTAGCCATGGGGGAGAGGCTAATTTTGTCTGTTTTTCACCATCCAGTAGTTTGGAGTATGCACTAGAAACATTACCGGGACAGAAACAGGACCAATATTGCATGGCAATAATTAAGTGAGGATGTTGGCCTGCCAGGTACATAGCATGTTTTGTGAAATATTTCATTAAGTAGATGTATGAACGGCTGAACAAGTCATATGCCCGCACTTTCATATCAAACTGATGAAAATGACTGTATTTCATATCAAACTGATAATGACAATCTTACTGTATATAATGTATGACCATATTTTAGCAGAATAGCATTACTCAGATTCACAATGTGTTGAACAGCTTCTTTTTAATCATACAAACTGACGATCAACGAAGGCAACTGTTGAAGGAAATAGCCTGTTAGCTAGTTAGCCTGTTAGCTAAGCTGGCACACTGTCATTTACAGTATCTCCAAAATCCACCGCAAAAGTGCAATTTTTTCAACATACTCCAGGAAAATTCTGGATTGAAATATTACCAAGGGGAGGAGTTTGGCAGGCACATCAGATATTATGATTCCCATAGAATTTAACTAACTTCTGATTGACTCATCTCCAAACACATACGCAAGTGGAAACAGGGTGTATGGCAGGTACACAGACAGCGACCATCTGACATTCAGAGGAATTCATTTGAAGTAGGAAAAATTAAGAAAGGCCAAACAAAACACACATACACACCTGCAGTATTCGCTGGATAATGGCAGGCAGAGAAATAAAGCTGCTCATCGAGTTGAGAACCTTCATGGTCATCTCCTTCAGCACTGAGACACACACACACACACACACACACACACACAATGACTATCATCTGAATCAACAGCATCACCATCACTGTCATACTGTTTTAGGTGGTAAAGACATAATAAACGAGGGTGTTCAAAGGCTACATAAAATGCTATCATATCATGATCACACATAATCATAAAGAAATAACTGTTTACAGACACTTATATAACTACATACACTGATTCTGGAACACTACAGTCAGAGGTAATGAAATTCAAAAAAGACTTAGTGGACTGCAGACCTGCACTAAGAAGTACTAGTCTTCATATTTGCTTTTATCTCTGATATTTCAAACTGCCCTCAGCTCTTACTCCATTACTGTTATATGGAAATATGGAAAATTTAAAGGGCCGAATGAAATGAACAAAGAAATATCATTCAATTCAATATAGAGTACATTGTTATATGTATTTTCATTTAGTGAATGTATTTATTGTGTCATACTTGAATAAACAACATATGACAAAAGCAATATAATTTAGCTTTTTTTGGCTTTAATGACTGAATCAATAGGTTTTCCATGCCACATTAAAATCAAATCAGCCCACACAAAATTAAGTGAAGAGCTGTATCCAGCAGAGAGCAGTAAAGACCTGCTCATATTAAATACAAAGCAATGACATTAGTTTTCATGATAAAAAAACACATAGAGGGACTTTGGCCCAGATCAGGCCCGAAAACACATCCTTGCTCACGTGTGCGTGTGAGTGTGTGTGTGTGTGTTTACCTTCAAATGTGTGGTCGGCATTCAGACCCTTCACTAGTTTTTGAGAAGCCATCATGGTCTCCAGAAGTGGAAACCACAGAACCTGGGGGAAAAAAGGAAAGAAAAAATAATAAATGAGGAAACAGTTGTAAACCCCTCACCCACACTCACACTCTCTCACACACACACACAAACACTCACACTCTCTCACACTCTCACACACACACACACACACACACACACACACACACACACACACACACACACACACACACACACACACACACAATGATACTCTTACTTCTCTCTGTTGCTGGTAGAGGTTGTCAGAGCTTCGGTGACAAAGGTCAATGATGTCATTCAGTGAATTCTTTACTCTTGTCAGCGTTAATTCACTGTCTCTCTCCTCTTCTTCCTGTCCTCCATCTCCTCCATCAGCTCCTCTGTCACTCTCAGCAGTTAGGAGACTCAGTTTTTCCTTCAGCGTCTTCAGAGAGAGTTTAAAGCACTTTTTTTTAAATAACAGCTATATAAAACAGCATTATGGAAAGTAAGTACACTTAACTGCTGTATTTCAGTAGTTTTTGCTACTGGTACTGTACTTGAGTATTTACATTTGATATGAATTTATGCTTCTACTCAACAACTCCATATACACACTGATATATGTGGATATGAAATATGTCAATATGTCACATTGGTAAATGATTGGTTCATTAATGAATCTAATGAATGAATACTCTGTGGATGTTGTGTATCTACCTCTAACAAGACAGCAAAAGCTCCATGAACATCTCCCTTCTTCTCCAGCAGATACGCTGTAGCCTCATTGTGATGGTACTTCTCTGTTATCTAGAGACAAAGACAGGGACAGAGAGGCAGAGAAAGACACATGCCGTCACACTCGCAGGTACAGGTAAGCTGGTCCCATCTGTTGCTGTATCATCACAGTACAGATAATACAATAATTACAGTATGATGAAGTTCCTTTAATAGATACATTTTCTATATACCATTACATCCTTCATTATATAAATATTTTGATGCAATGATGACAGTCATTTTCTTTATCTGTCAGTCATTTCATTATATGATTGAATATTTACTTTCTAGCAGTGAGGTTGCAGAACTGAAACTTTTCACGTGTGCCAAGTGTGTAGGAGAACTACGGTGAATGATACAAAAAAATGAATGGTCCTATCTAGAGCCAGTATGTGGTTGGTCAATTATGGGCTCCTGTAGTAAAACATGGCAGACTCTGTGGAAAAGGACCATATAGACACTAACACTAACATGGACAAGAGGCTCATGCTCCTGACAGAGTGAGACGTCAACATTAATGGTGTCCTCCTCAGCTGAGGTGCAATGTTAGCTAGCTTAGTGGTGCTAGGTTAGCTAGCAGGAGATGCACGCTTCCCTCTGCTGGGTGATACAGTTGGCAGGGTTAGTTCAGTAGAAAGAAAAAAGTTCTTACAGGAAACTGCTGATTATCTTGAGTAACTAGGTAATGATTTCTGTAAAGCGACATTGCTGTTGAGTTTTTTAAATGTACTTTTTGGCACTTGGAGCACCACAAGCTGAGTGTCATCTAGTTCCTTTATACTGGAGAGTAGGCAGACATCTCTATGACTGATATCTCCAACACTCAGCAACTCACACCAAAACTATCTACACTAATAAATACAGCTGCAGGTAAGAGGAAAATTTGTATTTTTGATTCTGGGCTGAACGGTCCCCTTTAAGGTTCCCTGGACTTACTGCTAGTCAGAACAGCAGAGCAGTGTTTAGTAGGTAGTTACTTTATAGTTGTTACTGGGAGTATTTGACATTTTCTCTAATCTGCTGGTTCCACAGCCTGTCAGTAAAGGACCTTTCTGCTGACTGCGGCCTTATTCTCTCACTGTGCATGAAACTGTAAATATGGCAACTGCATGGAGTCTACTGAAATAAGGCAGCCCTTCCCACTGTCTCTGTCATAAAGTAAATGACAGACTGTAAATACAGTTACTGGGGAGAATGTACATTAAGGCACAATACAGCCTGATCACTAATACATCCATGTAGTATTGTGATGGTGTTATCAACTGAAGAAATCCAATGCTGAACTTAAATCAAAGTTGCCATGTTATCAACTTTGTGAGGCTGTACTTGGTCACAGCATTGTTTTGAGCTCAATGCTAACATCACCATACCAACATAATCACAACGCTAACAAGCTAATGTTCAGCAGGTGTAATGTTTACTTTGTTTACATCTTTGTTTAGTTTGCTTCGTGTACTGCATCATTTCTGTCATGTGATAAACCACTCCTGCTGTTCCCACAACATGAACACAGTGCAGGTATTAAAGTCTTGTACACAAACATAGTTCATATCATCAAAGTATAGTAGACTGTACTTGTATGGCCTCCTCCAGTCTGTAGTGCTGGGAGGTCTGCAGGAAGCCCAGGAGCTGTTCAGGGGCAAAGCGGCACAGTAAGTCCAGCAGAAGCTCGTGAAGATCACGTTCCAGAGGCAGGACGACTCCTGAGTGATGGCCTTCCCTGAATAACACAGCAGACGAAACGTGAAGAGGAAGAACAGGAGACAGAGGGAGGAGAGCGGGCAATTTTAAAAGAAATGCAGAAGTGATGTAGCAGAGTTATCACACAGTACCGTGGCTCCAGGAGGCAGCTGAGGAACTTGAAAAGCAGCTGGTCATCCTAGAAAGAGAGAGAAAAATTGATTCGGTGGGTAACATTAACCTGTCTCATCGGGCTGCCGCAGTGTTTTGTTGTGACTACTGCCACCTACAATAGCAGGTGTGCAAAGTCTCTTGCAGAGATGTGTTGGTGTGTGTAGGCAGGCAGTCAGAATACAGCCACCTCTGGGCAGGGGGTATACTGCATACCCTCCGGAAAAATGGGTGATGTGTTGGCTCACTTTTACATTGTGATCTGTTCGCTGTATCTTTTAACCTGATTTTGTGTCTTTAGTAGAAAGTAATGTGGAATCTTTTGGAAAGGGTACAAAATAAACCTGTCTGGTTAAAACACTCGTAGGTAAGTAAGTGTGCACACACCAGGCCCCTAAGAAAGAGCGCCAGGCTTTCAAGTCAATTTCAAGTCCATCACATGATGCCAATGGGCCCATAGACTTACACAGTGAAAGAGATGTCTGTAAATCTTTAATCTACTATCTACTCATTTTGTTTATACAGTGCAGGAACCAACAGGCAGCAACCAGCAAATTACTTTTACACTTTTTACTCTGAAAAGCTTCTTTTCTTTTTTCATCATAGTTTTAAGAACTCTGTGTCAATCATGATATTAGCTACAGTAAAAGTAAAAATGATACTCAGCAGTTTTAGTGCAGAAACGTGTTTGTATTTCTGTAATAGTTGTAGCTGGTAGTCTGTGCAGGTAGTCAGAGTGTCAGTGCTAATATCACCACACAAGGAAGGTATAATAATAAATCATTATTTATTTTGATCTTACCTGAAGCTCAGAGATGATTTGCTGTACCTCTTCAGCAAAGTGAAACAACACTAGGTCAGCTGACTTGACGGGGTCGAGGGCCACCAGCTCCTGTGAACATATGTTGGGGGCTTAATATGCTAATGCTAACACAATCACTTAAAGACATACCTTTAGCCAGAGAATGTCTTCTTTCATCTTTGTCCTTGCATTTGTAAAATTGATGCAAATATAAAAAATAAATCCCTACACTGAAAAAAAGTTCACAACTCAAATTAAGGCTGATACACAAGTTTGTTCATTCAACATGTGACCATCCATACCTGCCACCTGCTTCAGCCAGCTTAAGACTGTGAGGCTGTGTTGTGATACACAGTTATGTGAATGAAATACTATAGTACTCCTTATACAACAGTTAGTTATGACCAAGTATTTTGATTGGACAAGTGAGCGCTAATAAAGAGTACAACAGCTTAACTACGCATGTATCACTCCGCGTCACAGGTGTTCTAACCCATTAATTACATTAACTGTCTTAGTTACAAACTTTGCACTGCAAAGTTTTACATATTTCCGCAAATAACATTTGAATTAAATTATTAAGGGTTGTCAGAGGAGGATAACCTGAAGGAAAGAAGCTGGATACTTCACTGCAAACCTCCAGGTGTGCTAATATGCCATCGACCAGTGTTGCAACAGGACTGTCTGATCAAGCTGTTAACTCATCTGAGTCATGTGTATGCCACGAAAGCAACTGTCAGCAGACTCTAATATCACTGGTTGCAGAATAAATAGAAACATACAGGTAAATGTACATTAAACAAAGCAGCTGGCCTGTAGTAACCTGTAGACCTAAACAAAAGTAGCAACGTAGCATGCGGGAATGTTTATGTGTTGCTTGGCAACAGTTCAGTCGCTGTGGAGGTAAGGCAATAAATGATTAAATAAGCAAACAAATCATAATCTGTTGTCACTTATTACTGTTAACTAATAAATTACGCTTGTAGAACTGTTGTGTAAAAGCAATATCACACGAGAGGGAGTGCTGCTGTACTGAATATCAGCATAACTGAGTCAGTCGTAGGATCTCCCTCTCATGTAATATTGCTTAATTAAATGCAAAAAAAAACAAAGACTGAAGACTGATTTTTAACAAAGCAATAGTTCCTAATAATTGTTGTCAATACAACAGGGTTATACAGTCATGGAAAAAAATTATTAGACCACCCTTGTTTTCTTCAATTTCTTGTTCATTTTAATGCCTGGTACAACTAAAGGTACATTTGTTTGGACAAATATAATGATAACAACAAAAATAGCTCATAAGAGTTTAATTTAAGAGCTGATATCTAGCCATTTTCCATGGTTTTCTTGCTAATAACCAAAATCACTTAAGTTCTTACATCAATAGCTATGGCATTGTACTGCCAAAAACAGTGCTTTTATGCATTTCATGTTTTCTTTTCTGTCTGTTAGTCACATGATACACACAGGAGTTAGTACTTGATTGCATAACCATCGTTTTTGATGACTGCAGCCATGCATCTTGGCATGCTCTCCACCAGCTTCTGACATTGTTCTGCGGTCACAGCAGTCCCATTCCTGTTGCAAATATTCAAACAAATTTGCTTTGTTTTTGGGCTTGTGGTTCTCCATTTTGAGTTTGATGATGTTCCACAGGTTTTCAATTGGATTTAGATCTGGTGATTGAGCAGGCCATGGCATGGTTCGAATGTTCTGATTCTCCATCCAGGCTTTAACTGACCTTGCCGTGTGGCAAGGGGCATTGTCTTGTTGGAAAATCCAGTCATTCAAGGCAGGAAAGAGTTTATCAGCTGATGGAAGAAGACTGTTTTCAAGAGTAGCCCTGTACGTGACCTGGTTCATTCGCCCTTCACACAATTGCATTTGCCCTGTTCCACCCATACTGAAACAACCCCAGATCATCACCGATCCACCCCCATGTTTAACTGTAGGGGCAAGACAGTCTGGTTTGTAGGCTTCCCCAGGCTTCCTCCTAACCAGTAAGTTGGCTGGAGTGGGCATCAACTCAAAATTGGATTCATCACTGAAGAGAACCTTAGCCCAATCATCAACAGTCCAATCCTTGTGATCCCTAGCAAAGCGTGAGCGGGCCTTCCTCTGCCTTTCGTTGATGAAGGGCTTCTTCCGTGCCCTCTGTGACTTCAGACCAGCTTCAAGAAGTCGGATTTGAACTGTCCTTGCTGAACAAGTCACATTTCTCGACAGTGCCCGCTCATTTTTAAGGTCCCTGGAGGTCTGACGACGATTCTTACACAGGAACGGATGAGTGCACGGTCCTCTCGTGGGGCAGAGAGACGTTTCCTGCCTTGACCAGCTAGCAATTTGGTAGTACCATGTTCGGCTTGCTTTTTCTTAGTGTAATGAGCGGCTGTCTTGGAGATCTTCAGTTTTTTGGCTACCTGTCTTTCACTCATGTCAATTTCCAGCAGTGCCAAGATGGCTGCCTTTGTGGCTTCACATAATTCTTTTATTTTAGGCATTATGTGAGAGCTGACAACTTCTGAGTTGTGCTACAGCTTGAATATAAGCAGGAAACCACTCTAGGCCTTTGCATGTAAATTGAAGGCATGAAATGGCCTCTTATATACCCTGGGAATACAATTAAGCTTAAGCATGTCAAATAGGACATAAAGTATTATGGAATATGCTGCATTTTTTGTCGTGTTCATTGTATTCTTCAGGTAATATACCCTTAGTGGTACCAGGCATTAAAATGAACAAGAAATTGAAGAAAACAAGGGTGGTCTAATAATTTTTTCCATGACTGTAAGTGTGTATCTTCTTCACCTAGACTGACCACACTAATGCCTTCCCCTCTCTGGTGGGATGATTAAAAGAAAAAAAATATATCTCATTTGCCTCAAGTATCTAGGTTCAGGCATGCTTGTCTACATATCCCAACCAGCCTGAGAGTACCTCAGGATCCCCTAGGAACAGAGGAAAAGGCTGAGGAGAAGGACCCTCTTGCCAGAAATGAAATGAAGTGATTATAATGTTTATGTGTCTGAGTATGATCTGACCTGCATGTGTTGCAGTACTTTGTCCTTGACTGCTTGTTTCTCCTCTGCGCTGTAGCCAGGCATGGACAGCAGATTGTGGATGTAGCTGAAGACCTCCCCCTGACATGCATGCACACACACACGCACACACGCACACACACAGAGATTTAAATGAATACTTCACCTGCAAAATGACTGTTTATATATCATTACTCACAGTGTGTTACTTTAAATCCATGCCAATTACATTACAATAGTCAACAGGAATCAAATATTAAAGACTTCTTCTACAGGTTAGGAAACACAGCCAGACTGCCGGTTTCAGCTGAGATGGAACAAAATTTTACCAGATGTCTTGCTCTTTTTTGGTAGGCCTGCCAATCATAACCCACTCACAAAAATCACATACACACTCACAAATCAACATACATGCAGACACACACATTCAAATTTAACATGTATCAACTCAATACAATGTGTGTTACCTTTCTGAGGGGGTCTCTCAGGTAGCAGTCAATGATCTTGTCATACAGATGTTTCTTCTCATAAAGAAATTCACAGATTTGATAGCTGGAGGGAAACACAGGAAGGCACAAAGACATGCAATTGAGACCACAGAATGTAATATTGATAAAAAGTCATACCTTATTTCCGCTGTTGCCTCTGATGTTTTCACAGTGAGCTGTGCTAACCAAAGCTTTAACATTTCTAGATGACCTGATAAATCAGTAAAAAGCAGCACTGAGACTGAGCACCAGCTGGATACTTTAGGTAAGACTGTTCAGTGAATGACCTGATGGGTCATTACTGTATGTGAAATATCAGTATTCTGGAGTCAAAGCTGCACTAATTGACAATCAACAAAAGTAACGTAAAAGGTGTCTTTCACAGGGAATTCACCAAATCTTCACTTACCTTCATCTCTACAGAGCTTTTCAGCCTCTTTTCACATATTGTATTGTTTTTGTGGCAAAACAAATCAAAATATACACTTGCTTCAATCTCAGCGCTCTCATCAACTCTGTTCCCAAAATCAACCAGCGGCTCTTTTCAATGAGAATGCTCTGATAGACCTACTGTACACTACCTGCCCAGCATCAAACAGCAGACAGACAGTCAGAGGCCAGCTGAAAGTGGAACATCTAGATGCTAAAGAGCCATTATATTTCTGAGGAGTTGTTTTCACTTTTGGAAAGCTCCATTCAGGGAATATGTCAGCTACATTTTGCATAACCTAGAAAACAATATAAGCTCATAACCCTAGAAAGTTACTAAATTCTAACTTAAAAAAATGCATGGAAAATTTGCAAAGGTACAAGATGCTGAGTTTGCTTTGGTCACTTTTGGGCTTTGGTAAGCTACTCACAACTTGGCCTTCTCTGCCAGGGCCAACAGCCTTCCTTCATTAAACTGGACAACACCCCCGACCTGCAGCAGCTCCAGAAGAACCTACACACCAAACATAATAAAAAACAGCGACATGATGGCATCATCTAGCACAATTACAGACTGCAGATATTAGGGGTTCAAAAAGGTGTGTGTGTGTGTGTGTGTGTGTGTGTGTGTGTGTGTGTGTTTGTATGTACACACACACACACACACACACACACACACATGCACGCACACACCCACCCACACACGCACACACACCCCCAGTGATTTAAATGAATACCTCCCCTGCAAAATGACTGTATATCATTACTCAAAGTGTGTTACTTTGAATCTGTGACGAAAACTGGAGAATCTAAAAAACTCAAACATTCTTCAAGAATTGAAGTACACAAGGACCATATTTACAAGCTGCAAAACTATATCAAAACATCTGTTCAAATGTTGCAATTTAAAACAAGTCAGTGCAAACAGTCTGATGTATGGCTGAGTAGCGTGCCTGAGTACTTGCGTGCGTTTAAACTCTGTTCAAGCCAGGCTCATACACATGTGTGTACTCGGATGCACTCAGGGCGCGCTACTCATTGGTGGAAGTGTTTTATATTGCAACATTTTTAGTGCAACACTTCCAAAACACAATGCATGTGTTTTGGAAGTACTGAGCATACCACTGTCTAGATGACACTTGAATTATAGTGCACAAGTTGTGTGATAGTTGTAAACTGATGTTTTGATATAGTTGTGCTGTCGTTAAATGTGGTCCCCGCTATGTTTGCCTTTTTTGGATTCTCCCGTTCACCTTGGATGTGGCATGTGATAAAAACAAAGTTTTCTTTACAAACTCAAAGTAACATGCAGTGAGTAATTGATACATTAAAGTTATTTACCAGATGAAGTATTCTTTTAACATGAAGTGGCTCTGCTAACTGCTATCTTGTTAGACAGGATGCTTTTTTGCTTCCCGTGTGTGTTTTAGTGCCTGGTCCAGAGGAGGTTTTCAGGATCTCAATCATCTTTCTGAGAGCATTATCAAACGTGAAAGCAGCAGTAAAAACAGCACATAAATAGGGACCTGCTTCACCAACCTGCTGCCTCTCAGTGTGTCGGGAATCATCGTCTGGGCAACACAGGAACTCCAGAACCTGGAAAGACAGTAAGGAGGTTGGCTATTCATATAAATACTGTCTGAGGATGATGCAGAGGTAAAGGAGACCCACACATATTTTGTCTTCAGGAAGTTTAATTGTATATACTGTCATATAATACCAGCTATGATGTCATGTCATGTCATGTCATGTCAAGTCAGATTAGAGTTTACAGTATCAGGATAAAACGATCTATCACAACATACTTGGGGTGTCTGGGGGATCTGACTGGTTACCTGATCAAAGAGCTTCCTGTTCACAAAAAGCGTGTTGTCTGGCTTAGCCAACTGGCGAGCCAGAAAAGTGAAGAGCCCGCCCACCTGAGATGGAGTAAAATCTGGGTTGTCCACCATCACCTAGGTAACCACATAGACATAAGTATATAATCAAAAAGAAGACAGAGAAAATAAAAACTGTAACAGTAGTCAATGATATTAGTAGCTCCTTTCTCATGATGACTCTGCTACTGTCCTGTCGGGTGGTTGGCGTTGACAGATACAGGTATATTGTGTAGTTAAAATTCTCTAGTTTTCCATACGATGATCATGTCACTGTGTTATTTTCTGTTTAGTACCAGTTTTTTCTCTGATGTGCTGTGAAGCAAAGGGTTTGTGCTGTGAATGGTTCTGCAAGATCACTTGTCTCTTTCAGTCAAACAGAGGATGGAATAATGTCTGTGACTTTACCTGAAGTAAGATGTCCACTATCCTCTGCTGGTACTCCAGGGCCTGCTTATCATTCTTAAAGTCCTCAAATGTCTACAGAAAAGTAAGAACCAAATCTTAAATGACAGAAAAAATACCAAAGCAAATCTCACCTTGCATAGTTGGTTAAATTTTCTAAGGAGAAAAACTAGAATTACCATCCTGTGGTTGTATGCCTCTACACACCAGTCAAGTTTCTCTTACCAGTTTACATCCATGTCTGTGAAAACATGGATGCTTTACACATCTTCCCCCCAGCGGCACAGAAGATCTTTACAATCAGCACAGTTTCAAGGTGGACACCCAAGATGAGTGTCACCAATTCAGTATCTGACCAAATACTTCCCTTCCCTTTCTGGTATATGACGTTGAATAATGGCCAGAAAAGTGTTTTACGCAGAACATTATGATATAAAAGTGAAGTTGACCTTTGACCTTTTGGATGTTAACTGTCACCACTTCATTATTTTATCCTATTAGACATTTGTGTGAAGTTTTGTCATAATTAGCATATGAATTCTTGAGTCGAGGCCAAAAACAGATTTTGTGAGGTCACGGTGAAATTTGACTTTCAACCACAAAATTCTAATCAGTTTATTCTTCAATCCAAATGAACATTTGTGCCAAATTTGAAGAAGTTCTTGAGGCATTCTTGAGATATTGCGTTCACAAGAATGAGATGGACGCAAGTTCACAGCGACCTTGACCTTCGACCCTTCACCACCAGATTCAGAATAATGGCCTACTATAAGATATTAGAGATTCAGTGATTCAAGCACACATTTATCAGCATGACAAGTTGAAATGATATGAAGAAATCTCACCATGGCGAGGACATTGAGGAACTCTCGGGTGTCAAAGTGGAGGAGAGTTCGAATAAACGGGAAAACCTCCTCTTCCTCTAACGAGTCAGCTGAGTGTAGACGGATAAGGAACTCAAACACCTGACACAAAAAAAACACAGACACACATGGCATTAGTCCACTACATTTCTTCAGATGACACAACAGTAGTGTTATTCTTGTCAGTGAAGGTTCTCAGTCTTCCGGGTCATGGTAATCATAAGTGCTATATCATAGGCAACTGGACTTGCTTGCGTGTAGTGTTATTCTTGATCACAACCCCCCACACACATACTCCCAGCAGTGCTCATCGCACTAAACAACTGTGACAAACTGAGGCAATAAATGAACAGAGGGCACAGAATGGTCACACAGTTTTAAGGGTATTTGATGATACTGAGTACCAACCAAACAGCAGCACTTTTTTCATTAAGTCAAAAAAACTGTGACCTTAGTGTGTGGGACTGTTTGGGATAATTCTTCTAGGTGGAAGAAAAAATGAGGCTGTGACTACACCTGGTGGTGGAGTCATTAATTACTGTGTGCTTTTATATTAAAAGGTACATAGCTCTAGCAGAAATGCTAGTGTGTTGTCTGTGGCTTTACAATGGTGCTCAGCAATCAGGACTGTCGGAAGTTACGCTCTATAGGGCCCGATCACACAGAAAGTGTTTTGCAGGTTGCAAAATGAGAGGTGTACCGCACTGCCTTTTTTTTTTTTTTTAACTGAATGCAACTAGTAAAAAAAACACCTTGTTACTGTTGCCAGGCAACCAGCCCTATCCCCTCCTTACCCTAAACTTCCCATGTAATCCATCTACTTATTTTTTATTTAATTTTATTTTATTTTATTTCACAGTAGTTAGTAGCTAGGTACTAAAATAGACAGGCAGAGGGTATTTGCTGTAGCTCTGATTGAGTATGAGAGGCCATCAGCAAATAGTTTGTTGGGCACAAGGAAACAGAGATCTGTGTGGGTACATGAGACCCTAAAAAAAGAGGGTCGATCACGGGGAGTACCACCAGTCAGTCCAGGAGATAGGCCTACATGATGGCCATTTCCAGGCATATTTTCTCTGGGCAGTTTGACAACCTGTCTATCCTCGGGCTGTATAGCTCTTAGTATTCAGCAACCACTACAACCAGTTTCTCCCCCATTGTTACTGTGACCACCAAAGAAAGCCCGCCTCTCCAATCATCTGAAACAGGAAAAAAGCGGGGATGATGCGGGCACTTTTCCGCTTGGAGTTGAAATAAATAGTGTCTACTTACCTGGTTCTTTACTTGAACCACAAGGTCTTCAGGGATGTCTCCTAGTGGATATGCCCTTCCTGCAAGACAGCAGCTACACACACACACACACACACACACACACACACACACACACACACACGTACATATGTAGTTTTAACTGACATCCTTCACAGTATCAGGAAAGCAATACTAAGGTTTTTTGACATTCTGCAAATGTACCAAATCTACTGTTTTTCTAGTTTTTACCATTAATATTACACAGGCATAAATGGAGATTACATTTAATATAGGAAACAATTCAAGTAAAGTTCTTAACTATCAAATGTTCTGTTAAATTATTAAGCGGGAGGTAGGAAGTATTAAAAGAGGCACAGAGGTGCTTGCTGACTATAACACAGAACAGCTTAACTGACACCTCTTATAATCACATTAAATGAGTGACTCCTCTTTGACAGTAAACATGTAGTAGCAGCTACAGGCAGATATCAGACTTGGCTATTATGTGTGCCACAAGCTAATAAACTGAGGTATAAACTGATATCTGTGTGAACTGACCTTATGTACACCAGAAGTTTGTTTCCCATCACCACTTCCTCATCTGTGCAAGAAGAACCAGAGCACAGTTAAAGATTTGATGTGCTTTTCAAACTTAAATACTAGTGAGATGCTTAAAATAGGTGCCTTGACCTCTGGGATGTGTAGGTTTCCAGCCTTACCTGTCAGGCTTCTCCCTGCTTTAAGTGGTGGACCAATCATTGCAAAAAGTTTCTGAACAATAAACATGACGAAGAAAACATAGTGGAGTATGTTATCAATTATTATTCAGGTCCTGATGTACAGTTCCTATTAAAAAGATTTACTAGTTGACAAAAAGTACACATTAAAAAAAACAGATGACTAAAAACAGATTGAACACACAGAATGAACACAATATGTGAATATTCTATATCAGGAATCTATATGCAGATGGGAAGCTGTGGGTCAAGTTGAATTTGTTACCCGCGTCTGACTGTACTCTTACATGTGTACAGAGCAGAGGTGGGACCAAGTCATTGTTTTGCAAGTCTCAAGTGAGTCTCGAATCCTTGCAGTCAAGTCCCAAATCAAGACAGTCAAGTCCAGAGTCAAGTCCCAAGTCCTAAATTTTGAGTTTAGAGTCCTAAGCAAGTAATAATGTGCTCTGCACAAAATATAATGTCATTTTAATAACAGAGTGATAATATGTAAATATACACTGACCAGCCAAAATATTAAAACCACTGAGGTAAAGTGAATAACACTGATCATCTTGTTAGAATAAAATGTTCTGCTGGGAAACCTTTGGTCCTGATTCATGTGGATGGCATCTGACACACTCCACCCACCAAAACACTGTTGCAGACCAAGCACAGCACCTCATGGCAACAGCACTCCCCACTGGCAGTGCTGCACCCACCAGGACAACATGCCATTCTGCACTGTAAAAATTGCTCAGGGATGGTCTGAGAAACAATGCAAGGAGGTCAAAGCATCAACCTGGCCTCCCCCACATCCCAATCTGATTCAGCATCTGTGGGAACATGGCGGTACCTCTGTGGTCTTGTGTCCATGCCTCAACAGAGGCCCTATCATGGACTGGACTTAGTTCTGAACTGTCACGGCATGAACACGAGACCTCTGGCTGTGTCATGTGGTGTCCGGCACCATGGCATTGGTGATGGATCCTTAGAGTCCCCTGGGATGCGAATTGGGGTACCGGCATGCTTCACAGATGTTTGATCTGATTGGGATCTGGGGAATTTGGAGGCCAGGTCAATGCCTTGAGCTCCTTGTCATGTTCCTTGGGCCATTCCTGAGCAGTTTTTGTGGTGTGGCATGGTTGCGACTTTCCATTAACTCTGACATGATGAAACAACCTTTTGGTAAAGGACTTACCTCCATAGGTGTAATGTAGTCATTCATTCCGCTGTTGTAAACATAGATCAGAGCATCGTAGAGTTGGTTTTCCCAGCAAACTTGAACCACCTTCAAACACACACACCCACACCCACACCCACCCACCCACACACACACACACACACACAACACACACACACACCTTTAGTGAAAATGACACCAGTCAAAATGTAGAGACTAAATATGTTGTTTTCTAACAAGTCCTTACAGATTTTCTTCTTACTGTACAAAGACATACACACACACACACACACACACACACACACACCTGCTGTATATCAAGGCTGGTCACATCCAGATGAACAATGCATCTCTCCAGGCTGTCCATCATACCGTTACCATGGTAGTGGGCCAAGAGGTCCTTCATGATGGGCGTGGTGAGGTGACCAAGGCGATCCCCAACAATGTATGACTCCAATGACTCCAGAAAGACTCCCTTAGCAACCGTGTTCTCCACCAGCCGAGCATACAGCTGGTTGAACAGCAGGTCCCTGCAGACACACCCACACACAGTTATGGTTTCATACACTTACTGGGCTTCTTTGACATGTTAACCTGGTAGGTCTCATTCACACCTGCAGTGTAATTCAGTTGGTTTGAACAATGAGAAAAAAGCCTTTTACTTCTGGTCTGTTTTTCTTTCACACTGACATTAATGTTCTCTGGTGACACAGAAAGCTCAAAGGAAATAACTGCTGATGAGAGTTAATATCCTGTTCCAATGTTTCACTCACTTTTTTATGAAGTATTGCTCAAATGCATTTAGAACAAGGCTTTTATGGTTGAGCCACTGCCCCACGTGTCACTATTCATACAATAAGGTAGAGTGGTACTGTTAGCACTAATACTGCTTATAAGCAGTTTTTTTTCCGATAAACTCTTTGTGGCAGGGAAGATAAGCACAACAGGTTCAATAAAGTGCTGCAAGACCTGATGTCAGTAAACATGACTTGAATGTACCCTGTGGGTCCATTTGGCACTGACAGTGCAGGATAACATCACCAATGAATGAGTTACCCTACAGGTTACTCCTCTTGGTTTGTTTGTATTAAGTCAGTGTGAACATGAAATGGACTGGACTACATTGTAGTCTCAGCTTGGAAAGCATAAACCAAACTCCAGATGCAAAAACAACCATAAACTTGCTGAAACACTGGTGCATCCATCCAAATTCATGTTGTGTCACCCACATACCTTTATTTTAAAATCTAGCAAGATTATTTACAAAGGTCCCTGTTAAGCATATTTGATAATATGAGTAGCAAAGCCATGTTAAATACTCTTTGTAGTGATGTCATATCAGAACGTGTGCCTGCGTGCACTGTGATGCTGTTGTGAGCATGCGCAGAATAAACGGTCAGTGAGTTCCCAGACCAAAGAGCAGATGGAGGTCTGTCGTTTTTCTCCCGTGAATATTAGCCACTAGAAGATGCTAGCTAACCACTTTGGTGACTGTTATTACGATAGACTGCTGCAGAAATGTCTAACGTTACAGTCCCAAAAGTGTCAGGCCGAACATCTAAAATTGTAAATATAGTGAAATCTATGTAATCCTGACACCCAGGGTGGAAAACGTTTAAGAGGCCCAGGGGAATATTTAAGAGAAAATATAAAGACTTCAGCAGGTTAATATATCCTATTCTATTCTATTCTATTCTATATTCTTGTTTATATTCCTTTGTATCTGCCATACTGCCATACTTCCTAGCAGTACAAGTCTAAAGGCCCTGACACACAAAGCCAACGGACGACTCTCTGTCAATATTGGGCCAACGGAGAGCATCAGTCACCCTAGTCTCTGCGGTGTGTCCCGCACAGTTGGTCTTCCTCAGCCCTTATTTCTTTTTAGCCCATTCAGCAGGTTGAATCAGCGACGGCAGAGCCTGTCAGTGAATGAAATCATTCTGACAGTTCAGCTCAGGGCACGAAAAGAGAAATAGAAGTGAGGAAAGTAAACAGAGCTAAAGTCAAGAGGCAGTGAGACCAAAACAAACTTGTTACATAAGGTGAGATTATTTTTCTTTAGCCACTGAGCTCTTTAGCAGAAATGTTTCCTCATGGTTTGTTTTATTGTTGACTGGCACATGGTGAATATGCTCTGTTCTTTCAACATCAGATTGTGTTTTTGATGTGCTAACTGGCTAACTGGTATCAAGAAGGTCTTCTAGTTTCCCTTTTTTAATGATGAACACAGACCACCACCATCTGCTGGTGTGAATTGGGATGTCCTCTCTCACAGGTGCAGAACGTATGTGCTGGTTGGCTGTCGGCTGTAATGCGTTCATGTGCAACTTTCCTGGCCAAGGCACTAATTCTCTGAAGTCAACCTTGGTGTGTCTGGGCCTTTGGCCTTGTGCTCTTTCTTTGCTGGTTGTGTGTTTGCATTTATATGTCTATGAATGCATATATACTTACGGCCTCTTTAGCAAAAGGCAGTGCTCCACCAGGACCGGAATCACGTCCTGAACAGATCACAGAGAGACAGAAAGAATGAGACCTTTAATGCTCTTCATTGAATTATGTCAATAAATAGAAGACACACTCTGAATGCTACAATTCATTCGTTTTCCGTAACCATTTATCCTGTTAAGGGTCGTGGGGGCTGGAGCCTATCCCAGCTGACACTGGATGAGAGGTGGGGTACACCCTAGACAGGTTCGCCAGACTATCACAGGGCTGACATATAGAGACAGACAACCATTCACGCTCACATTCACACCTACGGGCAATTTAGAGTCATCACTTAACCTAACCTGCATGTCTTTAAATGGGAACCTAGAGAAAACAAACAGGCAAAACATGCAAACTCTGCACAGAAGCCAGCAGATTTGAACCTGGAACTCTCTTGCTGTGAAGTGTCAGTGCTAACCACCGCACCACCGCGCCGCCCACTGAAGAGTGGTGGTTCCCAACATTTTCTGATATAACCCCACAGCCCTGTCAGATGAACTCCTTCATCAGTCACTCACTGGTATGTGCTGTACTTCAGTACCAATCTGATACTTATACTTTGAGCATTTCTATTGTTTACTACCTTGATGTTGATGATACCTTGATGTTCATATTCCTATCTCACTTTCAGAAAGAAAAGAAAACACATTTCCCAAACTGTTTAACTATTCAGTAATCAATGCTGGATTGCTGGCCATGATGGTTAAATTTAAGCTATATGCCTACACTGTATTTTCTCTAGACTTTCATCGTGTTTGCCCAGCTGTTAGTATTCTGTGACTTGGCTGATTCTGTGGCAGGACACTGGACACTGTAAGGTGTGTTTTTAAGGCATATTAGCTTACGTGGAAATGTTGCTCCATCACTTGGATCTTGCCTTGTTCTGGACACTTCTTCAAAGCATGCTCTGCAAACTGGAAAAGGATCTCGACCATCTGCACACACAGTGTTACAAGTTCAGAGATGAGCACAGAAATGTTGAAGTAAACTGTCTAGGGACCAGATTGAATACAGCAGGCAGCGCATTTCTGTTCTTACCTTGTCAGCTACCACTCCCTTCCTTTTCACTGGGTCTCCAAACAAACCTGGAATAAGCACACACCACACATTATTCTCATATAGTAAGAACTGATTTTAATTTTAAAATTTACATATTCAAAATATTGCATGCTAAGGCACACATATTTAAATTTCATGACAAACATGATGTATTCAGTCCCAGTGAATCCTATGAAAGAGACCCCCCCAAAAAGAATAAAGTAACCCATCAAACCGCATGTTCTGTGACATGGCTCTTTACATACATGTGCTGTAAATCATGACGCGAATGAACGATATTAAATATTCAGTCTTTTCAAATGGAGACCACCACATCTACATCTGTCAAGTGACTTAAATCCTAGTTGAAACACTTTGTTTCACAGTCTCTTGTAGTTAAAAATTGAAGTGGGTTTGATGTTAAATCTGTCTCTTTAAAAATTATTCCATTACAGTGGAGAGTTTAAAGCAGACTACAAACAGGTGAAGTTTTCTGAATTCAAGTAACACTGAATGGCATAGCAGCTGTCAGATGTCATTGACTTGATTGTGTTTAACTTTCTGCCTACGAGTTGGCACAAGTAGCACTTGACATCTGCTGCTTGTAATCATCTTGTTCATCGATTTTAGCAAATATCTGACCAGTTTCAAATAAAGAACATACACAGGACTGCCAGAGCTGGAAAAAGATTTTCTTTTACAATCTTACAAACCTCCACCGTACATAGCAATGCTAATTAGAGCAGTTCTCCCACACAGCGCCAGGATCAGCTGGTCAAAGTAATAATCTAACAGTCATGACTGACACTTGACTGAGCCTCATCGACACAAGTAATATCAGAAAATAGAAGTAGAACCAAACACATGGTGGAAACACCTATAGTGAGGCTTTGACAAACAGATAGATTAAAGGCTGATTTAAAGAAAAGATGTGTGATGTGTGTGTGTTATACCCACCGACCACAGCTTTAGCAGTTCCTTCATGGAAGGACCAGGCCAGAGAGAGAGCCTCAACAAAATGCTCCTGCTTCAGCAGGCAGTCGATTCGCTGCACACAGACAGAGACAAGGGGGAACATGGGTCAGGTGCAAAGCGGTAGTGATGTAAACTAAATCATTTCCAGTTCAAAGAAGCCATGTACCAAATAGGGAGTATACAGACACAGACATACCTCTCTCCAGTTTCTTAGAGTCATAATGTGAGCAGACTGCAAGACAGGAGAATATCACACTGATAAATAAGAAAACCGACTGCAGACTCAAACAAGAGACTTTTTTAACTTTCACACAGAACCTTAGCAAGTTCTCATCAGACTCAGGCTAAGACATCAGACTAGTGTCTTTTCATTGGATACTACACGTCACAGTACAACATTAATATTAGGCGTGTTCAGTATTCGACCTGCTTTACCCCTGCAACAATGGTCACAATTTTCGTTTTAAAGTGGTTACTGACATTTACAGTTGGCCAGTTGAGCAGGGAGAGAAAACCCCATAAACAGAAACTTCAGCTCACAGCTGCTGGGCACACAGACAACAAACATATTCGATACACACACACACAGACAACACTGTACCTTAGTGCCTAAATAGATAATCTGTCCTGCATAACTGGAGACTGACTGGTAGCAGGCCTTTTCTCCAACTAGAGCCTGGAACAGAGACACACTGTTAGACACACACGCACACAGATCCTGTCAAAATGTTTTTAGGTGCTTAATCCCCTTCTAACTTAGACTAACAAAGTCTTATGTTAGCCTAAGTTGAACTTCAGCATGCTTTTTTAATCAGTTCAAGGACTCTGGATTTGTCTTCCATTGTTACTGTGTAGTCACATTAAAGAGGGATGGAAAATGTGAAGAGGAACCAACCTACACTTGACAATAGAATGTTGCTTCAAAAGTGTACTATGCACTATGCCCCAGGGTTGTATGTTTCCATGCACCAGTCAAGTTTCTCTAACAGTTTACATCCACGTCTGTGAAAACATGGATGCTTCACACACATCTTCACCCCAACAGCACAGGAGATCTATACAATCAGATCAGTTTCAAGGTGGACACCTAAGATTAGTGTCACCAATTCAGTATCTGACCAAATATTTCCCCTTCTGTTCCTGAGTTATTATGTTGAATAATGGCCAGAAAAGTGTTTAAACCAGAACATTATGATGTCACAGAGAATCTGACCTTTGACCTTTTGGATGTAAAATGTCCTCACTTCATTATTTTATCCTGTTAGACATTTGTGTAAAGTTTTGTCATAATTAGCATAAGAATCCTTGACTGATGGCCAAAAACATGTTTTTTAACCACTAAATTCTAATCAGTTTATACTTAAATCTAAGTGGACGTTTGTGTCAAATTTAAAGAACTTCCCTTAAGCTGTTCTTGAAGTGTCACATTCACAGAATGAGATGGATGCAAGGTCATGGCGACCTTGACTTTTGACCCTTGAACCACTAAAATCTAATCGTTCATAGTTGAGATTTTTTTCCCATTTAAGGCAGCTATGTGCACTAATCTTCAAGCCATTTCATACAATAAAATGCAAAAAAAAATCAGTACATCATTTGGGACAAACATGATAAATGCCAAGGAAAAAAATCCTCCTCTAAAGCCTGCATCCTATTTTGTTTCTCCATCTGCCTTCATCATTCTGAAACCTGAACATAACAGGTGTTGAGGTAGGGCTGGGTGATATGGAGAAAAGCAAATATGATGATATTTTTCACCAGATACCTTGAAACACATGTTGGGATCATATTGTAGAGTTGACTACTGGTGCTTTCACACACACAATGAAATTTCTGATAAACAGTAATCAGTAATGTGGATATAATGACAAAGTAGACAAAGGCAAAAAATTGAACAGCTAGAACAGTCTGGTAAGTTCAGAACAGTACATCAATTTACTGTAATACAGTCTTTTAAAAACAGCACTACACTGCTACTAACTATTCACATTATTAAATTTTAACTTAAACCATTTATTTATTTTCATCAATGACTTCTTACCTTCCAAATCCAATTCATTATCACTATTGTTAAAGTGAAGACTGCTGCAGAAAATTCTTAAACCTCTGCCCTTGACCCAGTTAATGAAGGTCTGAAGCTCTGACCCTGTCCCCCATCAACTATTCTCTCACCAGAGCCTGGGAGACATTTCCTCCAGTTGCCAGCGACTTGAAATGGCGGCTGTTGTAGACCAGTTGCACCTGCTCTAAGTCCAGAGTCTCCAAAACCTCCTGACTGGGCCGGTCCACAACCTGCAGCTTTTCATGGCTGTCTACCAGGACCAGCGTACGACTATTAATCCACTGCAGAGACATGGAGACAGGAGGTGATACAGCGAAGTCATACAGGGAACAGAGAGCCCGAGGCAAACTCAACTAGATGTTTGATAAGAAACAATATGTATACATAACGTAACGCTGTCCATGCAGCTTCCCTTGCAAATTCAGCTTGTTGCTACATGAAGGCAACCAGCAGGGCAAACAATGACATAACATCAAAACATCAAACCAAACCCAAGCTCTCTTAACACTAAATATTACAGTGGCCCAGTGACTTGAGTTAGGTACTTACACTCAAGCTTATGATGTCACAGCTGAGATGGAGCTGTTTTTGTTTGATGACATGGATGGTCCCCGTCTCCTCCTTCTTTACCTGAACAAACAACAGCACAGAGGAGAACATCAAAACACTAAAAGCTGATGCCCACTGATTGTTACTCTCAGAGTACACTTTTGAAGCTGTTTAGCATGTTGACTTTATCTGACAGTGGCAGATCTTCCTACAGGCGACAAATGCAGCCACCTAGGGTGCCAAAAAATGAGAAATAGGACAAATTTTGCAAATTTGCACATACCGTATTCTTTTGTTTTTCATTACTGTTTGTCAGCTATGTTGTTTATTCATGTCGATTCCTCATTAGCTCTTGTTCACAATAAATACAATAAATATAAAAGCCAGCAGTACTAATAATATTTATTTTATAATTAATATGATTAAATATTAATTACGAGGGTATACGCCCTGCTTAGGGTGCCAAATGTGCCAGGTCCAGCACTGGAATCAGGGAAATATTACATTAAAAACCACCATCACTTGCCCATAACCAACTGGCTTAAGACAACGCTGTGCATGTCTTTATATATATATATGTATGTATATATATATATATATATATATATATATATATAATTTTTTTGGCAGATACCAGAAGGAAATGGACTGTGTCTCCTTTACAAAAGGCCAGGATCGGGTTGACTGTCTTCTGAACAGGAACAAACTGCCACGCCAGCTGAGGGACACTGGACGGATCAGACTGGTGAAAGACAATACATCACATCACAAAAGTTATTAACCCATTAATGTATTGTTCCAAATGCTTATAGCTGTGAGAAAAAAAGGCTGAAAAAACTGCATCCATGTGGCGAAGAAAATGTCCACTATTACAGACACACAAACAGAACCAACAGAAGAAGTACCAAGATCAGAGGGACACGTCACCACATTCCTTTCTATACACATCACAGAGATTTAACAATGTCAGAGACAGGCCTTTTTAACAGCGGTCATTTTGATTTGTCACAGAGGAAAAAGCACTGCTGTTAGTACATTTAGGTCACTAGATCTACGGATAGAGCGTGTAATATGCTACTCAGATTTTAAAGCCCACTAAGCAGGGACAGTGGAGGCATCACAAACACATATTTCACTTATTTTGTGACAGTATAGTAGCTTTTAGGAGCACAGAGACAAGTGGTGGGAAAACCAGAAAACTGGTCCAATTTAGGTTTGAGATGTTTCTTGAGATGGACTTTTTGATACTTTTCCCTGCCTTTGACAATGCTCATCAGTTGAAAAGAATTTCACTTATAAATTTCATTGTTGGCACATGACCCACAACTTTTAATAAGGTCTGTGAGATGAACCCTTTAATCTAATATACAACCCCTACTACCTGTGCATTCAGAAACTCACACTAACTGATAACACCAAATCCAACTTGTCATTGTATCAATGAATCTGAGCCCGACATGTACTTATTAACATCAAGATGAACAGGTAGGCAAATGTACAGACCTTGCTGTAGGGAAAAGTCATCCACACTTTGAGCGAGGGCTTCAGTCCAATAACCAGAATCTGGTGAGGGAGAACCAAAAGACAAACACATCCCAAACTTTACATACAGTTGGGTGGATAAGCAGAGGATGGAGGCTGCACTGTGAATGGAACTGTGTGTGTTTGTGTACCTTAGTCAGAGAGGCCATGGCCAGCAGAGAGTAGTGTGTGATGGGATGGTCTCTGAAGTCTGGAGGAGCGTGCAGCGGTTCAATGCAGCAGACCTCCCCTTTAGAACCACTAAAGAGACATCGAGAGTCACAGGACCGCATCCCCATCACCCTCCTGGAGATAAAGACAAACGCATACCATCAAAACACACAGAGAGTAAGAGGAATGAAAGTGGGTGACAAATGAAGATGAAACAATAAGATAATAAAGGGGACAAGAGGACAAGTAAATGAAAAGTACAATAACTGCTTTGTGGTTGTATGCCTCCAGGAATCAGTCAAGTTGTTTTTACAGTTTACATCCATGTCTGTGAAAACATGGATGCTTCACACACATCTTCCGCCCGGCATACAGAAGATCTATACAATCAGCACAGTTTCAAAGTGGACACCTAGGTTTAGTGTCACTTATTCAGTATCTGACCAAATGTCTCCCCTTCTGTTCCTGAGATATGACTTTGAGTAACAACCAGAGAAGTGTTTTTGTAGAACATTATGATGTCACAGTGAAGTTGACCTTTGACCTTTGGGCTATAATATATCATCACTTCTTTATTTTATCCTGTTAGACATTTGTGTGAAATTTTGTCATAATTTGCATAAGAATTCTTGAGTTATGGTCCAAAACATGTTCTGTAAGGTCACACTGACCTTTGACCAACAAATTCCGACCAGTCAATTCCTTAGTCCAAGGTAATGTTTGTGCCAAGTATGAGGAAACTACTTAATGCATTCTTGAGATTTTGCGTACACAAGAATGAGACTGACACAAGATCACAGTGACCTTGACCTTTGACCACCAAATTCTAATCAGTTTATTGTTGAGTCCAAGTAGACGTTTTTGCAAAATCTGAAGAAATTCCGTTGAGACGTTCTTGAGATAAATAACATTCACAAGGATGGGACAGACGGATGGAGAACCCAAAAGCATAATGCCTCTGGCCACAGCTATTTCTAGCATGGGGTCCCTTGCAGCTGTTATACTTATAGATGCAGAATTTGTTACCAACACAGGCGTGACAAAGTAGAGTGAGAAGATGGCCAACTTTATAGCTTGCACATCACTGTCTCAAGCTGTCATAACATCAGTGTGTTAACAACTCAATGAGGTTTTTTCAGCATTTGACAGTTTTTCAATACACAGTTTTGTTTAGGACAGGGATATCATTCAAGTTCCATTACTCTCAATGGAAGTGCATTGTTACTGTTGCCACTATTATACTATAATGATGCTTCATTGTCTCAGCAGTAAAGTAACTTCATCATAAAACTAAACAAAAAAAACTGGGACCACAAATACATTCTGAAAAAACAAAACAAAACAAAAAAAATGCAGCACAATTACATCATACATCAGTCTATTTTTTTGTTTATAAAGCACAATTTATCAATCAATAAAATACAATGAGACCACTGCCCACTCCAGCAATGACTGTCACCACCACAGAGGCATAAAAAATGAAGTTATTTAATTTACTTTAATTTAAAAATAATTCACCTGAAAGCAAGCTCGAAAACAGATCCTCCACTGTCATTACACACAGCAAGAGTTGGGTCATCTGTAAACTAGAGACACAAAAACAGGGATGTGATAACAAGGGACAAAGATCAGATGAAAATATTCAGGGATCCATCTCAGGTGTGCATGACACACACAAGCAAAAGACTTTTGCTTTGCTTTTGCTTTATGGGCTTAAAGCCGTTTCTTTTGCAATGGTTGTGTATGGCAAAAGAGTTGACTGCAGCTAATAAAGCATACAGTCATACTCCACTAAAAAGAGGTGGCAAAATGTGTGTGTGTGTGTGTGTGTGTGTGTGTGTGTGCGTGCGTGTGTGCGTGTGTGTGTTTGTTTGTGTGTGTGTGTATGTGCGCGCATGTGTGTACCTTCACATGAAGTATCGCTGTCCCTGGAGGATGGGCATCAGTGATTGTTCTCAGGAGCTTTCCACTGGCTAGATCCCACATTGTAATCTAATCATGAAGACAGAGAGACAGATGGAGTAAGAAAAATTGTTCAGAATTAAAAGTACAAGAGGTAAACACAATTCTCTGTTCTATTAATTACAATCAATCAGATTTAGTCACTGAAACAGATCCTTATGGTGACTTTACATTAAGTCACTGATGCTGCAATGTCGGCAAACTTAACTGACGAGTGCTGTACACATCAGCTGTAATGCACAAACCAAAATGTCCACAAGTGTTTGTATACTTTCTTTATGTCTCTTTATTTATTTCCTACAACTATTTAAAATGAGTTCTTGCATCCAAGTAGGAAGTTATCCATCCCAGCTTAGTAACCCAACCATATTTTAAGGTACTGAAACACTACCTGCAGACGCCACTGAAACCATCAAAAGAAACAGCATGCTTCCCCTTAGCAGGCAACACACTTGGCTGCAATATCAATGCAGTCCCTCTGTAGGTTACTGCCACCCAGTGTAAAGAATCAGAACTCAACAAAGAAAAACAGCTTACACACAAAAAGGCACCAAACTGGAGAAAGTGTATTACACCAAAAAATAAACAAAGGCAAATGAAAGGATAAATGGCTTTTACAGTCCTGTTGTTAAGTTTGTAACTTTAATTGCACGCAGTACTGAAATAATAACTTGTTTAATTGACAGAAAAATAATTTATATGTCATTGATCATTTAATGTATTATTACTTTTTTTAAAATTAAAATTTTATTCTCATGTCAGGTCATGATATTTGACTTAAGCTACGTGTAAATAAAATATACCACTGCTACAAATACTGTGAGGAAAGCAGGAGTGTGTTTAATTCAGAGAAGACTCAACATACATTTACGGGTTTGTGTGATTGTGGAGAAGTGTGTGCCTCTACAAATTAGAACTGTACTACACTGATCAAGACCAAGATGAATACCAGCACTGCACCACATCAGCTAATAAGCATAAAAACCACCAGAGCTGCAGCACTCCCTCCACCACCTCAAAGTTAGCAGGTGCTGTCAGAGCCCAAACTTAACAAAAACGGGCACTTGACAAAAACAGTTATAGGAAATCAATCTGCGTGACAGAGCCTGCTGTAGAAACTGGGGCCGTATTGAAAAAGTTTCCCTGTACTACGAGGTGCTCCTAGTGATGAAATTCTAAGAAAATTATTAGAACTGTGACACTTCTTAGAATTTCCCCTTAAAGTTAGAACTAGGTCCTTGTGAAGATAAAAGTTATTCACAGAGCATCTTAGACCTTAAAAGAGCTCCTAATGTGACAAACTGTGAGGAGTAGGGAGGCTGAAGAGTTTCCTAAGCAGAGGAGAAAATGGTGGACAAACAAAGAGGTCGGAGAAATATTCTTCAAGCGCTGGATGTCAGTGAGTAAATGAAATGCTACAGATTAGATTGTGTGGCGATAATATGTGTGGTTGATGCCATTAGAGATACGCACACATTTCCCAACTAACGCTATAATGCCAAAAAGAAAATTATCACAACACTAAGATATTTGGAAAACTGGAAAAATACAACAGTGCAGCAGTTATTACTTGTATCTGCCTTAACCTTCCACCAGCAGAGTGATCCCACTAACAATGGGAACACTTTCACAGTCAGCCATTCATTTCATTTCCACTAGGTGTCCACACTTTGCAGGCTCACTAAAGGACGTGTCTGTGACAACCAATCACATCTGTTAAAAGAATGAATCACACCTAGCTACAGAGTCAGCCACACCTCCTCACTAAGATAAAAGTTTCTGTCCCTTCCTTGCTCAGAGTTGCTCTAAGAACTTTCCTAAATTACTCCTAAGCTAAAAATGTTTGGGCTAAGTTTGTGATGAGTATTCTACCGATCACCCAGAAGATTGTGGCTCAAGCCACCTTGAAGTGCTATAACACATCTAAGTGTGGTTTCGAGGGTATATGCCAGCAAGCGTGGCCACTGAAGTTGTACTACATTCTTCTGTACAGTTATAGACCTTTTCATACAATATTCTGTCGCTAGGGAACAGCTTTGGCTCCTGTTTATTTCCTGTCAGCTACTGTATTTACAAATACTGAAACAGGTAAGGATATGGAGATAAACTGCAGTTATATTATGTCACAGTTTCATAACTGCACAAATTGTAGAAACTATGACATTTATTGTGCTCCGATTCCTGCATGTTGCCCTGTGAAAACAAAGCGAGTCACATTGTTTGTGTGTGTGTGGTGATATCTCCTCTCCTGGGTGAAAAATGTCAGAGGGAGCATTTTGGATATCTACAAAATGACCAGAGAGTTGTAGAAGATGGATATCCATCTATCCATCTGACTTGTTGCAGGAAGAAAGGAGTGAGAGTTGGAGAGAGGAGTGCCAATTATAGTTTGTTTTGTT
Organism: Cephalopholis sonnerati; assembly: GCA_019142605.1. Classification (NCBI taxonomy): domain Eukaryota; kingdom Metazoa; phylum Chordata; class Actinopteri; order Perciformes; family Serranidae; genus Cephalopholis; species Cephalopholis sonnerati. Next base: position 34,877,826 of record JAGQAX010000018.1, read on the forward strand.
GGAGTATAGGAAGCGCGTCTTATTCTTATCTAAAAGATTTAAAGCATCATGGCTGAATATTTAGCTGAGTTCTACAATGTGAAAAAGTCAGAGAAATTTTAGAACAGTATTTCTCCTTTAGTGTGACTTGGACACAAAACAGGAGGAACACGGGTAATGTACAAAAAAACATTCATTTCTTTGTAGGGTCCTTTCTGTACTGTTATAAGATACTTATGTAACAGTCTGAACCCGTCACTGGCAAAAACAGGCACTTTCAATGGAAGCAAAATGATATGGCACCCCTGCTCAGAGTGGTTACAATGCAGCCTGTTTCACACCTTCTGGCTGTAGCACTCTCTCTGAATCCTGGACCAATTTCTAAAATTGTTTTCAACAAGTCACTTAGACACAAAAACATGGGAAAATAGTAGGGATGCACTGATTGTGAAATTCTGGACCATCACCAAAACCTATGTTTAAAATAAAATCTGGCTGATAGTCAATATCGATGTTTCTTTGTTGTTATTTATTATGTTATTATTATGTTGTGATTCTGTTATATTATGTTTTTTTACTCCTCTCTTTGTGTCAGGGAAATAAACTGAAACTGAACAGTTTTAAAGTCATTCAGTCCTTCATTACACTACCTTTGAACGAACACAAATTAAATCACTCACATTTATGGAACAACATTTAAATAACCTTCTTTCACATGACAAACATTTTAAAAAATAACTGCTTCAAAAGTCTTAAAACTAAAAATAATACATCATAATTCCCTCTCTAAAACATCAACAAATTTCACCTTCAAACAGCTGTATTTATCCATGTTTCTCAACGAAATCCAAATTTTACAAGCTAACATCTGAACACATCCTGAGAATGTAATAATTTCCCTTTGCCTAATACTAATTTTTACTGATGAGAGCTTGAACCCATCGTAATGTAACTCAACCGGCTGCTAACAGCTAACGTTAACAAGCTCTCCTCCTGCTGATTTTAACACAGATTTGTTGTTCACAACGTGGCATTATCAGGCAAACACTAGGCTGCATTCCCTGATGCTTTAATAGTGAGTTTACTGCGTGTTTTTGTCCCGACTGAATCCTGGGGCAGATCTCTGTTTGTCCCAAACATGTTTATTTATTGTCCCCAGAATGACAAGACACAGTTGGTGTCAAGCCCTGCTTTAGCCTGCCAACAATCGATGTGACACAACGGAAAACATCAGCCACTGCCATCAGTTAATGTCATCTTATTTGCCGATAGGCTGATGGCAGTCACCAAGGCAAATATCAGCCAATACCAAGGTTCAGCCAATTAAATGATGCATCCCAAGAGGATAGGGTCTTCAAAAGCAATGTGCTCTCTAGCCTAAGAGCTGCATACAGTATTTTGATACTTAACACCAAGTCAAACATGTTCCTTAAAGAAGTATCAGTCATTTGGACAACAGCCTGAGATTTTCAGTCACAACCATCAACTTTCTCAGAGCACCACTCAGCTTTATCAGGACCAGCTGCCACAGACCAAACAACATATACAGTATTCAACACCACCCTGCTAGACTTTCACAGACTGCTGTTAGACTCATCAGTGTCCTGTGTCCACCCTTTTGAATTTTTTAAACTCTAATCAACACCCAGGACGCAAACTTGTGACTATATGCATGTGTGTCTGAGTATATACCTGTCCTTTGGCGAACCCGCAGAGAAGGCGTGAGCAGTCATGGTTGATACTGAGGGCAGAGACAGCACCAAACTCTGCTCCAGTTGCCTTGGTACCCAGACAGAGACGCAGAGCCTGATTGGTATCTGGAGAGGAACATGACAAGGACATTTAGCTGCGGAAGCACGGGTACACACTGAGAAAACATGTAGATGATAAAATTAAATTTAAAAAAAAGACAGAGTCAGAGTTCTCACACATCGATACCAAAACACAAGACACTGGCAACAAATGAAGAGCTGGAGATGCAATAAAAACTGACACTTGCAAATAACCAACTCAAACAACAAAGCATGCACCAAAATAGATCAGCCAAACCAAAAAGGACATGAGCGGTGATGTCTCAGAGGCAGTCAGGCTGAGTACAAAATGAACATTAAGCATCAGTGTCCCATCTGACAGGGATTGTTCATACCTTTTCCTGCCCGGGCATCATCATGTCAGCAATATAAAGAGACATGGGTCAGCCCTGCTGAGACCTCAGCCCCACTTTCACCCCAATCAAACCCAAACGACATCACAGTTTCAATTCTGTATCTGTGAACACCAACATTTCCCCTAGAAATCACAACATTAAACATGCCATAAATATTTAACACCTACAATTTTCTTTTAAAAATGACTCGTGCTTTTGTTTAGCCAACTTCTGCTTTCACCTAAAGCATGTTAGGAGTACTTTTTGTTCAGGGGTGTCTTTAGATATCATACATTTAACTGTAATGCTTTGTAAGACAGTTTTAGGATACTTTTTACACAACTTAGGTCAAATCATCTTTTCCTTATTCAAGTATTGCAACTTGAGTATAAAGATAAGTCGTAAATATGTTGTCTTGTGCAAAGGTAGGCTTTACATTAGAAAATGGTTGTGTTGCTGGGTTAATCTACATTTTGCCAACAGAAAAGTGCATGTATAAAGTAAAAGGACAGTATGAGGTTCAGTGGTGGCTTTAAAAATTTGTAACATCAGAAATGTGGACTTTCACACAGAAAAGCTTGACTCATTTTGACAAGGAGAAATTTAAAGATAGATAAATGCTTAAATGTTTGTGACAATTAAGACCTGATATATATACAATTAAATGTAAGATATTTCAAGATTTTTTTAGGACATACAGACCTCTTTACACTTCCGTTACTGCAGCTCAACAATATTTATCAAAGTGCAGCCAGCGGAAAGCTACCACACAACGAAAGCCGCGGTGGCTGTTCTGAGCTGTCTGGTGTGAGACAGGTTTGGCTATTCTTCTAGCAGCTTTTCCACAAAACAGATTTAAACTATGAATTTAGCATTAATGCTGGTAGACCATTCATGTTGATCAAATAAGGAACAAAGGCAAAGGACAGGAGTACAAAAGAAGTCTGTAACTAGCCCTGTTTTAGAGAAAAATGATTTTTCAGTCGGCTTTTGAAGATTGTGTTCACTTTGGATTTGGCTGGCTGGTGAATTTTAGAGTATGGACCTGGTGTTGTTATCTTTCTTCTCATATCAAGGCAAACTGGTGAGTCAGTCTTTATTCATTTGGCAGTTGCTTAGCGTTTAATCATTCTGACTGTGTGTCACAGAGGCTGTGTTTTATCAGTGGAGAGGTCTAAAAATTCTCTTTTCAGTGAGAATTCTCCTTCAGTGAGAAGTTTTCATTTATAAAGCAGCTGCTTGTGGCTGTGAAGAGTGGTCAGGAGTTTAATTATTTTGTCGGTGGTCACGATTGGCTAACTAATGCCCGGTGTTGGCTGCACGCCGCAGCCATGCAAAAGCACACAAGTTTTTATACACAGTACAACTGAGGGTCTGCGTCAGCCCCTAGCAGTAAAGTGGAAGGCTGGGAGGTGAGCTTACCATCCTCCTGCTGCCAGCATTGGTGAAAGTGAAACTAAAAAGACACTGCTGTATCTGGAGTAAATGTTTGTCAAATATCCAACTTGAAACTGACTTCACCATAGTGAGACAGCTGCGGCTGGCTTGACTGCAGAGTTTTGGAGTTTGGAACAAAATAGTGGAGCATGCACAATCAATGTGCTTGCTGCATGTACAGTCCACATACTCACAAAAAAATGGGCTGTACGCAGACATCCGCAAAGGAGTTTGTACAGGCGCAGACATTGGTAGATGACAATATGTACGTCATGCAGACCAAAGCGGCCCCTCATGGACATGCAGGTGTGGAAACTTTGAATTGGCCCTTTAGCATCAATATTAGTCATTAACTGATCAAAGACCAGTACACAGGCCTGCTGTCATGGATCAGGGACAGTTATTCATCCAAAATAGATCAATGAAATAACAGTACAAACATGTCTGCATTCTACTGACTGGTATACATGTAGTGTGTGTGTGTGTGTGTGTGTGTGTGTGTGTGTGTGTCTTAACACTGGGGGAAAGAATAAGTTATGAGATTCCTTTTATGTTAAATTATAAAACGTGGCTTTGGATTATCATTATCACTCCTGCAGAGTACCTGGCTTATCCCTACCCTTACGCATAAGAGTTACAGGTACACACTACACAGGCTTCTGGTTTGGAGCTATGACTCATTCTCTACACCAAATCAAGCACTGATTACTGCTACTGCAAATACTCATTTATATGATTTTATTAAAGTGATATAACTGCTGATAGAAACTGTTTTAAAAGACTAACGCTTTCATTGGTACAACCTGCAAACTACAACCATTATTATGGCTACAACTATACTATTTACACCAATAGCCTTACAGCTAATGTTGTTATTAAAACTAATACTACAAATACCAGTGTCTTGATTTTTGCTCTCCAATGTTATGTTACGGCAACTACTATCACTTAGCAGCAATTTCATTTCACGGTCAGTAAATTAATTTGCGTACTGCTCCTCCTTATACTCTGTTTTGTAGCGTTACCTAGCAAGTCTATACCCTCCCAGTGACGCCCTGCACAAATAATAGATATGTATTTTAAAAGGTTCAAATAAAAGCCCACATTGATGTAATCACTATGATCCAGTCCTTTAATGGTGATAAGGTGGTGGTGAGGTCCGGGAACAGAGGGGGGAGCTGATACTGGAGGGGAGATAAGGAGGAAGTCAACTGGTGCCTAAAGCTCCTGATTAACAGAGTCAATAAAAGCTGGTGTGTGTTCAGCTTGGGTGCAATGTGACTTCACCACCACATCCTGCCTGAAACCTGGACCAACAATCTGTCAGCTCCAACAGCTGGGTTTGGCTTTATTTAAATCATCATCTTAACGTAAAAAGGTGAGTAGTTCTATGATTTTAGACAGGAGACATTTATGATTGTAGTGTGTAGGCTAGTGTTGCTGTACTCTTGAAAGTTTCATGATATTTATTTTTCCATTTTCCAAATTGACATTTTGTTTATTACCATTTGTATTCAATTTTTCGACACCACATCTAAACAGATTATTAGTAATTTTGTCATTTCTATTTTTTATTTGGTCATAGTCTTAGTACTGAGATCAAAAGTCCATGTGTGCTTTAGTCATATTTAGTCAACTCCATCCATCAACATTGTAATGTAATTCTAGTTTTAATTTGTTTATTTTAGTGGATCCCATATAAAACATATATGCAACCATGAAGCAAGTTTGAAATGCACAGAGTGTGCCAAACAAGCACAGAAAAATCCATTTAAGCAAGCATTGAGAACATCCTACGTTCTCCAAAAACCATGTACATAACTGTGTATTTTAAGAAGTTATTCATGGCTCTAGGGATAACTACCTCTTGTCAATCTGAAAAACAAGTGGAGTATGTTTGTGCTTAATCAACATACTCTCAAGGAGCCGAAAAAGATTCAGATATACCTAAAAATATACATTTTCCTCATTAAAACAAGGACATGGGAAGGTGATCTGATTTCAGCAGGGGGCCCAGACAGTCTGGTATGGATATCAATACTACTACAGTACTACAATCTGAAGAGTGAAGAAAAAGTCTAGCGGCCTTATTTTGGGCTAACTTGTGTTTTGACTAACTGTTTATTGGGATCTTTAAGATTCTGATCCCGTGTGAAACCTTGGAAACAGCTGCAGTATGGCAATTTTTTATGTTTCTTATTGTAACTGATTTAGATTATTGATAATTGACAAGGCACTGTAAGATTCCAGGTGACACAGACCAGTATGCAAAAAAACTTTTCTTCCAAAATTTGTCGAGAAACAAAAGTGATTTGCTGAAAAATTAACAAAGTCAAATGATGTAGTATTTAGACAGGAAGTGTAGTTGGTACTTGCTGTTGATAAATGGGCCTCAAAAAACTTCGCATTTGGTCCAGATGGGCGTGGTGTTGCAGGACATAGCAGTGCACACTTCAGCGAGTTCCATGACCATCTCAGCCTTTGCTCTGAGTGCATGTTAATACTTTACATGATAACCTGGATGCACCTTTATAACGATGCAAATTGAGTTTGGAAAATTAGGTAAACTGGACTGAATAATACACATATACAATATGAGATCAGTTTATTTGATGCACGTGAAGTATGAAGGCATACAGAATATACTATTCATGTTTCCTATAATTTGGTGTCACACCTGTGTAACATGGAAATGAACAGTCTGCCTTGTAAGCCCATGTGGGCTGGGCACCTACTGATACAAGATATTACATTGATATGAGAATACAAACCCTACGTCTAAGCAGATTTTTGTTGTTGAACATAATTTAGTCCATCTAAATATCAATATCATTTAGCACTATTGAGTTGTACATATTGTCCAGTATGATATTATGACAGTAAATTTGACAATTCATGAGCAGTCTGGTAAATGCCTTTTGAAAATCTGCAGGGGAGTTTAACGCTAGTTGTGTTTGCAGTTGTGCCGAAGCAAAGAAACAAAAATCCTTGTGTTTCCTTGTAAATCGGTGATGACAAATAACTAAAAAAAACATGTCTGTTTTAAGATTTGGTGTAAGGCCCTCTGTGGGTTAAGTTGTGGGGTTAAAGGAATACTTTACCCGCAAAAAGGCCAACAGTATATCAATTACTCACCCCATGTTACGATGAATTTTCTCGTATGCCCCAATAGTGAATGAAGAATCCAAAAACTGAGAAAATTCTTGATGAATTGAAGTCGGAGGCTGCATTTAATAATAGCAAGACTATATCAAAACATCTGTTTACAAACTCTCTCACAACTAATCCAAGTCTCATTTATCTAGTCGGACACTCAGCACTTCCAAACAGACAGTGCTTTCCGATGAGGAACTTAACAGGGAGTGAAACATATCTATGCCTTTTTTATAGCCAGACTCCATTGACAAAAATGGTAACTTTACCTCGCTAAACACAGGAACTGCTGGTCTACCGATGCCTCGGCTGGCAATATGGTGTTTTTAAAGGGTTTGTTTGAATTCACCAAGGTCACACAATAACATTATCTAACTAACTGATGGAGACAGCTGTAGACCAGCAGACCTCTAACAGAAAAGAAAGTGGTGGATATGACACAACTTTGTCATTGAACTGATAAAACCAGTGCTTTGAAAATAAATTTACCATCTGAGCTATGAGAACACAGGTAATTCCAACAACTAGTACCTCAACAAGCCATCTTGTCTGAATCATAAGAGCACAGTTTGTAACTCACACCTTTGTATTTAGACTTCACACTTTCAGCTGTCACTAAATCACACATTGGAATTCTCAAACACTTAAATCAATCAGCACAGCATTAATGACTGAATCTGACAAACTGTCACTCTGCTTCACAGATGCTGATTTAACCAAAATTATGCTATCTTCTCTCTAGTTCACAGCCAGCCTCTTCCTTCGCTACCACTGCTCCACACCTCATCACAATGCCTCATCGATCCTGCTCTGTTGAGATTAACAACAACTCCGGCTGCTACACTCTAGCCAACCCCAGGTTATGCATTGCTTTAGTACTTGTCATTTTCTGAAGGTATTGAGAGTACTTATGAAACTTAAACGGTAGCTCTGTGTGGTCTGAGGCCGTTTTTCCTGGTTTGGGCTCTTTAGTTACAATGAAGGGAAATCCTAATGCTACAGCATTAGAGGTGTAATGATACATTGATCTGGACTGATATACTGATTTAATGATCAACGATCCAATAATATCAATGCAAAGGGGAACATCTAAACATATCATCCTCCTTCAGTTTACATCCATATCTGTGAAAACAAAGTAGCTTCACACCCACAGAAGATCTATACAATCAGCACAGTTTAAAGATTAATGTCAGCAATTCAGTATCTGACCAAATGTCTCCCCTTCTGTTCCCAAGATGTGTTTCTAAGTAACAGCCAGAAAAGTGTGAAGAATATTGTGATGTCACAGTTAAGTTGACCTTTGACCTTTGGGACATAAAATATCATCACTTTATCATTTTATCCTATGTGGGAAATGTCATCATTCGGGTATGAATTCTTGAGTTATGGCAAAAACATGTTTTGTGAGGTCACAGTGACCTTGACCTTTGACCACCAAATTCTAATCAGTTCATTCTTAAGTTCAAAGGGACATCGGTGTCAGATTTAAAGAAATTCCCTGAAGGTGTTCTTGAGATATCTTGTTTTCAAAAATGAGACAAAGGCAAGGTCACACTGAGCTTGACCTTTGGCCAACAAAAACTAATCAGTTGATTGCTGAGTCAAATTAACATCGTTGCCAAATTTGAAGAAATTCCCCCAAGCTGTTCTTGAGATATCACATTGACGAGAATGAGATGGATGCAAGAGTATTTTCGTAAGAACCTATCTGATTGTGTAACTCTTTGTTCAGGGTGTTCACCGAGAGTGGCTGCTGTGAGATCCCTCTGCCACCCATGGTGGGGCCATGCTCCGATGCCACTGCTCTGTTCAACAAGACCACCGGCTGTGCGACCGGCGCCGTCGGTGTCTTCACCTATGACCTTTTCAATTCTGAGATGAACGACTACAGCCACGTCATGGCTGTCATGTACTCAGTGCCCTACGACCGAAACCTCTACTCCAACTGGTTTGCTGTGGGGATCTTTGACAGAGGCAATGACTGTGACTACAATCTGTACGATATCATGTATAATGGAAGTGAAAATAACTTTGCAAGAGCAAAGTCTGATGGCTCCTGCATTTCTTATCAGGGCGATTATGTTATAGTCAGTGCCTCCATGTCAGATTCACACGAGGCAGTCCTGAAGGTGGATGTCAGTGATATTGGCATGTATTAAGACAAAAGAAGCAGAATCCTTCTGTCATTATGTAAGCCATATGAGATGATCACAATCATTCTAATAAAATATTTCAGTATGTGTGAATCTCAACTGATCAACTGATAAAGTTGGTCACTAGCTAAAGCGGTGCTTTTTAATCAGTATACTTAAGATATAGTACACATGATTGTACACTAAATATTGGTGATACCCAATGTGATTTTAAAAAGTTGATGCCTAATTACAAATTAAAACAAGACTTATGTGTCAATCGAATCATGTCCTCTTTATAAGACAACGATAACAACATATTTGGTCAGTTTTCTCAGACACATAGAAATCTAGTTGATAGATGGCAATTTCTGGACACTGTAGTGCCCTCGGCTGCTGGTTCCCAACCCTGGGCTCCCAACTGGTTGCAAAAGCTTCACAGGGGGTCACAAGGCCTTCTTGATTTTAAGGAGTTTAAGAAAAAACAGTAAGCCTGAATCTCAGAAATGTTTAAATGTTTAAGAAGTCTAGACTACTATTCAACATATAAAATCTTACAGGATAAGGGAACGGTATAGAACTGACCATAAGCTGTACTCAGCTAAACAGGGGACACCCTCCCTCATTGTTTAGAACATTTTCATTTGTCCAAACTCCCTAAAACATTTAAGCATCAGAGGATTTTTATTTTGACAAAATTAAAGACACATCCACAATAATTAGATCAGTGCATCTGACTAATTAGAAGCAGTTTTCTTGCCCATCACAAATTTTGCATGTAAATGTAAATGTGTGAACACAAACCAAACTCGAGACTATATGCAACATTACAACAAATTTGTCTGTGATTTAAACCAAAGCAGACAAACTACAGGTATGAAAATGACCTAAGAGGAATTTCATGACCTGTAGGAAGGCGCATGTCTTGTACTATTGATAAAGTAAGCCTGCGTTTAGATGTGTGTGAGAAGGACAAACACTGGGAGGCAGCAGAGTCTTTGTACAGGCTACATTCAGTCTGACCATGGTATGTATGACATAGTAAGAGAATTTTTTTTGGTCACGCACATAAAACTTTAGTTCTATTACCTATGTCTACCTTTTCATGGCAGGTTTCAACAAATCACAGAATATGTAATGTAGCTGAGAGAAAAAAGGGAAACACAACTTTGTCTCACAAGGAATTTCACTTGTTTTGTCACGTTTTCTGTACACTTTATTATAGAAGAGGCTTTTGGAGATGTCATGTATTTATACATATGACTTTATTTTAAACTCTTTATCATCAAATAACTTAATGTGTGCCAATGTGAGATAAAGAGCCTCAAAATAAGTACCATATTAGCTTTCAACCTCCATTTCTCACACTGTTAATACAAACAAGACATTTCCCACATGCTCAACAAGAGTAACAACACCAGGAGTTGGCAATACAATACTTACTATTGCTTCCCCACAATTAAAACCCATTTTAATGATTAGTGGTAGTAAAGCATGGTTCCACCAGAATTATGCTGTGAGCAGGTTTCACAGAGAAAAAAAAGCTGAACTCACCGACAGAGATAAGATTAATAATACTGAATATGGGTATAAACCTACTGTGGGTAATCCCATCAATTTTATATAATAAAAGCCACCATGTACACAATGAGAGCATTATGGACTTTACCACCTCCCATGTGGTAGTATTAAAGAAGACTCTGTTACTGACAGTAAGGCGCACACTGAGCATGGGTGCTCAGCTGGAATTGAACGAATTGAGATCACACTATGTTGTACAGTATGTGTGTATATAAGGAGCAAAATCAAGTTTAGACTCACCGAAGACCAGAGCCAGACCATGAGACGTTCCTACAGCAATCACACCCGATACTGTCTGAACATAAAAAATGTACAGCGTAGAATTAATCACATTTAGTCAGTAAAAGTTACGCAAAGGCAACACACAGACAAAATAATAGGGGTGGGGAAAAAAATCAATACAGCATAGTATAGCAATATTTTGTGTGGCAATATTTTATCGATACACAGACACCAAGTATTAATCTTTTAATATATACATTATTAATTTTTGCAAATACACAATTTAATACAACTTTTGGTACTAGAATAACAAAATCAATTGCTTTTTCGGTCCACTAGATGGTGCTGATGTTTTATTGCCTGGTGAGGTCAACAGAGGTCTCAATTAGCAGCATTTAGCAGAAAGTTCATCAAAACGAAGATGGAGGCACTGGAGAAAGAAATCAGAAATGCGCTGTCGGCGTTTAAATCACGTCAGTCACATTTTTAACATGGAATTAAAAAATGGCTTGGATATGACACATGCGATTTGCAAGCAGTGTCATATGAGAATAAAATAGTCTGGGAATGCTACAAACATGCGGCACATTATCTTACAGAGAACTGGTGACTGCTGTCTCACGTTGGCCAAACTAGAGCAGAACACAAAAGTCACACTGGAGCAAACATTGCAGACCTCCTGCAAAATGCAGCACAAGAATGAGGGATTGTTGTTGTGACAGAGAACTCTTCTAAGATGGGTGTTGCCATTCAGTTAGCAGTATACCTGCATGTCAAATTTTTTTGCTCAGGCCCTTAATCTGGCCTCACAGAGGGCATTAAATCTGCCAACAGTTCACTTTGTCAGGTGTATGCAGCATTTCTGAAAGGTTTTATGATGGAGTTGGTCAGTCTGTCTGCTTTGCATCACATTTTGCTGCAATAAAAATGATTAAAATCAGATGAACAGACTGAAAACTTTACCTCATGAGGTAAAACTGATATTGACAAAGTTTTCCTTTGGGGAAATAATTTGCAGTTGGAATAAAAGGTAATAAATCACAATATACTGCAATATATTTTATCACAATATTCAGCATATCGCAAATACTTTGGTATCGTGACCTAAGTATCGTGATAATATCGTATCATGGGTCCTCTGGCGATTTCCACCCCTACAAAATAAGACAAAACACCATAAAAGAATAGCACACATTCTGCCTCCACCAGCACTCACACAGTCAAGGACCACAAACACAATCCTACCTGTGTGTGTCTTTTATAATGACAGTGGTTACGCTAAAGTTTAAACATTTTTCCAGTAGTGGTTTTCTCATTACACTGCATTATTACAAACTATAAAACCTTTCACAAATGTGCATACCCTCACATTCTCTCCCTGCTTCTCCCCTACATCTCTCTCATTATTTTTACACTAGAGAATAGAGTTGTGTGTAAAGGCTCTGGCTGCTCTCAAAAATATGCTTAACTCTGCTTTCTGTTGTATTGTTGTGCACAACCTTCTGAAACTGGTCTACAATGATTCTTACTCAACTCAACTTTATTTATTTATATAGCACTTTTCATACACAAGTGTAACACAAAGTGCTTTACAAAACAAACAAGATGAAATAAAACAAAACAAAATATATATAGATAAAAACGAAAACCCATCCTTCCCACCCCCGTCCAAACAAACACACATACACGCACGCACAAATGCACACACACGCAAACACGCACACACACACACACGCACACACATACACACACAAAGATAAAATGTTGATATTGATATGGATATGGATATGGCTCGACACCGAGGGTCCAGGTGAGGACAACGTGAGGGGGCCGTCCGCAACAAGAGGCGCCACAGCTCTCATCCACAGGGAGCACCGCCCCAGGGACCCCCACCTGGGCCGGGGTGCACACTGAGGGGTCCCCAAGACAGCGCCCCCCCATGGAGAGCAGGCATAACTACCGCTGCGGAGGGCCCCCATGAGGAAACACTGGAGCTAAAAACTAAGATATGCATCAGTCTAAAAATTGTAAAAAGAGAAGAGAGAAGATTTAAGAAAATTTAAAGGTAATATAAATAAATAAAAATCATTAGAAACATTGAGGATTAAATATTAATAAAAGAAATAAATAGCTATAAGGAAATAAGTTAAGTAGGTCAACTAAAAGCTAAACTAAAAAGGTGGGTCTTGAGCCTCCTTTTAAAAATATCAACAGTCTCTGCGGCCCTGAGGTTCTCCGGCAGGCTGTTCCACAAACGGGGGCCGTAATGGCTGAATGCTGCCTCACCGTGAGTTTTGGTTTCAACTCGTGGAACAATAAAAAGGCCAGTGCCAGAGGACCTCAGGGTCCGCGAGGGCTGATATGGTAAAAGCAGGTCGAATAGATAAGAGGGCCCAAGGCCGTTAACACATTTAAAAACCAGTAAAAGAACCTTAAAATCAATCCTGAAACGGACGGGGAGCAGCGATTTTAAAACAGGTGTAATGTGCTCCGCCCTCTGGTCCTCGTCAGCACGCGAGCGGCTGAGTTCTGTAGTAATTGTAGATTATTAATACTCTTTTTGGGAAGACCAGAGAGCAGGGCATTACAGTAATCTAGCCGACTAGAGATAAAAGCATGCATCAGCACCTCCGTACTGGCCTGAGAGAGAAATGGGCGGACCCTGGCTATGTTCTTAAGATGGTAAAAACCAATCTTAGTAATGTTCTTTATGTGTTGAATAAAAGTGAGCTCAGGGTCAAAAATAACGCCCAGGTTCTTTACAGATTGTGATGGTTTAAAATCCTGTAGTTTTGGTAAAAGTTTCTCTCTCTGACCTTCAGGACCGATAACTAAAACCTCTGTTTTGTCCTGGTTGAGCTGTAGGAAATTTTCTGCCATCCATGACTTAATATCTAAAATGCAGTTAAAAAGGGCATCAAGTGGCCCTGAGTCATCAGGAGACACGGCGATGTGTCAATGTTTGTAGTTGATACAAATTATCATCGGTATTTAAATAAATGCCAAAACCTTGAATGTGGTTCACCGCGGTAACCTTATGGTTACGGTGCAAACATGCACTTCGATTTCAGCTGGGGTTCCTGTCTGCCTGTCTACTATCTACTGTCTATCAAAAGCAATACTTCTAACTTCAATTTATTTCCTATGTCTCCAGTTCATAGCCACCTTTGGAATTATGATATTGCTAAAAATGCATCATGAAGGCAAACATAGTCAGCCATCAAATGTCATAGACAGAGTTATAGGGTGTGTTACCAAATTTTCCTTCAACCTAATATCATCTCTCTTTGCTCAGCTGAATTCATAGTTGAATAAACTAATACTCACTATAGCAGTTGGCAGTCCGGCATCCACTTTGTCCTGAGGAAAACAAACAAATGTTTTAATTATGCTTTAACACATAAATGCATTAGTCTACTGCAACATGTGTATAGTTCTAAAACTAGTACTTAAGTACAGAGCTCAGTAACAATTAATTATGCAAATATAATCACTTTGAGCAACAAAACCTTCAAAAGAACCAAAGCAGGAATACAGAATTACCAACAGATCATCATCTTTCGACTAAAACAGAACTCAGATCACTGCTGTCTGACAGTTTTCATCGAGTGACTCAACCCAGTGACTCAAACCCAGAGGTTACCATTAGCTTTAGTAAACAAGTTATTGTTTTAACACCCCTTATTTTAATGCTGGGCTGTTTTCAGACAAGAGAAGCAGAACAATAATTAAAGACAAACGATGATGAGAGCCAAAATGCTCTATTTTTATTTGTTTAGTTTTTTTTGACACAACACCAATGACACCTGTGAATCTTTTTGATTTCTTAAATTACCTTAAAAAATGGTCACCCTTACATCCCTAACAACAACATATGTTCGTCTGTCTGCACATACTGCGACTGTACCTGCACATGCATGCGCCCTGGTAACTGGACATCTCTTTCATAATTGAATTTCCGCCCTGCAGTTATATACCTTCATGCACCTGTCAAGTTCCTCTCAAAGTTTACATCCATGTCTGTGAAAACATGGATGCCTCACACACATCCTCCCCCCAGCAGCACAGAAGATCTAAACAATCAACACAGTTTCAAGGTGGACACCCAAGATAAGAGTCACCAATTAAGTATCTGACCAAATGTCTTCGCTTCTGTTCCTGAAATATACCTTGATCATTGACCTTCAACCACAAGATTCTAATCAGTTTATTCTTCAATCTAAGTGGATGTTTGTGTCAAATTTAAAGAAATTCCTGTAAGGTGTTCTTGAGATGCCGTGTTCACAAGAATTTGACAGATGCAAGGTCACACTGACCCTGACCTTTGACCACCAACATCTAATCTCTTCATTGTTGAGTCTAAGTGAACATTTTTGCCAAATTTAAAGAAACTCCCTCAACCTGTTCTTGAGATATTGCGTTCACAAGAATGAGATCGATGCAAGGTCAAAACAACCACCAAATCTAGTTCAGTCATCCTCAAGTCCAAGTCAACCTTTGCGTCAAGTTTAAACAAGGCGTTCTTGAGATATTGCATTCAAAAGAATGAGACAGGTCACAGTGACCTTGACCTTTGATCTATGACCACCAAAAACTAATCGGTTCATTGGTAAGTCCAAGTGGACATTTGTGCCAAGAAACTTCTCAGAAGCTGCACCAAAACGTAGCTTTACTCTGGGGTGTTATTTATCCTGCTTCTTGATGAGATAGACATAGTACCAATGGATGTATTAGGCCAGTGATACTCAACTTGCTGTCTGTGGGCCAAAGCTAGCCCGTGATAGGTGGCCAGGTCACCTGCTAACTATTTTCTAATTCACAATTAAAACAAATTAATTCATGCTGGGATATTTTGTTTGTCCTATGAATATAAATAAGGTTCCTGAGTGCATTAAAAAGCATCAAATTTGTGCTTTTTCATCAAACAACAAGTTCTAAGGGAGGCTCCCCCTGAATGTCCTGAAGTCCTGGAAACGCTCCTGCACACACCTGACCTGCAGTATTACTGCAGCTGGATTTGGCAAAAATTAGTGTGGACAGCAATTATCAAAAACAGGCAGTTCATTTTTATATACGCTGATACATATTAACATTTGTTTATTAAATGGCCCCTGGTCTCCTGTCATTTTGTACAAGTGTCCCTGACTTACATTGTCTACTGTTACATGATACCACTACCTTCATGCTAGCTATAAAAATGAGCTCACAGCCACTTAAAGACAATAATGTCAGCCAAGATCACCAGCAGCCCTGCGGGTCTCAGTCACATGTGTGAACACACACACATGTGCAGTCACAGGACACACACACAGAGGAATGTACATTCAAATGCTTGTGTGTTAGAATTCACAAGTGCATATCCAAGTGCATCTGCATAGCTGAGCTGTACTTATTACACACAGACAAACATACATACACATGTTCTGGTGTTCAGATGACCAAATGCTAGAATGACTGTTTAATTATGATGTGTTAAGTTTGACAATTATGTCATTTTGTGAGTGATCCATGAACACTGTTTTACTAAGTGATCCGAATATGTCAGATGCTTTAGTTACTTTCCTTTTCTCTTTTTTTTAAATGTTGTCTGAAAATGTGCCCTAAAAAATATGCATAACACAATAAAAATTCATTCACATACACATGTGGGACTTTAAGTGAATAATAACACAAGCATATGTACATGCATCTAGTCCTCCGTGAACCTTTCCACCCCATAGTGCAGGCATGGGCGAGTGTGTTTGTCTTACAGCAGCAGAGACGATCTGTGCGGAGATGCCCTTCAGGAGACTGTGTCGAAGAACAGACCCATGAACGGTTGCATTCAGATCCACGGTCCTTCTCCGTCTTCACACATGGACATGTCCACACACAGACGCACGTCAACACGGGCAGACATGTACACAGATCAAACACACACACAAAGAAGACAGTTTCCATTTTATTACCATGGACACGTAAAGACAAGAAGGTGTACACGAAAAGCATGCAAGTAGTAATAAGTGTCTGTGTTGTTGGCTGGTGGTCACTTCCTCATGGAACTACCTTAGGGTGAGGATGTACACGGTTTGTACTGGCTAATGCTTGTGCTGCCCTGGTTGCTGCAGCAGCAACTGTATGGAGTCATATACATAGAGGTTCTAAATAAAATATATTTCTAATTGAAGCCTACAATATTTCAACATTAAAACTATAAAATTCAAACTATATGTATACAGTTTTTGGTATGTGGGGCGTACTTAATTTAGGCACATTAAATAGTCATTTAAATTGTTTTCAGTTCCCATATAATATTTTAAAACTTAATGTGTTTATGTAATTTAAAATGGCTTTATTTAATTAGTACAATGCATTTGAGACTGTTGTTATGCAGAGTATGTAAGAAGAGTGCTTCACAATTGAAAAAAGAGAAGACAGATACAAAATACAGCCTTAAGAATATCACTAACATTAAGTAAAAAAATTAATAACAATATAGAATTTTGAAAAAATGCACACTAGAGCTACTAAAAAAGTATGTTAAAAAGTATGCACAGTGTCAGATCTAAAGTCCAAAGGGACAGAGCTCCATAAGAGCCATAATCTGGAGCACAGTCTCTTTAGATTTGAGGCTGGAGCAATGAGGTTTTGCTGAAACAGGTTGAGACGGGACAAAATAAGGTGTGGGGTGGGCGGGGGGGTCGATACAGCATAGCATCGCAATATTTTACGTGGCAATATTGTATCAATACACAGTATCGATTTCTTGATCCTATGAATTATTAATATTGCAAATATAAATGAAACTTTTGGTAGCCTTCTAGAATACTAAAATCAATTCCTTTTCAGTCCACTAGATTCATTTTGCTGCGATAAAAACGATTTACGTAAGATGAACAGACTGAGGACTTTATCAAAACAGATGTTGATAAAGATTAATGTCCATTATATTGCCATTTATGGTATAGCAATACACAGCATATTGCAAAACGTTTAAAATATTGTATCGTGACCTAAGTATCATGATGTTATCGAATCTTGGGGCCTCTGATGATTCCCACCCCTACAAGTAATCATCCTTATCTCAGCTTGAGACATAATGGGCTCACAATGATTTACAATGTTTCTTTACAGAGAAAGGAACAGATCAAACACTTAGCATGTTGATCAAGAATTAGTACCTGGTTCCTGGGTTACCCACATTAATTTATTTATGACCCCGCCCCCATTAAAACATTGCTTCCACGTTTTGATATGCTATTTTTGGAGTTGGGCCGTTTATAAGGTGCACTGTAGGAATACATACCACTCAATTATTATTTGCTCCACACGGTCGGAGCGCAGAGCTTATGCTGGGCACAGGTAGAGCAGCACACGGGCAGGCACAGTAAAAGTGAAATTTAATCATTCATTGTACTACGCTTAAAAGTTTGCTCTGACTCACAAACGATCTGATCTGATCAGCTCTAATCAGATCGACTGATCAATTTGGACCCACAATCACCTCCAAATTTAGAGAGGGTACACAGACAGATACACAAGGATACCCAGGCAAGAAAAGAAGGCAATCCTGATGAACAATCCGGCTCCAAAAATTTTAAATCAAAATGTGGCGGCAGATATTGTTATCGTGGCGGGCCATCACAAATAAATTAACGTGTGGGAAACCCTGGGCTATCTACTAACCAGGGGGCAAGGCGCGTGTGTGTGTGTGTGTGTGTGTGTGTGTGTGTGTGTGTGTGTGTGTGTGTGTGTACATGCCGTTTGAGGTGTGCTGGGTCTCCACTGTCAGAGCTGGCCAGAGAGGAGGTGTCACAGGAGTGAGCATCCATGTTGTCTGTGTTTAGCAAGCAGGTGTCCTCCAACACAAATGGTTCCTCCTCATCCTCCAGCTGCTGACAACACACAGGCCAACAAAATAAACACACCTCAGATAGATGGAACCAAAAAGGATAACAAAACAAGAGGGCTCTCTTACATTTATAATGGAGGGGGTCCACAAACAAATCTGTTTACGTTTACCTATATACACCGGACTGTTGTGTTCATCCCTACACTGATGTTAAATCTGCTGCCAACATCATCTTCCCGGTATCACACACAACTTCAGTCTGTTTCAGTCCTGTGAGAAGTATCTTTTGACAGTGGCTGTCAGACACTACTAAACTGAAGAGCAGCTAAATTAACCTATAGGGCCAACTTTGTAACCGATGAAAAATATTCTTGGCAATTAACTAACTAATGGTGAACCGCTGACATCCGTATTTTTAACGTTTTGGTGTATTTTTTTTTTTTTCACACTGCAGCCACTCCCCTGCTCTCTGTGTGAGGGCTAAGCTCCTCCAAATACATACACACACACCCACACATGCGCACACTCACTCACTCACTCACACACACACACACACACACACACATAAACACATAGTCAGCAATCAGTGGAGCAGAGAGGTGGAGACAGTGAATTTAAAAAAAAGAAGAAAAACTTTGTGATTAAAAAGCCGATACTTATACAAGCATAAACATGCAGAAAGCAGTATTTTAGTTTTTCACCATCTGCAGTCTCACAACCACTGCTACAATGTTTTCCACAAGCACCCCACACTAAATTACTAATCAATAACATTCTGAAATAAATTATTCTTTTGATAAATTGTTTTCATTTCTCTAGAAGTGTTACACTGCTTATTTAAAAGGCATTTACGCTTTTAGAAATTGATTTGTCTATTTACGTGAAATCAAAATTGTGTTTTTTAACTTATGGCCTTGATGCCTAGATACATACACAGATGTATCTTTAATATTAATACACTATACTGCAAGTGATTGTGAATCAGTTTCACCTGCAAATGAAAGTGACAACAGGTGAAATAGAGAGGCAAAAGCAAGACAACCCCCAAAAAGGGAATGGTTTTGCATGTGGTGGCCACAGACAGTTGCTCTCTCCTTATCCTTCCTGACTGATTCTTCTCTAGTTTTGTGTTCTGCTAGTGTCCTTGTCACTACTGGTAGCATGAGGCTGTACCTGCAGCCCAATCAGGTTGCACAGGTAGTCCAACTCCTCCAGGATGGCACATCCAAACTTGCGGTCGCAAGACGGTTTGCTGTGTCTCCCAGCACAGTCTCAAGAGCATGGAGGAGATACCAGGAGACCGGCCGTTACGCGAGGGGAGCTGGAGAGGACTGCAGAAGGGCATCAACCCAGCAGCAGGATTGGTATCTGCTCCTTCATGTGAGGAGGAACAGGAGGAGCACTGCCAGAGCCCTACAAAATGACCTTTAGCAGGCTACTGATGTGCATGTTTCTGACCAAACTTTCAAAAACAGACTCCATGAGGGTGGCATGAGTACCCAACAGCCTCTAGTGGGACCTGTGCTCACAGCCCAGCACTGTGCAGCTCGATTGGCATTCACCAGAGAACACCAGAACTGGCAGGTCAGCCATTGGCGCCCCATTCTCTTTACAGATGACAGCATGTGGTTGCAAGAAGCTTTGCTGTGTCTTCCAGCATAGTCTCAAGAGCATGGAGGAGATACCAGGAGACCGGCCATTATATGACCTCCAGCTGGTGTGCATGTTTCTGACCAAACTGTCAGAAACAGACTCCATGAGGGTTGCATGAGGGCAGGGCAGCCTCTGGTGGGACCTGTGCTCACAGCCCAGCACCGTGTAGCTTGATCAGCATTTGCCAGAGAACACTGTAACATCATCCAAAATGACCGGTTTGGTGGTGGGTCAGTGATGGTCTGGGAAGGCATATCCTTGGAGGGTCACACAGACCTCCATGTCAGAGCGACTGTCAGACCTTACGCTGGTGCAGTGGGCCCTGGGCTTCTCCTGGTGCAGGACAATGCCTGGCCTCATGTGGCCAGAGTGTGTGGGCAGTTCCTGGATGATGAAGGCATTGATGCCATAGACTGGCCCTCACATTCCCCTGACCTAAATCCAACTGAACACCTATGGGACATTATGTATCGGTGCATCTATCGCCACCAAGTACTGCCACAGACTGTCCAAGAGCTCACTGATGCCCTGATCTAGACCTGGGATGAGATCCCCCAGGACACCATCAGCCAACTCATCAAGAGCATACCCAAACATTGTCAGGAGTGCATACAGGCACGCAGGGGCCATACAGACTACTAAGTCACATTATGAGTTCCAGTGATAAAATTCACAAAGGTGGGATCAGCCTGTGATTTCAATTTTTTACTTTGATTTTCGGTGTGATTTTAAATCCAGCACTCAGTGGGTTGATGATTCGGGTTGACTGTTGTTATGTCAATTTGTTTCCAACATATTATACAGTGTACATCAGTAAGATTTTCAGCTTGAATCATTCGTTTATCAAGATCTGATCGGTGAAGTGTTCCTTTAGTTTTTTTGAGCAGTGTATATAACGAGAGAGATACAAGAGAAGTAGGGCAGATGATAAAATTACTATGAAAAAGTTTCATCATATTGTTGTAAGTGTGTGATGCAGTATAGCTGAGTGTAGTGTCAGAGAATAACATGTTACCTCATTAAGGATGCTCTCCAGTGTGGGAGGTGTGTCCACTTGGGGAATGTCAAACTCCTTATCATCGATCTGAGAACAGAAGTTTTACAAAAACAGAGAGTGAGAGAGCAATATTTGTTCTTTTGTGTTTCCTTTGTTGTGTGTATATCTGAATCTCCTTTGTCTGTTGTCTCCATGTGTTTTATCCCAAATTTACAACAAAAAGCATTCATCAGTACTTTTCAACCATTACTTAAGAGACCAGCCATCCAACCCACACTGATTCAAGACTTCCAGTACTAATTTTACCACTGGTTTGCTGAAGTAGCGACTGAGCTTCCCCCAAGTTAAGCAGACCTGTAAAGCTCTGAGGTTATTGTTCTCCCCTCACAGAGGCTTTGGTGTAGGTCCAGTTCATGCAATTTTTTTATGACAAATGAGGACTCAAAACACACCTGTTCAATGTGGAAATGTTTTGCACCTGGTCATTTGTTTACCAAGAATTCTTGCCAGAATCTACTCCCTTTTCCCAGTGAAAACACATCTAGGAACACTTAGTACTCTTAGCATGTGTGTAAATGGATGGATGGTAAAATGACCTGCACTTGTATAGCGCCTTTCTAGTCTTTTAATCACTTAAAGCACTTTCACACTACATGCCACGTTCATCCATTCACACACACATTCAAACACCAGTGGCAGAGGCTACCAGGCAAAGTGCCACCTGCTACTAAGTGTAAAAATTCACACACTTCCAAACACCAATGACAGACAGCCATCAGGAGTAATTCAGTGGCTTAGAACCTCTGATCCAACTGCCGATCTTTCGATTAGAGGACGACCTGCTCTACATCATGGCCACAGCCACTTCACTGTGTGCTTATATATTTGTGTGTTGGCATTCAGAAGGCTACTGGAAAGGAAAACGCCTTCTCCAGACGTCATTATCACTACCGCTGTATGTATAAACAAAGTGAAATGCCAAATCTGTAAAACATATTAGGGCTGCCCCCTGAGAGACCCCTCACCTGACAGAGTCAGTTTTTTTTTTGTCAGTCAATGTGCAGTGTACTTCTGGGGGCGTTTCAGCCCCTAGATTTAGCTGAATGTAAATGCTCCTCGCTTTCACACTGCTCTTCAGCTGTGGACTTCAGCTGTGAGTCTGTGTGAGATGAAGGCACTGCCCAGTGGAAGAGGGGCTTTGCCCAGTAAAGCTCCAAGATAACGTTATCTTCTGCTTTCTGCTGAGAAGTGGTGAATTTACAGCTCATAGCAATTTATACGACACAGTCTCTGGCTTATGTTTTATATCAAGCGTCAGCAAAAAATGTTGTTGCACATTTCCGATCACTAGCCTAGTTAGCTTGGAGGGCTAACTTGGCTTGTTGGCATGAATGTCACTGTCACCCTGAACATCCCATCAAATCCAGTACAAACTCTCAAACTCTGGGTGGCAAACATGATTGAATAGTCGAATATTCATATTAAACAGCCAAATCTGATTCCACTGACAATTCTGAATCGGTTGCAGCCCTAATATCTGAGGTGGTTGGTGTTTTTCATATTGTACAGCACCTTAATCACAACATCCCATAAACAGTTTAACAATAATACAGAGCCCCAGTCTGGTCACAGTGTCATTTTATTTTATCACATTAAGTTTTGCGTTATCTCAGATTTGGTTTTACATGACATCGCATACAGTGCTGTGTTGCTGTACCCCTTCTCCATAGGAACACTTGGTGTGTTGGTTCAGTTCAGTTAAAGTACACTCTGACAGAGAGGAGCAGTGATGAGACACTTTACATTATGCATTTAGTGCTCTTACCTCCTTTCAAAAGGATGACCTCTTACAGTATACAGCCACTGGCTGTGAGTATGATCACAGCTGCTCTATCTGGCTGTGCTGGTTGAAACTGTGACTGTGGATGTGGTGAATGCTCGGGCTGTGGCTGCGGCTGCAGTTGTGATTGTACCTATCGGTGTTATGGATATGGCTGTGGTAGTTGTATTGTGGCTACTCTTTACTGTTCCTATTAACATTAGCCAAAAAAATATTGTCAAGCCATGCAGCAATGAAGATAAACTTAACACTTTCCATGCACACTTTGAAAACAACTTCCCAGCTGAGGGAGTATAAGAGGCCCAGGACCCCGGCCCACCAGTAATATCCAGGGCGTCCTTCAAAAGGATTAATCCACACAAGGCACCTGGACCTGATGGCATCCCTGGTCAAGCTCTCAATGCATGTGCAGATCACTGTCTATGCAGACATTTTCAACCTCTCACTGCTCCAGTTTGTAGTCCCCACATTTTTTAAGAAGACCAGCATTATCCCTGTCCCCAAAAAGACCAAAGCCCTCTGCCTGAATGACTACGGCCCACTAGCACTCAACTCCACTCAATAAACATTGCCATCACCCCAGTCCTCCACACTGCCTTTTCCCTACTGGACCAGAGGAACATATATGTGAGAATGCTGTTCACCGACTACAGGCCAACATTCAACACCACTGTCCCCTTCAAGCTCTTCAACAAGCTCAGAGATCAAGGGCTCTTCACTGCCCTCTGTGATTGGAGCCTGAACTGCCTGATGGGCAGAGCTCAGGCTGTGCAAATAGGCAGCACTGCATCCTCCACCCCAATTCTTAACACCAGAGCCCCACAGGGCTAAGTGATCGGCCCTCTCCTGTACTCCCCGTTCATGAATGACTGCACTACACACAGCTTTAACAGGATCATCGTGTTTGCTGATGACACAATCATCATCAGTCTGATCACTGATGGCAATAAGACAGCTTACAGAGAGGGGGTCAGAGCTCTGACATCTTGGCACCCATACAACAGCCTCCATCTAAACCACAGCAAAACTAAGGAGCTGACTGTGAACTACAGGAAGAGACAGGCAGGAGGACACGCCTCCATATCTATCAATGGGAGTACAGTGGAGAAAGTCAGCAGCTTCAGGTTCCTCTAGGTTCACATCAGCGAGGACCTGACCTGGACTTGCCACACAGACAGCATTACCAAGACAGCGAGACATCGGCTCTTCTTCCTCCACAGGCTGAGGAGGTTCAACATGGACTCCAGAATACTCTGTAACTACTACAGGTGCACCATCGAGAGTATCATGACCAGCTGCATCACTGCCTGCTATGGCTCTTACATTTTTACACTTACGATTTTACAGATTTTCATGGTGCTGAAGATGAATACGTTTGAATCTTGTCTCAAAGACATGCTATATGTTCTAAATAAACCAAATAACAGAATTGTAAACTTTGAAGCACATAAGCACATTATGGAAATACACCTTCATTTACAGTCAATAGTCAGAACTTACAAACTGCTGGATTTTTTTATAATGTAGGTTACTGGATGAGGGGAAGTTTGTGATTGTAAACTTGGTTTGCTTTGATCAAATTAACAGCCTCTCCAGGAAAGCATGGACCTGAAGCACAAATTAACCCTCAGATCAGGCAGTGAAGATTCTTAAGGTACATTCTTAAGGTCATCCAAAACAACAGGGTCAACCCTGTGTCTGCTTTTAGCTTAGGAGTTCTCTCAGCTTTGTAGTAAAAGTTACTTTCAGCTGCATTATGAGTAGGAATAATGGCTCAGTGTGTAGGATTTAGAGAGATATATTGGCAGAAATGGAAAATAATATATTCAGTATGTTTTTTAGTGTATAGGGTTGGAGATTAGCAGCAGCCACCAGCCAAATGCTGGTAAAATGTGCAAGTGGCTGCTAGATTTGCTTCACTCACCAGCCTAAGCAACAACAGTAATCTACTGAGTGGCTAGTAGATTTTGTATTTCACCATCCACAGTGGCAGGTACAGAAAAATAATAATTTCCAACTCTATTTGTGTATAATCACCTGAAAATAAGAACTGTTGTGTTTTTGTTACTTTTAAATTAGTCGTTTAAGGAGCAAGTCTTCAGCTACCGAGATCGCCATGTTGCACTGCCATGTTTCTACAACAGCACAAAGTTAAACAAACAAAACACTGACTCCAGGTAGGGCCATTCGCATTTCAGCTTTTTCGCTTTGGCCACTGTAGTTAGAAGCCCCTCCTTGATGAGCAGCATCGGAAAAACACTGAGTGCATTTACATGGACATGAATCAACCATTTATGATTGGGTTTTTCAAGTTTTTTGTGTTTGAGCATGTAAACACCATACTCTGTTCATGAGAAATCCCAATATGCTAGCTGGAGTATTCTGAAAGACACAAAGACGTATACAAGGAATATGAATCACTCGATTTCTCCAAATCCCTAATATGAACATATCCGGAATACACCTCATAATAGGGTTATTCGTGTCCATGTAACTGCATTAACTGATTTTTTTTTTCATGCGCAACAGCTTTATTAAGTGTTTTTACCAGTTTAAATTCCACATTAGTAGGTGCTGGGCTAACAGCCTGTCTGCAACATGCAAAACAGTGTTAAAGAATTGTAATGTGAAACTGCTTTATTCTGTCTATTTCGTTACTGATTTAAGAGGAAGATACCTATGCAGACAATTCAGCTCCTGGTAAAAGACTCCTAAACAGTGAACACTGAAGGAATTCTAACCTGAAGAAGTTTCAGCAGGTTGCATTGTGCAATCCTCACCACTAGATGCCAGTAAATCCCCCTAAATCTTACACACTGTTCATTTAAGTGAAAACTCTTAGCTAGGAACTTATGAGGAGGACTCCTAGTGGTAAGATAATCTGTGAACACTGCCCCAGATCCAGTAACATAAATGAAAACACCTGTGGTGATGGACCACAGAGCACAGAGGCTTTTAGGAAAACCTGCTGGTCAGTTAGGCTTAACTCAGACTGTGAAAGTGTTGCTGGTAATTATAAATAATACAACATGCACATTCACCTACAGTTATCATGACATACAAAATCGACGACATGTCTTGCTAACAACATCCGTCTGAATCAGTTGCTCCTGTTGGTTGGGCGTGTAGGAGGTGAATCACAACGGGAAGTGACCGCGCGTGAACGCACCACGGACGGCAACTTGCACATTTAACCTTCCTTTCCTTTCAAAACTCTAAAAAAAACTGTCGGAGAAGACTTTATGAATTCACTGTCTGAGGCACAGTACTGCCAATTTGTCTTGTTTAAATAATGTTTGGCTACGTTTTGACAGCGCAGAGTGTGAGCTGCAAACCCAATCACGTGATAATGTTCAGACTTCAAGACAGTGTAATACACTGGTCTGTTCATGAATGTGTTGGTACAGTCATATGAGTCAACCTTAAAACAGCAACATTAGTGGTTTTAGCTGAACTACGTGTCTTTAAGTCATTATTGCAATTAAATAATACAACCCAGTACAGAAATTTCCCTATAAAACCAGCCTTCCTCCTGACAATGGCCATCTTCAGGAGAATTCAACATGCGTAACGTCAGCTGGGCCTCATCTGGACCTGTCCCGGGCTACAGTTGAGGTGGTTATTAACACGAACGTGTTTTTCCTGTGTCCACTGTGAGAAGTATAATGTTTAGTGTAACGTTAAGACCACCAGGGTGTATCGACGACGGGAAAACAACAGCTTGCTGCTGCAGAGTTAATTGTCCTTCCAGTCTTCTATGACATTAGAATAAGTATAAAGTGTCTCACCGCGTCTACCTCCATCAGGTTGAGCTGTGAAGAAGCAGAGAGGAGGCTGCGGGCATCTGGAGAATCCGACATCGCTGTATTTACATAGACAGAGGGGATCGGCTATTTGTCCCATAGGTTTCTCTCTCTACTGCTCCTCTCACAGGAAGAAGATTAATTACAACTTCCGGTTGAACTTTTCAGAATAAATTTTCAGAATTCACAAACTGGCTGAAAACATCCCGTAATTTTTGCAAAACTATATGTTATATTATATTATATTATATTATATAAATATATATATATATATATATATATATATATATAGAGAGAGAGAGAGAGAGAGAGAGATGCAACATGCATGCACATAAATATATGACAATACTAGTACAATCAACTCATAACAGTAAAATACGGCAAATTTATGTTTAATATTATATTCTAATAATAGAGGGCACTCAAAGGTTTATTCATTCATTCATTCATTACAGAAATTTGAAGCCTATTAATTTTAAAACACGGAGAACTAATGAGCACTGTTGCCCATTAGAACCACTAGAGTTGTTGTTTTTTTGTTTGTTTGTTTTTTGTTGTTGTTGTTGTTTTCTGTATAAATCTTAAAATAAACTAACAAATCCAGCTACCTGCCATAGTATATCTGGCCGCTGTCCTCTGTTATAAATGGGTGTGGTGTGTGGTGTGGTGTGCCTCACAGCAAGAGTGTTCTTGGTTCGATCCCGGGTGCGTGTGGAGTTTGCATGTTCTCCCATGTCAGCGTGGGTTTTCTCCGGGTACTCCGGCTTCATCCCACAGTCCAAAAACATGCAGATTGGGGATAGGTTAATTGGTGACTCTAAATTGTCCGTAGGTGTGAATGTGATCTGTCTCTATGTGTCAGCCCTGTGATAGTCTGGCGACCTGTCCAGGGTGTACCCTGCCTCTCGCCCAATGTCAGCTGGGATAGGCTCCAGCACCCCCACGACCCTCAAGAGGATAAGCTGGTAGAAAATGGATGGATGGGGTTGGGCAGATGCCTTTATTAGAGCTAAGACACGAAGGCCACTGCTCAGGACCTGGATGATAACAGTTGGTCAGTGATCTCAGTGAACCACCACCAATAAAAAAAATAAAATAAAAAAAAGCTGATGAATGGTTGTACAGCCAGGTGAGGAGTCAAGCAAAATAAACGGTAGCCTAAATAATGGGTAAAGGACAATGTTAGGTGAAACAGGTAATAGGTTGTGGTAAATTAGAAACATAATAAAAAAAGACAATGCAGCAGTGGAGAAATAGCTGTGCTGTGTAAGTTATTAGGAGGTGGTAATAAGAGACAGAAAGGCAGCAATTTAGGAACTGTTCTTTACTTATCAGAGGAAGGGGTGACTTCATTGTTGTTTTTGTTTGTTTGTTTGTTTGTTTGTTTGTTTTATTTTGACCCTCACCGAAACTAGAAATATTTTTCACTGAGCCTTCTTGAGTGGCTAGGTAAAATGCATAACTCTCCACCCACCATAAATGAGTTATTTGATTTTTAAAACTTTCGCTTTAATGTTTAAAAGTTAAAGGTTGACAGATGAAGACTAAATCCTGGAGCTGAAAAAAGCCTTGGTTTTTTTTTTTCCACTTTTGTCTTGCATGCTGGTTAGTTCGTGCTAATGCTCTATTTTTGGCCAAATTTGAAATGAGATGTAGAATAAGGCGATTTTGATGAAATGTCACTGTTTTAAGCTCAGATTTGGTCATTTAGAGAGACAGACAGGCTGTTAATTTAATTAAGTACAGGTTTGAGCTACTTGTACTTTACTTAAGTATATCCAATTTATGCTACTATATACTGTATATAGGTTACTATACTTTCCTGCACTACATTTCTGAAATTAATGCTGAACTTCTTACTCCACTCCATTTATCTGACAGCTGTAGCTAGAGTGCATATAATGTAATGAGCAACTGGTCTGAGAACTTTTCCTTTTCATTATTTAAGAATATTTTGCTGATACTGGTAATAATAATTGTAATAATAATTTTGAATGCCAGCCCTTTATTTGGCATTTTACTAGTTTGATTATAGTATTATTACCTTTACTTAAGGAAGAGATCTAAATAATTTCCCACCACTGCACTGCTCTCCCTGACACCGTGCTCTGTATACACACAATTCTAAGACACAATATCAGCATAATCTCAAAATACTAATTACAAATGACAACAAATTTATTCTCAAATATTTTTGAATCACATAACATTATGACTTTTGGGGTCCATAACTGGTTCTTATAGTTGTACAATTTAATTCAAGAGTCATATAATAAATACTTTGTGCAGGGCTTGCTGCATTTTGTCACCACTTTATTGACAGTGCGACTAACAAAAACACACTTCGGCCTTGCATTTCAAAGATTTAGTTTGGTGTATTTACCTAGTTTTATCCACTGGCATGATGTTTTAGTGCTCTATTACTTCATATTCAGAGAGGTCAGTTTTGTCTTTGTGACGCAGAAAAAAACTCACAACATGAGCTGTCAGAATGGTTCTTTGGTGTGTTTTTGATTATTCTGAACAATTCACCATCACAAACAGACAAAACATATTTTTTATTGTATTGTCTGTTAGTATGGCATGGCCTGAGCAAAATTTATTTCCTTTCAAGGACAATAAAGTACATGTAGTGTATCTAATAGTGGCATTATAGCAGGGAGGTTTATGCTACATCAGGAAATAAGACTTCTCATAAATTGTACATATTTTTAATAGTATGTTTTCATATTTTTATTGTAATTTTCTTCTATTCTATATTCGTGTCTCTTGATTTTTACAGTATTTGTTTTCATTTTCAATTTTGTTGTCTCTTAAGATACTAGTCATACACCAAAGGAAATTCTTTGTGAAAACCTACTCTGCAATAAACCAGATTTTTCTTCTTCTTAATGGCAAAAATCTGGAATTTTCCAACCAAAAATGGGAAAATCATGAATGTACGTCATTTCAAATATGGTTTGCCTACACAAATATAGGCTAGTCTTTATTTATCTATTTATTTTAATAGCATATTCTGTCATTTCAACACAAATTTGTGTTGACAAATTTAATTTATCCACATGGGTCCTGTGACAGAGTTTATCACTGAAGGTGAATTTGTTACTCTTGTGTACCATAACTTTGTGCTTCTGTCAGTTCAAAAATAAGAAAAGGAATGAAGAAAGGATTGAAGAAGGAAAGGAGACAAGGACGCCCCCCGACAGTGTTGGGTCGCGGCCTGCTGTATTTCTTCGACTCCGTTCACCTCCATTCACACAGTAAATAAAAGCATGGAGGCTCTGACTCTCGGGATCTAATACCGAACAGCGGGGGGTAAAGACACTGCCGCATGCGCGCTCCCTTTCACCAAAACACACAGGAAGGAAGCAGGACGGCGGCGAACGCTTTGCCTGTTGGATTTAACTGGTTTTCCGCGGAAGAGAGGATTGTAGTTGGACACAGGAGCGGGGCAGCCCGCCGTGCTGAGCATGAAGCGGACGGCTGTAGTGGCCAGGCACAATGGCCTCGTCTCTCCGCTGGGGAACAACAACTCCGGGGCTTCGAGCATCGTCTCACCACCACAGCCGAGAGCCACTAGTATCTCCGCTTGTGCCGACAGTGGTGCCGGCGGTGGGATGGACGGCCTGCTGGATTTTTCCAAAGGCCCCACCGTCAAAACCGAGCTGGTCTGTAAATGGATTGACCGAACTTCTTCGAGACAGAGGCTTGGGCGGACGGCGACATCCGTCTGCGACCAAACTTTCAGCTCCATGCACGAGCTGGTGGACCACGTCACCACCGAGCATGTAGCAGCGGGGCTCGAGACCCTCAGTCATGTCTGCATGTGGGACGAGTGTATGCGCGGCGGGAAGGCGTTCAAAGCCAAATACAAACTCATCAACCACATTCGCGTGCACACCGGGGAGAAGCCTTTTTCATGCGCATTTCCCAACTGCGGCAAGATGTTCGCACGCTCCGAGAACCTCAAGATCCACACGCGCACGCACACTGGTAGGGTTTCATGATTGTGTGACTTCACACAGAGCGCTGTGATACACTCATTATGGTCTGTACATTCGTGTCCCCCGTCAAGACAGCAGCCTCCTGACAGGGACGGGGAATAAAGAGGTTAATAGAGATTGTTCCCAGTCTGCTAGGAATCCCCTCCATGTTTACGTAGGCTCAGTTCAGTACCACATTCACATCCGGCCTTCACTGCTCCCTTGTCTCCTAGAGGAATCACGGGTCGAAACTGCAGCTCAGGAGTCATGCAAGGTGACAGGAAGCAGGACAAAGCAGCTGGATAGTGGGAGAGGGGAGAGGACGTGTGCACGATCTAATTGATTCGATATACATAACAGAGTGTGCTGAGACATACACGTGGCTATAGTTATTTAAATTCCCAGTCTGCTATAAAACAGAGACAGTAACATAAGCCTATTTTATGGCTGTGCAGTTAAAAGTAAACTCAGCTGACAGGTGTTTGAAAAGTCACACTTTATTTATGTCAATGAGACAGTCCTGCTTTCTACTGAGACACCCTTTATGAAGGGTTCATAAGCTGTAACTAATGACTTTATTAATGATTAATAATAATTTACTAAGGGACTGTTGGTTATTATGAGGGGAGAGGGAGTGGTGCAAAAAAAGGAGGCATGTCAAATAATTTTTTGCCTACTGGGGAGGGACTTGTTTTTTTATTTTGGCTTACGAGGGGGGAATACAAATTTAAATGGTTGTATTTAGTGGTTTTTTTTTTCATTACGGGTGGGTTTGGAGGGTATGTTCTCTTTTAAAAATTGTGAAAATTACACCAGTTATCACAGCCAGAAACTGTAAAAACAGAATTTTTCTTCGGATTTTCACATTTCCATCAGACCTTGGACACATCATGTGTGACAGATGTTTCCATTGGAAAAAAAACTTGGCAAAAGTTTGTCAACATTACTTTATCCTTCACAGTGACGTAAGGTAGTTACCATGGGCCCCAGTGCACGCTACAGTGATGGGTCCTAATGCACACTACCAGTTATAAGGCGCACACACACAGACCACTGGCAAGTGTTTATAAAAAAGCCAAAGGAATCTAATGTAGGGAGCTTTGCTACTTTTTCACCCTGTTCATTTCTTTCTAGTCCTTTCTTACTGCTGTTTATAGTTTTAAAAGGCCTGACTGCTCGCTGGACTTACAGATGAGCTCAGCTTGTCAGTCTTGACAGATTTTTAACTAGCTACTATTTCACATCATCTTGTCACATGATCAAACAGAGTCTTGACATAAGGCACCATCAATGTACATGTCACCCAAGAATCATCATCGCATAGCTCTATATGACAAAAATATCAAAGAAGATAAGAAATTATTTGTTTCATAGCATAGTTCATATACATATATATATATATATATATATATGTATATGTAACAGAATAGATTGTTCTGTATTCCTTTAATCAGAACTGAACTACGAAAACAAGTAATTTATGGTGGAGGGAGGGTCATGCATTTTCCACCAGCCACTAAGGGAGGTTCAAGGAAAATATTTGTAGCTTCAGGGAGGTTAAAAAAAAAATAGAGTCACACCCCAGCCACTCCCCCTCTGAAAAATAAAGAACAGTCCCTAATGCTCCATATTGCAATTTGAAGTCATCCATAACTCTTGGGCTACTAAGTTAGAGTGGTATTTCATAGTTTTATTAGACAGTGTGAAGAAAGAGTGTGTTGATTATCTGCAACATCTGTCCCAGTATAGACTCAAACAGTGTAGACATAGTGATGATATGCTGAGTATCTTAACCTCTCAGGTAACCACCAAAATCCCTAAATTAGCAACCTCACTTTTACAACTAAAGACATTTTTAATCATTTTGTGAACCCAGCTAATTTACAAATTAAATTGCACCTGACCCCCTCTACTTGAGCTGTCGGTTTAGTAGAGATTGAGAAATCTGATGAATAAACTATCTTAAATGACAAAGTACAGTGGTGGAGGAGGATAAATGTCAGTTGTGGGGATTTTCTAAAACTTGGCAACCCAAAAGTTGTTCTCATTGTTCATATGTTAAAACAGTTCTACAAAACAATATATAATGATTTAATAAATCTAATAAAGCTGTTAATATATAACATATAAACCCTTTGTAAAGGGTGCCTTATGAGAAAGTGGTACCATCTACTATCATGTAAATGGGATGGAAGACATAATAAAATCACCATTAAAAACACTTTTTTTCCAATATAATGTACCTTTCAACAGGAGCGCCAAACAGTAGCTTCCCAAAATGACCATAAAGTTGAATCAACACCTCTGTGAAAACAAAACAACTGAACATTAGATTCTTCATGCAGGTAGGATTTATTGCAGAGCTTCAAACCTTTATTAAGACTTGGGAAATCAGTTGAGGGAGTGCCTCAAATCATACAAAACAACAAACGACAACAATATGTCTTAGCTAAAAGTTAAAATGCAGGATAATAAACATGCTGTGGAGTACATGTGTAGTTAAAAGCATTTACAATCAACTAAAATGAGATCTGAAATAAGGCATTTGAACAGCTGTAATGGCAGCAGAGTCCAAGTTTAAGGTTTTTTTGTAGATTATTCCACGTATAAGGTGCACTGTAAGAGAATGACATTTTTCCTAGTTCACTTCTGATTAAGGGAATGTTAAGCAACAACCTGTTCTGTAAGGAAGTGCCAATATTATGTTATTTTAGAGTTAGCTAGTTGGACCACAGAAACTGCCAAGGTAGTGTATGTGTAGGTAAATGACTCTTAGCTCTATCGGATGTTCTTTGGGGTCAAGAAATAATAAAGTGTTTAAAGTAGCTAAAAAAGTTTATTTTTTTATGAAAGGTTGTTTTTTGATCATTTTGTTATTATTAAAAAAACACAACCGCCCACAATATAAACATAACACAGTGACCTGAGAAGAGCTAAACCAACTAACAACATAGGTTCGGAGTACAACACCAGTATTTAGTATGTATGGCATACCCAGAGATAACTGTTTACTCACATAAATATGAGGTGATAGTATAAATGAGAAAGTATTGTTACACTGGAATAATACTCACATTACGGTTGACAGTGATGCAACAAATGGTCACCTAGACAGAAAGAAGGATAATACATTTAAAACAAGAAGGGAGAAAGGTACAGACTAGACCTATCCTTAAGTGTGGGGTAAGCATTTTTTTTGTGTGTGTGTGTCATTGGGCGAAAATATAATAACCTTTCAGCATATTGTAATTCAACTGGTCTGTGTCACTCTGCAGTTACACCTCCAAAACACTAGTCGGTGGTGGGGTTTCTGTGCATTGCTGTAAAATATAGTTGATTTAAAATGCACCCAAAACACACATTAATCACAGCCTAATAGAGACAATATCAAACACAAGGACATATATTAGCTTCACTATAACTCATAAGATGCACAGACAAAACGCTTATCATCTGCTGAACACATTTTCCCCACAAATACACCATGGTGATGTTATTGTTGCATTTTACATTGTATACATTAGCCTAGCAGCTAGTGGAGATTTCCTGTACTCGTTTGAAGCCAGGAACAACATTAACATTTGACAAAGGTAATGTTACAAAATTCAGCTCCATTACAACTCACAACATTCACAAACAAAACAGCTGTCTTACACTAAACACATTTTCCAAAGAAATACAACATGCTAATGTTATTAGCACAAGCCTATGGCATTTTACATTATTTAAATTAGCCTAGCGACAAGCGGAGATTTCCTCTACTCATATGAGGCCAGGATAAATCACACACAAGACTTAAAATGCTATTTTTAAAATGCCTTTCTTGTCTTCACAATTTATTGTTTCTGATCTGTGAAATAAAAGTAAATAAAAGCTTCTTTTCCATTGAGGTAAATGGTTTAAGCTTACAAAAATAGACAGGAGGTCTGCATCATTGCGACATGTAGTTACATTTATGGGGAGGTGCACGTCAGGCTACGGCGTAGGTTGTGGTGCAGATTACAGCATAGGTACGGCATTGATGCAGAGCCTATGCTGTAGGTACGGCGTTGATTCGACACAGAAGTATAAATCCCGCTTTACACTGCAAAGCAACCCAAAAATGGAAGCCAAACTAAAGAGATTTTAAAAGAGGATCTGACAATAGATAAAATGTGTCAATATCAGCTGAGCGTTTCAGAGATGGAGAGAAAATGGTGCTAATAGCTTAGCCGTCTGCTTACTGTAGCCAAAGGCTAGTGGCTAAAGTTCATGTTTATGACGCTAGCTAGAGTCTTGCATCACAGTATGTCATCTCAAAAGGCTTTAAAGGCACGGACGATCAGTGAGCAGCTGTAGCAAAATTAGCCATCACAACGACAACAGAGGGTGATAGGTCCATTATCAATGTGTTTGTGAGAGGGTAGTCCCACAGACTCTGCCTTCACTTTTGCCCAGCAGCTGGGAAACAAGACACAGGAATGCCTTGGTTATTGAGGAGTTGCAGTGTTTATTCATGGGCATACTGTAACCTACGCCGTACATTTACTGCGCCTAGACCGCTTCACTGCTAACCTTTCCATCCGCTCTGTTCGTCAACATCTGTCTGCCCTGAGCACAGCCGCCCACTGCCACTCTTATAACACAGTCATATGCATCAGTGTTGATGGAAAAATAGCCAGAATACTCACTCATATCAAAGGAGAACTGCACAGAAATTTGGCTGTTGCTTTGCTGCTGAACACTTTGAAATTTGAAAAGAGGGGAACTGGTAGAGACAGTTACTTTGTGGTACGTGTTCACAGGATCTGTCATTTCCATACTTCCTGTTCATTGTCTTTGTAAGCAGCTGTGCAGTGCATTCTGGTGGTGGCACATTGCATTTCAAGAGGCGGGGTGTCCGCTTCTCATTACATGAAGTTGAGCTCTGGCTACTTTATGCAAATCAGGGGTATTCAGCATGACTTACCGCCTCCACAAACTCTCGAAAAACTTTTAAATTAACCATTATGGATCTAAAATGAAGACAGATTCAGCAACTGCATGGCTTATTTCTTGCCTCAAATGTTTTCAGAAACTATTTTTGTAATACGAGTAAGTTTCCCAAATGAGCCGTCACATTGTTTCGGTTGGAAATCAGTGAAAGTAGCACACCAAGCGGCATGACCCCTCGCGTCCAAAAACTCCCCAGTGGGAATGAACCATTAGTGTCAGCATGACATGCAAGCATGATAGATTTCCGACATCAGGGCAGTAAGCCTACCTGATGCCAGCTGAAGATGATTGTATCAGGTGTATTTCTAACTAGTGAATGTGTTTGAAAATCAGTCATTTTATTTATCAAACCATGTTTATCATATTTAATGTTTATTATAATATAATTAATTCGGGGGGCACAAAAGCTCATTTGGACTGGCATTGCCCGCCTACCACCACCACCCCCACATAACTGTGCCTCTTCATCAGGTGGGAGGGGCTTAGTACAGTGAGAGGAGAGCTTCAGGAGTGGGGTTGAATTTTCAAATTCTGTTGTTTAATTCTCTCACATGTATTTGAAATACACACTGCAATTGCTTGTAAATGTTCTGTAATTTACTTCTCAAATCGTAATGTAATTTATAAGAAGATAATGTAGAAAACAGTAATTGTGTATTCTTAAAATAATCAAAGTAGCCCAGGAATGAGTCCTAAAACCTGA
Source organism: Cephalopholis sonnerati (assembly GCA_019142605.1). NCBI lineage: Eukaryota > Metazoa > Chordata > Actinopteri > Perciformes > Serranidae > Cephalopholis > Cephalopholis sonnerati. Next base: position 34,914,263 of record JAGQAX010000018.1, read on the forward strand.
AATGAGTTAGCCTTTTACTACCCACGGTTCCCTTGTCTTGAACTCAATGGGTTTTTTTTAATGGATTTTTGGTTAGATGCCTGAAATAAGTTCTGAGGTTAACACAAGCTTAAGAGGCTTTCATGTTTTGTTCTCTGGTATAAAATGCATCAGTAAATACCCCACTTGTGAGCTATGAAGCTTCTATGTGTCTTAAAAAAGGCGGTTGCTAACAAGTGGCTAAAAGAGACTACAGAATGTCATCACGCCGAGCCGCACCGAGCATGGCTTTACAATCTTGTCGTGGTGCTGACGTTACATTATGCGACCGTAGTGTAGTTCATTTGTAGCCTAACGTTAGCTTTTTACTCCTGGTGATTGCATGTAGGTTTCAGCTAATCATAAAAGCGGTGTTCATTTATGAATATTGTGAAGATCTTGCTGAACAAAACGAGTGAGCATCATAAACGTTTGTTTGCCACAGAGCTTTCTTTCTACAATAATCCAATATCCAATGGAAAAATCCCATAGTTTTTTTGAAGAGGGAACCAGGGCAAAGCCAACTTCCATGTCGGCCTACAGAAAAACATCACCATAATTCATCCAAAATGGTAAAACTACTGTACAGCAATTTTTTCTCATAAATATAATGGAAAAACTAAAAAGTTTTTGTTCGCTACACTCAATGATGGAGGAACCCAGAAAATAACAGTCCTCTCTAGAGCTTTATCCAGTCACCAAGCTCCTCTTTCTCTGTGTGAAATTGAGCAACATTTCTGAAGTACAACTTAAGCTTTTAAACAATATGTGTGAGGCCACACACACATGCATCAATACAGTAATTGCACACTCAGAGTTGCTGTTTTCACACCCTGCATTTGACATGAAAAAGCTTGGTGTGTATGTTCAGGACTTAGAGCAGGATGTCTCCACTGAGTTTACGCAGGATTGCTCAAAGAGAACTTGAGTTATGAGCTAGTATGTGATAAAGCATGCCCACATGCATCTTTGGTTAATATTTCTCCGAGAGCATGTGCACCAAATTTGTGAAATTATATCTACCAGATTTCTGCATTACTGGTATTCTTGGTTTTCCTTATGAGTCGGGCTCAAAATGCTCTGGTAAGCCAAACAACGACTGAGGATATCAAACAAGATTCATGATGACTGGATGAATGGTTAGTGAGTTTTGTTCATTTTCTGCCATGCCCCGCCATCTCTGAAGTTTTTTGATTGACTAGTCGATTGTTGGACTAGTATTGAACAATTATAATGTGTTCTGCTGTATGAATATGGTGTTGATACAGCTGAAATCCAAAAAGAATTATAAAGATTATTCAAATGAGCAAAAAAACATAATGACTTTTATTGTCCAAAAAGCTTTTTTCTCTTTATAAAGCAAATCGTATCATTTCCAGTTATGAGGCAAAATATCAACAGCATAAGACTGCAAATAACTAGAAAATGCATTTCATGCAGAAAATGCATTTGAATGCTGACATCTGAAATAAAATCACAAAGCATTGTTGAAAATGCAAAAATATTTAGGCCCAAACACATTGAACTTCACTGCTGGAAACCTGGAAGCTGACATGTAAATTGGCAGATTTGGAAGCTGAACCGAATTACCTAGGAAAAAAGCTAAGAGCTGATACACATTGCTACATATGGGTTTGAACACTTATTTTTAACGTAATCACTATACCAAGTCAAAGTGTCTTTTGCTGCAGGAAGAAGAGTTCTAAAAATTCGTATTGAGAATTTATTTTTATATGATATTTACAGTTGCATTCATGTCACAAGTTGACACTTTTGGTATCGTCAATTTTTCAACATACGTGCCATCCCCTATTAACATATCTCTAAAAAGCACATGAGCAGCAAATTGTGGGAAACCCCTTTTCATTTTCATCCTACTTCTATGTATAAATAAACCCATCTCTCACTTTTTGAAAGGTAACCTGTACCATTGCATTTATAATTGAACATGACCTAGTTCTTCATGCATAAGAGTATTTCTTTATAATGTCTTCATTAACACTCAGTTTGGCTTTCAAAGTGTTTTAGTCCCATACAGTAAATCATATTTTAACCTAGACATTGTTGTTATTAAGTTTTCATCCAGTTTTAGTAAATAACCACATTTTTACTTGTAAAATACACTGTTAAGACTCTTCTGCTCTCAAATTAATATTTGAACAGCCTTAAGTGAAATTTCAGTTTCATAGGTACTGTAGGAACAAACCCCTCCCCTTTTCATACAAAATTTCTCAAGAATCCTCAAGAGTTCTCTTGAGTGAACTCCTTCCAAAACACTTTTACCTGAACACAGCCTCACAATCAGTGCATAAGAGTTCTTTGTGGCTCAGTAAATTCAACACACCACAGGTCAAACTGCATTCAGTTGGGTTAAAGACAGAGGAAAGAAAAGATGTATGTATGTCTAAATATATATGAGTGGCGGAGAAAAGTTGGTGTCCCTTCAACTGTAGCAATAATTAGGGGCCTGTTCTAGGTTGTGGTGATGGTAAATATCATGTTTGTGTTGCAGGTGAGAAGCCATTCCAGTGTGAGTTTTGCGAACGGCGCTTCGCCAACAGCAGCGATCGGAAGAAGCACTCACAGGTCCACACGGCGTCAAAGCCCTATGACTGCAAGGCCCTGGGCTGCACCAAGTCCTACACCCACCCCAGCTCCCTGCGCAAACACATGAAGGTTCACGTCAAGTCGTCACCTACCTCTGAACCCCAAGACGTGTATGACTCCATCCCCCATCAACTCCAACAACCTCATCAGGCTCTTCTTGAGCCCCTCGACCTTAAAATTAATCGCCTCTCTCCATCACTTGCCAATAAAAACACTCATTTTCCTCTTCTGTCCAATCACGAATTGGATATCAGCTCAGCCAGCAAAGTTGACCATAAGCTGCTGCTGCGGAGTTCGTCTCCAATGGCAATGCCTCTGGATCTCTCTCTGTCAGGCTTGAAGAGTCAGCTGGCCCAGAAGCAACAGAGTGGTAGGACCCCGCGGAGGAGCCAGCGCTCAGTCAACCCAGCCTTACCTCAGTTATCTAACATTAAGGAGTGGTATGTCTGTACCAGGAGTACAGCACCACACTTTCCTCTACTTCACCCAGACCATATCAAATCAGAACCTAGTGATGACGAGGAATATGTCACGTAGGATGGAGGGACTGGTGAATTTGGACTTGAAGAACATATATTGTCAGACCCAGGTCAGGCCAGAGGATGCTCTGTGGAATCATAGTTGCTGTAAATTTCCAGAACCAGCACTTGTATGGTTCAACATCAGTGGCCCTTCTAAGATGGAGAAGGCTGTGTCAGATAGAGACTTTTTTACTTTGTCTCTAATTCAAAACTCAGCTTGGCGATCATCACTATCTGTGGACCAAAATGTAATGGCTCAAATGTTGCCGGAAGGGACAAGACAAATTTCCTCATTATGGTTATCAAACAAAATGTTTGACAAAAAACTGCAAGTTATCCAATCAGTGTTAGCTAGCTAACCTGAACTAACAAAGGAGATAACGTTGTATAAATGGACCAGGGGATGTGGGGTACTGCTCTGCTTGCTGTTAAAGAATATGAAGAGAGTGTGTGTACATGATGACCTCTTTAGGGAGACAGATTATTGACCAATTTATCTAAGAGCTCCATCTAGATAAAGCAATTAAAAGGGCTACATTGACACTGATGGAAAGTGGTTAATGTTAACCTGAGCTCAAGATAGCACTGTACACATGGTAACACAGCAGGTCCAAAACAGTAGGCACACTGGGTGGAGGTGAGTGTGTACTTGTTATGGCCTCAGTATGTTTTAAACAAACTAGTTGTACATCAGATAGTTAGAAAAATTGTTGGAAGCAGCCGATTGTGCTGTCAGAAAAGGAGGTTTCTGATGCTGTTAGGTGATCCGACAAGCACTTTGTTTGAAGCAAACTGAGGCCTTTACTAACAAACCATTGGTAGTAACTTGTTCAAAAGTGTTTTATGTGATCACAGTCTAATCCAACACAGTAGCCAGCAGTGAAGCTGCAGTTTGAAGACAGTGGGACTGATCCTTCTTTGTACTGATCATCAAGTGTCTCCTTAACCTCTTCGACTCTATGGACCTGTCAGTGGGTTAATCGCCTGCATCTGTTTACACTTCATGTACAATTTAGTCAAGACCCCAAGATTTCCAAATTTACCATATATGTCATACACATATTCCTCTAACATGAAAATGTGTATTAAATGATGCACACAACATCTTGTATTTTCCCTTTGATCAAATGGTGCAGCCATTAAAGAGTGGCAAGTGAAAACAAGCAGAATGTATTGTGTAAGATTGTGGTACAGCTTGAGAAATGTTTCATTTATGTTTGAAGTTACTGCATTGAGAACACTTTAAATGGTTAATGAGTGACTTACACCAACGTGCATCCAGCCACTAGTAGGTCATTTAAAGCTGGAGTTGAACCTGGGATCTAAGAAAACCTACCTGGCGCAGATTGTTTAAAAGTATAATGACACAAGTTTTAAATTCTGTTTTAAAGGAAAATTATGATAAGCTACAACCCAGTTTTATGAGCTTGGTAAAACTGAAGCTGTTTTCAGATATGAACTCTGGACAATGTCCAGAGAATCTGGTCTGGACATTGTCTGGAGTTGCCCTTTCACATATATGATACATAACAAGAGATTATCTGTATCAGAAGCGTTCTCACTTACTGGAAATACTCTGCTTAGTTAAGGTGAGTGGTAGCATCTGGGTAGAGTGCAGGAGGCAGGACATAATGCAAAAAGTCTGTGAAAATCACAGTGTTTGGTTTATGTTGCTGGTTGATAATTTGGTCTTTAACAACTTGTCTCTTGCCGTTCCTTGTCAGTCCTTACCGATAAAAGTACCTGAATCTCGTCATCTTGTCTCTTGCGGTTCCCTGAATTTGTCTGACAGTTTCAGCATCTGCCCTTACTGAAAGAAGTTTCTGCATCTTGTTGTCTCTCCAGTTAGATATTTTTGTTGCTGTCTTTGTTTAGATGACCCTCATCTTTAATCTCAGATGTTTTTTATCTTCCGGTTTTTGCACCAGTCACAAAACATCATCAACCTGCTAACTCGCTCAATGTGAATTCTCAGAACAATTACATGCTCTGTTCACACATGGGCTAAATTGGACATTACACAGACTTTGTACATGGGAGCTGGCAGGGAAAAGTGAACTTAATGTCTGGTCTGATTTGGACATTGCATTCTCACATACAGCTCCTCTGGGTAATGGCTAGAGGGTCAGGGTTGCAGTGTATGTGTGAAAGGAGCTTGAAAGTGAGCGCACCTGAGAAGCCTCCAATAATCCCTCATTGCACAGGAGAACTGAGTGCATAACTACAGTAAGAACAGAAGGTCAGAGCAGGAAGTGGGTCTGTAAACTGTGATTAATGTTCGCAAGAGATAGTTCAAGAAATAATTTTAACGTTCATCTTTGTTTTCTTTTCCAAGTTTGGCTAATGTGGGGGCTTGTTTAAAATCTTTTTCACCACTTCATTTCCAAGCTGTTAACCTCAGCCGTTTCCTCACATGAACTCCAGACAATGTCCAGAGAATCAGGTCTGCACATTGGACTGACTCATGTAGCACTCAACAAAAGATTATCCATGTCAGACACTTTCTCACCTATTGGAAATACTCCCTTTGGTAAGGCAAGGGAAGCAGGGCGCAGGACATGACACAGACACTATGCTGTGGAAATCGCAGTGTTTTGTTTATGTAGCTGGTTTGCAATTTGGTCATTCACAACCAAGTTTCTTGTCCCTCCTTGAATTTGTCTGATGATTTCGGCGTCAGTCCTTACAGACAAGAGGTCCTGAACCATGTCATCTCTCCAAGTAGACATGTCTGTTGGTGTCTTTGTTTAAGTGACACCTCTTTTTCACCCTTGAATGTTTCTATTCTTCCAGTAACATGATAGAAACATCATCAACACACTCACCTGCCAGCTGTGAATTCTCAGGACAATGACCTGCTCTATTCACACATGGGCATAATTGGACATAATGCAGACTGTGTACTCGGCAGCTGGCGGAGTAAAGTCTGTAAATGTCCAATCCAACTGATTTGAACATTTGCGTTTTCCCATTCAGCTCCTCTGGGTAAAGTCTAGTTAAGGGCTGCAGTGCGTGTTTGAAAGGGGCCTCATTTATTATTACTGACAGGAATAATGAACAAAACCGCATAATTAACACACAAGTTGAATCAACCCCTAAATTTCCCTTTAAACAATGTCAGTGATTTGAGGCTTACAAGTCTCAATTTTTGTTCAGGTTTACTAATGACAAAGCTGTTGAGTGAGTAATTAATCTGTGTCAAGCATGGAGAGACAAGTGCAGAACAGAATTAGACGGACAGAATGTCATTAAAATTTTGCTTCTCAAGCAGAAATCTCTAGATTTGAGCACCAAGTTTATGAAGTTGGTATTATTCACATGGTTAGCATGGTGGAATGGTGATTAGCACTGTAACCTCACAGCTAAATCATTGAGCTGGGGCCTGTCTGTGTAGAGCTGACATGTTCTTTCCATGGCTGCGTAGATTTTCTCAGACAACCCAAACACATCCAGATCTGATTCATGAGAAACTCTGAATTACCTGTAGGTGCAATGTGAGTGTGAATAGTTGTCACTTCATACATATATTAGCCCTGTGCTAGACTGGTAACTGGTCCAAGTGTACCATGCAATGTGGGTTGAGATAAGTTCCAGCTCTCTGTGACCCTGCACGTGAGAAGCTGGAATAGATAATGGATGGATAGATATGCCTGGTATGCAGCCACGACCTGAGAGAAGAATAAAATCCATTGTATTTGGAGGTGAGGTTTGCTCATGTTAGATATTGCCTTCTAAATAATATCTGCGCACTTTCCAGTGTGCTCCTCTGGGTTTTTTGTCAAAAGCCATTTTTACACAGATGGCGTTATAGGGCTGCTACAAAGACCCTTCTTTATGCTGCCTTTGCATTTTCACATAGACCACAGACCTCAATTTGCAGATATTTGCGGCCGCTGTTCTTTTTATTTGAGTTAGCTGCTAACTCTTACAGTGGGTTGCACATGTAACCCATTGTCAAAACATCACACCCATGCTGCCCGTGATCCCATTCTGCTGGTGTCCCTTTTATACAGACATTGTCTCGGGGCTGTGACTATCTTCTTCCTATCTTTTATTCAGAGTGGTGAAGCGCTATAACAGTTAAATTCCCACCTCAAAGACACAGTGTAAAAGAGACTGAAAACACCAACTGTTTGAAGTACATGTATGGAAAACTGAAGCATGTTCAGGCCCCTCTCGTGATAACAAGTGCTCAGAATCTCTCCGCTAATGAAAACTAGTAACCGATTTTAAACTCATGCATGGAATCAGGTTGCTGCTTTAACATTTTTGTAAATGCCAGCCTATCAGAGGTGATGATCACTGAATAGCACATCTTTGTTCCTTTTCTGCAGTTATATCAAAAAAGCCTGTCTGATACAATATCATACCAGATCTCAAGTCATTGAAGGGTCCAGTTAAAACACCTACTGAACCGTTTATTCTGTCTATAAAAATGTTTATTGGTTCAATGTCGCAGATGAAATTGTAAGATGCAGTCAGTTAACATGCACTCCAGTGAGATCCAGCAAGAACCTTTTCTTTCCCCCTTTTCCACCTCAACCCTCTGATTTGGCAAGTCACAACAATGTGTGAGTGAACGAGTGAATATTAAATAAAATTGCACCCAACCAACCTTACCGAAGTTTCATGATATTGCATAATGTCAGTGTTCTCACAACCGTTTTTGTCGATTTTACTCTTAATATTTTATCCTAATTTTTCTAAATGACCCTCTGGAAACAGGTGAAAAGATACCACCTACAAGCACCATCTGCCATGGTATTAACAAAGCTCTTCAGGCTTTAAGAGAAAAAGGCTACAGTGTGAGGTCAAAAGACTTGTTGCAAATGAGGACAGCTGAAAGGATTCATATCCAGTGTGCCCAAGGAGCGCTGGAACTACTGAGCCGCCTGAGCGTAAAAGCACATTCTGAATGTTGAAAATACTATCCAACTGTTATCTGCAGCCGCTTATCCTTTACAGGGTTGCAGGGGACTGGAACTGAAGAGGCAGGGTACACTCTGGACAGGTCACCAGACTATCGTAGGGCTGACACACAAGCCCCTTTCCTGCTGGACAAAAACCCACTAACATCCAGTAGCATCTGGATTTTGTATATAGTGGGAAAGGTTACAATCAGCATTTATTCACAGGGCAAGACAGGCATCACAGTAATTTATTGGCTCCAGCTCTGATGGGCTCCGATTGGCGATGATATAATACGACACCAGGGTGGCCATGCTAATTTTTGCGCATTTGTGCAATGGCGCTTCAACACACAATACAGTCGGTCTTTGTCTAAGCAGCACTCAAACATAGTTCAAAATTAGTCAGTTTCAAGTTTGAAAGAGAGACTGAATAAATATGAAAAACAAATAACTATTGTGACATTTCGCTGGCCTCCATGCTGCTTTCTACTGTTTACTTACCTGTTTTCTAGGATGTTCTTGACACCAAATATAACTCACCAGAATTTTTTTTTTTTTTTTTTTTAAGCATACTTCTCCACTGCAGAGCCATGTACACAGCTCTGGCCTACTGGCAATGGGAAGGAGTCTATCACCTATTTTACTGGGTTTTCTGGCACTTAAAAAACATACATATATATGCTAATGTTGTTCAAAGTGGGGTAGTAGAGACCATTCACACTCATATTCACAACTAACAGCAGTTTATAGTCACCAGTTAACCTAACCTGAATATCTTTGGACTGTGGGAGGAAGCTGGAGAACCTGGAGAAAACCCATGCTGACACAGGCAGAACATGCAAACTCCACCCAGAAGGGTTTGACCCTGAACCCTTGTGCTGTGAGGTGACAGTGCTGACCACTGCACCACCATGTAGCCCTCAACCTTTGAAAAAATAATTACAACCTTATAGCCCACTTTGTTGCTCTTCCTAGAGCTTTCAGTTCCGTTAATGCTGATTAAGACCAAGAGTGATAATATTTGGACTTGCTAGATGAATGCTTGCTTAACCACATAATTCAAGCCAATGAAATTAATCCATATTCTGGTGCTAGGTTTAATGATTGATTGACGTCAGGGATGAATTGGATATTGGGTATACTGCCTGCTCTCACTGCTTTCCAATAAGCTGCTTGTAAAGTTAGTATAGACAGTTACCCACTTTTCACCAAGGACCCATCTTTAATCTGCATTTCCCAACACAACACTGATATGTGTGAGATCTTTTTACACCAAACCTGATGACCTGTATCCATCTGTTTAACCAAAAGACACAGGACACGAGTCAAGCAGTGTGTCACATAAACTAGCAGTACATTAGTCAAAAGTTTTAACATGAGTACCATGAATTTTGGTGTAAGACCTGTAATGGAAAAGACTCTGTTGTGGCCCTTAAAAGAAAGTCACAAACAAACTGAACAACTTAGTATAGAAGTTAACAAGTATATTTATTTGTTTTGTTTTTAATTAACATTAAAAACATTTCTTTAGCCGACATTACTGGTTGGCTTGCAAGTTTCAGATAGGTTACTTACTAATGGTGAGTAAAATTGCATTTTTCATGCAGCTCCCCTGGTTTACAGTATGTCACATGCAGTCCTCACAGAGCAATACAAAAAATCTATAACGAATTTCTCATTGAATTGTTTTTCTCATGCACATGAAAATGTAATTTGTTAAATAAACAATGTAAATCTTGATAAAATATTGTTAGTCTTTTGTTGAGCACATAAGTAGCAGGCGATATCCACTGTATACATCAGCCCCTTAACCACTCTCACCATGTCCAGGACTGCAACCAGGACTTCACAAGTCACTAAGAATTTTTTTTTTCCCAGCTAAATATTAGTTCATTTTTAATTGTTTTAATTTATAATTTTAATTGTTACAAAAAAAACATGCATATGGAAGCAAATACAGCACCCACTTTAAAAATGCAGACGGTGAAGTACTTACTGCTATATTTTAGTCTTTTATTTTATTAATCCAATATGACATCTGTGACCATTTTCTCTCAACTACAGAAAAGGCACCACAAGGCTTCACAGGATCTGACAGGCTGCCGCAAGATCAAATATTTTTGAAAAATTATCAAATTAGTTAATAATGTTATCCAGCCGACTATTCCTAGCAACTGATTTGTGGTAACAGGTTATTAAAACTCCTACATCACCTGAAACTAAAATATGAGCACATTGTCCTGTGTGGCAGCTGCCTGTGTCATAAAGTGGCCAGCATTTCTGAGGTGGAGCTGACTCAGATTCTGAGCTTGGATTGTGCATAGGGATTCCTGGATATGACCTTTTTGTTTGACAATGGGAATTTCTGACTTCCTGATGTCTGTGGAATGCAGCATTAAACATCGTATAAGAGTAACTGTGCAATCAGGCCGCCATGGGGGGGGGTCAAAGGGTACGGATCACTCTGGCCAAATGCCAAGGTAAGGCCTATGGTTAACCCTTAAATGGGTAGTACAACAATTTACCCACTGACTTATATCATTGACAATACTAGTTATATGTATTTATACATGATAAATAATTTTATTGTTATCGTTAAAACCCATTTCAATATGCCATCTGTAGCTCCCACCCACCACAGCGACAGAATTCAGAAGAGCAGCTAATGTAAAAATGAGGCAGAAAATCAGAGACTAAGGAAGATTCAGGCTACAGAGAGAATAAAATGAAAGGCACAGAGAGGCAATTGCCAAATGTCTGGCAAAAAAATGAAGCACCAGGTATGACGGGCAGAGCTAAAGGTCAGGCAGACCAATGTTAGCAAATAAAACCTGTTGTAGCGGGCTCAGTTTTAAAGCTACATGAAGACGTGGGTATCATATTAAACTAGAGCAGTGGTTCCCAATTGGTCCAGCCACGGGGTCCAGATCTCTCCGCAGTCATCAGTTCAAGGTCCACCCAGTCTAATAAAGTCAGTGTGATACTTGCATTTGGCCATGTCGTCAAGCTAGTTTGCAGTTTCTGTTAAGTAGTTGTCCATTAGTCACTTACTCTACAGCAGGAAACAGCACCTCAAAATGAAAGCTCTGTGCTGGAAATTCACTGTATTTCAAAATAAAGTTTGCGGATCACTTATTTGGAATGGAAATGCAACCCACTTTTGGACTGCAACCCACCAGTTGGGAACTACTGAACTGGAGGAACTTGGTATCAACCACGTTAAGCTATCTTGTTAAAAAGGGGAATAAGTAACGCCCCAGAGTTATGCAAAATTTTGGCAAGGGAAAAAGGAACATTGCCATTTTTTTTAAATGTTGGATTTAAACATTTCTGCATACTCGGGTCCCTGAGCTGTCTTGGAATTACATAAATTAAGTATGACCAGAAAACTAAGATTTGACAGCAATTTACTCTTTACACTGCTTCAGTTCTGCACACAATTTGACCAATATTTGACTAAAGTAGCCTCACAATTGAATGAATAAAAGGGAAAAAACATATTTGTTTATGCATGATTTGATCTTAAGACACCCTGGATGGGTGTAGATGAGGGAAAAGTTGTCGCCCTGCCCATTTTTCCCAATGGCTGACCTGTGTACTGTACAATAATTACAGTTTAGCATGATTTTCTAAATCAAAAGGCTAGTTCCCATCCTGAGGGTCAGGACCCTTATTGTTATTTCAGACTTCCCTCTAATCTTAGCTTTGTTCCTTTTAAAATGGGATATTTTTTACTTATGCAGGACTCAGCATTCAAATAAAATGATGGAAAAAACAAACACTGCTTTAACTGGTGGGTCATCTCGTATCAAACCAGATAGAGGCTTTTGTTTACAATTTAGTTGTTGTTCAGACTTAATGTGCATGCTTTTTGACACCAAAAAATACATTTTATAACATATTTTGGCTGAATTTTGAAATTTGCATTGTTTTTTTCGCCACTGGAAATGAACACTTTAGTGCAAAAACTGCAGTTCTTTGAACGACCACGTGAGGCTGGTTCCAAGAGTGAATCAGTCCCCACAGACCCCCATGTTAAAATGCCCAATTGTACAGCAGAAAAAAACATTTTTACGCATAATTAAGGGCGGGCGCTTTGAGAGACAGGCTGTCTGCTGATGGTGTCCTCGGCTTCTCAGTGAGATCCACTCCTTGCTCCGTCAAAGCCTCAGCCTCTTACCCAAATATGGTCACTTCTGAAATGAGAAATGATTGTGACAGCTGAAGTGCCGGACTCGGAATGCTGTCATTTTGGCCCTTAAAACACATTTTTGGCCCCTGATCACAAGGAAGCATTTTAGCATCTGGAGGCAGCTTTCTGTAATTTTTTTAAAATAAGAATGAAGCTTTTTGCTTGCTGTTTTTGTGTTGCGACATGCCTTGCATGTCTGCCCTCTAGATGCCTGATGTTTTCTCCTCAAAGTGAAAAAACTTCAACTCAGAGCAGAAAAGCGCCGCACGTCATCTCCTCTTTTTTCCCATTGTCACATGATTTGAGAGGTAGGCCTTCTGTGGTGGTCACAACAACAAGTTTACAGTTGGTAAATAATGGAGGAGAAAGTGGTGGTAGTGACTGATGGATACACAGAGACATTATAAACCTAATTACATTGATGTCAATAGAAAACAGCAGGCGTGGAAGTATATATGTGCAGTACTTGGCCATCATGTAGGCAAAGCTCCTGGACCAGCTGGTGGTACTCCCCGTGATCCACCCTCTTTTTTAGGGTCTCATGTACCCACACAGATCTCCATTTCCCTGTGCCCAACAAACTATTTGCTGACAGCCTCTCACCCTCAACCAGAGCTACAGCAAGTACCCTCCTCTGCCTGTCCATTTTAGTCATTAACTACTGACTACTGTGAAATAAAAAAAATATTTAAAAAATATTCTAGATTGATTACATGGGAAGGTTAGAGCAAGAAGGTGATGGGGTGATCGCCTGGCAACAATTAAAAGGTGCAGCAAACTTTTTTTTTTACTAGTGGCATGCAATTAAAAAATTGAATGCCACTGTGTGATCAGGGCCATAGGCAGGAAGCCGTTCTCAGGGTTCAATATCTTCATACATATAACTGCTAGAGCTGTGAAATTTAATAGAGGTACAGACAAAACACTGGACAACAGATCCAAATGATTGAAAGGCACAAGCAGATGTCATATTTTTCATTACCAGCCCTTCAAAATGGAAAAAAGTGCAGAATGGGCGGTTTGGGGGCCCCAGGCAGTCCCTTAAAGTATACAAAGGGACGTTTCCATATTTCCTGCTAAAAATACAGAAGACGTTGAATTTCAAGGGCTCTGACATCATCAGAATCTGAGAAGTGGCAAGCCAATGTTGCAATTTGTTGCTTTTTTGAAATGTCAAAAGGGCAACTTGGACTCATTCCTAGAGGGCCATGAAATCTGTGCGAAAGAGGGTCCACCTGTGGGCATATTGTGTGTAACATTAAAAGTTCCTTCCATGTTGTCCTCATGTTTAAATTGAACCTTGATTAACATTAGCAACTGAGTGCTAACATGAATCAAAATAACACAACATTGCAGAGCCAATGAATCACTGTTTCTGATATTTCTTACAGTCTGGCAATGGTTCCTCACATGTGCACCTTCAGGACACATCTATCAAGTGTATCTACAACATACATACAATACAAAAGGAAGGGAGGATAACTTTCACCTTACTGCAGTGATTTACAGGTGTACTCCAGGACCCTGTGATATCACTGTTGGGTGTGGTTACAGGTGCAATAAAGCACACTTCTGACCACACTAAACCACACCCCTCAGTGGTGGTGGGTGTAGAGGTGAAATAGAGTTTAAACTTTCAACCAAAGAGGGCAGCAAACACTGCTTTTCAGCCTAGTGTTCAGTTACTCTGTAATTATATTTAAACATGGACTAAATCAGGGAACAAGGGACAGGTGTACAGGGAGGAACACGGTCAAGGTCAGGTGATTCAATGAGATGTCAGTAAGGAAACGAATGGGTATATGGATAATTTGAGCCCACAGTCATGCAGATGAATTAAGGGGGCATTTTCCACAGTTATGGACCTTTAAGTAGAAAATACTGCTTGTGTCCCTCCACTGCAGCTCAGCAAAGAAACTTGGGGAAATTTGGGAAATTGAAAAGAGATAAATCTTTACTTGTCTAAGTCAGACTGCAATTTGAAACACATTTTTGCCCAGAATGATGACTGTGGATTAAACACATTCTGGTGGGTTTTGTCCCCCATCTCTTAAAGTGGAATTGCATTAAGAAGAAATCATTTCATGACCAGTATGGACAGGAGGAACAATTCGTGCAACCAAAAACTGTTGCAATGTACGTATGGAAATGTCAGTGATGTTTTAAGATGGATTAAAAAAAATGTTAACTGATCTTTTGCAGTTAGGGAATGAACTTTATTTATCAGAGGATGGGGTTGGCTGAGGTGTGACCTCATTTCTTTTTCCTTGACCCTTTCTGAAGCCACAAATATTTTTTCAGCGTCCCTCAGTGATTGGGGGAACATGCATGACAAAAAAATCCACACACTGTTAATTGGCTCCCGTAATTATAAATGCAACATTCAGTAGCAGAATGAGTTTGGCATCACTTTAAAGTGTTTTATGTGACATATTCAGAGTAGTTTATTTATCATCCAACTTAATAGCAAAAATACTCTATGCTAGTGTCACATATAGCCTAGTGATACCTACACATAATTTAAGTCTCAGCCGACAATGAATTTCTGGATAGTGTTTTCAGTGTTTCTACATATTATGTTATAGGATTACAGAGTATCACTGCAGACACTTTCAGTTTCAGTTCACTTTCAGTTCACTTTCCATTTAGACATGAAGTAGCCTACTTCATTCATGGTACTGATGATGTTGCTCATAATCAACACCCCCGCTTCGTGAATCAGTTATCCAGACAGCCAGTGTGACGGGTTAGTCAAGCCAGATAATGAAAAGATATCCAGGGTAAGTTGAACTAGCCTCATAGTACAGGCCTCAGGGCCGGAGAATTGAGACAAATGAGACATGTAGAATAAAGTGATTTTGATGAGAGATCAAACCTTGTCTGCATGAGGTGTTTGAGGCCTGTTGGGAATTTGAAAAACTGACAGTTATCCATCCATCTCCTAACCAGGAATCCCGGGATCAAACCAGAAACCCTCTTGCTGTAAGGCGACAGTGCTAACCACCACACCACCGTGCCGCCTACTGATAGTTATGTCTGTTTTTTTTTTTTTTTTAACTTTTAACTGTTAACTGTTTCTGGCTAAAATAAATGGTGTAATTTTGGCTTTTTTCTTTCTTTCTTTTCTTTCTTTTTTTTTAAGAAAACACAGGGTTCCGAGGGAATTTAAAATAAAGACAAGATACAACCATTTAAATTTGTATGCCCCTACCCTAAGTCAAAATAAAAAGCATAAGTCTCTCCCCATTGCTGAAAAAAATATTTGACATGCCTCCCTCGTTTTGCCCCCCTTATAAGGAATGAACAGTCCCTCATAATCTCACACCTTTTATTAACTTTAGTCCCTAAAGATCCACTGTTATTTAACAAAGCAATACTCCAGGATTTACTCCAAACTTATTCTTCTAAAAGTTGCCCCATATTAAAATCAAGGAATCTTGTGTCTTGACAGAAAAACATATACCAGCATACTGTATACAGTACACAAAAGAAACACCTTTTTATAATGACTGCCATGTCTTTTTTTCAAATATTTTAGGGCAGTGTTTAAAACCCGCTGTTATGACTTTTGCGGGTGTGATGAGTGAAGCTTTACAATAAAGTTTAAAGAAAAAAAGGTGAGTAGCGTTGACGCCTCTCCCTCCACCACTCCCGTCTCTTTAAATCTAACACGTCATCACGTCGGTGTGTGTGGCTGACCGTCACACTGAGGCAACATGGCGGCGCACTGGCTCTCTCCATCACTGAACAGGCTGCTGTTTGCTGTAAAGGTGAGCTGCTATCAGAGTGAGCGTGCAGAGGGCGAGCTCGTTTATCAAACCCACGGAAGTGTGTTTCCTGTTAGCACGCGGGCAACATGAGAGCTGTTAGTATTGTCTGTAACCTGCTGATGACAAGCGGGAAAGTCCTGAACGATCTTCATGGAACAGCCATAAAAATAAGACAAACATGTAACTTCCTCAGATGAGAAAACAAGAGAGTGAACCTCACTGATAAAACTGTGACAAAGTTTGTTAGAAAAGCTTGAAGAGTAACTTATGCTGTCTGACGTCACTTTGTCAGAAAGAGACTATATCAAGTGACTTTGACGTTGTCTCAGACAGACAGGCTCTGCTGCAAGCGGCTGTATAAAACATTATGTACTAATGCGATGCATGTGACGTTCACACATGTATCTTTTTTTAATTGTTTGTTAAATTTTATTTGCCTCAGCAAGATATTACTGGATTGCTTACAAAGGCTCCAGACCGCTGCTGCAAAGTTTTTTTTGGCTGGGACCTCTAAAGGGTCTCACGCGTGACCGCATCAGCTCATGAAGTGGCCCCCGAGTAAACATGTTAGTTGGGCCCCTAGTGGCCGCATGTTTGCGCTACTTTGGTTTAAAGTTAACAGCAAAAGAAAACCGGTTCACTCTCAGAAACATAGCATGGGCTTTTCATTCTAACACTGAGCCTGCAGGCTGAGGGAGGAATGAGTCAGAGCATGTATGCATATAAAGTTTTTGCATTCCAGTTCAGGGGTCGTTAATGTTTTTTTTTTTCATGCCAACAATCCCTTAGCTGACAGAGAGATGAAGAGACCTTCTATTATATATATATATATATATATATATATATATATATATGTGTGTGTGTGTGTGTGTGTGTGTGTGTGTGTGTGTGTGTGTGTGTGTATACGTATACATTATATATATATATATATATATATATATATATATATGTGTGTGTGTGTGTGTGTGTGTGTGTGTGTGTGTGTGTGTGTGTGTATACGTATACATATATATGTTATTGTATAGAACTGAATTGCATACTAAACTGGGTTGATGGAGGTTGTAAGACAGAGAGCCAAATCAGCCTCAGGCTGTTCGATCCATGTTAGTTTGTGTTTTCAGGCATATTTTGGAAAAGAAAATGAGAAACTTTAAAAAAAATAATTCCCCTGCAGCTGCACTGAGGACCCCCAAAGGGTCATGCACAGCTTGTTCAAGACGCAGATTTTAAATGAATAAAAGCACTACAATGATTTGAAAGCTACTAACTGTCCTGAATAAACCACTTAGCCTTTGTTTGGATTTAAGTTTCCTTGAGGAATATGCATCAGAGGGCCTCACTCACAGGGCTGTTTTTTTCACTCATACAGAATGTCAAATTCCTGTGTTAGTCACCTTAACAAGCTGTACTGCTACCTGATCAGGTGCTGCAGTGCAACGTCAGGATGATTTTTGAGTACAGGTTAGCATTTTCTACCTGCCCAGACTACCTCCTCTTCAAAAGTGGAAAGAAATCTTGAAAAATAATATCTTTCCATTTTTTTTTCCATTTGTTGAGTTTCATTTTTCATGCTGGTCCAAGCAGCCATTGATTTGCATTAATTTCTGTATGTTGTTAAAATCAATTCGAAGACTTGCATATCTTGTCTAATCAATGTTCTCTGTGAGGGGCATATATCACTACATAGCTTAAGGAAGTTTCTGTTTTTTATTGGACAGAAATCAGCGAAGAACAATGGATATCTGGAAGGGTGGACAGAATTGAATTTCTAACACACAGTAGTATGGACTGTAAAATGATTAGTTGTGAGGTTAAGTAGCTGTGATTTGTAGTAAATAGACCAAAACATGCAAAACCACTCTTACAGTTGTTAAAGGCTACTTTGTACTGAGTTAAATTAAGAGATTACTTTTACCAATAAAATCATCACACCTGCTTTTTAGAATGCATCATACAGCAGCAGGAGTCTGTAGTCCTTGAGCTGCATGTCATTATGCACAGTTGAAGCAGCATGCAGCTTCATTAATGATGGTGGTTGAATCTTTCAACACAAAATGGGATCGGACAAAGGCCACAGAATGTCCAGCTCATGTATAAATATTCATTGTAACATTTTATTTTACATATAAGCACAAAAAAAATCTAATTATGTTACCGTCTATGATGGCCTGAACCTGCCGAAAATAAAGGCCTTTTTTAACAACATATTAATGATATATTTAGTTTGTCATAGAACTGAAAATAGGAATTGATTAGCAGAATGAGAATTGGAGTTGATTGAAGGTATAACACACCTGTACACACACCAGCTACAGCAACCCTAATTGAATATGAATGTAATGAATTGACATTGTAGCTAAATATAATGTATCTGCATGTGTTTTGCAGTATGCCTCACTCCAGTCCAGATGCTGTGCCGTACACTGCAGCGCTTATTATTCCACCGTCTACAACCCCAATGAAAAGGTAATGCATGGCTCTTTTGCCCTGTTTGACTGTAATCATTGAGGTGTTCAAGTAGCTGCTAACACTGAAGAAAATGTCTGAATGTGATCATTTTGAAGCAGGATTAATGTGATTTCTGAAACTAAATGCCCTGCCCAGGGGTTAGGTGATAAAGAAAGTGTTTGTGCTTTTAGTCTTCTCACTGACAAATAGTTGGAGTGAGGAAAGTCCTTGTTGTGTCAATGATAAACGGCGCTAATCTCTCTGCTGTTTCTCTCCACAGACCTTTGATAAGATCCTAATTGCCAACAGAGGAGAGATTGCCTGTAGGGTAAGACTGGCTGACACACAGATATGTGCTGTAAATGAAATCCAAGTGAAATTGTTGTTGGTTTAGTGTTGACCACATGAAGACGTACACTCACTGGAGCTTGACCTCAGACCACCCCAGACGGAGGAGGTTGTAAAGAACCCAGCTGGATTTTTGAACACTTCTGACCACAAACTTTGCTTTACTTTTTTTGTTTTGTTTTCTGTCTTTTTTGTCCGATTTTGTCAATAGTACATTTCCACTTTAAAGGGACAGTTCACCCCAAAATCAAAACTACATATTTTTCGTCTTACCTGTAGTGCTGTTTATCAGTCAAGATAGTTATGGTGTAAGTTGCAGAGTGTTGGAGATATCAGCCGTAGAGGTGTCTGCCTTCTCTCCAGTATAATAAAACTAGATGGCACTCAGCTTGTGGTGCCAATAGCTGCAAAAAAATACATAAAAAAATCTCAACAAGAATATCTCTTTCCAGACGTCATGACTCAAGATAATCCACAAACCTTGTTGTGGGCACTTTAATGTAAGAACTATTTTCTTTCTACCGAACTACACCCACCAACTGTATCACTGCGCAGAAAGAAGCGTGCATCTACTGCTTGCTAGCACCACTGAGCTAGCTAATTTTACAGCTCAGCCAAGGAGGACGCCATTAATGTTTACATCTCTTGCTGTCACAAACATGAGCCTCTTGTCCATAAGTAGATGCACGCTTCCCTCTGTGCGGTGATACAGTTGGTGTGTGTGTAGTTTGGTAGACAGAAAATAGTTCCTACATGTATCTGCTCATAACAACATCTGTGGATTATCTCGAGTAAGGTGGGATTTCTGTTTCTGCATTGAATTGACGCTGTACCTACGGCGTAGGCTCTGTATCTGCATAGAGCCTATGCCATACCAAACGCCGTAGCCTGACGTGCACCTTCCCAGAAACGACAACTACAGGTCGCAGTGACACAGACCTCCTGTCTGTTTTTGTAAGTTGAAAACCATTTCCTTCAGTGGAAACAAAGCTTTTCTTTACTTTTATTTCAGATATGAAACAATAAGCTAGCTGCTAGGCTAATTTATACAATGTAAAATAACATAGGCTTGTGCCAATAACATTAGCATTTTGTATTTGTTTGGAAAACGTGTTTTGTATAAGACAGTTGTTTTGTCTGTGAACCTTGTGAGCTGTAATGGAGCCGGATTTTGTAACGTTACCTTTATTAAATGTTGTTGTTGTCCCTGGCTTCATATGAGTAGAGGAAATGTCTGCTAGCTGCTAGGCTAATTTATATAATGTAAAATGCCATAGGCTTGTGCTAATAACATTAGCTTGTTGTATTTGTGGGGAAAATGTGTCCAGCAAAAAAACAAGTGCTTTGTGAAACCTGTGTGTTATAATAGAGCCTGTTTGTGTACTTGTGTTTGAAATGGTTGCTATTAAGCTACTGTACGTTTAATGTGTGTTTTGAATCACATCAACTTTACAGCACTTCATAGAAACCCCACCGCAAACAAGTGTTTTTGAGGTGTAACTGCAGAGTGAAAGACACACCACTGCACAAGTATAAATGCTCATAACGGCCTGGGCCATGTACGGAGGCTACGGCGTAGGCTCTGCATAGAGCTGACGCACAAGTGTGATTCGTCTTTAACAGATCATGATTTCTGGAAAGAGACATTGCTTTTGAGCTTTTCAAATGTAATTTTTTGCACTTTGAGCACCACAAGCTGAGTGCCATCTAGTTCCATTATATTGGAGAGAAGGCAGATATCTCTACAGCCAATATCTCCAACACTCAGCAACTCACACCAAAACAATCTAGATCAGAGGTCTTCAACGTTTTTCAGGCTAAGGACCCCTTAACTCAAAGAGAGACCGAGGAGGGACCCCCTACCACATATATTGTGTAAAACTGAGTTGCACTTGGGACATTTTGGGATTTCAGGCCTTCTCTTGCTTGCCTGTAGCTGCGTCAGCAGCAGTTGTAGCATGGCTAGGTGCGTTAGCCTCCCCTCTGCACTTTCAACGGTGGTTTCCAAGGTGGACGGTGTGTCAGAGACTAGTAGAAAGTTAGAAAACAATTCACTGAGGCTCACAAGAATGTCTGTAACCTCAACATAGTAATACAGCTAATTTGCTAATATGCCAAAAAAAGAGAAAAACAGGTACCGCACAGTGATGTAGTGTTAACTAGCTCATATGATTGCACAAGGATTCATGGGTAACAGTCAGCCTATCATTAATGTTGTGTACTGTTAACTAAATAGGTTTTATGAATGGGCTGATTTATCTTTGTTAATAATATATTAGATTTATGTTAATGTGGATTTTCAGGCACATTTTACTTACTAAAACTTGAATTAATTAGTTAAATTATTTAGAGGTCATTTGGCGGCCCCCCTGCAGTGACTCTGAGGACCCCCAAGGGGTCACGGACCCCCTGTTGAAGACCCAGGATCTGAACTGTCCCTTAACATATGAACCTGTACCTATCAATACAGTTTTTTAAAATGATTTTATTTAGAATGTACAAATGTCTTTGGCAACAGTCACATTAAATATGGGTGCAATGCAGAGCAAAGAAGTTGCCAAAGCAAACAGTCGTATATAAAATAAATGCAAATATCTTACATAACAAGATTGAACCTATCAATACAATTCACAGCAATGTATTTGACGTTTAACAGAGAGTGTGTTCGGTGTTAATGTTGTGTGTTCTTCCATCAGGTGATCAAGACATGTCGCAAGATGGGCATCCAGACTGTAGCTGTTCACAGTGATGTCGACTCCAGTGCTGTGAGTCACCATTTGTGTTCACCCAGGGTTAAAATTGGGGTTAAAAGTCAGGAATTCAGTATTTCTCAACAAATTCTTGCCAACATCTACTCCTCTTTTAGCATGGGTGTTTGTGTACTAACTGTTGTATGTCCTGAAACAAAAATACCTTCTCTAAACCTGATTAACACTAGAGAGCTGTTGTGGTCAAACCCTGAAAAGCTTCTGGTAAGTTTGAACAAAGTGGAGAGCAAAATGTAGGTATCAGACATGCAGGCGTTCATCCCCAAATCAGAGAGCAGAGCAGGGTTAGAGGTGAAGCATGGATAAAGTTTGAACATCACAACTGAATGTCTCAGACATCCAACAAAACAAAAATAGTTTTGTTGTGTTTTTTGTTCTTGTTTAGCATAAAGGGACTACAGCGTGTAGTGCCTAGTGTTACCCTGTGTTGTTGAATGACAATAAATTAACCTTGAACCAGGGAGAATAGGTGTAACAAGATTATTGCTTTACTTCTAGATACTTAAAGTCAGATTTAATACATCTGTGGACTACATATCTCAGAGTTTGTGATGAAACCAAAGTTATTGTATAACCTGTGAGGGGGATGGAAATTCATTATACACAAGGTGAAGTTTTAAGTGTCTTGTTTTGGTGTTTCTAGGACACACAGACACGCAGTTTGAGTAGGTGGTAAATGTTTATCTGCTTCTTATTTTCTCCTGCTGAGGTGACATCTGGATTCACATTTCCTGTTTGTGCGTGTATCTAGGTTCATGTAAAGATGGCTGACGAAGCAGTGTGTGTCGGCCCCGCCCCCACCAGTAAGAGCTACCTGAACATGGACGCCATCATGGATGCCATCAGATTGACTGGAGCACAAGCTGTAAGCATTTACATGGCTCGGATTACATGATGTGACTGTGGTAGACAGCATGCATGACATTGTGTGTACCTGATACACTTGCTCATCAAGATAAGGTGTAGGACCTCCTAACAGTGAATCATGTGGCTGCATGTCAGTACACAAAGCTGTGTGTTATGGTACAGTTAGTATACAGACATGTTAACTGCTGCCTCTCTGCAACCAGAGTACCATTCAGTTAAACTGATACTGAATTTTTAGGTGGGGCTTTTTTTAGGTTGCTAAAAACTAACCAACTGAGGTAGTTTTCCTCATAGTGCCTTCATTTTAGGCACGTGAGGCATTCCATAATTTTCCCTTTGAAGATAAATCAATAAAGTGTAATTTATTTCTCTGTAAAGGTTCATCCTGGCTATGGGTTTCTCTCTGAAAACAAAGAGTTTGCAAAGCGACTGGTGAGTAATGCATACAATTAGCTACACACTTATTTTCTCTCAACACACACTTTACAACCATAGGTTCAAAATGAATTAATTACCAACGAATGCTAAGATGGGAATTGTCTTTTTTGTTTGTTAAGAAATGCATTTGTTTCTAATTTATTCAAACAGTCTTTGACCTAGTCATGATGTATTTTGATCTCACTAACGAGAATAATTTTTGTTAAAGAATGATTAACAAATGTTTGATGAAAGTATGAGAAAAAAAAACATGAATGTTGGAATACTTTTATGACTTAGCAATATTATGACCTTGTGCAGTAGTTTTTTGAATGGTAAAAAGTGTTTCATGGTTTAAATGCACCTCAACTGTAGCAGCAGTAGTAGAGCTGGGTATTGGTACTTGATACATTTTAAGGTGTCGACTGAAATAACCCAGTACTAAGTAGTATCAGAACATCTTCGGTCAAGGGATAGCTGCATTTGATCCTTTATGTGCTAGGGTCTGATCCCAGACCTTCCTGGCTCACTGCAAGATTAGCAGACTTTCTGTTGCTGCCATTTCTGGAGCTACTCTCCTCCCGGCAAACGGTCAGTTCAGTGTCTTCTTGGTTAGCATGAGCTAACACAGGAGCAGTGGCTAACATCCAACACTAAGCTGTTATATAGTTCCAACAAACTCACGCTGACTCCGAGCTGGCTTGACTCTGTCATTAGACCGGTTAATAACTGAGGTAATGTTAGCCGTGTGATGCTAACAGTTAGCCCTGTCACTGTCACAGAAGGTACTCTGTTGGTATTGGTTTTACTTTAAAGGTTACTGGTGTTGTCAGCTGTTGTTAATAATGAGTATTTGACTAGCAGCGCCCACTGTACTTATTTTCACAAAGATATAAGAGCAATTGGGTGAAGAAGTTTATTCTTGACCTTGGAATCACTATATGTGAACACAACCTCAACTCGATGTCCACCATCAGATGCAGCTGAAAACTTACTGTGCGCTCCAATACCCTTACTACCATACTATTTAGTATTTAGTACTATTTGGTAGTAGAGAGATTTAGTATGTCCCAATACAAAGTATGTCAAATGCAGTATGCTAAAAATACCAGGATGTTCTACTGCATCCGATCACATTTTGCTGTATGCAAGCCAGCATGCTTTTCTGGCAGTTCTGGCCCACAGTCCTGTGCACAGTGGAAGGAACGTCACATTGACTGAGCCACTAACAGATGACAGCTCACTGACAGCTTTTCTAAAAGCTGTCAGAAGCCGTAATGACAGATTAACTTAGCCTTATAGATAGTAATAATAGGAAAATTAATTGTTTAAGTCAACAAAGTAATCTGAAAGATAACAGAATCAGAATCAGGAGTACTTAATTGATCTCCGAGGGGAAATTATGATTTATTACAATCTCTCTGATGTAAAGTACAGGGAATAATAAGAAGTAAAAATAAGAGCATGAAATAGAAGTATGTCAATGTAAAGTAATAAGATATTAAAAAATGTCCATTATGCTACAATGCTTAACAATAGTACTTAAGATATTAAGAATGAAAATAGTAGTAATATAGTAAGAATATACAAATATGTGCATAGTGCTACATTACACTGTATAAACTACTGTTACATCCAGAAATATGAAATATATATGATGCTTTTGTTCACTACAGTATATACATCAATAGAATAAAAACGATAATAAGAATAAAAATAAATATGTACAGTTTTGTGCTTCATATGTTGAATAAATGTTAACATTCAAGAGGTGTTGGTGAGAATAAATTAGTATACAGAAGAATATTGCACTGTTGAATAATTGCACCAATTATTGCACGTTACTGCACAGTTAAGGCAGTTTGCAAGAAATAATTGTACCTTTAAGTCTCTATTGCACAGTGAAGTACCAACAACAAAACGACATAACCCTGAAAATAACAATGACAGAGAAATGCATATGTAATTTTACTTTTGTTTTGGGCGGCTGTGGCTCAGAGGTAGAGCAGGTCAATCCCTAGCTCCTCCAGTATGCATGTTGAAGTAGCCTTGGGCAAGATACTGAACCTCATACTGCTCCTGATGGCTGTTTCATCAGTGTGTGAGTGTGTTAAAAACTGAGTAGCAGGTGGCACCTTGTATGGTAGCCCCTGCCACCAGTGTGTGAATGTGTGTGTGAATGGGTGAATGTGACTCATAGTGTCAGAAGTGTTTTGAGTTGTGAAGGATTAGAAAGGCACTATAGAAGTGCAGGTCCATTTACCATTTAGGTCCATAATACTGCATGTTAAAATGTCCAAAGTATGCAATTATTACTTCAAAATTAAAACTACATACACTGCAAAGTTACAACAGCAGAGCACTCCGTGTAGACCTCCGTCTCTGGTGAGCTTGGAGAATGGCGTTTTGTTTTATCTCCAAGGTAATGTTAACTGACAACCTTAAGATCTGCTTCATTCCAGATTGAGTGCTTTTTCTTTTTTAATTTCAAATTTTACGCTATTGACTGGAACAGATAGACAGTATGAGCAAGAGGGTCAAAGTTTAAGGCGCAGTGTTATGAAGAAAAAGTTTGACCTAAAAGGTAAAAGTGTTTTACCTTTGCTTTGTTTTTATTGCCCTGTAAAGCACGTTGAATTACCCTGGTGTATGAAATGTGCCGTAAAAATAAAATTGCCTTGTGTGCGTACTTTGTCAGGGCAGCTGCAATACATAATGATATTTAAAAGAAATAGTATGCTATTTGGAAGGCAGGGTTATTTTTTCCCACGAGAGCAGTTATTCTGTTTCCAAAACTATACCTGCAGCCAGGTTTTAACAGTACTTTGATTGTTTTTGAATGCTGAAATTAAAATGAATGCACTGCATTCTTGACTGTAGCTGTACTACACACAGAAATGAGGTTGATCTTTTCATCTCACTCTGCAAGAAAACAAATGCGTGTATTTACTAAAATGTTGAACTGTTGCTTTAAATGACCAGACTCGAATTTTACTGGCAATCAAAACAGTAGTCACTTAAACATGGCGAACAAACCCCACTATCGTGTTTCATCTATTTTAGTGTGGTAGATGATAGATTTACTGAATGCAAACCTGTTGTGAGGCCAATAGAACCAGCCCCACAGTGGGATGGGACTTCAGCTCTTTGCTCTCTCTCTCTGGTATTATAAGTCTGATATGGTAACTTTGATGGTATTATTGTTTTGTTCCTAGGCAGCAGAGGATGTAGCATTCATCGGCCCAGACACCCATGCTATCCAGGCTATGGGGGATAAAATTGAAAGCAAGCTGATCGCTAAGGCTGCTAAGGTCAACGTTATCCCAGGATTTGATGGAGTCGTAAAGGTATGACCACACATAGACAGCAGTGCATGTATGCAGCAAGAGCAAGGGCTCTTAGTGTGCTGCTCTTCTCTGTTTACTGAATTCTTTATTAAGTTGTTTTGTTTATGGACAGGTAATGGGCGATATCAACAGTATGCTTAATTGTGTTCTGTTACAAAAAGGTTTGTCATTTCACCATTGCACAAAAGATTTCAGTATTCTACTTCACCCACAACCTGACTGATCTATTATGAAACACAACGACAGTTTAATCAAGAAACAGAAGTGCTTCATATTTGAAACCATCAAGATGAGCCTCACTCACAGTGTGGGGACAAGCTGGTTGAAAGCATGCAATAATGCTTTGGTTGATCATCAGTAACCATTAACCCTCTCCATGTCAGACTGCTGAGGATGCTGTGAAGATCGCACAGGAAATTGGTAAGTCGTCACTTCTTCACACACTGAATTTATACAATGTGGGTGTGTGTGTGTGTGGGTGTGTGTGACAGAGCAAAATCCCCACCTTTATTTTTGTTGCAGAAATGATCTGCCATCCATTTGAACCCATACCCCTTCTTTCTCTCAGCCAGAGGAGGTGTTCAGTCATTATTACTATGATTTATTACATAAAGGTCCAGTGGTTAGGATTTAGTGGCATCTAGTGGTGAGGTTACAGAACTGAGACTTCTCCCATGCTCAAAGTGTGAAGGAGAACCATGGCAGCTTATGCCAAAATGCAGAATGCAAATGGCCCCATCTAGAGCCAGTGTTTGGTTTGTCTGTTCTGGGCTACTGTGGAACACTTTAGCAGACCCTGTGGACGAGGACCTGTTCCATATGTAGACATAAACGGCTCATTTTAACGTAACCAAAGCACAAGACATCTTAGTTTCAGGTGATTATAAATTTCATGAAAACACAGTTATGAATATTACATTCCATTTCTGCCAACAGATGCCCCTAAATCCTACAAACTGCACATTACATTGTAAAGTGTACATACATTGTGATAGCAGTTTGGGGATTTTAATGATTTCTACAACTGTTCTTTATCTGTGACAGAATGACTGGGGAATGTACTTTTTTGTCACATGAGAAAAGTTTTTTACAGTTTTTGTGCATTTTCAGAAAAAGAGGGTCATCCCTACATAGTTGAATCTGATTGTTCAGGTCTTACCTACTGTCATTTTTTTTAAGTCATCTATATTCTCATTTATGAAACCCGTTGCCATGAGGGGTCTTTATTTGTATTTTTTGTCCCTCTGTTAAAGCTTTAAGCCTATGTATCTATAGAAATATCAAAAGCAACCAGATTATTTGTTGAGATACATATGGCTATCGCTAAGCTGTTGTTTCAGAACCATGGACAGCACTGTTTTTGGTTTGAAGCGGGTGCATGTGGAAAGACAGTAGGGCAGGGGATTGGTGAATATATTGGCAGTTGGCTTGGTATATTGCTAGCTGTTTTTGAGGAAAGGGTTGGGTGGGGGATTTTGGTGTTTCTGTTTTGTTAACCTGGTGCTCTTCTAAGAATGAGTGAGAGTGCTGTTAGAGAAAAGGCAGAGAAAGACAGCAGGGAAAAACAAGTGTAGAGCCAGCATATTTTCACAACTCTGTGAATTAAGGGTTTATTTTAAATATATATCTTGCTATTGTAGCCAAATGTCTTTGTTTTATCTGACCACAAAACTGTCCTCCAGAAGTTTTTTTTTTGTTTATTTTTATGCCTCCATGCTGGCGATAGCCACAGCTGGAAGCATTATGCTTTTGGGTGGTCTGTCTGTCCCATTCTCGTGAACATGATATCTCAAGAATGCCTTCAGGGAATTTCTTCATATTTGGTATAAATGTCCTCTTGGACTCAACTGATGAACTGATGAGACTTTGGTGGTCAAAGGTCACTGTGACTCTGTCTGTCTCATTCTTTTGAACACAATATCTCAGGAACACCATAAGGGAGTTTCTTCAAATTTGGCACAAATGTTCACTTGGACTGAGTAAACTGTTTGGAATTTGTTAGTGGAAGGTCAAAGGTCAAGGTCAGTGTGACCCCACAAAACATGTTACAAACATATGACAAACCTTCCCAGAAATGTCTAATAGGATAAAATAATGAAGTGATCACATTTTATATTCAAAAGGTCAAAGATCAACTTTACTGTGACATCATACTATTACGCATTAAACTCACTTCTGTCCATTAATCAACTTATCTCAGGAACAGAAGGGGAGACATTTGGTCAGATACTGAATTGGTGGCACTAATCTTGGGTGTCCACCTTGACACTGTGCTGATTGTATAGATCTTGTGTGCTGTCGGGGGGAGAGTGTGTGAAGCATCCTTATTTTCTCAGACATGAATGTAAACCGTAAGAGAAACTTGGCTGGTGCATGGAGGCATACAACCACAAGGAGGTTATTTTAGTTGAGATCATGAAAAATTCTTTAGTTAAGCTTAATGGATAATTCCAGTTGATTTACACCGGATTTATTTCCCAGAATTTTGGGTATTGTGGCTCTAGGAGTCCTGCTACCTTTGCACTCCACGCACCTTCCACTCCCGAAAGTACTCTAATTTTTTGTGACAAAGAGGTACGTTTCTTAATCATTCTGTCACAGATGGAGAACAGTGGTACAAATCAGTAAAATCCCCAAACTGCCATGGCATGAATGTCCCTCTCAAATCTATGTAAACTTTTCACTGCACTTTTATCTGTTTTCTTTACATAGCTCTGTTTGCAGGCAGTGCAACTGTCTGACACTTGTGTATATTGCAGTGTTGGCTATATTTTAGTAGACTGTTAAAATGCTCTCATGTTCATGTCGTATCTAACTACTGGAGGTACTTGTGGTCGAATCTGTGTTGTTAAAACATGGTGAAAAATGAACTTATACAATTGCACCTTAAGAGTTGTGACGATGCTTTATCATTGTGTTGTTGCCAGGCTACCCAGTGATGATCAAAGCATCTGCAGGAGGAGGAGGGAAAGGGATGAGGATTGCCTGGAACAATGAGGAGACAAGGTCTATTTCTGTCATACCCTCAATCTGCACTATCTAACCATCTGCACTCTTTTAACAACTTTATTAATGAAAACAATCAGACATCACAGCTTAAACAAAAATGTAGGGGAGTTACTCTGCATCCACAGTCACTGTATGTGCGTAAACTGCAAAGCCTCAGATACTACTGCAAAACCTTTAATTGTAAATAGTAGCACAGTGGTTACTGCCTAATTCAATTACCACTTCACAGCTTTTTTTCTGACTTTTAACAGTTTGAAAAGCCTCTAATTCAACAACTTCAGTTTACTTAAACTACTTCTACAGTTATTACTCCAGCTTGTTAATAATCCCCTCCAGCTCCCTGCTGCTTCACTGTCTACTCCTGCTTCCAGGACTCCAGCTACCTTTTCTTTCCTTCTGCTCTTCTCATTAAAGATCAGCGGTTGGAATCACAGAATCAAGGCCTTTGCGCACTGAAGGAGAATGAATACACCTAAAAAGGCAAAAATCCAGAAATATGTATTTATTTACTGCATTGTGGTGTCAGTGGTAGCATTAGCCATTTTCTTCATAAAGAGATCAGGATGATAACGAATCAGGTAGGTGTGCATGTTTGTTGTGTTGCTCGTATGCCATAAAACTTCAATTGCTAGCTCGGGCTATAATTTGCTTAAATCATTGAATTCAACAGGCTTATATTTGGGACAGGCCTTTAATTCCTTTGACACAAAACTGTTGCTCAGTAAAGATTGGAAATACAATCAAATTGTTTATTTAAACCAGTATGAATATTACTTGTACAAATATTAGGATTCAAATGACATATTAATTATGAATCATTCTTTTGATCTAGCTCCGACAGACAGTGCATTGGAGAGAGAGTTACGAAAATCGTTTCATGGTACCCAAGGTTTATGGCACCCGGCGTACCGACACAACACCATTTATTCTGTTAATATTCACTTGGATTAATTTATGAAAAACACTTGATTCTTTTGAGCAGTGTACCCTTACGAACTAAAGGAATATGAATAACTTACCGGGAAATCCAGGGATGGACACATATTCTGAATTTATGATGATGTCACCTCTTTTTTTTTTGGTATTACTTGTTTACCATGCGATAGAAGGAGCTAACTCACATTAGCTTGAGTGGATAGACAACAACCCAGTTTTATACATCCAAGAACTTCTATAAACAGAACTGCTTGGCAGGCAGACCAGACATCTAATTGAGACAGGCATTTATTTGTTAAAATGTGTTGCCACACCAGGCTAGTTGGGGGACCGGGCATTTAATTGAGACTATGGTTTTAATTGAAGTTTTACGGTACTTTACTGTCATGAGACAACTTTTGCAAATCCCGTAGTTTTCCTCGATGTTATTTGTCTGTGATGAGGATGACAGTGCCTCTCTGATTTGTTTTCTGCTGCTGTCTGCCCTGCCTGCCATTTCACCCTGTCAGTTTCTTCTTCACTGCAAGTTTGTTAACATCACTTTACCCTCATCAACTTGATAAGTGCCACTGCAAGGAGTCAAGGAGTAGTGACTGTGGTGAGTCAAATTGCCACGGAATTTCGAACCTCTGCTTTAACAAAAAATATCGATATGTGGCATCAGTGAATCGATAACATATCAGAAGAGGTAGTAATATGATGTATTCTTTTATCAATATTTTGTCCCACCTCTATCAGAGATCCTCTTTCTCTGTCTACTTTATACCACTACTTCACACCACTGGAAAGACTGATTTTTGTATTAGCCACTTTTAGTCTGACGCAACTTTTGTGTGAATGTGTTTTTGTACTCTAATAGGGAAGGTTTCCGGTTCTCATCCCAAGAGGCAGCATCCAGCTTTGGAGATGACAGGCTGCTCATTGAGAAGTTCATAGACAACCCCAGGCACATAGAGATCCAGGTATAATACTTGGGCTCACAGAAGATTGATGTCATTGAATGCTGACAATTTGTCAATCTGAGTGCGATCAGAATATAATACACCACTCAAAAATTAAGGGAACACTTAGATCACACATCAGATCTTGATGAACAAATTATTCAAGTTGAAAATCTTTACAGATGTACAGGGTATAACTTGTTAAGAACAAAGTGACATAACAACAGTCAATGGAAACCAAAATCATCAACCCACTGAGTGCTGGATTCAAATTCACAGTAAAAAAATGAAATCACAGGCTGATCCAACTTGTATGGCTCCTGCGTGCCTGTATGCACTCTGGACAACGTCTGGGCATGCTCCTGATTAGTCGGCGGATGGTGTCCTGGGGGATCTCCTACCAGACCTGGATCAGGGCATCAGTGAGCTCCTGGACAGTCTGTCGTGGTGCCTGGCAGCGTCAGATGTACGGACACAAAATGTCTCATAAATGCTCCTTTAGATTTAGATCAGAGGAACGACAGGGCCAGTCAATGCCATCAATGCCATTGTCACCCAGGAACTGCCCACACACGCTGTCCACATGAGGCCAGGCATTGTCCTGCACCAGGAAGAACCCAGGGCCCACTGCACCAGTGTAAGGTCTGACAGTCGCTCTGAGGTTTTCATCCTGGTACCTAACAGCAGTCAGGGTACTGTTGGCTCTGACATGGAGGTCTGTGTGACCCTCCAAGGATATGCCTTCCCAGACCATCACTGACCCACTGCTAAACCAGTCATGCTGGATGATGTTACAGGCTGCATAATGTTCACCACAGCGTCTCGAGACTCTTTCACGCCTGTCACATGTGCTCAGTGTGATCCTGCTCTCATCTGTAAAGAGAACGGGGCGCCAATGGCTGACCTACCAGTTCTGGTGTTCTCTGGTGAATGCCAATCGAGCTGCACAGTGCTGGGCTGTTAGCACAGGTCCCACTAGAGGCCGTTGGGTACTCATGCCACCCTCATGGAGTCTGTTTTTGACAGTTTGGTCAGAAACATGCACATCAGTAGTCTGCTGAAGATCATTTTGTAGGGCTCTGGCAGTGCTCCTCCTGTTCCTCCTCACATGAAGGAGCAGATACCAATCCTGCTGCTGGGTTGATGCCCTTCTGCAGTCCTGTCCAGCTCCCCTCGCGTAACGGACGGTCTCCTGGTATCTCCTCCATGCTCTTGAGACTGTGCTGGGAGACACAGCAAACCGTCTTGCGACCGCAAGTTTGGATGTGCCATCCCGGAGGAGTTGAACTACCTGTGCAACCTGATTGAGCTGCAGGTACAGCCTCATGCTACCAGTAGTGACAAGGACACTAGCAGAACACAAAACCAGAGAAGAATCAGTCAGGAAAGATAAGGAGAGAGCAACTGTCTGTGGCCACCACTAGAAAAACCATTCCCTTTTTGGGGGTTGTCTTGCTTTTGCCTCTCTATTGCACCTGTTGTCACTTTCATTTGCACCAAAGCAGATGAAACTGATTCACAATCACTTGTGCTTCCTAAATGGACAGATTGATATCCCTGAAGTTTAACTGACTTGGTGTTTTACTGTGAACATTAAGTGTTGCCTTCATTTTTTTGAGCAGCGTAGTTTGAATTATTACACTTTGTTGACATGGATCGTTGTGAACATTAGCTGTTTCATATAACGATCCAGCTACTGTGAGAAAAAAGATAAAACTCACTAAATAAATTCCTACCGGCTATGTTTCACCAGAGAGAACCTGAGAAAACTTTGTGCTTGTTGCAGGTGCTTGCTGACAAACATGGTAATGCTCTTTGGCTGAATGAGAGGGAATGCTCCATCCAGAGGAGGAACCAGAAGGTGGTGGAAGAGGCTCCCAGGTTAGTGAGAAACACTCTGCTCTTTGCATTTTTTTGTTACAGATCAATACCGGCGAATGCAGCCAATTTGCACAAGAAGGTAAGAAAAAGCAGCGATCAGCAGCACTAATGGTTTTCAGTAGTGTACCTGTAGAGTATGTATGTGTACCTGGAGAGTACCATGTAGACAATAGAGAATGCCTAATAAGACACTTTATAAACCTCCTTAGATGCCTCGCCAGCATTCCCCAGTATGTGGTGACTGGTTATGAAAAAAAGTGTGCACATGCACTACTCAGCACTAAAGAGAGGGGAATTAAGAATTCTCACGAGTGAGTTTATAGTATTTATCTGAAGGAAATTGGTTTGTTAAATATAAACTGTGGAATTAGTTTCTGTTAGACTCCCCATTTTGTCGTGTCCTCTGTAGTACTTTCCTGGATCCGGCAACACGGCGGGCAATGGGTGAGCAGGCAGTGCAGCTAGCCAAGGCTGTGCAGTACTCCTCTGCCGGCACCGTGGAGTTCCTGGTAGATTCGAATAAGAACTTTTACTTCCTGGAGATGAACACACGACTACAGGTGTGTGTGTGTGTGTGTGTGTGTGTGTGTGTGTGTGTGTGTGTGTGTGTGTGTGTGTGTGTGTGTGTGTGTGTGTGTGTGTGTGTGTGTGTGTGTGTGTGTGTGTGTGTGTGTGTGTGTGTGTGTGTTTGGGGCACTATTCTGAGGGTGGGTTTACACTTCCTTGTTTCCTCTGATTAATTTCATTGATGTAACCTTTATTTTCACTTGAAAAGATTCATCGAGGAACAAGAGTTTCCTTTTCATGTGTGTTAAGTGTTCAATAGATGAATTAGGAACAACTAAGAAGAAAGTGAAGGGCAAAAGACAGGACATGCAATAAAGGTGTAGCCAGAATCAAACCTTGGACGATGTGGTTATGTGGCATGCGCTGTAGCCATTCAGCTACCAGGGTTCCACAGTGATGAGTTCTATTGGACTGTTGTGATGGCTTTTAATGTGAAGTAAGGACATAAGGATGCCACGCTCAACAAGCACACAACTAGTTTGCCTACAGAAACTGTATCTTTGACTTTTGACCCCAGGTGGAGCATCCAATTACAGAGTGCATTACTGGCCTGGACCTGGTGGAGCAGATGATCAGGGTTGCCAAGGGTTACAAACTGCAGCACAAACAGCAAGATATCCCAATAAATGGCTGGGCCATTGAGAGTCGTGTCTACGCTGAGGTCAGTGTGTGTGTGTGTGTGTGTGTATGTGTGTATGAAGTAGGGCTAAATAAAAGTGTTTCCATTTTAACATTCACCCCATGTAGCATTCTGCTAATGCTGCTGTTGTGAGTGAAACCTGATTTCCAGTATTTGTAGTTTGTCTTTCTCTGTTGTTTGTTCTGTTAGGATCCTTACAAGTCTTTTGGTCTTCCCTCCATTGGACGGCTGTCTGGATACCAAGAGCCACTCAACCTCAGTAATGTAAGTGTGTGTGTGTGTGTGTGTGTGTGTGTGTGTGTGTGTGTGTGTGTGTGTGTGTGTGTGTGAGAGAGACACATTATGTATAGGTTTTTGTTTTAAAATGGCACACCTGAAAACACATAATAAAGCCACAAGCGGTACTGCCGGGGTTCAAGCCAGCATGGACCTTTAAAAGTTGAAAGCTGGGTAAGATCAAGACCTTTGACAGTTCACGATGCCTGCATTAAAGATTACCAACAGGTTTTTTGAAGGTTAGACAGATGCTTGTTCATTTAAGTACAAATCTTTCCAGACCGTGCTCTTTGGAAATACTGTTGCTTCCTATTGGTCAACTGCAGAAACATTTTGGGGACATGCTATGATGGCTTAGTTAAAAAAATCTTGGTGATGTTTGGTGATGTTTGAACAAACCCTCATTGATTTCTGACCATATTAAGTGAAAGGTAAAGAGACACTTCAGATGCTTACAATAACAATCTGACAATCTCTGTGTCAAAAATAGCCACTTTTAATGGACATACAGTGACAATGTTTTATTGTTTATTGTATTGTTTTATTTTAGTTTCACCTGATTTGTTTTTCTAATGATACTCTTTTTGTACACATTCCACTTGGTCTCCCTAAATGACCAGTATAACCATTTTGTTGTCTGCTCCTTGCTCTGTCAGGTCCGTGTGGACAGCGGCATTCAGGAGGGAAGTGATATCAGCATCTACTATGATCCCATGATCTCTAAGGTCAGTGATGTATGGAATATATGATGGTTTTGTCAATGTGTGGTTCTCATTATTGGTGAGAACAGATGGTCGCAACAAAAAAGCAGATTACGAAATTCCACAATTCCACGAGGGTTTGTGGCTCTGCAGTCATTTCCTCTGGTGTGTATTTGTAGTTGGTTACCTATGGAGCTACGCGGGCTGAAGCCCTTGCCCGAATGGAGGATGCGCTGGATAACTATGTTATCAGAGGTACACAGATTTTCAAAGTGAATGTCAGCTAAGACGCACAGCCACTTTTTAAATGGACATCAGCTTATTTTACCTCCTGTAATAAAGTTTGGTAATCTTCTCTCCAGGTGTGACCCACAACATCCCCCTACTGAGGGAAATCATCACCCACCCCCGCTTTATCTCTGGTGATATCAGCACAAACTTCCTGCCGGAGGTTTATCCCGATGGCTTCAAGGGTCACCAGCTGAATGTAGACACACGCAGGGAGCTGTTGGCCACGGCGGCAGCGCTCTACATCACTGCTCAGCTCCGCTCACAGAAGGTCCTGGGTGACCTGAGGTGAGGACGCCAGCAGGCTTGATGTGGTGGGGGCTACAGGGGCTTTGTTTGCTACACACATCTTTGCAGTCATGAGCCATTTCCTGAAAAATGCAGTGTATTTACAGAGCCTCAACACAGTAGAAAGTAAAATGTTTTAAAAAAAAAAAAAAAGCTGTTGTTGATCAGCTTATGCATGGTGTCTGTTACTGTTGCAGGGCTCCGCACATATATTTATTTTTAGAAAAAAAAAATAGGGGAACAGACAGAATTTTAGGGGCCAGTAATTTTTAAATAAATAACAATAATGCATCTATGACGTTCCACATCCCAAGAGCCAGACTGCGACACCACGTGTCAACACGCCTGGGTCCCCGCCCCTGCCTGCCACCCAGCATGCAATG
Organism: Cephalopholis sonnerati; assembly: GCA_019142605.1. Classification (NCBI taxonomy): domain Eukaryota; kingdom Metazoa; phylum Chordata; class Actinopteri; order Perciformes; family Serranidae; genus Cephalopholis; species Cephalopholis sonnerati. The sequence continues at coordinate 34,950,386 of JAGQAX010000018.1, forward strand.
CACCCAGCCCTGATGCTTGTCCCTGCAGGTGGTGGGCCCACAGGGTGGTGGCTCCATGTCATTCATATGGCCCAAGGTTCAACCACCATATGCTCGCTGGCGAGCTCCCCCTTAAGGTCTGGAGCAAGCTTTTTTAGATGAGAGATTACTAAAAAAAATTGGTATATAGGATGTACTGAGGATCTAACAAAGGACAGAATTGCACTGTGTTTTACTAATGCATCCCTTTTCAAGCAGCGGAGAAGCTTCTAACTCCTGTTTGTCATTGCAAATAGAGTTGGAGTTTGATAGCATTTTACCCACTCTGAATCCACTTACTGAATCTTATTTTAGCTTTGAATCTGCTTATTTAATCTGAATCCATTCAGATTCCTCAATTGACTCAATTTAGATTTAGCATTCAACTTTTGAAAAAGCTAATGTCGGCCTTACACCAAAGCCTTTTTAAGCAGTTTTACTCAGAACGTTTACATGCACAGTTAATTCGAGCTATGACTACTCCATTTAATTGGACTACTGTCCTTGTCCCAGTGTACAAGCACAGGAGGCAAATCAATTTATTGACCGAAATATGTCTGACCCCACTATGATAGGTGGTGATATTCCCCCTTTCCGCTTGCCAGTATTGACCTTTTTCCGGTTGACCTTTTACGTCACAGACCAAACAATCGACCAGACCAAACAAGTTAGCTATGGGTAACTAGCGGCCATGGTGGACAACATTACAGCTCTATACATTTCGTCCATCCAAAAAAAGGTATGGGTCTGGATGCAGATTTCACCATGTTGTTACTGACTTTTTCTTTTGTTATGCATTTAATGCTTTTCGACTTCTGGGTCAAACCCCCGGGCAAAAACTGTGGAGCATGTGCAGAGCGCCTAGGCCAGTTTGGGTCCAGTTAACTGTATACATGCAGGAGCAGTTCGACTCCCAGTTGCATTATCCAACTAAAACCAGACTTACTAACACAATCAATCGATTATTTTCTCTAACATCATGTAAACGTACCGAGTGTTGCAGATAGATTTCCAGTATGGTAATAAAATCAGGAGAGTTTTACTTCAGTTGGATTGAACTTCTTTGATCTTGGTGTCTGTCTTAAGTCAGTTTTGTCCCGTCTTGATATTCTGAGAAACTCAAACATGTTTAATATTATTGTGAGGTTTTCAGTCTTTCTCACACTTGAAGTCTTTTCAAAGACTTCTAGTGTATGGTAGGCATAAGTAAATAACTACATCTTAAGATTCTGTTGAAAGTTCTGTAGGGTCAGAGAACAGAAACAGTTTTTATTGGTAGCTTGATTAATGTTCACAACTGTAGCTATAACCTGAAATTAGATGAAATAGAACTCAGGTGATTGCAAAAGACTTGTTTTTTGTCAAAGATTCTCTGTATACATAGTAAATTAAATGCTCATAGTAGAAGTAGTAGCAGATATAAAATGTGAATTAAAAATGTATCTGGCACATTGAAATAACTGCAGCCTGTTGACTTCGGCTCACTTCATTTTTCACCAGCAGCTTTCTTTAAATACTGCATGTCCTGATTCAGAACTGTAAGGGTTATAACCTGAAATTATAATATAAAATGAGCGTGTGTGTGTGTGTGTGTGTGTGTGTGTGTGTGTGTGTGTGTGTGTGTGTGTTGCAGGGTGTCTTCCACTCCTGTGGAATGTAGCTGCTGGGAGCTGCATGTGGAGCTAGAGGACGGAAGCCATTCTGTGGAGGTTACCAAATCAGGAAATGTTTATACAGTGAGTATTAAATGTGCATCCATCAACAAATTAAATATATCAATATCTATGGATAATGACATTGTGCGCCCAAAGCATTAGGCCCCACTCGAATGGAAAGATAAGAAAAGAATCATTAAAGCTGTGATGCTAATCCATGAATGTGATTACAATATTATCATGTTATTAACTGTTTAGACTTACAACAGGATGTCACTGGGTGCGTTTCAGTCCACCTCTTTTTATGCACATTTTTAATTAGTGCATAAAAAAACCCAGAGTGGAAAAATTAAAAACATTGCAAAAAATGTTTTTACGCTTGCAGGAGGTGGAAAAGTCAGTGTACTGATCAAAGGTAAAAGCAACTAATCAGAAGTGCTATATCGTAGGCAACTGGACTTGCTTGCGTTTCTTGAAGACGTTTTGCCTCTCATCCAAGAAGCCTCTTCAGTTCTTTTCTTCAGAATCTGACCTGGATGAATGAGAATCTTCACCCACATAAAAGCAACTAAGAGCAATGGAAGGGTCAAAGACGAATAAGGATTTAAAAAATGAAAAAAAATCAAATTGGCTAAAAATGCCTATTAAGTTACTTTCTATCTTTATTAGAGTGTTCTGTATACCACTCAACAACAGGAATTTGTTATAAGAATGCAATAAACATTTTTCAGTGAATCATGTGATTTCTCCCATGAAAAATGTCCTTCCTGGGTAACGTAAATGGATTTGAAAATAAATTAAAATGTCTATCATTGTTGGCATTTAAGAGTTTATAGATAACAACAGTTAGAGTCCAACAAATAATTACTGCTCAGAAAACAACATTTTCATCAGAATTAATGTAATGCATTTGGACATTTATAGTGAAATCGCTGCATTTGTTCCTGTTTGTCACACTATAGTTAATGCCAAAAAGAGAAAAATGATAGAAAATGTCTTAATTTTTTTTTACATTATAAGTAAAAGGGTTGTTATTGTATCCTCAACTCAAAAAACACGATACTGTAGTATAATATGAAATTTGGGTTAAATTATTTGACTGTGTCATTGTTACCCAGAATGACATGCTGTTAGCCAGGAATGACCACTGCAAGATTTCAGTGTAATCAAGAGACACTGGCATCTGCAAGAACAAAACTGACTCTTAAACATCTAAAACTATACTCATTTTTGGGCAATAACTATACAATATCTATGATAATGTCCTGTGTTGCTATCATTGAAAAAGATAAAAGAAAGAATACCACAGAAGTTTAAAAAATACATAATACTGCTTCTTTGACTGAATTAATCAATTGCTGTTATTAATAATAATAAAAGTTTAACAATACAACATCAAATCAATGCCTAAAAAGCTACAGATACCAATACAAATCTGAATTGATTAACATGTCCATTCTGGATAACAGAGGACATGTCCTGGGTAACAGAATATCTTTGTTATCCAGGGAGGACATATTGTTATCCAGGAAGGACAAAATAACTATTTTTCCTTTATTATCAGGCACTAACTGGGTCTACTGTGTAAAATATTAGCTTAATCTTCAATACATCAATGTCATATTTCACATGAAATAGGTCATTTTAAAATGTAAAAAAATTATAAATGTTTTTTTAGCGTTATCCAGAAAGACACATCATGGTGGTACATCATGTACCACTGAGCGAAAAGGTCAAATTATCAACATTTTAAGAGAGACTTACTGATCTTGTGGTATATTTTGGGGGTCCTTCAGAATCTGTTGGCTGATGCAACACCCTGTCACATGACTATCAAAATCCAAATATGGTCATGTATAGCCACTTTATGTCTGTTACCCAGGAAGGACATTTGAGAATCCAAAAATGGGGACAAAAGTATTTCTTTAATAAAAATGTAAATGACCTTAGTGTTGTTACTATATTTGTAGGTGTCATTAAAGACATCGACACAATTATGCCCCAGTACATCATTTATGCTTTTATTAAGATTTTTGACATTTTTAGCATATATTTATGCTTAGATTTTTAGCCCGGACGTTATCCAGGAAGGACAGTTTTGTACTTTTGAGCTAAATAGCTCCTTAAATTTTCATTTCTTATAGTAAATACTCATATGAGTAAGTAAAGTGACCAGAGTTGAGTAACAAAATGTAGTGTTTTAAATTTTTTATATATTTTTAACATTATAAACATGCCTCGGACACCAGAATTGACATGCCACGTCTTTCACCCGGAAACAGATTCAGCCAATAAATGATGACGTACCATCATTGCTCAGGCCACTGCAACCTCTTTCTGACTCCGGATGCTTTTAACAGCTTATGTCTAATATCATCCCCCTGAGAGCCACCGTTTCAGACATGTACATGTGCGAGCTCGAGAGGGCGGGGTATCTGTCAGTCATTTTTTAATGTGGCCAATCAGAGGCTCACACTCCCATGTTAGTCCAAAATCTTTAAGTTTTTATTTCAGCCAATAATTTCACAGTAGTGGAAGTAGTCAATATTTCAACTAGCTAGCTATGCTAGTGCTAGCTAGCATCTGCGTATTAACACCCCAGTCATAACAGAATATAGTAATTTCAACCACTGCTCATTTTAGAAGGTCCACCGCAAGACAGTGTGTTCTTTGTAAATTAACAATTAACAGACAATGAATCATAGTTTTTTGTTTTTCTGGCTGCCAGCAGTAGCTAGCACACTAGCTACGTTAGCTCAAAATCATATGCTTTCACTTCAAAATGTACATTAAAAATGTTCCCCTCTGTTGATACTTTGTCTAGAGTAAATGCTAGAATCGATGATCCGGAGGGACAAGTCCACCTGTCCAGAGGATAGGGGCACGAAAAAAATGACAAAGTCCACAGCTCCACATCCAGGGGTGTGTGGATGCAGGAGACAGAACCCGCTGACGTCCCTTCCACCCTTAGGGTCGGCGTGGTTTGCTCGAGGATCATTAGGGACTTAGAGCCAGGCCGCTTGTCGTATTTTCCCCAGGGGTTTCATGCCAGTGTCCTTGGGACAGGACCATCCAGTCGAGCATTAATCTGAGTCAAAGTATCAACGGACGGCAACGTCTTGAATCAACATTTTAAAGTGGAAACTTTTCAGCTTATAGGCAGCCAGAAACAAGTATCTGTGATGCATTGTCCATTTGTTAATCTAACAAAGAACACATTTCCTTGCAGTGGATCTCCTAAATTTAACAGAGGTGAAAGTTGCTATATTCGTTGATCCATGATTAAGGAGTTAATAAGCAGACAGCGTTAGCTTGCGAGCTAGTGTGCTAGCTAGTGGAAAAGTTTTCTACCTCCACTTTAAACGAGCATTTGCGAACACAATGCTCATGTTATTTTTACAATAACGATCTAAAATATATATTCAGCAATCTCTGATAGTGCTACATAAAACTAAGGGGTTTGTACTCACACATGCGCATGTATAAAATGAGGGCTATCCGGCTCTGCAGGGGGATGTTTCTCCTTATGTCTGCACGCGGGGCTGTTAGCAGAACTCTTGGGCTGTCATATTAGATGTTCAAAACTGTTTTCTTTCATTTGACCAGTTGACTTGGTTTAAAAAATAAAAAAAAGTTTGATTGGAGGCCTTTTAATTACATCATCTCATTGTGCCCTCTTAAGTCTGCAGTGGCAAGACATGTATAGCTGTAGACACATCCCTTCAAACCCCACCCACCACTACTAGCCCACTAACGCCACAGCCATCTGAACCCTGCTACAAAGGGATGTTGTAATGAGCAAATACAAGGTCAAATGTAGCCATAATCCACTGTATAATTCATTATACATGAAGACGTGATTCAGCTTATAAGAAATGAGATGTTTGACATTACCCTAATCTTACACATTTCTATTTAACCCAATATTTCATAGTTAGCTTAATGCTAACTTGGCATTTCCTCAGGGCTTCTGCTTCCGGACTTAGGAGCGAAGGGTGCTGATCGTGGACTGACGGTTATGGCAGGCGAGTCATGTAGCTAGTGGGCAGGTCACGTAGATGCTCCAGCTGCAGTTACACCTTCCTCGGAAGTGGCACCTAACTGAAGAATTAGTGCCCCCCACTGCTTATCTCGATGAACCAGTTCCCAGTATTCCCATAACAGCAGTGGATGGAAAAGAGCATAAATTTGCTTTTTATTTTGTCGGTATTCCGAAAATTTGGGCTACATCTTGATGGAAATACAACAACTGTCTCTTGGCAATGAGTCTGAGCCATCACAGCCATCAGGACACTTAGGAACAAAATCATCTGTGGTGTTTGTCTCTGTAGGTGGAGGTGGATGGAGGAAAGGTGGAAGTCAGTGGACAGTGGAACCTGGCTTCTCCACTGCTACCACTCACCATCAACGGCACAGACAGGATGCTACAGGTAACACACACACACACACACACACACACACACACACACACACACGTCCAGGTTGTTAAATATATAATTATATCTTATCTAATTTTAACCTCACACATCCACACTGTAAGAGCTGAAAAACCCCTGCAAATATAGAACAAATCCACAGTGTTTACAGATTTGTAGAGAGTACAGATGTACTGCAGATAATATTTTGTCTTTTGTCATAGTGTCTGTCCAGAGACGCGACAGGAAGGATTGTCCTGCAGTACATGGGCACATCGGTAAGGTTGTATGTCTGCGTGGAACTGTAATAAATAATCACACATACTTTATCACACAGGCTGCTTTGTCTCATCCTCTTGTTATCTAAATGAAATCTGCTGAATTTAAATAACATTTTTGATGCTCCAACTGACAGTGACTCAAGTGACATCACGTATTTTACATAGAAGAACTTTTTTTTAATGCATCTTCACATGCATGATGGCTCCGTTCACTCAGTACACTTAACTCAGATTAATATTTCTTCCACTGTACTGTCTTTTTACTTATTTTTTGTCTGTTTTTATTGTGTTTATTTTATTGTGTAAACTTTAGCACTGTACAAACTCAGTTTAGTTCAATGTGTACTGAATATTGTATATGGAAAGAATGATGATAAATTCTACCTTGCACTTACCCAGACCTGTAAATAGACTTTGCTGTGTAAAATTGGTGGTGTTTCTCTTTACAAGTAGTGACTGTAGGTTTTATTTTTTGAAAAAAAAAAAAAAAAATCCTCTTGATTATATTGCAGTATGAGACACCTCCTTCCTGTGTTTCTTACACTGTGTATTTTTATATAGTTTAAGGTTCGCGTTCTGTCTAAGTTGGCAGCAGAGTTCAACTCCTACATGCCAGAAAAAGTTCCAGAAGACACCAGCAGCATCCTGCGCTCACCAATGCCAGGCACAGTGGTGGCTGTGTCCGTCAAGCCTGGAGATACGGTAACACATCCCAATATGTAGAGGTTCACAGCACACCTGCAGATGTGATGATGTTCCAGGAGAGATGCAATAAACCAACATTTTGAGTTGCACATTACTGTATAGCCATGCTGTGTAACCTCTGTCCACATACTTTAGTGTACTTTTGGTCTGGGTCAGTTTTTCCTTGTTTGAAAGGAAATCTTGATGCTATAACTTACAGTAATATTTTAAACAACACTGTGCTTTTAACTTTGTGTCAACAGTTAAGATTTGTCCCTTCTCTATTTCAACATACACAAAGTCAGCTCCATAAAGAAATGGTTTTCTTAGTTTGGGAACAAGCTCAACCTTATCACCCAGCATCAGTGTCGGACCTCATTAGTGTTCTTGTGGCTGAATGGGAACAAATCCCTGCAGCTAGCTTCCAAAACCTGCTGGAAAGCCTGAAAACCACAAGAGCAGAGGCTGTTATTGCCATAAACATATCTAGGTGTCGTATTGACTGTGTCAGCCCGTTGCAGCAATTTGTCAACTTGCTGCCATACTGCAGAAGGTGAGACTTGTCTGTAAACAAATGCAAGTAAACGAGGGAGCTGCCTTTTTTCTGGAGGAAAAAGTTGGCTGTAATCGCTGCTGGATGCTCAACAGAGGAGTGTGTATTAGGCTTACATGAACTAAATTACTTACCTGGTGAAAAAATAATTCACTGTTATACGGAATTGTATAAAATTCCTGTTTGTCAAGCATGGATTTGGCTAATTTTCCTTGGCTAGAGCCTGTGAAATTTGTCCCTGTATAATGAAAGTGGACAATATGTCAATTAGCTGGCATGCTAGCTAGCCGATCACAAGACATAGTAACTTTCCCCATGGCTCATTTTAGAAAGACCACCAAAAGAAAATTGTTCTTTGTTTTTAGATTATCAAATGGGCAGTGGATCATAGATGTTTGTTTGTGGCTGCCAGCCTTAGCTAGCGCACCAACATTAGTGAGCATGCCAACGTTGGTGAGCCTTCATTACAGGGGAACCTGTGTAAAAACCCTTGAATAGAAAAACAACTCATTAAAATCAGTTGAGAGATATAAACATGCTTTTTGTCAAGAAAAACTGCAGCTCCCATGTTTACTTTTTTTTTAACCAGCAGACAATGAGGCATTTGTTTCTATATATGGTTATTGCGGCATGACTGTGGTTTGGAGGTGACATGCTGAACTTTCATGTATGAGTGGTATTTTCAGGTGTCCACCTACTTCTGTCTGTGTAGTTCATGTGCTGCAATACATACCTGTTGTCATAGTAGCGATTGACCAAGAGGACAGAGAGCAGCTAAGCCATGGTTTGTCACTGTAGATTTATAAATATAACTAGATACTGGGTGTGAAGATGTCACCTATTCATTTCAATGGAGTTGTTTGCCTGGCACATGCACAAAAAAAAGTCTCTATCTTGCGGTTACTTCCACAGCATGCAGCCCACTGAAGAATGCTCAGTAGTGTTTCTCCCACTGGCCCCACCCAGCTCGTAGACTTTACATTGTGATGACGTCACCAGTTTTTGAGTCGCTTTTCTCAGCTCCTGGAAAGTTTTACAAATATAAAACCACCATGGATAAAAAAATTATTATAGAAAGAGTCATAATTGGCCTTATTAACAGTTTTACAGCCATCTCTTTAATAATGGCGACCTATGGGGAAAACGCTTTTTGGGCTTCAGGAGATTTTTTTTTGATGCAATACCGCCAGTGGCCACTGGGAAAAATTGGCTGCAAGGCTGAGTGGTGTTCCTGGGGCCCTGTTTCTCACACTCTGGTCATATATGTGTGTGTGTGTGTGTGTGTGTGTGGTTGCAGGTTGCGGAGGGTCAGGAGATCTGTGTGATTGAAGCCATGAAGATGCAGAACAGTTTGACTGCTGTCAAGCAAGCAAAGGTAACAGTATGAAACTTTGTCAGTAACTAATTGTAACTAGTTAATAAATTTTAATGGGTGTGTTGTAAAGATCAGTTCATCCCCATTAATGAATATAAAGGCAGCAGCCGGTCCACAGAATACTGACTGACTGCAGTTATTTGATGCAGAATGATGGGGATTAATAGACACATTTATATCCATAATAATATTCTGTATGGACCTTTAAAGTTTTGATGTTTAATTTTTGTGTGTGTGTGTGTGTGTGTGTGTGTGTGTGTGTGTGTGTGTGTGTGTGTGTTCTCTTGCCCTCCAGGTTAAGAGTGTCCACTGTAAGCCCGGAGAGACGGTGGGAGAGGGAGACCTGCTGGTAGAGCTTGAATAAAACACAACCTTTGATGTGTGACATCAGCACCTGGATTAGCCCTGCACAGAGGAGGACCTGCACTGGCAAACAGACTGGACAATAACCAATAATTGATTTATTTGCCAGTGGTCAGTCTCCAGAGTGGCCCCTCCCACCCAGCAGATTTTAGTTTCCCCGATGGTGACTCAGAGCTGAGCTGTGAGCTCAGCAGTGTTACAGTGTCCTCTCCACATATCACACTCTTCCATGTTGCTTGTTTAGTTGCAGCTGACTTGAAAAAAACACTTGTAAATCTTTCTGTTCTGCTTCTGTTTTGTGTGTTTTCTAGATCTGATTGTTAGGTTGTGTTAAAGGCTCAGTTCACCCACATCACAGAAAAGAATTTCTCATTTTACCCCTGTGCTGTCTTGCCTTGCAGATAGTTTTGGTTTCAGGTGCCAAGGTTTTGAGATCTGTGCATAGGAAATGTCTGCTGCCAGTCCTGTACTATGGACATGGACCTATGGTTTATAAGCTGCTGAGTTTTTCCAAATGTAATTTTGTAAAATCCCATTTATCCTTATTGTATTGAGGGGAAGCAGAAATCTCAGATACAGGTATCTTAAAACTTAATCAGAGAAAACCAAAATTTTGTGCATAGCTTGATAGCACGCAAGGTATGTAGGAAAAGTTTTGTAATTTGGTTGAACTGACATTTTGAGCTGACACTCAACATACAACCAATAAAGTGCTCCTTCTTTTCCACATACAGTAACTCAGAACTGCTGTCTGGCTATATCAATAACAACTGATAAAACAAGAGAAGGTAACTTCTGGAGATGATGGTGTGCCACTGCTTCCCTGGGAGGAGAGTGGGCGGCACCTCCAGACACTAAACTTTTTAATGCAGTTATGGTAACCGCATGTTCCATCCCACTCCAAGGAAACTATTAGAGAAGGAAAGGTCAATTTTGCATTGGAGCCAGAGTTTGGTGCCACTTCAGTTGGAGTAAATGGGGCGGGTACAACAAATCGCACTATAACCCGTCATATCTTTATTGTTTCAACTTTGATACACGGTCTGAATGTCATAGACCATGTGTACAGCCTGATTGACCATTCTCTCCCATCCAGAGCAAATGCCACTCTACCATGAGTGCCTCCATGTTTTAGGTGACCCTGAAAGGGGTGCCCTGGGAGGACATGCCCAGCCTCATGGGCATCACCGATCACATTTTCCAGATAATAGTCAATTTGCCACCTCCCATAAATGGGGCGTGGTTCTTCTGCTTCATCTTTATCAGATAGGTACTAAGGATTCACCACGACTCTGTCAGACATTGTGAAGAGCAGCCTTTTGCAGTCAGGAAGTATGAAATAGCACAAAAGTTACAGATGTAACTACAGTTCTATGAATCCTGGATGATCCTGAAAAAGCTTCTGTAGAAATGATCTTGTGGATGACATAAGTTATAACCTAACCAGGGTTATTCAAGGTCACAGGAGACTTTGTTGATGTAACTGAGACAGAGGATATTCAGTGTTAAGCACTGCCTCTGGAGGTCATTCAGGACTCCTAGAACTCTAGTTTCATCTGTAACGTTCTATTCATGAATGACTCTCTCCCAGAAATGTTTGTCAAAACATGCAAAAGTGCTTATTGTTGTATACATATAAGAAAAAAAATCCACCAAAATATGTATTTAGAGGCATTTGCAATTTAGATTTATATACAGATTGCTGTACCTGCATATGCAAACTGCTTGTCATGTATAAACCTCACTGCACTTGTGTGTGTTTTGAGATGCTGCTGCTCTGACTATGCATTTTATTCCACAGGGAATTATCTGTACCCAATCAGATGCCTTCTTCTGTTTCAGCCAATCACATAGTATAAATTCACAGGTATGACTTAATGCGATCACGTGATTACATAGCATTATATTGGCACCGTCTGGAATTATTACATCATCAATAACTAATTTTATGTGCACTGAAAAATGTTTTTGTGGAGAGATTCATTTATAAATAACAGATATGTTTGTCAATCCTTCTGTGTGCATTCATTAATACTGAGACTAATGTGACTCGATACCACAAAGCACTCACTGGTTGTGTCTCTTTATTTTTAAAAATATTTTTTGGTCTGTAATGGTAAATGGACTGCATTTGTATTGCGCCTTTCTAGTCTTTCGACCACTCAAAGGGCTTTTACGCTACATGTCACATTGACCCATTCACACACCTTCATACAGCGGTGGCCAAGGCTACCATACAAGGTACTATCTGTTACTCAGTTGAACATATACATACATTCACACATGCAGTTTGGGGTTCAGTATCTTGCTTAAGGATACTTTCACATGCAGACTAAAGGAGCTGGGGATTGCAGCAAAGGGCCCTGGGTTGAAATCAAAGCCACACCACTGCAATGAAGGACACATTACGGTGCATTTCCACTAGATTTGGCAACAGAGGGCGTCTTGACACTTTTTATTAAGTCTCGCAGGGCCTAGTGGAACTGTCGCAGCAAGTTTGGAGGAGCGGTAAGCGGTGCATTCAGCGGTCTGCATTTTCTTGCAGTAGACTACATTCAACTCCATGCAAATGAGTATGTCTAGCACAGGGGTTGGTAACCATCACTATCAAAAGAGCCATTTTTACCATAACTAGTAAAAAAATATATATATGTCTGGAGTCACAAAACATATTTGAGCCTCACTCTGCAGTGGGCTGTTTATGATTTTTGGTACTTTAACTATGCAGTGTTGGGAGTGAAAATAAACAAATCTGAGGAAAATAGAGAATTTAATAGTGCCAGGACAAAGACTTTTACTTTTTTGGATTTGGAATCCATAGGGAGCATAGCCAGCACCACTGAGGGTCAGTAAAATTATGAGGAAAGGGTGCCAGGCCATACATGGATGACACACATTTTAGTTGATGAAATATATATATTTTTTTATTTGGTGCATAGGCTACAGAGTTTTACAGTTTGAGGCCTATAAATAAAAATTATGATAAATTAAAATTAAAATGTTAATAAATAAATAACTTTGTCATATCCATATGAGATTTTTTTTTTTTTTTCAAAACCACCCGGTGCCAATGGAGAGGGGCTCATGAGCTGCATGTGGCTCCAGAGCCACAGATTGCTTACCCCTGGTCCAGTATCACAAGTATCGATTTTTTTATTGTATAAATTATTAATGACAAATACAAATTAATACAACTACAAATTATTAGATAGCCTACAAGAATAATATAATCAATAGCTTTTTCAGTCCACTAGATACATTTTGCTGCTGCAAGAAAATGGCTGAAGTGAGATGAACAGACTGAAAATTGTATCTTATTAACAGATGTTTACAGAGTTTTCCTTTGGGGACATAATTTACAGTTGGAAAAAAGGTAATAAATTGCAATATATTTTATTGCAATACTCAGCATATTGCAACATATTTAGAATAGCAATAATATTATCATTACTTGCATATTGTGATAATATTGTATCATGAATCCTCTGGTGATTCCCACTCCTTGTGGATGACTCACTAAACTTTGACCAAGCTGTCAAACTAGGCAATGCAGTTGAAACAAGACTGAGCAGTAACATTGCCTATGTTCTGCCTCAAATGTTTTCATAAATACATTTTTGTGGATTGTTTGGATGTACTAACAGAAAGTTAATGAGCAGGTTCCCATGTTGTTCTTGTTTAAAACAGCGAGCAGAGCCAGGGACCACCCAACCAGCAGTACGTTAATCCGATCAGGTGCATTCCACGATAGGCACATAACCAGTGGGAAGCCCATCAAGTGGCCAGTTGAGTGTCACCAGCATGTCACCTTGCGTCCTTACCAAATCTGGTGGGAATGTGGAGTCAGTACATGGGGCGCATGCAATACCAGGTGGGCTACACCACGGGGCGCCCTGTGACCCTCAAATTTAAACGAATGTTCCTGCAATTCTCTGCTGCACTTGGAAGGGCCTTACGAAATAGAACAACAATATTGAACCATTTCAACATTTTTGGTGCTGAAATGTGCATGAAGACAAGTTTTGGGAGACACCGTGCAATGTGGAAAATGGTGACGTGTGCATTTTTCACCTGTGTATAATTTTAACACAACCAGAGCTGTTAAGAAGCAGACCCTCACAGCTTTATTTGTCTGACTACAGTTCCAAACTACATCTGCAAACACAGAGTGCATGGATAATGAAAGAAACCTAAAATGCATGACATGATAGCTGACACAATCTCTGGACAGTCCAGCAGCAGGTCACTGCACTGTGTGAAGGTGGTATGGGATGAACCCACTTTCTATGCGTCAGATTTTGGAAAAAGGCTTGTATGAGTTATGATTCATTTCATTCAGATTATATGCAGATAGATATTGTATGTTCAAAATTACAACCCAGTGTACACATGCTCACACAGAAACATTTTAGGCACACAAACAAAGAAAATAGTAATCTGTCGGAGGAAGAGAGTCCTCTTGCTTGAAGTAATGAAGAGGTGAAGGTTCAGTTCAGTTAGACAGTGCTGAATGTTCCAGAGGTTAATGGGAGAAAGTACCCTCTAGCCATAGAAATAGTCTGTTGTGTATTTGGATCCTTTAGTCCACTTTGACCACACTGTAGATCTTGGTGACAAACCAGAAACAGGCAAAGAAGCCGATTGAACCTGTGGACAGACAAAACACCTTTACTCAGAGCTACAAGGGTCACTCATTGCACATAATCAATGTGAAATACTGTACACACATGGTTCTGTTTTATAAAACTCAATCTCTGTGGGACTGGGCACAAAGTGTGTAGTTGGGGCTGGCTCAGGCTTGCCTTGAACCAGCCCCTAGTTAGGCTGATAGAGGCCTAGTCTGCTGGGGCACTTCCTATGATAAACTGAGTTCCTCTCTCCATTTGTCATCATTAATGCCCCTTTAATGCACATTACTAACTCAGCTTCTTCCCCTGAGCATTTGTGCTTCCTCGTTTCACGGGATCAGAGATCGGGGTTGTGCCTGGATCATGGATTTTGGGTTGTGGTTGCACTTTTGACATGGTTCTGACTGATGCCTTCTTCTGCTTCTGTTATTAGTCATATTTCAACTATTATTATACACATATGGTTATTATTGTCACATACATATACTATCATACATACAGTGCCCCAGGGATGAGACCTAAAACCCAGAAATATTTTTTTAAGCACTCCCAGTTCCCTGGTCTCAGAGTTAATGGGTTTTTGGTTAGATACCTGAAATAAGGTCTGTGGTTCACACATGCTGAAGAGACTTTCATGTTTTATTGTACAACTTAAAATACATCAGTGAATACTCTACTCATGAATTTTAAAGGTATTATGTGTCTTAAGAGAAGCAGTATCTCACATCGAACGACCGAATATCATCAAAATGAACATGGTTTTACAGCCTTACTGGGGTGGCAGTGTCATATCATGTGACCGTAGCATGGCTCATTTATAGCCTGACGTTAGCTTTCTACTTCTGTTGATTGCATTTAGGCCTCAAAAATCATAAAAGTGGTGTTCATTTGTGAAGATTATGATGCTCAACAAAACGTGTAAGTATCATAAACGTTTGTTTGCCACAGAGCTTATTTTCTGAAATCTAGTGGAAATATCCTATCTACCATTTAGTGAGGGGACCAGGGTGATGCTAACTTCAGTGTCCACCTACTGAAAAATGTCATCTCTGCAGCACTTTATTAATATATACATATAACATATATACTACTATCATTATTATTATTATAGTATTATCATCATTATTGTTATCAAAAACAATCCATTTGGTAGATGTGTACATGAGAAAGATGATCAATCCAAAATGAAAAAATACATCAATCCTTATCTCATACCTACCAGTGAATAAGAAAAAGATGAGGGCCATGATCATGGTGTATCCAAAGTACAGAATGGTGCTGGCTAGTCCAGTGATTTGCAGCTTAGAGAAGAAGTAATGAATGGCATAAACCAGGAAATAGACAGCAGTGAAGCCGCTGGTCAGGAAGGAACGCCACTGCCAATGATAGTCCTGTGAAAAGGAGAAACGCAAAGTTTTGAGGATTGAGGCCCTGACAGAAGTGTAATGAGCTAGTGTGGAGTCCACAGTCATGGCGTTTTAACACCTGTAAACTTATAGAGAACAAGTATTTCCTGCTGCAGTGGTATAATCTGTTCTAATAGTACTTTTATACACAAAACTGGTCAAATTTTTAATTAATTGCTGATGTTACCTGAAACAAAAAGCTGATAATTTTAAAGGAGCTGTATGTGATGTTCAGAGCATTTATAGCAGCAAACCACTATTTGTTATGTAAAGATATAATGGAGCGAGAGTCACACTCCCTCTGTGTCTGTTGTAATCTAAGCTTCTCTGTGGTTTGTTGTGGTAAGGCCGTAACTGCATGTTAGTGACTGTGTGTGTCCCACTGGCTAGCTTATCACTACTGCTCTGCACTGCACTCATAGGGCAGTTCCACTGATATGGGGACAGTGGCATCGCAGAAGCGTAGCACACACCCTCCAGTTTACCCTTAGTAATGCCGTTACCTCTGTCAGCACTGTTATCATTGTTAGCACTGTTTATTAAGTTAGCACCATTAGTTGCTAGCTGCTGGCTCAGGCACACTTCATGTTGAGAAACATGTGCAGACTATCCTGACTCAGACTCTGAATCATAGATATGCTGTGAATGCAGCATACAGCCTTTAAGGTACTGAATTGACTACGCTGTTCACCTCGGCACATAAGTGGAAGTAGCAGAGCAGGATGGTGGCCTCAGAGCAGGTGATAACCAGGATAATGAAGACAAGGAAGAGGAAACCAAACATGTAGTACATCTGATGGGACCTGGAGGACAGGCAGAGATATGTGATTAAACAGACTTAAGGACAAAAGATAGATAAAATACATCACTGGGTGGACTGCATGTTTTTGTCAGTCTCCCAACATATTTGGTGATAGGCAGAGAACCAGTAGATTTTTCTTCTTTTGGCATCGTCACCTTTATTGGACACTTTGATAGTGAAGTAATGAAGAGATAGACAGGAAATGGAGGTAGAAAGAAGGGGGTATGACATGCAATAAAGCTCCCCAGCTAGAGTCAAACTTGTTAGAGAATTTAGTCCCTTGACATGCTGTTCAATTTATGCCAAAATTAGATCATTTATTTGGGGTTTTCATATACCCTGTCAAAGCTGACTAAAAAGTCAGGTCATTTCTGTACAAAAATACAGCCAATTAAGATATTCCTCCCATTTTCTCGATTTGGTTAAATTGTATCTGCAAAAATAGTAAGTGGGGCTGAGCTGATTCTCAGGTTTTATACTTTAATTAGTAGAAAAAACCAAGCTTGCAGGATGTATTCTGACTTTCTATATATTATTTCTTAGTTTTCATTCTTACCAGATGGAGTTTAATATGAAGAAGAGCTGAATAAATATACATCCAAAAGGCAGAATTCCTCCCATGACAATACCAGGAAAAGGCTTTGTGTAGAATGACTGCTCTGGGACTTGACGAGGGATCTGATTGGTCCGCACTGGGTGCTCAATACCCTTAAACAATCAGTCACAGCAGGGAGACAGAGAGAATCAAGCACAATATTCAGATAGAAACACCCTGAAATAGTTACTCATAAACATTATTTCAAATGACAAATATATTAAGTTTTATAATGTGAACCACATTGGTTTACTTAAATTAGTTTAGAGGAGAGGAACAATTAAACCATCATGATGACACAGAACATAACAGATGGTGACTATGTTTACATGCATACTATTATTCCACTATTATTCCGAATTTGATACAGGTCATTTCACAGCTTATTCAATTTGTATATTCCAGCTTTTTTCTGAATGTAGCATTTTCCGATTAAGACATGTAGGATTTGCTCATATTATTCAGGTTTTAGAAGCATTCTTTGGACATGTGTACAGTATTCAAAATATTTGTCTCAGTGGGGTTTTTACTGCAGTTTGAGACACACTGCCTCACTGTCGGACTGCAGAGCACACTCTGGGCAGAGACGGAGTGGCAGAACGTCAGGCGCGTGACCTCTCATTCTGCTGGGTCTAAAAGTTTGCATTCACTCTCAGTAGTTGCTCCTGTCATCCATCGATCTGATCTATAAGCTTGGATCAGAAGTCATGGAGAGCTTTGCCTGTGCTGCATTCATGGACCCACAAAAATCTCCAAATTTAGAGATGGGACACAGAATGAAAACAAAGGGACACAAAGGCAAAAAATTTACTAAGAAATGGTGGAGTATTGTATTTTTTCACAGTTACACTGTTATTTTTTAACTTGAGTACTTAATGTACGTAACTGATGACACCATATGACATTGTGACAGCACACACTTTCTGCAAGTCACAACTGGCATGAAATGTACACCAACAATTACAAAATGTATAAGGTATGAATAGATGTATGTTTTTTTTTTTTTACTTACTGCTTTTTTGAAGCCAAAGTATGCTCCTATGAAGGTAAGAGGCACTGAGATACAGAACCAAAGAGCCAATATGGCTACCAGGGTCCCAAATGGCATGGCAGCTGAAGAGCCTTCACCCCACAGGATCAAGTTCATCACAAAGAAATCTGCAAATACCACCCTGAGCAGAGACAGAGAGGATGTTAGATGAAGGAGTAAATGAGAGAGAGAAAGTGGTTGTGTCTTTCTCATGCAGTAAACTTCTACTCTGGCACTGTGTCAAATATAATGTTTGGTGTCCAAGCCAGTCATAACAGTCTTACCCAGGACAGAGGAAGGCTGTCAGCAGAACATTGGTCTTCCACTTCTCTCCTCCAAAAGCTGACATTTAACCAAACACAAAGAGAAAGGAGAAAAGGATTTATATAAATTTAATTAAACTGGATAATCAAAATAATCAAAATACCTGGAATACGTTTTCTCTCTCTTTTTTAATCCAATATAAAACACTTCCCTGTTTCTTGTTCACTTACATTTGTAGAGACGAGCAGCCACATATCCAGCAGGCGTTCCAAGAAGAACCCAGAGAACAACAGCACATGTCATCAGAGCCCCACGGTTCGCCGGAGAGAGGAACCCAAGACAGGCAAAGACTGGAGAGGGAGGAGATCGCATTATTACATTTCATACATTTGAAGATAGGTTAAGTAAGGCAGTTAAAGAGCTTCTCTGACACTGAATCTGTTAGGCTACAACCAATATTTATATTTGAGGATTTAAAAATGTGTTAAACAAAAACCTGTTTAAATATTGCTGATACTGGTTTATTGGGTTTTCTGACCCTCAAGTGTAGAGCAAGATAAAGTTGGACAAAACACAACAGAAGACAAAAGACAACATTTCACAAAATGGAAAAGGTAGGGACAACAATTCTTGATGATGGGAGAGAACCTAAGTCAATTCAGAGTTTAATCAAGATTGATGAGCAATACTTCATAGAATGAAGGTCCTACAGATGTGCTGACTGGCTATGGATGCATCATGGAATACTACTGGCCCTAAGGTTTACGTCTTTGTCTTTACAAAGCTGCAAAGTGGGAGAAGCTATTTTGCATCCCTGGTTCTGGAAGTAAAGTTCTATTCCTTCTTCTCATAGGTAATATTACGTGACTCAGAGTTGGATTACTTCTGAAGCCTAAATCATAATAAACTTTACTGGATGAATTGTCAGTCTGTAAGATTAAGATGGCCAGTAAGCACATCCATGGGAGTTTCCTTCCAAGTATTGTTGACGAGTCTTGATTAAACTCTGAATTGACTTGGGGTCTGTCCAATCATTAACCTGTATTGTTGTCCCTGCCTTTTCTGTTTTCTGTAATTTTGTTTTCTGAAACGTATTTTATAAAATATTGTGTTTTCAATGTCAATTTTGTCAATGTGTCTTTGAACATGTTATTGTGTTTTCAGAAATACTATTGTGTTTTCTGTTGTTGAGTTTTGTGAAATGTTAGGTCATACTGTGGTGTTGGTGTACGGCATGGAACACAATGTCGCACTGATGAACTAATGTTTTCCCAGGGCACACTGAATTTACTTTTTTGCCTGCACTGGTTTGGTGTCTTTGATGACTTGCTTTATTTGGTGAGAATAAAGCAAGAATCCCTTGAATCATACAGTTTCAGATCTTTTGCTGATCTTTTGTCAGCTGTGCTTTAGTTTTACGATCACACCTCAAGGAAATGCAATAGCATTAGATTTGCATCTCCCATCTTAGTGATACTCCAAATGCAGTGTGACTGTCTGCTCTGGGGAACAACATCACTTCAAGTCAAACTATTGAGGTATGTAAAATCTAGGGCTTATTTATACACTTTGCACTGGGCTCTGACTCCACTAAGGCCATTAAAAGACACGTATACTCTTGCTGGCAGTCGTATTGTTCGGGTCCCAAGAAAGCGCAGTGTCAGGTGTGAGGCTGTTTGGATGAGTGGTTCTCAAGACAACTGCAAGCAGTAATACATTAAGCTAAGCACTCAGCCCGTTCAGAACAGATACGTTTTGAACAGGCACTGTGCTAGCATAACTAATACAAATACCGTACAAGATCTGTTATTGCTGAGAGCACAAAATAAGTTCTTCCTGATTTGTCCTAAGGAGAGAAAGGCTGGTAAATAAGACGTTTGTGCAGTTTTACTCCCTTTTTGGTCGGGCAAGGCAAGGAGTCAGGGGACATTAATAACCAAGTGGATATGACAGGTATAAAGAGTGGGTAGAAAAAAAAAGCTCATGACATTTAAAGAGCAACAAACCTGTCACGCACTGTCACTAAAAGGTGGCACTAGTTCGAATCTATGACTAATTCTACACAACAATCTTGAAAAAAAAAAACAAAGATAAAACAGACATACAAAGGGTGACAAAGGTCATAATGAAGATCTGGGTTCCAGAGCCGAGGAAAACAGACAGCAGCATTCCCTTCCTGGGAGGTCGGAAAACATCTCCATGGACCAACTTCCACCCAAACTCCTCCTGAGCATCCTCCTAAGAACAAGACAAATGAGCAGATATGATGAGAACAAAAGGACTCCTAATGTTTAACAGACATTGTGTCATGTTCCAGTAATTCCATGACTGCCTCATGATTATTTTTCATGTGATAGTAAGTATGAAGTTGGTTAATCATTGCTGTAACCAAAAACAAATTTTCAGAACACGGCTCCATCTCAGCTCAGAACTGCTGCTTTGGAGCACATAAACAGATACTCACCACAGAATCCATTTGATTGTATCTGGCGATATCTTTATGCAGAGTCCTCAACATGATCATGGCAACCATTCCAGACAGGAACAACACAATCACCAATGAGTTCATAATGCTGGAGATTTAAGAAAACAGCAAAATCAAATTAGTTATCACTTTCAAATGACTATAGTAATGAAAAAACGCAGACACTGTTTTAAATGTCTTTACTTATTTAATATTATTTACGCACATAGCATGGTGACATACAGCAAGACTTTGTCCACGTTACATTTGGTACATGAAGTGTCTGTTTGATTACTGGGGGTGTTACCTGAACCACTGGATGTTGGTGTGAGGCATTGACTCCAGGATGTAGTCCCATCTAGACGCCCAGCGAATATTCTTGTCTTCCTACACACACAGACACACACACACACGCCTCTCTGTTTATGCAGTTACATTGCTTTATAAGCTGCTGAACTAATCAATGATGTTACGCTGCTGCTTGTGTGTAAATGTATGCAGCGTCTCTCTTAATGTGGAGTTCAACAGCAGCTCTGCTCTGCTCTCTGCTATGTTCACGTACTAGAGAATGACATTAATATCTTCCTTATTCAGTATGTATTATTTCACACACAACTCATCTGTACATCCCTGTGTGTGTAACAAACAGTGTACATACCCTGGGGTGGGGTAAGAATCGATACAACACACTATCACAATGTATTTGTGAGGTAACATCGTTTCATCACATGCTGCCAAGTATAGATTTTTTTATTATACAAACTATTAATGTCACAAATACATATTAAACTTTAGGTAACCTGTGAGAAGAATATAATAAATTCGTTTTCAGTCTATTAGATACATTTTGGTGCTGCAAAAAATAACTGAAGTGAAATGAACAGATCAAAAACTTTATCTTATTAGATAAAACAGATTTTAACAAAGTTTTCCTTCGGGGAAATAATGAACAGTTGAAATAAGGTAATTGCAATTATCACAATATATTTTATCACAACACTCAGCATATCGCAACATATTTTGAATAAAAATAATATTGTGTCGTAACTTACATATCATTATAATATCATGTCGTGGATCCTCTTGTGATTACCACCCCAGTATGCATGTTGTGAACCTGCCTATGTAGGCACATCTGACGATCTAAACAATGTGCACTTTAAATGGCAGGAAAATATTCTTGACTTCAGTCAAGAAGTTTTTGTTGTTACATGGTGCAGTCGGTTTCTGCTGCCACAAATAGTATATGCCAACAATGCACCTGACCAAACCTCATTTTAAGACCTATACACCAATGGGTGCACAGATGGGCACAAGTACATACTTAAGCAATGGCTGGCTGTGAAAATGACAATTATGTCAGCTCTGAAACCAGCAATGACAGTTGCACTGCGCTGTGTGCCCGGTGTAAGGTATGGCCCTTAGTCAGGAATGTACAAAAAAAAAAGAAATCTGACATTTTTTCACTGCACTGTTCTTTATATTGTTCATGTGATAAGTCTTAAACCAACCTACATGAGTTGGATTAGGTTTTTCACTTTCTCCAATTTCCAGCATCAGTTCATTTTTTGTTTCTAACCCAGGTCTTCTTTAGACCCTCACAAAACATAGATACAAGATTAGACTCAAAGAGACTATATGATAGTACTAACCACAAAGTTGACAGAGTAGGTGTATGAGATCTTGAACTCTCCTGTGTGTGAGCTTTTCAGGAACTTTGGCCCTCCAGAACAATCAGGGTTTTCAAAGCTGGACAGAGAAAGAGAGACAAAGAGACAAAAGAAATTGATTAAAGTAGTAGAGTCCCCCAGTTATCTTATTTACATATTGAGAAGCGATCACATTGCAGGCAGAAACTCTACTCTAAGAACGCAAATGGATACCACACTATTCTACTAGTCTGGATGGTTTTCATACCAATGAACAGCAGAGCTCTTTCAGCATCCACAGAAAGTTCTAAAGTTGGCCCAAATATAAAACTAGAATTACTGCTTTGAGGTTATATGCCTTTGTGCACCAGTCAGGTTGCAGTTACAGTTTACATCCATGTCTATGAAAACATGGATGCTTCATGCATATCTTTCCCCCAACAGCAAGCACAGAAGATCTATACAATCAGCACGGTTTCAAGGTGGGCACACAAGATTAGTGTCACAAATTCAGTATCTGACCAAATGTCTCCCCTTATGCCATTAAGTAGTGGCCAGAAAAGTGTTTTTGCAGACTTTACACAGTGAAGTTGACCTTTGACCTTTTGGATATAAAATGTAATCCCTTCAACATTTTATCCTATTAGACATTTGTGTGAAATTTTGTCATAATTAGAGTAAGAATTCCCAAATTATGGCCAAAAACATGTTTTATGAGGTCGTAGTGACCTTGATCTTTGACCTTCCACCACCAAGTTCTAATCAGTTTATTCTTCAGTCCAAGTGAATGTCTGTATCAAATTTAAGGAAATTTCCTCAATGCCGTCTAGAGATATCATGAAATTCACGCAATGAGATGGAGGCTGATGCAAGGTTACAGTGACCTTTGACCTTTCACCACCAAATTCAGTTTAGTTCATCCTTGTCTCAAAGTGGATGTTTGTGCCTCATTTTAAGAAATTCTCTCAAAGTGCTGTTAAAAGGTAATGCGTTCACAAGAATAAGATAGATGCAAGGTCACAGGGACCTTGATTTTTGACCTATGACCTCCAAAATCTAATCACTTCATCCTTGAGTGCAGGGGAATGTATGTGCCAAATTTGAAAAAATACCCTCAAGGCATACTTGAGATATTGCGTTGATGAGAATGAGACAGATAAGATCATAAGAATCTTGATCTCCAGCCCATGACCCCCAAAATGTAGTCAGTTCTTCTTTGAGAACATTTGTGTCAATTTTAAAGAAACTGAAGGAATTCTTGAGATACTGCATTTATGTGAATGGGACAGAGGGTCGGATGGACAAACGGACAACCTAAAAACGTAATGCCTCCGGGCATTGCTATTGTCGGCGCAGAGGTATAAAAATAAACCCCAAACGACATACTAAGCTTAAAAAATAGCATCTACATTTTGACTAGAGCAAATCAAATTAATTTGTCACAAACACAATAATACACAGCACAAGTTGTAGGGAAATTCTCAAGTGTATAGCTCCAGAAGGCATCTAATAAATAGATTTCCAAACACAGTAACAATATTATCAGTAAGAGTTTCAGAAAAAAAAGAAACAAAACAGGCGCATAATAATATATGCATTATAATGGTGGCAGTTGATGAATAACAAATTTAATGTAAAGTCACTGGTTCAGTACAGCTCTCTACCACAGATATTAGCTTAACTGTAATTGTAATTCATTACCTTTTGGGTTCAATCTTGGCAGCAACTAATCGTGCTCCCAGCTGTTCATGCTCAACGATGTGGTAATGGATGGTGATGTCCACATGATTAAAGATGTAAAAAGCATCCTTTTCATTAAAGTTAGACTGGGAAAAAAACAAGACACAAAGGTTCAAAGCATTGACAGGGTAATGATGCCTTTTTACAGTTATATCTATGTGTAGGATATGAATCATTCTGACTCACAGACAGGTGCTAGTATCAAAAAAAGATTGTGGCAGACAGTGATGCAGGCTGAGCATTGGTTTTGGCCAGTATTCTCCTTGTTGACTGCCAACAGCCTATACGCTGACCTTCACTCATTGCAGTGGCCAGTGTTTTTCTGTTGTATGACATTAAGTTTGCGCAGGCTCAAAAGCAAGGCTCGAGACTAACAGCCAAAAACTTCAAAAAAAAAAAAGTTTGGCAATTGGGCTCTGTGATGTCACTGTCGTGTGAGAAAATGTCTAGTAGCAGGCGGCATCCCAGCATACCGGGGACAATAGAAAAAGTGATTGGGACAATCAGAGATCCTCTGCAAAATGCCGTCGGGACAAAAGGACGCAGTAAACTTACTGTCATTGCGTCAGGGAACACACACTATTGTTTCCCTGATATTGCTAAACTGTGAACGAATTTGTGTTAAAATCATGAGGAGAAGAGCTGGTTAGCGTTAGCTGTTAGCAGCTGGTGGCCCCAGCCAAGTATGCTGCTGACTGAGGTCACCTTGAGTTACATTATGATGCGTTCAAGTTCTATTCAGTAAAAATTAGTATTTGGTGAAGGTAAATTATAAGGCTCTCATGATGTGTATCTTGTAAATTGTACTTTTTGTTGAGAAACTTGAATGACTGCAGCTAATTGAGTGAGAATTCTTTTTATGTTTTCAGAACAATATAAAAACATATTGGAGAGGGAACTGTGATATAGTATATATAATAAAAGGCTTCTGAAACATTTCTTTAAAGCTGTTTTTAATTTAAAAGGTTATATTAAAGTTGGTCTCTTAAATCTGCATGATTTAATTTGTGCTATTGGCCTTTCATGAATGTTTGATTGATGAAAATTTTGACTTTACTGTTAAAGAGGACTTGTGTCCATGTGTGACCCACTCACATTGACCACGCAGGCGTCTTTAGGTCGACCTCCTTCTGTGACGTAACAGCCAATAGGGAAACCAGGATTACAGAACTTCTGTCCATCTTCAACATCATAACACCAGGTGACTGGCATGTTATCCACAATCCTGAACACAGACACACAGACACAGACACACACACAGACACACACAGACACACACACACACACACAGACACACACACACACACACAAACCAAAAGCCTGTGAATTTTGCTAAAGTCAACAGTGTACAATTATAAAAGTACAGCTATTTATTTAAAATTGGGACACTGTATTAAATGGTAAGCAGTGTCTAATTTGGCTAAAGGTTTTAAGATTAGCCCTAACAGTTCATGTGTTCGTCAAACCTTAGCTGTAAGTCTGAAACAATTACAAGATACTTAAAATTCATCATCTTTTATCCTCACTTTAAAAGCGTCTGTGATTGGGAACTTTTTGATTGATATCTGATCTGGTTTGTTTGTTTTTTTTGCATTCAGTGTTAGACAGGAAGTGCCACGGCAGTGTACCATCTTGCCCTAGCAGTCCAGTATTTATGCTACAGCAATATTAGGTGTGGGTACCACTACAAATATAACAGTATCACCAGCATTCATTTGTAGCCCAACCCCTGTGCAAAACTCAAGATGTCACTTATACATATGATTAACGACAAAGGCCCAAGAACTGATCCTTGTGGTACGCCCATTTTATTTTCATGGGTTTAAAGATTTAGAGTGACCAAAAGTGACCTGTTGAGTCCAGTGGCGGCTGCTGATCTGTCAAAGAGGGGAAGCTCATTGTCGGCTTACATCATAAAATTTATCAATTTATTTATACATAACTTCTGCCCTCCGTTCAATCAGTCATACTGTTGAACAGTATGACTGATTGAACGATCTAACGAAACAATATTAAACTCCAACAAGGAAATGTTGAAATTATGCTGTCAATCAAAACGGGATTCAGCCTTTCGACTGATCCTCCAATCATCATGCAGAAGCTCAGCGTCCAGCCCGGCCGAGGCCCGCCCACAGCTCCATTCACCCCCCAGAGACGCTGAGCGTCCGCGGGCGAGACAAAATCGTGGCATTTATCCAATGACCGTCGAGTTTCGAGGCAATGAAAAAGACTGTTCCATGCAGTCCCATTGAAGTGCATGGACGCTCAGCTTCCACGGGCAAATGCATTGACCATAGACCGTATGAGAAAACTGCACTACAAGAATGTATGAGAAGTTAACAACATCGCTAAGTAGCTGATTCTGAACAAACTCATCTTCGAGATGAACGTGTTTTAACACATCTGTAGTCAATGAAATGTTAACACAACCATACATATTTGACCATTTAATTTTTGACATTTTAGGGGAAGCTGAGCTTCCCTTGCAGTCTTAGAGAAATCGCCTCTGGTTGAGTCCTATTTTGTAACTAAGAATTATATCATGTTTTTGCATGGGAAGAGAAATTAAGTTTAGTTCATTTGGATAGCAGGATTTCATGAGATCCTTTTTTGAGGTTTTGAAAGACCGCACCAATTACTATCCTATCCAAAGAGCTTCAGATTTTTTCAAACAGATAGCAATTAGCTAGTTGCATCTGAAACCAAATTAATTTGGTTACCAGCCTTTAAATGCTGGTAAAGTGTGGTTTTTAAACTCAGATAAGAGACAGCATTACATTTACTTTAAAATCTGATATATTGAACTTACCATAACATCAGTATCCTACACATACTGACACTATGAAGTTATGAACCAACATGTTTCAAATTCTATGGATGTTTTGTGACAGCTAACATTACTCAACGTCATTAGTTTATGTTACAATATGCTATATCGTTATCACACAGGGATTTGCAACATCAAGAAGTACAGGTCCTTGGAGGCTCATAACTTTTTTTATCAGTGGCTAAACAATGTTTTATTGTTTGTATAAAGCATTAGATCTTTTTGTAACCAGAAACAAACCCACCACACAGTTTTAAGATACAATACGTTTAGCGTGTATAGAGCCATTAAATTTTCACATTTAACTGGGTAAATCAAGGATTGGTGACTGTTAAATTGCTGACGCCAAACCTACTGTCTGGTGGGTTTGACAAAAGCAATTTTGGAGCTGTTTCTCGTCAAACAAAAAAGATCTTACTCTTTAACAAAAAGGTCTATCTATGTAGGGATCCTTTCAATATTCTTATCAGACACTTATAACAATCTGAGGCTGTCAGTGGCAAAAAGAAGCACTTTTAGGGGGCGTAAAGGGCCAATGCAAACATGCCCTGAGTGTTAACAATGCAGCCTTGTAAATGTGGTAAATGTGCAAAAACTTGTGAACCCTCTTACTGTGGTTGTTGGTGGAAATCCATTGATTGAGCCTGCATCAAATGCTGATATCAAATCTCATTCCAATGACCAATTAATTTTAGTTTCTGTAAATTCGTCAGTGAGCTTTTCAAGTAGAGATGCTTTGATTGCTGTGACTTTCCATATTCTTAACAGTTTTTATTTGGAGTTTTTTGGTGGAAAATTATTTCAAGCTGCTTAGTTGGAAAAGTTATTTCATACTTTTGGCCATTTTAATCTAATCTGTTGTCATCTTTGTTCAAATTGTGTGATTTTTTATTCTGGGCTAAAATAGGACCAGCATTGGCTGCATCTTGCATCTCTCTTGAGCTAGCATACATCCTGGTCAGCCTCAATCTACTTTAATCCAGAGGGCTGTTGCTGTTGCCGTACTTGTACCTTGTCTAATGAATTGTTAAACAACTCACACTCAGCCCCGCATATTCCCATGACTGTGTCTCATGTTTAACCATGTGATCTGGAACTTATCGTGCAGACTGGCTGATAACACACAAACAAAGGAACACTACACATCCATTAATACTCCCTTGGGTTGTTTACATTCCATTTCTGACACTGAATGTTTGTTAGTTCTGCAGACAACAGAGCCAATTCACACTTCATGTGAACATTTTCACTTGCTCCTAAACTGCAATTGCTGCCTCCCTTAGCGGTTGGAGAATATCAGCATCATTTTGAGCTTTGCATAAAATAATGTTGACTTTGCAACTTAAGCTGCTTCACATAAAGTGACTTTGAAGCCAAATGCACTATGCCTCCTCTGAGTTAACATGATTACACACAATTCTTTATGTATATCTTTAAGTTTTTGGTGTGAATATGTCCATACAGACCGGCTGTACCTTCTCCGACGTCAGATTTTTCTGTAATAAAAACATATTAAAATAAAAAGTACTGAGGCTCAGTGAGCTTTTTCTACTACTCATCAAAGTGAAGATCGACCAGTAGTACAAGGTTTCCACATCATGCTATGCATTTGGTTCCATTTTCTTTCACTTTATATGTCAGTGAATCATACATACCAGTGATGCTGGTAGTTGAGTAACATGGCTTTCTTGAGGAAGTTCAGTTTGGCTTTGTCTGATGGGATGTTGGTGTCATAGGGTCTGGTGCACACCTTCTGACACACCGCAGATTTCTTAAACTCAAACTGACACACAGGACACAGTTAGTATGTTTGTGCTATGGCACAGTAATAACTGGGTTCATCATTCTCTACTGTGCAATGAAGACAACAGACAATGAATTTACAACCAGCAGAATGATATACTAAAATTATGGTACATACACATCAATTAGTGTTTTTTGTTTATCATAGTGGCCATGTTTACATGCTTACCAATAATCTACTCACCATGGGAAATAGGCTTGGGTGGTACCACGGTATTACAGTGTACTAGGGTATTTAGAAATCTGGATTATATGATTTTCAATATTGTCAAAAATATAAACACTTATTTTTCTTTTTGCCTCATACTGCAGAGGCTGTAATGAGGATGTTTTATGTTTTGTGTATGTTTTATGAGAGTCAAAACGCCAAGAAAGCTTGAGCAACATAGCAAGGTCATTGGTTGGGGGGGGCATACACAAATACTGTCATATACCACATACCCCAGTGAAATTCCAGATGTGTATGAGGGGATGCAAAAATAGACACTTCCCAGGCCTAATGGGAAACATCATACTCTGTTAATATGATTATGGCCCAGGCATAATGACAGTTACACTCTCATTTAACCTATTTATTCAGTGGCTCTTTGGACTGTAAACAACTTCATCCAATTCCATCCACGGCATGTGACACACCCAGCTGTCCAACCGCTTAACACATGCCAAATATATTTTCTCTCTGTACTGTCTCTTCCACTGGTTCATCTTTTATCAATACTCTGTGCTCTGTAATGAAGCTACTACTGTTATTATGTGCATGCATTGATTTTGAACAGATAGTAGTCCAAGTGTCAAAGACAGACACACCTCTTTGTTGGGGGCTTTGGTGATCTATTTTCATCATAAAAAAGGCAAAATGTGTAATTTATTTTGATTTCCATTAGAACTGTTTCTGGAACTTTTTTTTTTTTGACAATGTGACATGTCTCTTTGAAAGTATGCTAGATAGTTTTGTACGACTCTGCTTCTACTCTGCTTTTTTCCTTGAATCTACTTTTCTGTACCTGGCCTAAATATGGGATTGCATTTGCGAACAACTTCAATTTGTGTCCATTTGTGTGTGAAAGCACAGCCACTAAAAGATCTTCGTTTTAATGTTTGTTGCTGTGAATGTGAGTGTTGTTGTAGATGTGTGTTACCTTGTATGGCGAGGGTTCGATCCTCTCCCCAAAAAGTACCTGGCCCAGATTCTCTGATGGACGTTGCATTGTTTCCTCTGAGCAGAAGTCAAACCTGCACAAACAGGACACGACTGTCTAAAGTGTTTGGGGCAGAATACACAAAATCACACAACACCTTTATTCCCCATTACACACTGCATTCAGTAACTTGGTATCTCAGCCAACAGTTTCCAGATGATGGAGAGAACTCCGACCAGATAAGAAGAAGAGTCTTTCTGCTCACATTAATACAGATCAACTGTTAACAATTTGTGAATTCTGTCTGAAATTAGACCCCACTTTCATGAAACAAAACAACTGCTGCTGCACTGTTGTTCATGGGCTCAAACTTTTAATCATGATTAAAATGTTTTCAACCCTTTCCAACAACTGTTATTCAATGAATATTCTGACATCACTATATGATAAGAAGAAATGTATCACAATCCAATTACCAGTTCAAGAAAAGAAAAATAATACATATAAATCTATTGAAACATACTACAATTTAACATGAAAAACAGATCTAAAATGCTCTCTTTTCTTGTGTGTGTGTGTGTGTGTGTGTGTGTGTGTGTGTGTGTGTGTGTGTGTGTGTGTTTTTTGTTTGGTTGGTTGTTTTTTTTATTTTTTTTTACATTTATTTAAAGGAGGGCCATGGTCTCATTCACATCCAATCATGCAAAATAATGATTTTCATAACTAGAATGTATTATAACTGGTATACATTCAATCTGGTATGAATACATCCATGAAAGAAAAAAAGTTAACAACTTATTATAGCAGAGCAGGTGCTGCTCCCTGTTATAGATTATGCATTAACTAGATAAATTGACTCAATATTTATCCCAAAATCAACCTCAGCTGTAAACTGCAACAACAACAATTCTTGTATGATTTTGGTCAATAACAAAGCACAGAGAGGCAGGCTGTGTGGCCTGAGGAAATAAGTCAGAAAGGGATTAAATTTTAAAAAATCCTTCAAAGAAATAACACAGACACAATGCTACAGTGTTATGTATTGGCACTTACGCAGTATATTCATAAGGAAGAACAGACTCCACAGAATCCAGCCTGTTCACAAACAGCTCAATGGTTGACTAGAAGAAAACAAAGCAAAGACACACATATTAGGAAGACTGCATGAATGTTCCTATCAGGATTTCATTTTCATGTGGTTAGATATTGATTCTTGATTGGTTGGTTTTCTTTTTGAAATCTTTTTGTGAGGACACAGAATCAACATTTCAAAACCTTAACAACAGTGTGTATTTGCCATAATGTTCTGGATACTCTCGATAAGAAAGGAATTGTGTTTGTTTGTCTGTTTGTAATTTGGATGAATAAAAAAAATCATGACAAAGTGCAAGGGATTAAATGCTTGTTCTAGACACTACTCACACAACAGTCCCCCTGTCAACGCAGTGGTTCTCTTAGGTGTTTCATGTGGAACAAAAATTCAGGCTCCTTCTACATCACACAGGCAGTGGACGCAAAGGAAAACTAAATCATGGAATATTAGAAAAGACTGAAGATGTTATTGTCTCCCTCTGTTCATTTTATGCCACTTTTACAGCATCAGCCTCAGGACTCAGGACTCAGGACGTCCCAGTGTCCTAGGGATGACAGAAAATGTGCTTGGGGTGGACAGAGATAATCCCTGGGAGCTTCAGGGACAAAAGGGATTTTTGTTTTTATGTATCTATGTATAACTACTGCTTGACAAATGACAAACTGAACCAAGCTCTGACTAGTACATTGCACATCTTCTCAAGCTGTCACTATCGTTACTACAACTGGCTGGCTACTCAGTGTAAGACCTGTGAAGAATATGAAGATTCTCAAATGTTCCCATGGTACCGGTCCATCTACCCCCTTACTCCCAAACTGCTCACAAATGAGCTGGTTAAATGTTACACAGATTGAGCACCAAGAGGGCACTGTATCGCCTTAATCGACTGAGACTCACAAATTCCATTAAGTTATTATGTACTGTGGCTGAATGTGAAGCTTATTCACTTATATATGATGTTCCTTTAGCTTGCTAGTGGAGGTCAATCTAACATGTTAGTAGTTTGTCTTTCAAAATGTGATTGTAGCTATAAGCACAGTTGAGAATATTTAGTATGTACCAAATGTGCATTTTTTTTTATCAGTCAAAATGGGTTAAACTCAGGCTTTTTATATGACCATTTAGGATTTGTGCAGGTTTAAAAGGGGCTTGGAGGCCAGTGACCATCACAACTAATAGTCACTGGCATATATGATGGTTACAGCATCAGTGCAGTCTGTCACCGATGGTGGGTAAACCATTCTATTTTGGAGGATGTGCCAATCCATAAAGTTCATTATGTCATACCTCCCAATATTTCACAATAAACACTTTGAAGTGTAAATGAGTTTGGGGTGATGATTCTTAAAGTTTCTTGTATATGAAAACTCAATTAAATAAACTCTTAAAATATTATCATCCAATCTGTTCAAATCATTCATTACACAGCACCCAAAACCTTGAAAGGTGACTTTTTTTTTTTTATTTGGTACACACAAGTTATCGTCTTATACATAGAAGACAATGAACTTGTTTGCAAAAGATGAAAAATATCACCTTACGGGAATTTAGCGGGGTAATCCCTGTGTTCCCAGGGTGCTATGTCTCTTGATATAAACATCAGAAAAGACTAGGGAGACAAGGGCTAGCTTCAGAGTTCAAATTGCAAAAGAATGAAGGTATATGGACATTTTAAATGCAATCTGAACAGTAAAAATCTGTTCAGCCTAAGGAGACATCATAGTCTTACGTCAAAAAAAAATGTCTGGCCTACATATTTAATCTGTGGGCTATAAACTATAGGTGGGTGATTTAACATTTGACCCAGAGAAACTTACACGAAACATTTAAAATATGGAAAATCATAGCTGAGAATATAAAACCCTTTCAAAGGTCTCCTTAATGAGTCATATTAAAAGCATAGTTCGGAGTATTTAAAGTGAGGTTGTATGGGGTACTTATCCACAGTCAGTGTATTACATACAGTAGATGTCTGTAGGCACATCCCCCTTTTTGGAGTAGCAGACTGGAGTCTGACACGGAAGCTAAGCAATGTACTGCTGTGGGTGCGGGTCAACATCAAAATGTGTTTTAGACAGCTCAAAAAAATTTCACCTAAAAAATCAATATCAGTTTAAGTGTATACTATATTGATGCTATATTGAGAATATTTTCATTGCTTTACCTTTCTGTCAAACAGCTCATTCAGACAAGAAAGCTGTTAACATCTTCAGTTCCCCATCTACGCTGTTGTCAAAACCACCAGACTCCACTGACAAAAACAGTCATTTTAACACGTTGAACACGGGACCTGTTGGTCTACCACCACTTCGATCAACTACCCAATTTGTGTTATTGTGTGACTTTGGTGAATCTGTACTAACCCTTTCAAATGCTGAATTCACACCAGAACACAAAATAACTGTTCAAGGCAGTGGTGGACCAGCGGTTCCTGTGTTCAGCAATGTTAACTTACTATTTTTTTAGTGGAGTCTGGCTTTGAAGAGAGCTTTCTGACATTAAGGTAAAGCAGTGAAAATATTCTCAACAGAATGTACACATAAACTGATTTTGATTTCCTTAGGCAGCTAACATATGTTTTGTAGCTGACCCCTCCACAGCAGTACACTCCTAAGCTTCAATGTCAGACTCTAGCCTGCTTCTCCAAACTGGGGGTGTGCCGACTGACATCTACTGTATGTGTAATATACTGTCTAGAGATAATTACTTCATACAACCCCACTTCAAAAAGACTGAACTATCCCTTTAGGAGGATACTGAGCTGAGGAACGCAGGACCCTGAGAGCATAACGTTACAAACTTCTACTTCTGAGGCTCTGAAAAACAAATACTTGATAAGCTAAATTCTCTCCATTATATGGTAGCTGTGTGCATCTGAAGTCACTGGAGACGCTTATGACTTTACAGCAAAGACGAGATAAATACATTGTGTCACAAGATAACTCACTTGTGCCCACAGGTTAGCCTAAGTATCTCGTGCGTACCGTTATTAGGGTATCAATGGTTATAAATTGCTAAAATGTCGCCTTTCGGGGCATTAGGGGCTCCGTATTTGTTATACGTGTAATGTCTGGACTAATGAAGTTACTTTGAGGTAGGGTCATTTAACGCTAGCTATAACGTTACAGCTAGCTGCTATCTAGGGTTAATTGTCATAGCCTCTGTTAACGTAGCTTTGCTGTTTGTTTTGCTAACGTTAGCTAACACACATACATAACAGCTGTTTATAAAGAACTGGCTCACCTACTGAATTCAAATACCTCTTGTCTTATTATTTATTGTGTTCACTCTAAAATGATCATTGAGGTATTTTGTTGTAACATCTGGCAGCTACACAGGTGATGTGGGACATGCTATGTTTACCTTGCAGTCTGGAACTTGGTCTTTTCCGGACTCACAGAAGCTCACGGGCGCCAGACCCGGGAGGTAGAAGCCGGCCGCTCGAGCCAGCAGCGCAGCTCCAAGCAGCCACCGCAACATCTCTACACCGGCCAGTCTTCTGCTCAAGATTTTAGGCTGTTAACTCGCTCCTCTTCGCAGTTTACACTGCATCTGACATCCACACCGGACAGCCACCAGCATCCGGTTCTGCAGCAGGCAGACACGTCATATGCCGGAAGTCCTGCTAAGGGGAGCGGAGCATTGTGGGACCATGGAGTATGACTATTCTTCATCTTATTAATAATAATAATAATAAGAAGAAGAAGAATAATAGTCACAACAACATTAAAAACAAAAAAACAATAACAACAACAATAAGCGTCATCATCATACTCACCATTATCTTTAATGTCAGTGTGATTATTGTAAAATGTGCTTTAAAGTAAGCCCAACTCCAACATAACAATAATAATAATAATAATTTGAAGGCATTATAGCCTAATAATAACATTTTAAAATCAACTTAATTCTTAGAACAAACATTTTTAAAATGACAGATAGGCCCATGTTTTCCTTACTTTGACAATTTCTTGTGAAATTGGTGCACAAGAAGTACTCCCAGCAAGTCATTTTGTTTGGACTGCATTATCCAGAGAATAAGGATAAAGGAAGGTGAGTAAATAATGTAGCCTATGTACAAATGACCAACAGACATGCAGAAATTGGAATGTTTGAAAATGAACGATATGCTATTATAAGCTCCATGCATGGGCCCCAACCAACATTTATATTTGGGGTCCATGTGGGTACTAAATGAGCTGAAAAATGGGCCCTATACCGGATTGTCGATGGGATCCGTACTTGCCCCGTGCCAGATGCCAACATGGGTGGGTTTACCCAAGTGGATGCCACATGGGTTATGCTGGGGCTACCTGGGCACCAATTGGCCATGTTATCTGGGACCCACTTGGGTTCACCCACCATCAGGGCACTTGGCATGGGGCCATTATGGAACCCATGGACAATCCTATGTAAAATACATGACAGTGACATTTTATTTTCACAGATTTAAAGACTTCCCACCATAAATTGATACAGAAAAGGCAAAAATGGATGCAAAAAAATCAACAGAATGCAGGAAATTAAGTATTTAATGCTCAAAACTTTCTTGGGGAGGATCCCAAACCAGCTGTTCCATATGTGTACCCCCCTGTGAGTGCAGGGATGTGATGCAGTCTCATCCTGAGTATCTTGGTTATTACACATCACTTGTGAATGCTGCAATGTGAATATGGGGTCAGAATGTTACTTACATCTTTCAGAGTGCTGTGGACCTGTCATCAAGGCCATTATGGCAAAGATGAATGAGGTGCTCTCCAATTGATTTGTTGTCCTTTTACCCTCCATCATTCTTCACAAGATACTTCCAAACAGACATGAAAAGATAACATCCAACCGTTGTCCACAAGGTGGTGTTCTTCAACTGCTGTGTCAAAACAGTTTCCCAGTTGAATTCCATCACACCAAGGAATTCTTCTGTGCATGATAAGCTGATTGGGGCTTTAAGAGTTTGCTGCTGCAAGTATCAACTTGTGGGGAAAAAAAATCAAATCCACAACATCAAAATCTAAAGATTAAATCCATGGAGAAATTCCTCTAACATTTGCTCATTCATGTATTGTACTGAGAAATTTATGGCACTTAGCATGTTACATGAAAAGAGCATTAATTGAACATCTTTGAAATTTATGGTGAAAGAGCGTTATACATTTATTGTCCTAATAGAGACATGTGTCTGGGGCTTTGCCCAAAATCACTGCTGTTTACTAAATAGTGCAACATATTTACTGTCCTCCATTTTTTTTAAGTGTCTGATTTCTGAGTGTGAACTCCACTTTATAGAGCCTTCCAAAAATCCAAAGTGGAACAAAAAAAAGTGTCCATGGTATGTACACTAATTTCACCCACAATGCAATGTGTCACATTTTTAGATGCAAAGTAACACTGTGTAAATCTACACCTGATGATGTAAAATGATAAATAACTCTTATATCTATTTACTGCTCACAATAGAGTGAGCTTTTGAATGTCAGTAGTGAATAAAGATAAGTCAAGTAAAGGAAAGCAGAGGTGT
Organism: Cephalopholis sonnerati; assembly: GCA_019142605.1. Lineage (NCBI taxonomy): Eukaryota > Metazoa > Chordata > Actinopteri > Perciformes > Serranidae > Cephalopholis > Cephalopholis sonnerati. Next base: position 34,986,685 of record JAGQAX010000018.1, read on the forward strand.
TACACTAACGATGGCTCTGTTCAATTCAAGTGTCCCAGCAAGCCATGACAATGAGACAGTGAGCCAGCAGACATTTACCAGGACCTTGGAACCAAAGCAGCAAAATGGAATGCAATCATCATTCATAATATTATACACACCTACTGTGAAATGTTAAAATGTCTCTGGTGAAAAAGGCCTACTCTCCCCTCTGAGATTGCCTTTTATTTTTAACATAAAACAACTTCACAAATTACACAATAGAAACGTTTGATCTTTGCTGTGCTTTGAACATGAAGAGTATTGCATTATTAACTCAGTTCCAAAAATCAAGGCATTTATTCTTTCAGACTAGTGATGTGTAAAAATGAACAAACAAATCTTTTTGACTCTATTTAGTGTTCAGTTTGTACTGGGTCATCTTTTCCTAGAACTATGAACCCCTATTTTTTCCCACTTGCTCATGTTGCCTGCCACAGTGAATGAATGAATGAGTGAGGAAGGACTAAATCGGACATGAGTCCACACCTCCACCAGCCAAGGCCAATGGTGCATTCAGGTGCTCCTCAGATGGTTCTTCTGACTTTAGTGTGTTCATGAGTTTTAAGTTGTGATGTATAAACAATATGGGTACTACAAAGAAGATGTGTTTTATTGCTCAGATAACATTGATAACAGAGAGCAAAGGAAACGGATCAGATAAGCCATGAAATATGACTGTTAAACTTCTCTCTAAATTTATGGGCTTTGTTTTTGTACATGGACTCATGTTCATGTATTTAATGTGATCTGTTCCTAAAGAATCTTTCTTACTGTGTGTTACGACCATGGTCGTATTTTGTATTATTGTTGTGCCTTTCCGGGAATGTGAATGAGTGCAAGGTGTCTGTGTATGTAAATAAGTGCATGCCCAGACGAGGAGATTACTGGCTGGCAGCTCCGGCAGGTGATTAGTGCATATTCATTTTCTTTATTTTATTTGATAAGGACAATGCAATTTAACATAGTTCCAGTAGAGTGTATGAAATTCATGTGTTGCATGACGGCTCTCTACATAAAGAGCCAAGATAGCATCAGCTCAACAGCAGTGGAAAGGTGCATCATTCTCATCCTCCAACTGGCCATTATAACACACACACAGACTAAAGTACATTTGCCGTGGTGATGGATTCGTTCCACTGGTGGTAGCTTGGGTGGACTGACTATTTTGTTAACCTAGTTTTTTGGTTTCTTTTGTTTTCTTCAAGTGGGATTGGTTGCTTAATAAACTTAGAGAGGCTTAGGTTTGTGTTTTGGCCTTGGCCCATCCTAAATTCTGACAAGGATCCCAGTATATTCATCAGAGATTGTAAATAAGATAGACTGTTGAAACATTCAGTGATTTATGTCTGTGGCTGCCTGGGACTTGGAAAAGATAGCGGTTTGTTCATGTTGTGTCTCGGTCACCCCTAGATGGGGTATAACACCGTGTAAGATTCATATTACAGGAAACTGGAGTTTAAAAGGTAAACTGGTCATTATGTTCAGGAAATAGCACCTTGATGCCAGCACTATGAAAGAACGATCTGTGGTGTGTGGTCCATTTCCTGACGAGGAATCAATCCAAACACCGCATAGCCAATCGTTACTAACAGGATGATGAGATTATAAAAAATACTGAGTTTGATGTTAGCCAAATGGTTAAGCAACACCAATAACCTGACATATCCCAGCTGAGGATCTGAAAATTCCCATTACTGCCTCTAAGACAGATGGTGTATGTATAGAAAAGGATCCCTGCAGCAGATATAGAGGGAAAGCTGTCAGTGATGTGTGGTGGTGACTTAGTGGGATGCATTTGGAGGGGAACTGTTGAAAAGGAGCAAACAGTCAGCCAACCTTCTGCTGATAAGATAGCTCGCATAGCTCAGACAGCATTACAGTAGAACTAAAACTATCATTTTTTAAAGATGACAGAGTCAGCATTTGGAACATAATTTGTTGAAAATAATTTAAATAATTTCAATTCAAATGTTCACCTTGGACTGTATTAAAATGTTTGGACCGGGATGGGGGGTTGAATATTGCTGCTTGTAACTACTGAAGAATTTGGAATATGACACAAAATGTAATGGCAGACTCTGGCATTGTATGGACAATCATTCTTGCAAAATTCACTTTAGCCTGAGCAAATATAGCGCTGCACCGTAGCACTGTAAACATGAAAAGTCCTGACATGAATACACTTAGATGTTCGCTACGAAAAAAAAAGCATGATATCCTTTGTCTTTAAGCAAACATCGCAAAGATTACAGTTCCAATTGGCCCATAGAAAGGCCACCGAAATAGAATACAACACTATTGATTAGATCAATGGCTCTCAAATGGTGTGCTCTGGTACACTGGCATGTTGTGATGCCAGTCCAGGTGTGTCGTGGGCTTTGTGATAACCACACATTATTATTGCAATATTCAACTGGGCCTATACAAAAAGTTATGAATGAAATTTTAATTGACTGTATCAATATATTGTGCACACCCATTCCCTAATAAAGAGGCAAACTCTAGCTAAAAATGTAATTCAATTTATTTTAATTTAATTTAAAAAACCTTCACAGGGAACCTATTGGTGGCCATTCCCACGTGGAAATTTAAGTGTGTGACACATCAAAAGCCCTGATTAGCAGCCAGTGTGAGGGATGATAATATTTAAAAGGAAAAGGCCGTGAGTGGGACAATGGATTGCTTTATTGTATGGCGCAAATTACAACAAAGCACCGGCAAAGATGACCTACCACTGAAAGAAAAGATAAATAAACTGTCAGTAGACAATATCCCAAAGCTACCTGTTATCACCCTTATCATGTTGTGATAAAGATGATAACACATGTTATAGAAGCTGTTGGGCACAGATATAAATAATAAATAAAAAAGTTTGAAAACCACTGGATTAGATAATCCAATAAGGTTGATACTAGCCTGGATTGGCGGAAAGCAGTGGTGTAGTAGAGGGTATATCCAGGTATATGGGATATACTTTACAGTATACCCATCCACATGCCAAAAACCCATTGATAATATAGTGCAGTGCAAGACAGAGTCCTAACATCCAGAAAAGAGTTAGCATTTTAGCATTCCCAGTTCCCGTTGTCTTGAAGTCAATGGGATTTCTCTGAATGGATTTTTGGTTAGATGCCTGAAATAAGATCTGTGGTCAACACAAGCTTAAGAGACGTTCATGATTGGTTTTATGACATAAAAAATGTCAGTGAATAACGCACCCATGAATTTTGAAGCCTTTACATGTCTTAAAAAAGACTGCTGCTTACAAATGGCTAAATGAGACCACAGAGCATCATCATGTCGAACATGGCTTCACAGTCTCATTGTGGTGGCGACATTCAGGTCATTCAGGTAATTGCAGTGTAGCTCTTTTATAGCCTAATATAAGCTCATCTTGCTTCATTCAGCCAGTTTTCCAACACTACTGATGGATAGCTAAAGTCAAATACTTCATAACACAATAAGCGTGTCCCAGCCTCTTCCATCACTTTTTACTGTCCCCTGCCAGAGAGCTACTTGTAACACATTTCTGTATTTGGGTGTTTCCTCTATATGCATCTATATTTGCAGCTAATATCATGAGTTGTCAAGTTGGTGAAGATACTTTTAGCAGTCCAAGCAGCAGCACTCGCTGCTGAAGCCCTGTTTTTTCCCATTCTTCTTCTACTTCTTCTTACTTCCTATTTTTCTTGCAACTGTTTGTGTAGCAAAAAACATAAGACCAAGGTCACCAAAACTGGCAGATGAGTTGCTGATTCCACCTACCACTCAAGCACAAAAAAATGACACCCATTGACTTTAAGGTGACACTGTAACAATCAAGTTTACGTTTTATCTTGAAAACGGCTTGGCTTAAAGAAAAAATCATTTAATCACTTTAAACTCCTAATTCATCTACATCTTTGCTCCAATCGTCTTCTGCTCCAAAAATGTCAATGTTTTTTTTTTCACTTTTTTTGTCCAGTTGTCCTAAAACTTTGGCAGGATCACTGATCTGAAATTATCAAGGAAATTTTCATACATCAAACATTTTTAAACATGTCTTACATAAATGCTCACTAATCAAAATTAGCTTAAGCGACTGTAACCAAAATTGGTGCCCACGTTGGGATACTAGGTCCGACTTTCGCTACATAGTCACGGGATATTCTACCACTTGGAGGTGTCATAAACAGTTCATACCTCATAATTGGCTACAGGGATTCATAACATATTCCGTTAGCAGGTTCATGACTCAGTCAATGCAGTTAATTTGGTCATGATTGCCTGAAGTCAGACTGTTCTCATTAACAGTTTGTTTACCCATGAAAAATATTGCATCCCAATCTGTATACAGTCAGGTCCAAAAATATTGGGACATCGACACAATTCTCATCTTTTTGGCTCTAAACATCACCACAATGGATTTGAAATGAAACAAACAAGATGTGCTTTAACTGCAGACTTTCAGCTTTAATTTGAGGGTATTTACATCCAAATCAGGAGAACGGTGTAGGAAATACAATAGTTTGTATATGTGCCTCCCACTTTTTAAGGGACCAAAAGTAATGGGACAAATTAACAATCATAAAACAAACTTTCACTTTTTAATACTTAGTTGCAAATCCTTTGCAGTCAATTACAGCCTGAAGTCTGGAACGCATAGACATCACCAGACGCTGGGTTTCATCCCTGGTGATGCTCTGCCAGGCCTCTACTGCAACTGTCTTTAGTTCCTGCTTGTTCTTGGGGCATTTCCCTTCAGTTTTGTCTTCAGCAAGTGAAATGCATGCTCAATCGGCTTCAGGTCAGGTGATTGACTTGGCCATTGCATAACATTCCACATAACATTCCACCACATTCTTTGGTTGCTTTCGCAGTATGCTTCGGGTCATTGTCCATCTGCGCTGTGAAGCGCCGTCCAGTGAGTTCTGAAGCATTTGGCTGAATATGAGCAGATAATATTGCCTGAAACACTTCAGAATTCATCCTGCTGCTTTTGTCAGCAGTCACATCACCAATAAATACAAGGGAACCAGTTCCATTGGCAGCCATACATGCCCACGCCATGACACTACCACCACCATGCTTCACTGATGAGGTGGTATGTTTTGAATCATGAGCAGTTCCTTTCCTTCTCCATACTCTTCTCTTCCCATCACTCTGGTACAAGTTGATCTTTGTCTCATCTGTCCATAGGATGTTGTTCCAGAACTGTAAAGGCTTTTTTAGATGTTGTTTGGCAAACTCTAATCTGGCCTTCCTGTTTTTGAGGCTCACCAATGGTTTACATCTTGTGGTGAACCCTCTGTATTCACTCTGGTGAAGTCTTCTCTTGATTGTTGACTTTGACACACATACACCTACCTCCTGGAGAGTGTTCTTGATCTGGCCAACTGTTGTGAAGGGGTTTTTCTTCACCAGGGAAAGAATTCTTCGGTCATCCACCACAGTTGTTGTCCGTGGTCTTCCAGGTCTTTTGGTGTTGCTGAGCTCACCGGTGCATTCTTTCTTTTTAAGAATGTTCCAAACAGTTGATTTGGCCACACCTAATGTTTTTGCTATCTCTCTGATGGGTTTGTTTTGATTTTTCAGCCTAATGATGGCTTGCTTCACTGATAGTGACAGCTCTTTGGATCTCATATTGAGAGTTGACAGCAACAGATTCCAAATGCAAATAGCACACTTGAAATGAACTCTAGACCTTTTATCTGCTCCTTGTAAATGGGATAATGAGGGAATAACACACACTTGGCCATGGAACAGCTGAGCAGCCAATTGTCCCATTACTTCTGGTCCCTTAAAAAATGGGAAGCATGTATACAAACTGTTGTAATTCCTACACCGTTCACCTGATTTGGATGTAAATACCCTGAAATTAAAGCTGAAAGTCTGCAATTAAAGCACATCTTGTTCGTTTCATTTCAGATCCACTGTGGTGGTGTTTAGAGCCAAAAAGATGAGAATTGTGTTGATGTCCCAATATTTACTGTAGATCCTTTCTGTGTTTGTAAAGATGATGTATTTTGTGGGTGGAGCCAAACTGGTGACTGAAAGGTGCAATAGTGGTGCCAGTGTGAGCGCCAAATAAAATGTAAGCACTATAACGTTCAAATTTCTCAATCGATTACAATTTACCCATCCCGTTTTATATCCATGGGCTTATGATCTACGTGTGGTAGAAAAAAAAATGTCTCCAGTTAAGGGCTTTTTAGGCTCATCACTGCTGCTCCGTGCTCAGTAAAGGGGTGTGTTATGCTTATATGAACTAAAGTATTTATGTGGTGAAAGATATATCACCATAAAGATATATATAAGGAACTGGAAAAACTCACGTTTATCAAGTATGGATTTGGCTTTTTTAATAGTCGTGGAGATGCTTCCATATAATATAATTTAACGTGGAAGTACAACTTATCAACTTGCTAGCATGCTAGCTAGCTAATGCTGACTGCTTATTAACACCTTGATCCTAACAAAGTATGTTAACTTTCCCCACTGCTCACTTTAGAAAGGCCACCACAAGAAAACGTGCTCTTTGGTTATGTTAACGTTTAGGCTATAATATGTGTTTAGATTGGTTCCCATCTACATCCAGGCAAGGAAAATGAAAGGCTTGCTTGGGTTACTGTTTGTAGCTAACGTTGCTTGCACACTATAGCTATGACTGATCCCTGGCAGGTAGAAACAAACATCTATCATCTATCATTCGTTTAATAATCTAAACAAAGAACATGTGGTGTCCTCTCTATAATCAGCAGTAGTGAAAGTTACTATATTCTGTTATGATCAAGGATCAATGATTAATAAGCAGACAGTGTTAGCTAGGTAGTTGAAAAGTTGTTCAGTGTTACTTCCACATTAAATGACATTATATGGGGACGTCTCCGCAAGTATTAACCAGGAACAATACGATAAATCCATGCTTGACAAATGTGAGTTTTTACAGACTTATGATGATGAATTATCTTTCACCACATCAGTAATTCAGTTCATATGAGCCAAACACACACTCCTCTAAGTCCAGCAGCGAAAGCCTAAATAACAAGATTATAATTAATTGGAGACAAAAATTTATTTTCTACTACACGCACACTATAATGTATGTATGTGTATATGACTATGGCAGGGCTAATTAATTAAAAATTCAACTGGGACAGATTTTTAAACCAGAAAATGTGGATGGGCCACATTTTCACCACCAAGCAACCTATATGTATGTAAGTGTGTGTGTGTGTGTGTGGGGGGGGGGGGGTATATATACATATATATATGTATATTTAACCGTATTGCTGCCTATCTTGGCCAGGACACTCTTGAAAAAGAGATTTTTGATCTCAATGAGTTTCTTTTCCTGGTTAAATGTATATATATATATATATATATATAGTATACATATATATATATACATGGCCCTCCTCAACATAATGCAAAAACAGAATAAAAAAAAGCTATCAATGGACAGAAGCATAATAACTGGCATAAACAGTAACTAATAAACACACTCTATCTCTCTACCTGCATCTCCCTTCTCCACCATAGACTGTAAAATTCCACATACACACACACACATGCGCACACCTCACCTCCTGACATTTTCCTTTTTGGTCAGATACACAAGATATAGTTTTGTACAGTCCATGGCGGCAACACTCATGTTTACAACAACAAAGTCACTATATAAACTCAATCATATCTCACTTGAAATTGGAAACAAATCTAACATGTCAATAAAATAAATATTCCTTCTGACATCACAATACTAAGTGAAAAAAAATAACATTATCTAAGCACGAAGAACACAAACATCAGTATCAGTCACTCATCCTGCTCTCTGTCCTCCATCTACTGAGGACACTCATTGTCTGCAGGTCGGCTGCCTCAGCTACATTTTCATTTAAAGTTATAGACTACTTACAGCTTTCATTTTAGTTAGCCCCACTAGCACGATGTGCTTGTGTAAACCGCGATTGCAAACCATAATAGCGGTGAATGAGAGACTGTGGACAGAGCAGATTGAAGTATGGCTTTGCACGTGCTGAACACATGGATTGATAAAGTATTGACTTTTTACTGGCAGAGGTTTTATTGCACTTACAGTAAGCGTAGTTGTTGGCAACTACAGTAATCTTGAGGTTATACTCCCTTTATCTGCACTGCAGCCTCTCTTCTGATGTCCAACTTAACTCTGTTGTGTGTGTGTGTGTGTGTGTGTGTGTGTGTGTGTGTGTGTGTGTGTGTGTGTGTGTGTGTGTGTGTGTGTGTGTGTGTGTGTGTGTGTGTGTGTTTTGTGAGGAGGAGGTCAGCCCCGACATGCAGAGAGCAGGAGAGAGACTGCAACATGATGATACATGAAACCAAAACTTTAAAAAGTAACGATAAAAGCCAATAACGTCGGAGCTTACTATTATTACGGTCTCGATTAAATTTGCTTCAGGCCATTTAATACCAAGTCTCTGTACCAATTCCTACCCGGGCCATTCAGAGGTTGCTTCTGGGCCGCATGTGGACCATGGGCCGCTAATTGAATAGGCCTGATCTATGGTATTGGACTAACACACTAACCCTGAGCAATGCTAACATTACTGTGGCTGGACATACAAACTTCTCAATGCATATAGTTTTGTGCTTTGTGGTCACGTCCAGGATGATTTTTGTTTATTATGGACAGACGTGCCGCCAAGCCAGTGACAAGGACATAAAACAAAGCTATTTAAGACATACACAAGTCAAACAGCTATATACTGATGGCAAACTGCACTTCATGGCTCAGGTAGTAATAGTAATAGTTATGATTATTTCATACTGTAATTGTCGGGCTATATGAGTTGCATATGTAAATATGATGTAGATTTTTTTGTTGACATTAAATTCTAGCAGCCATGAAGGTCTTTGTTTAGCTTTAAACGGCATCCTTGGTGACGGCTTTCAATAAAAATTAAGGTTTATCTTTTTTGTATTCCTGTTATGATATCCAACAGCACAAGAAGACATTTTTATTCCGGGTATCTCAACCGTTTCTCATTGGTATCTGCTGTTTGTCTTCCATCAGTATGCGCACGCAACTGCTACTGACATTACTGTGACATCCACTATAAATTGGTCTATCCTCCGTAATCATGAGCCGTAATTTGTGCATAACCCCATATTTTGGAAGGTTATGATCACGTGACTGCTGACTGGATCTAACAAGGAAGTGCTCACGAGTGGTCTGTAAGGAGGCAGGTTGGAGTGGTGGATGGGTCACAAAACACAGGACCTTTCCCTTGCAGATTGGTGTTCAGTTATTTTCAGGAATGTCTTCACCATTTTTTTCCCTCAACCTGACCACAGTAACTTAACTTGCCTAAACATAAAGACGCCCAATTACGTGGTTTTTCCTAAACTTTACCACCGTTACTTTACATTAATTATGTAACTTTACATTAGGGACGTAATGTCATTCGTGGGTGCTAATTTGTCAGATATAATACAAACCGCTCTGTGTGTATCATACAAACCATTCTATGAGGATATGTTGTTAGAGTGGGCATGGCTCATTACAACAAATCCAAATTTCTAGAAACTTCACATTCCAAACTTTAAAAAATCCAAATAAAAAACCAGTGCATCCTACAGAGCCAGATTTTTTTCAGCACATCCCCTGCATTGTGACAAAAGTTTGTCTTAGTGCAACCTATAGTCAATTCAGAAGTCTGTCACACTGTATTTTTCAGAATATGCTAAATCAGTCAACGTCTATAAACAAAACTTCATTTAAATGCAACCAAAATTGACACAAACAATTTTTGGATACTCCATATCAGCTGTTTTAAATGGTGTTCAGATATGTCAAACAGTGAGCTTGCAGTGATATTCAACAACTTGTTGTAATTCGAACTGTATACACAACATTTTCTATTTCATCTACAGTCATTTTTAAACAGTTTTGACCTAAATCTTTGACAATACACCTGAGAAAAGCAGGTTAATGGTATTTCTTTCTGAATTGTATTCCCAACAGTTAAATTGTTGTGACTTTTTAAGTTTTGTAACATCCATCTCTCTGCCTTCTGCGTTTGAGGTTGGTTTGGCTTCCTGGCCTCGCAGCCAAGTGGGTGGGGTTGGAGAGGTCGTCAGGAACACACCAAGGACACGTTTAATCTGAAAATGTTGTGCATCATTTTGCTATGATTTCCAGGTTAAACAACATGTTTCTTCGAAGTGTAAAACTGTGTGCAGCGGGCTTTGAGGTATGTTTTCTCTCATTTGGAGTATGTGTCAGAAGTGTTACCAAATCAGCCGGGACGTGTATATAAACCAAATTTTGGTAGATCTTTACTTATTGTACATACAATTTTTGTTTTTATTGCACACTTACTTTGGCAATCTAAACATATGTTTCCCATGCCAGTAAAGCTCCTCTGAATTGAATTAAACCCTGCAATATTAAAAGGCCATGCACCTGCGAAACACAACAGGTGGTGCTTCTCAAAGTCAAGGAAGGATCCTTGAATGGCTGAGTTTCAAGGAGGCTACATCATTAAGTCCCGCCAAAGGACTGTGCCAACATCAAGGATCCTTCAAATTCTACCAAGGACCGAGTCCTTCCTTCAGAGATTTTTCAAGGATGCATGTGTGTATCCTCAGCAGGCACGAAGTACCCACAATTCTTTGTGCATGATTTGCCGAAATTGAAGGCGGGCCCTCTTCAATGATGCACACCTGAGCACTCACTAGCCTTTTCCAATGTGTGTTCATCGAATGCTAGGAAGAAGTCTTGCCTAGTCTATGTAGGATCCACCTTGGAAGGACTTGTCATACCAAGGAAGCATTCCTGACTTTAAGAAGCACCAAGAGTGTTCAGCACTATTTATACATACACTTTGTCAGGGCTAAATGCAGTCATGTTGTGTGCTTCCTCATGTTTCTGCCCATATGTTGTGAACTCTTGTGGTTTCAAAGTTGACATGCCATATCCTCTGCTACTTAACCAATTTCCAAACTCAAATTTCCTATCTCTTGTAACAAATCTAAAATATCCAATATGTGTAAAATGATACAAAAGCTACGTTTTCATCTCATGTAAACAGAACTTCATTCAATTCATAATTCAGTCTGACAAAACCTTTGAGGCATGTCCTTTGGTATATTTTCATGGTTGTACATATACACTGGTGAGCTGATTTGCTCAGTAGTTGAGCAGTGAGGTGATTGTCCTTTAATGCAAAGGTTAAGAGTTCAAATCCTGCGTCTTGCACTGGGTCTGAATCTTTGCATTTTCTAGGGTAAGTTTTGACACTTTTTACATAGTAGCAGTATTTGTGTATAAATTACTAGACAGATCTTGACAAAAGAAAAATCAATACAAATGTAGTCATGTGAAACACGTTTTCACGGAGGGTCATAAGCAACATTAAATGTTTCTGATAGTAGATTTACATACCTCAACAGAGCATCAGCATGTAGTGATGATCATGATGAATTACTTAAAGAAAATCAAGAGTTTTTCTTTTTGTCAATTAAGAAAGAAACAAACATCCAAATGCTCAAAAATCTGCTTGGACCCCTAGTCTTCATTTACTTGTGTTTTGTCTGTTTGCACTTGTTTTCTTAATTTGCAGTGCACTGACCTCTCAGGGCCATTGTATTACAATGACTTTGGTTTCTTCGAGAGGTTTTAAGATCACCAGTTCTGTAAGACAACACAGTAGTGACATGTTTTTTTTTTTCACTTGGAAGTTTGGTGTTTAAGCTATGTACTTTTCCATTCCTTTTTCTGTGGTGACTGAGAACTGAAACTCAGTTTGCCTTCCTCTGAGAAGGGAAGTATAACCCTAAATGAGCCCTTTCAATCAGACTTGTTTTGTCAAACCTCTGTACATGACGTCAAGTCAAATGAACATGGCTGCTGTGCACATTAATGTTACAAGAATTAATGATTTTAAAAGCATTTCTGAGTCTAACAGCATGGCATGTTTTCGGATCAATCAGCATACTGATACAGTAACTGCAGGTGCTTCGACCTACAAGCAGTTTCAGCCACACAGTCACTTCACCAGGCTCAAATGCACAGAAGTCAGGAATAAAGTGTCTCTTGTGTTTGGCCTTTGACCTCTGACCATTAACATAGCTCAATCTGACCGTTAATTTTGCCTTCCAAGGCCGTCATGTCCAAATCCTGCAGGCCAGACATCAAGCTGCCATCCATCCCATCCCCAGTGGGACTGCAGTTGCACTCTCTATAGTCTGTAGTGTAAGGTGGTTTGATGAAAGTGCTCAGGCAGCTGTGAAGATGCAACAGCAACAGGCATCCAGCAACAGGAAACGTTTCATACAGTATGTCTTTAGTGTACATCTCCCTTCATGTGTCTCCTTGCTCTGTTGGCAATGTCCACTCTAATACGTGATGGACATTTTGCTGTCTCCTGGACATTTTTGAAGTGTGCTTCAGATATCACTGTGTTCTATTACAGCCAAACATAATCAGTCAGTCAGTCAGTATCTGTCTTGGTCTCGACTGTGCATGTCCCTGGTCCATTTGATCATAGTCTCTGGAGATCGATACAGGAAGATCAGTTTGGAGTAAAGTTCCTCTTCCAGCTCCAGCTCTCCCGTCTCACGCACCTGAATCACACAGAAGCATCAGTTTGTGGGAAAATTTTCAGGACACTTCCAACAACATGGCAATAACTATGTACACAAGTAAAGTAAATGCATGTAGGGCTGTGTTTGTTAATGACAATCTTACCAGGAAGATGTCTGTGCAGAGCTTCAGGATACGGTCCACACAGGGAAGCTCCTCAAACATGATGGAGTGGGAGATCTCACTGAAGAAACCACGCACAAACTTCCCAATGACTAAGACCACGGACACATACAGACCCATGATCCTGGAAGGAGAGGGAAGAAAAGAAAAAATATATATTTATATACAAGAAACATGAAAAAACTAGCAATTGTTGTTCTTAAAGTGTTAAATGTGCTGAAGGGAACAGTATGGAAAATATCGAAAGCCTAATCTTAACCATTAATTATTTCATTAACCACAAACACCAAGGGGTTTTTTTTGTCATTACCCAAATGCAACCATAACTCAATAGCGCAGTGGCAATACATATCTGAAAAGCATTTGTGGTGAACATCACAGTACTGTTGTTAATGTAATTTGGCATTCTGCAGAACTGTGAAGTCTCTGATGGATGGATTAGAACAGGACAGCTGATTACATAAGAAGGGACACACCACCGGTGTTTTTTATAAAACCTGTAATACAAAAAAACATCTTAATATAAGCAATCAACTGGGGAAGTTTCATGGTGATATCTGTAAGTTTACATTTTACTCTATTCACCTGTCATGTCTTGTTTTTTGTCTAAAAATGTATGGAATTTTACAATACATATCTTAAAAGACTCAGATATCTCCACTTCAATAGCCCTTACATACTAAACACTTTCCAGGTTTATTTTTATTTATATTCTTAAGGTTTTTACAGAGGGGTTTGTTCATGTATCATTTATAGCCTGAATTATAGATCATTTTAACCCTTAAACATGGCAAAAGTAGATGGCTGTTGATAGTATTTTCAGATTTATGGAATGTTAGATATATAATATAATATAATAGATATCTAAAATCCCCTATGTAAAAATCTTTGAATCTATTATGCCAACACAATGAAACAAGCATTTTGAACCTGGCTTAGTCCAATTTTCACATTTTTGTTCCGGAAATCTATGCAAATTAGTGCATATTTAATTGAATAATATTATATTTGAAAATAAAATCTATCAAAACTTGTGATATCGAAAATAATTCCCTCAGCTGGGGAAGTTCTATGGTGATATCTATTAGTCGCTTTTTTCCTGTTGTGTCTCCCCTAAAAATATCACTGTAACAGATCCTCAACAAAACCAGACCCATTTATAGCAGGGCTCCAGCCACTTATAAGTACCTGTGTCTAAAACCACTGCCCTGTTAGAAGCTCAAAACAAAGACCCAAAAAAAAGCTGATGATGATAAACATGAGGTCATAATAATAGTACCTGCTAATTTAACAAGTTGCTCTGCCTGTCAAAAAATGTCAAGCACACTGTTAGATGGTGGTGTTAATTTAGATGTAGATCTTAATTTCGAGGACAAAGTACACAACATTGGCCACTCACCGCGGTAACGGTAGATAACATTGCCATTAAAATTAAAAATATTTTGACTTTTTGCCTCCTGCTACAACAGAATTTACTACACAATTTAGCTCCCTCATACAAGACAAAAACAAAAACTACATTAATTAAAAATCGTGAAATCATTTTATTTAATATATTTTATTTGTGATTTTGTAAACAATACTGCATCACCAAACCAACAACAACACGTCATCACGTTTCCTTTCATCATCCTGCCATTCTGTTGGACTGTTTGTTTTCCCGTGCTGTCCAGAAGATGTTGTCCATCTACGGTCTGCTTAAATCCATGTGAACGCAGCATTAAAGCTTCCTCACCAGCTCAAACTTGTGCATAACACAGCTGCTCAAATTACAAGTAGCATCAAGAGAAATGCCTGTAATCTGAGATTAGCATGTATTGAAGATGGAGACTTTTTTTTTTTTTTCTCTAATTACGTGTTTATTTTATTTATTATTATTTTGTTTGTTTGCTTAATTGTTTGTTTGTTTTTTGTATTTTTTATTTTTTTTATTACATAAGTAAATAAAGGAATCAATCAAATCAAAAAACCATGTCCTAACAAACGTAGATTGGCTCCCTGTTAGTTTATGCATTGATTTGATGATTTTGCTGCTCACTTTCAAGATGCTAAATGTATCGCAGATTTGTAGCTGCCTGTGCATCCCCTTCGATCCATAGCTCTGGTGGTAGATCTCAGCTGGAAACCAAAGGTACTAATTCTGGTCCATGATCTTGGAACATCTTTACCTTATTTTAAATGGCTTAAAACATTAGAAATGTATAAGTATTTACAATGTGTATATCCAAACTATGTAAATGTTTAGTGTGAGTTTGGGTTCCTTACCCATATCCGGCCAGGAAACCCAGGCTGGGTGGGCTGACTTTGTCATTGAATATGACCATGGGTAGAACTCCACATGAGGAGGAGGCACAGCCTGCGATGGCAATGTCCCACCACTCCTGGTTCCCACTGCCGTTCAGTGACCTGTCGCTCATCAGGGACAGTGTTATATTCAGGAAACCGTCTTCATTACCTACAAGACAACCAATCAGCTGTGTTAATACGGACACTTTGAGGTATGAATGACAAACATGAGTGCTGATACCCTGTTTCATAATGTTGGCCCTTTTCAATACACATGTGCTGGCTTGACTTGACTCGGTTTGACTCAGTGAGTCAGCCCAGCACATTGGGGATTTGCATTTTGATACAACAGGGCTACCCACTCAGGCTGTTCTCATAAACGACGTTTTCCTACAATAAGCAAAGCACCCAAATTCGTGTGAGTTTTTGAAGTGGTGCAGCCATAATTGTCAATGGAAAAGCCATATCAGTCACTAAGATAGTAATTAGGCTGTTGGTCATTATGCTGCCATCTAGTGTTTATCTTTCTGCACAAACCTGAACAAGCACTAAACCAGCATTGCGGTATTAGTGTTACTGACACAAAGTGCTTTGTGACACCAAGTTGGCCATATTATTCAAGTAAGAGGATGGACTCTACATGTTATAAAGACATTGCAAGGACTGGACAACTTTTGTCAATGATATAAAGACATTTTAATGTCAACCAGTGACCTGCTGTTTCATTATGGAAAACATGTTTGTTCATTTTAACTTGCTCCTGCTAGAACTGTTACTCAGTACTGTATTGTAATATATTGTATGGAAAACAGACAGTAACACATTTGGGTGTTTAGTTGCCCCCTCGATAACTGATGAAAAAATGCTGCCTGTAATATTTTTCATGTTATGAGAAATGATCTTACATTGAATACATTTTAACAGTAACTCAACAAACTCTGACCTTTATACAGTTGACTGACTGGTTTAGCTTCAGCTCCATTGGGGGCACGGATGTAGTTAGGAAACATATTAGGAACAAGCCTGGAAAGAAACAAGATGTCATCTGTAAGGTACAACTACATGTATTAAATGCAACGCAAACCACTTGTTTTCACATAAACATTCTTCCAGAGAGGAAACCTACACAGGCTCGGAGCGATTGCCAACCAGTAGAGAGGCCAGATCTGCTCTGACTGGGTTCCCAGGTTCCAGGTCTATAGAGTGTTTGTCAAATGTGTGTTCCACTGTTCCTCCTTTGCCTAGGTCCCTGTCAGAGACAGAGACATTCAGAGAGGAAGAGAGATAAATACAATACAATCACATCACATATACTCAGTAATATCACAGTAGCATAACGCAATTTTGTTAGTAGAACAGCAAAGGTTTTACCTCTGGAAGTTCCAGGCTAGACGTAGTGTTAAGTCAACAGGACTTCCAAGTAGCTCTTTGATGACTTCCTGTCTGCTGGGAGGACTAATCCTCCATACTGATCCTGAACTACCTTCGATCATCGCCGTCACAATATCCTCATAACTGTAGAGAGTGATGAACTGCATGGCTACCTAGATGCAGATACACACAAAAATATGTATGAAAAATAGGGGCAACAATTCAAGAAGGACACACAGACACCTGTATACACACACACACACGCACAGTCTCAACAGAAACAGTCCTATACATATTTCTTCAGGACATCATTTGAGCCTGCGTCTATGTGTCAGAGCTGAGCATTTAATCTACTATTTGAGGATCAGGTCAAAATTCAATCCCCACTAGATCAAGGAAAAACCTTTGAATATAAGTGTTGCAAAACTCAGTTCATTTTCTACGTGACACAAGTGTCACAACTCGCTGCAGGTGCACAAATTTAAAAAAAAAAAAAAATCAATAATATGTTTTGTTTTTTTTTCTTTGAGATATAGGAATGGAGAGAGAGTATATTAGAGGAGATTTTTGAGGACTGAGTAGGATTCTGCTGACTGAATAGAGTTACTTAAATTAGACAGATTGGGTGTTCCACTATCCGTTTTAAGATATCAGTGACACTGAGAGGGTGAAATCACTGCCAAGGAGGACAGATAATCTTTGGGTTGGGTATCATCAGCTGTGGTATAACAAACCATGAGAGTGGATAATTGGACCAAAGGAGGTGGTGTACATTGAAAAAAGAAGGGGACCAAGCTGCAAACCTTGTGGTACTCCAAGGAAAGACAGTGACTCCTGGACTCTTTTTCTTGCTATGCCACTTTCAACAATCAACAGGGCAATGACTGTGATAACTCAGAGTCATAGGGTAACACATGGGAGAATATTATTAATATAAGTGTACTGTACATGATTACACTTTAATGTCTTTCTTTAGGTGTTGTCTTATCCACAGCAATGTCTAGTATTTTGTGCCATTTAAACTGATGGGAACAAAAGTGCGTCTTGGAATTTAAGCTGAAGCTTTTATAACTTATAGGTACTAACATAATTCTGTAGTATCAAGTGCTTGTCCTGGAGTCGTCTGTGTGTCATTAAAGGTAAACTTTTAAATATACATTTACAGAGTGAAAAATACTTCCAGAACCTTCAGCTCCATGTTCTGCACTATTCTATAAAGGTGGGGGATTTTGACACATGCTGAATGATATCACAGCTTTCACCTCCTCAGGGCTGTCTTACTGAATATATTGATACTGCTTTACAGAATGCCAGAACTGTTAAAATAAACTTGAGTATGAGGCTGACAGAATTATACAGAACCAGTCTGATAATTGTTTGTATTTAGTAAAACTCTCAGACAGCAGGGACAGACAGATGCAGTGGTACAATGAATAGAGATAGACATATGAATTAAACTGAAATCAGTACGTACTGCGTTATCTCCAAATTCTTTGGTGAGTTGGTCATATTCAGCCTCTGTGAAGGGTTGGATAGACTGCTGCTGCACACTCATGGTGAATAGGGACTAAACATACACACAGAAAAAATACAGCAGTGGATTATGCACATACTCTGTCACATTTGATCCTATATTCCTTTTGGCTGTACTGTATGTAAACTGTGAAGATCCATTGCTGCTGAATTGATCTCTATCTTGCATACTGGAATCTGGGATATGTATGGTAACCTTACTTTTATGAGCACTGGCAAAGGATGATAATGATAATCTGTGATCTCTCTGATTCTCAAAGTTCCACCTTCTTGGCAAATGTACTTGCCAGATGATCAGAATAAGTACAGCCTTACAATGCCCATGTCTCTCAAACTCCAGGCCCCCAGTTTGTAACACTGGCTTTCTGTAGTCTCAGTCGTAAACTGGGATAATCCCAACTACCTGATTTAAGTGATTTCACTTTAGATCACCGTGATGCTCAACAAGACCAAGCAAAATTTAAAAATGTATTAGGAAGCCGTATCTAAAATAATACCTGAGTACTGTCGAATAATTTAACACACTACAGATACTATATAATCAGTGAAAAAAATTATCAGCGTTTGCTCCACTTGTTTAAGCTATTTAATCATACCCAGAGAGCAATTTTGAAAGTTTTGTTGTCTATGATTATTATTTTGTTTCCCAGATAAAAAGTGAAAAACAAAACTTTTAAAGGGGCCTGGAAGCACAACTATTCTTGTTCCCATGCAGAGAAAATCTGATTCTAAGCTTGCGCCCTACCCACCACCTGCTGCTTGCGGTAGGTTGATCGGTGAAAGAGCAGCACACAGCACAACAAATCAACTAGCACACATATCAGAATGGTAAGCATAGTTAGCATCTTTAGTTTATGCTGTTTGCTAGCTTGTTAGCTTGTAATGGCAGTGGCTGACATGTTAGTGGTTATGACACAAACAATATCGACAATCATGTGATATGAAATGTTAATTACCTCATATCCTCCCAGCTTGACAGTCACTGTGACATCGATGGGGTGATTGACCACACCCACCACTGATCTGACCAATGAAATGAACAGAAGTGGAAACCAGATGATGCAGATCAAGAAGAAGATGATGAGTCCACCCATTCCATATTTCACTATCTTCTTCTTTTTTTGTCCTTTAGGCTGTGGGTATTTCTGAGGGCAGAAAAGATTTTTTTAAGAGAAAATGATTTAAATTTCTTTTTTTCTACTTTAAATGTTTTGTAAATGTTGACCCTGTTAGGAGGAGGCGTGGAATTGCTTGTCTGCTCTTTGCAGATGATGTGTTTCTGTTGGCCTCATCTGACTGTCTGGGGGATGTTTTCCCCTTTAATAAATGGTCTGCTGTCATATCACTGTACTCATACACTACATACCTTCTCTGTCTCACGACTGCATTTAATGATGAAGATGTTGGCATAAATGTCCTCCACACACATCCAGTTTGACAGAGACAGAGTGGTGTCAGTCCAAACCCAGTCCATAACTGCTCGCAACTCTACCAGGAACGGCACCAGACGAAACCTACATTTACACATGAGCACAGTAAATACAGTCAATAAACTATATGCTGACTGTTGAACCATCTAAAGTTGGGGTAGGCAGTTTTATTTTGGTGTCACTGGGCAAAACTTTCGTAAAATCTTTGAGCATATTTTAATTCAAATAGACTTGTGCACCTCCTCTTGGCTTTGTTTTCAGGCTTTAGAAAATCTAGCCAGTAACATTGAGAAAGTTGCTATCCCAGCACTGGCAACAACTGCCTACACTGCAAAGCAACACAAAAATGGAAGATGGACTTTTCAAAAGGAGAGTCTAAAAGAGAGTCTGACAAAAATGCTATGAATTGTGTAAATATCGGCAAAACATGAGAAATGTCCTCCACCTCACTCCCTGCTGCTAAAGACCACCTTGCAAGAAGGAAAGCAGGCAGTAGCGGCCACAGCAACCTGAATGCAGCCATGCTGACAGGCCGAACCACTCTGACAGTCTATCAGCAAACTTCCTGTTGCTGCTGTTACAGAGGTTAACCCCAGGGGTGCTCCTGGCCACCAGCCACTATGACAGCTGTGGCATTGGGCTGAGGGAATGCAGAGCTCTAAACTAAAAGAAGATTAAAAAATAAATCAATCTATGGGTAATACTGGGTTACTGTATGATGTGCATGTATATGCCGGTGCTCGCCTGATGGGAGGGACTTCAGACAGACAGAGGAGAATTGCAAGAGGAGGTTGGGTTTTCAAATTTTACAGTTTTTTCCCTTTCCCAGAAGACTGCATACCTCAGCTTTAACATTCTCAGTTTCCTTTAGTATTGATAAAAGTTCACCTAATCTCTGTCATATACATACACATAGTATTTCCACTGATCTCATTCTTACAAGAAAAACTAAAAGAACTATATATAAATAATATGCAAACACTTGATTCTTGGAACGTCTGTTCCAGATGTTTATTTTACTATACAGCACAGAGAGCTGCAGTCTGGTTTTGTGTCCGTACCCTTGGAAGAGAAACAGGTTTAGGTGGTTGTATTTCTTGGTGAGGAAGTTGCCAAGGATACGAGTGGGGTATCCACAGCGGATCTGATAGGCTGAGAGGCCGAAGTAAATACACTTGACAAAGTACCAGAGCTGGGCAACAAAGTTCTGATTGAACATCCTAAACAAAGAAAAGGAGAAATGAGTCAGAATTAAGCTTGTGATAAATCTAATCTGCAGCAGTATTCTGAAGACTAAACTCAAATATAAGGTATTGTATGTGGTATAATCAGAATGATGCATTTTTACATTAACATTTTCACCAAGACAGACCAAACTGCAAGTCACTCTTTGTATTTAGCCCATTGGTGATAACCAACGAATATCATGAATACTCCAATAGTACAATAAATATGTGATTTAGTTTGACTTCACCTCTCAGTGACAGCAGGCAGGATGAAGAACATCCAAAGGTGGATCCCAAACACAAGAATCACCTGAATAGAAGAATTGACAGAAATAGGACAGGTATGTTGTAAGAAAAAAAAACATCATATACTCAGAAAGCAGAGAAGCATATTTGTAGAGATGTTGTTAAAGTGAAGAAGGCAACTCTAAATATGTCATCCTAAAAAATATTGCAGGACTCTCCAAATGTCACCTATTCTCATATATAACATCAATTCCCCATATGGGCATTAATAAGAGCACATGTTACAGATTACACTTTTCAGGAAATCAATTTGCAAAGAGTGCTGAAACAAAGACATAAAAAACGCTCACTGATGTCTGATTTAATGTGCGATGGTGAATGAAGGAAAAAAACAAAACAACTGACAGAAAGCCATATACCTCCAATTCCTAACTTCTTCAAAGAGAAAACATGGAACAAGACACTTAGATGAACGCCAATAATCTCAACACATGAACTGAACCTGGAAGATGAGTTTTCCCAAGACAGCTTTTCGCAGGTACAAGGCTCTGTCGATGATCATGGTGCTGAACTGGATGAGCAGCATCACTAGGAAGGCCTCAGGAACCTGGTCCTCTGACAGGGTAGAGGCTATATCAGCTGCTGCACTGTGTTTCTGAAGGAGAGAGATGCAAGTCATGGGATTGGCTAGAGAAATCTGTAATAAATATTGTCCATTAATACCTGACACTGCATGCAAAATAAGACGAGCCTAAAAAACTAAAGGAAGCTGGCTGCGTAGGCACACTCAATTTTAATAGCATCTCAGATTTTTGTATATGCTCTCATTTCAGGTTAGTTTCAATTTTGAAAATACATTTCAATTCTATTTTAATCACAAAATTTGATTTTGTCTCATTTGTAGTTTCTGTTTTAATTCATGTAAATCATTGATTATTGTTAAATAATTAGAAACCTCCAACCTTCTATTCATCTCTCACCCCAAAAGCCCAAAAGCCAAATACGATGATGATGAAGTCAATGACATCAGTCAGAAACATGAGCGCGTAGACATCTGTGGCAGCCCGATACTCAGCATGAAGAATACCCCTGAAGAAGCCCTGCACTGGTTTGTAAACACTCTGAATACTGCAGATGAAAACAAGATGGCATGCATTAAATCACTGCATTAGTGGAAAAAGTGATGACATTTCAGTAAAACATGAAACTGTGAGTAGTTATAATATAAAATAGGGGTGGGGGAAAAAATCAGTACAAAATAGTATCATGATACTTTGTGCAGCGATGATGTATCGATGCACAGACGCCAAGTATCTATCTTTTATCATATACATTATTAATTTTTGCAAATACACATTTCAAAACAATTTTTAGTGCTGGAATAATAAAATCAACTGCTTTTTCGGTCCACTAGATAGTGCTGATGTTTTATGTCCTGGTGAGGTCAACAGAGGTGTCAGTGACCAGCATTTGGCAGAAAGTTCATCAAAATGAAGACGGAGGCACTGGAGAAAGAAATCAGAAATGCGCTGTCGGCGTTTAAATCAAACATCTGGACTTATTTTGGATTTTTTTGACACAGAAGGAGAGGAGGACTTGAATATGACACATGCAAGCAGTATTTTATGAGAATAAAATAAACTGGGAATGCTATGAACATGAGGGCTCACCTCACATGACACCATCCAGAGATAGTGTTAGCCACTGACGGCCAAGCTAACACTAAACACGCTCGACGGAAAAATCAACCAACACTGCACACACTTAGCTTGACAAAATTACCATTCAACTCACGCTTTTGTTACATGCTAAAAACACTGGAACCCAGGTATGTGACTCCGCCCCTACGTTTTTTCACCAACACAGCTGTGCCCAAGCTCCACAGAGAAGTACAGCATAAAGATAAAGATGAGTACAGCAGGGAGGGTGGCATTAACTTATGATGCCTGGACTTCAAGGTCAGTGGATTCATATGTGACTATAATGGCACATTATCTCACAGAGAACTGGCGACTGCTGTCTCACATTCTCCAAACTAGAGCAGTACACGAAAGTCACACCAGGGCAAACGTTCCAGACCTCCTGCAGCACGACAATTGTGGTTGTAACAGACAACACTTCTAACACGGGTGTTGCCATTCAGTTAGCAGGATACCTGCATGTGAAGTGTTTCGCTCACACGCTTAATCTGGCCCCACAGAGGGCATTAAATCTGCCAACAGCTCAGTTTGTCAGGCGTATGCAGCATTTCTGAAAGGTTTTATGATGGTGTTGGTCAGTCTGTCTGCTTTGCATCACATTTTGCTGCAATAAAAATGATTGAAGTCAGATGAACAGACTGAAAACTTTATCTTATGAAACTGATGTTGACAAAGTTTTCCTTCAGGGAAATAATTTGCAGTTGGAAAAAATCGGTAATATGTTACAATATATTTTATCACAATACTCATACTCATATCGCAGAATCACAATAATATCGCTTCGTGACCTAAGTATCATGATAATATCATATCGTGGGTCCGCTGGTGATTCCCACCCCTAGTAATTAACATAAAATATTTGGATAAATGTTTTTAGAGGGGGGTGCCAACTGTACTCACCCAGAGATTAAGACATGTTTTATCTTCTGTCCAACAGCCATTAATCTCTGACTGGCCGCCTCTGCCCTCCTGCCTTTCTGCTTCTTCTTCTTCATTGGCTCTTCACAGGGCTCTGCAGTCTCAGTCGTGGACTCCACTGAAACAGCTGCAACCACAACCAAGAAGGGATTCAAACAGCGTTAGCACCACAGAGAAATAAAAAGTTGCATAGTTTAAAATCTTGTTATGACACGTTATGTCAATATCTTGTGGTCCAAATGACACATTGGCATAAAAGATCAAGATAAACAGAGAATACCAGTTGAGCAGAGCCCAGAAACCATAAAATGTTTCTCAATTTAAAGCAGAACTACGTGCAATCTTCCAAAATTAGCATTGGTATTTGGAACAGCAAATACAGTCAGTTGTAAAGATTCTTGCAGCCAACAATCACAGCATGCATGTTGTCAGTGTTAGCTCCAGGAATCTTGTCTGTGTATCAACAACAGCAAATAGTTAGACAGCTCCCTCATTCCTGTCTCATTCCTCCGTTTATAAATCTTTTTCCATGCAGATTACATCTATTTAGCTGAAGCTTTTATCCAAAGCAACTTACAATGAGCACATTCAAACATGTGGGTACAACAAAACAGAGGGGATACCCACTCTGATCAACGCTGTGAACAACCACGATCAGAGGTCCCCGCACTGTACAGGACGGTGTGGCAAAAGGCACTGTTAACCTTGACAACGTGTTTAAGGGTTTACATAAATGCGTCTGCTCTTTATCAGCTCACTGTGGCTGCTGCTTCTGTTACCATTCCTCCCTCACAATATTAAATGTGAAAGCAGCAGCAGGAAATGCTCAGTTTGCATTAGCAATACTCAACACTGCTCACACAGTCCCAACACAGCTTTAGAAGAGCAGATCAAAAACTATGTGGCTGCTGACTGCTGGATGAAAGACAAGACTTGGCCCTTTCTTACTCTCGGGACCAACGCAACACATGTCAACACACCCTTTGTACCCACCCAACCAGGTGAGCTACTGGGCACCCAATTTTGGCTGAGACCACATGGGACAACAACGCTGCAGTCTAGGCTTAAATTTGCATAATTTAAGATGCAACACAGATGGTCCTATGCACATAAAAAATGACACATTAAAGCTTCAAAATACAGGAGTCAGGTATTTACCGATGTTCGTTATGTTGTAGAAAACCTAAAAAGTTTGTGTTAAGCACAGACCCCTCCCAAACTTTCCGACTTTTTTTTTTGCTAACAAACAGAATAAGTGTTTACAGTCATTTACATCCAAAAGGGTTGTATATATAGGTCTTTGTGTAAATTGTAGCACACCATAGTCAACTTTAATCCAATAAAATATAATTTCCCAAAACAAAATTGTGGCTTGTGAAAATGCTGAGTGGCTAATAACTTTGGAAAACCACTGGTCACAGGGGCTGGTGAGCAAAAAAGTTAAAGTCAAGCCCTGCAGCTATTATTTATTCTGATGACAGCTTTCACCGGGAAAGTTTTGTCCCAGTTTATGAGCTAACACCTTGTGGAGACATGTACTGACAAAGGTGCAGCCTTCAGGCAACTCAAAGTTATTGAACTGAACTAGCACATACTTCCCAGTGACAGTGTAGCCTCACAGAGACCAAAACTTCATCAGCTTGTTGAGCTGGAACTTTCAAAGACACTTTGATTATAGTAAAAACAGTTGGAGCCCTGGCTAGTGACAGACAGAAACATGAATCTTTCCCAAAATGAGCTGACCTCCTTGTCAGTGACACCGTTTGGGAGGATCTAAACGGTTCAGCAGGTTTCATTTAAACTAGTTTGTGCAAAATCTGAACACGTCCGAAGGCAAAACTGTTTCATTCCGGTGCTTGAAATAGCCACACAAGGTAGAGTGAAAAGCTTGCCATCTTGAGCCATGTTGGATCTGAGGAACTTTCTAAGAATACCCCCTTTTTTGTATCAACAATATATATATATATTGTATAACAATTAAGAACGATCGTAGTTCTTAGAACGCTATTTGGGGGGGATTGTTTAGCTCCTATTTCAGAGTACATACTCTCCCAGCACAAGAGGCACCATGATTGATGCAAGTGTACAATGATTGTTTTTCAAAAACCTGTTTGCTGTGTAAACAACAGGCAACACAAACAACAGCAACAAAATGGAAGAAAACGCAGACAAATGGACCAACAGTGAAGTCCAGGCTTTACTGAGCATATAGTATGTGACAATGGAAATACAAGACCATTCTGACTCTTTAAAGCGAAAGTTATGGTACAGTATCAACAGCCAGGTGGCTTACAGTACATCACTTTAGCTTTCCTGTTGGCGATGTAAATGCAAACAGAAAAAAAGAAAAAAAGCCTGTGAAGGTATGTAGATCTTAGGGGAGCTCCCCAATGCGCAATCCTCTCGGGGAGTCCCCAGTACTGTTTGGTCTGAAATCATCGATGGAGAGGGGAAAGACATGATGAACATCTCAAACTCACACGAAACGTGACAGAAGTTGTGTGAATAAATGAAAAAAGAGAAAGAGAACCCTGCTAACTACTGTATAAAATGGCAGTGATCATGTCATTCAAACACAGCCTGACAAAGCTCCCTATATTCCAACATTATAAAGTACATTTTAGACACTGTTAGCGCTCATTTATGCTAAATGTTTGATGGAAGTTTATGTATACAGACGAAAAGAAGCGGTACCACCAGAGATCATGGAGGCAGTGTGGCGTAGTTTCAGCGGATATGATCGTAGGAGACAATAAAGAAATTTAAATAATGGCGCAGCAGAATAAATTAGTAATATTTAGAATATAAAATGTACTGAATAATATATAAGTAAATATATGGTGATGTAGAGTAAAAAATAATTCTCTCTTCACTTGTCTCAATGAACTTAATAGCCTCCAAGACCACCACCTCCGTTTACAGGTACAACGTTATGACCTCCTCCACTGTCACCTTATTTGTTGTGAAACTCACCATCTATTGGCTGTATCTATGCCAACATAAAGGTCACATGGAATTATGAAGGCAGTGACGTTTACAACATTTGAAATGGACCTATCTATTTTCGATGTGTAAAGGGAGTATAAATGAACCATTAGATGATCCAACAAGTATTAAGCATGATGTTTCCTGAGGCCTTATCTTAAGGATCTCTAAAGAATGTGACTAGATTGTGAGGATAGACCTAAATCAGTGCGGATATTTTTGACTTGTCATAGTAGATTAAAAGAGTGAGGACACTTTCACACCAATGTGCCAGTTAAGTAGCTCTTGCATATTCAAAACCAGCTTCTTGAATGTGGTACACCTTAATGGAATGTAGCCAGTGTTAATGTTATGAGTTCAGACATAATGAAGCCACAAACCTTTGCTGCGCTGTTGTTTGGGTAGTTTAGGTTTCTTGCGGAAGCGGATACTGCTGCTTTTCTTTGGGACTTCCTCGATCACCTGCTCAGGGTCTCCCTCCATCTTCTCCTCCTCTGACCTGCTGGGAGTTTCCTGTCCATCATTTGACCCAGTGGGTGCTGGCTCAGCTGCGGCAGGTTGTGTGATAGCAGCAGCAGAGCTGGTACTTGGTTCAGTGTAGTCCACATTATCCTAAATTACAATTACAATACAATTCATTAAAAAACTACATCTAGGAAAGTAATCTACTCCTTCAAAAATAAATCTGCTGATATAATTACATGATGCCACTGCTTTATGGCCAAGAACACATTCTTGGAAAGCGGTTATCAAACGGGCAGTAATCAGTGGCAACTACTGTCATGTTATTTGCACCAACCCTTGGAAGGTCGTCCAGTTCAGTCATTTCCAGGTTTTCCAGGGTAGATGATGAGCTCACTCTGCCCTCCGCCATCTCTTCTCCTCTTCCCTCCTTCCTTCTTTCATCCTCATCTCCTTCTCTAGTTTTTCCTTCATCAATAACGCTTTCTGTCGAGGGGCTCTCCTCCTCCAGGGGGCCCTCATGATCCCACAGGCCATACCGCTGCGCACACACACACACACAAACACACACACACACACAAAATTCAAATGTAGGAGGCTGAAGTCACACTGGCTTCAGTGGAATTATTCAAGAGCATTACTTAAGGGCTATTCCTTCAACATTCCACTCCTCTAACAATGTGGGGAGTGTCCGTCCTGCTCTTTGTTAGAATTGGAGAGGTTTACTGGAGAAAGGTCTACCAAACCATTTCTGAGGTAAAAATTAAACATATAGTTTAAAATTATAAGAACACTGGTCACCTTTGTGTGACATGTCCATCTATGTTTTGCTACAGTGAGCATGTGGACAGGGATGCGTCACAAATAATGGTGTGAGCACAACTTATCCTATCATACTGAACTATAACACTCTGGCTTTATACTGTAGCCATCAAATTCATACTTAAGATTTTCAATTTTAAAAACGAGTCATTAGGAAAAACAAAAAAGTCAGTTTGACAAACCCATAAAATTTATGTTAATTAGCTACAGCTGATAAAATATGAAACTTAAAAATGACATGAGAGCCTGCTCTTCTTAATTCTGTCTGAAATCAAGTTATGGAATTTGATATTTGCTACCATTAGGCATGTCAGGATACTGGTAATTTAGTAGTTGATACCAGTGCCAGTAAAATTCCACGATTCTTGATACCCATGTCAATAATACAGGAAAAAAAAAACAAAACAAAACAATAATCCTATGTTCTCACACATACACTCCTTTATTTAAAAATAATAATTTAATTTAATTTAAATTTTAGTTCTAATCCCTGATGATCCCCCGGAACACAAAGTACTAGTCTATGTGGGTTCATGATTGATGATTTTGTGGGTTACAAAATATACATTAATATTTGAGCTGTCAAAATAATGTGTTAATTTAGATTAATTACTCACAGAAAACATAACGCCTCAAAAAAATTAACTCTGATTACTTGCATTCTGTGGTGCCCTTTGACCCGGTGCGTCACTGACAGCCCCAGTGGCTTTGTCACATGATGGAGACAGACGAGATGACACTGGTTGGCTCCGTGAAGGGAACATTTACATAAAAAAAAAAACACCCAGCTAGAACTCTGACAGGAGCTCCAAAAATACTTTCACAGCAAAAACTGATATGTACAATTAATTTGGATTGATTAATCAGAGAGCATGTACTTAACTAGATTCATTTTTTCAATCGTTTGACAGCCCTAATTAA
Source organism: Cephalopholis sonnerati (assembly GCA_019142605.1). Classification (NCBI taxonomy): domain Eukaryota; kingdom Metazoa; phylum Chordata; class Actinopteri; order Perciformes; family Serranidae; genus Cephalopholis; species Cephalopholis sonnerati. The sequence goes on from JAGQAX010000018.1 coordinate 35,015,333, forward strand.
TATACTGCCTACAGCATATTAACATATTTATACCTTATTGTTCAGCACTTGTACATGTAAGATGTGACGGTTGGTTTATGATTGGACATCTGGGTAAAAAGTGATAGTGACGAGCACAGCGTTTTATCCAAAGTTGAATGTTTTTCAACTCTCAGAGACCAGGAGAAAAGCCAGATGTGCAGCATTCAGCGCAGAATAGATGCTCAGCACCTTGTCAAGCTGCTGGCATTTGTAGCAGAGTGTAAATATGCAGTGCTCTCATTGAAAAGATTTAACAAAATACGCTGGCCTAAGGAAAAAACACTTTTCTTTTTAACAAGCCGAGGCAGGGCTGTTGTTGCAGCTGCACACATTACCATCTTCCAGGGCTGCATGATATCAGGAAATCATGTGATACGCGATAGTGTTATTGAATATTGTCATGACGTTATGATTCACAATAAATAAGCAAATATTTAAGTATACAATTTGAATGTCTTTCTGCTTCAGGTTCGTGCTGCTAGCATAGACCCCAGACAATGAATAGCCTATGCAAACAGACTTTAAAAAAAAAAAAAAAAAAAAAAAAGAAATGCATATTGTTATCTAAATATGATTATCCATAGAATTTCTATGGATGATCCATAACAATTCAAATAAGTTACTGTATAAATTTAATAGTTCAACATTTTATTAAATATGCTAAGTTCTCTTTCATTCTGAGAAGAGTTTTTATGTTTTCCTTTCACTTATTGAGATTCTGAGCAAAACAGGAAACATAATCAACAACACTGGTCTTGTGCGACATACAGTATATGATATGTACAGTAAGAAAATGGTGGCTGCCGGATCATCATCGACATGAATCAGTACGGTATTGTTCAGTGGCACAAGAACATTATCACATTGTAGTATTATCAGGGGGAAAAAGTGTGGCACTTCCCTGGACAGTAAGGCACCATCGTCACTGACATGAGTAAATGCAGCTTCTGCTGTAACAGCAGACAGTGCAATGCAAGACAACAGAACTGTCTGCAGTAATATCCTCCATATTCCTGAATTCTGGTGTATTCTGTAAACCTTAAAATTAGGGCTGTAAAGTTGGTCGATTATTTGATCATTATGCTCTTGCCCGACCTAATTCTCATTGGTCAGAAAGGTGAATGAGGACAGGTGGGTGGGCGGACAGGTGTAAGATCTGTGCAGAGCACCAAGACAAAAACACAGACACATCATGGGAAGTATGATAATAACATCTAAAACACAACTTTCAATCTCAGCAGTTTCTGTGACAAGAGAAATACTTTCAAAACTAGTAGGCCTGAATTCAACCGACGCCACTGTTTCAACACAACATGCAGCATGTGAATGCATTGCACACGTAAATATACTCTTCGCAGTTCAAGCAGTCCTTTGCGATACCTATATCTCACACATGTTGATATTGTGACAAAGGTACATTTTCGATATATTGTGCAGCCATACCATTGTCTACATATTGTTGTTCTTTCATGCTGGTATGCATTCTTTCTCTTCATTTGGTATATGAAGACTAGGCAGTATATACACTTGTAGGTGTATATGCTGCCTAGTCAGCAAGAATTGCATCCCTGGTACCTACGGTATTTGAGGTACTGGAGAAAAACAAGTACTATCGTGTTTTCACAGTTTTGGCATCCACTTGGTACCAAAGTATCTGCTCTCATCACCAGCTTCCATTGTCCTTGTAAAAGCTATACTGGAATTCAAAACTTGGTGAAGCTTAGCAAAGATCCTATTGATACCTATTGATACTGACCATGAGCAGGGATCTGTGAAAGAACAGCACCAGCAGCTGAAGAAGATCATATCTGATGTAGTTGTCAGTCTTCTCCAGGCCCAGGATCCGAGGTGGGAAGAATGGTTTGTCTTCATTTAAAGTCATCTCATAAACACTGTTCCAAGGAAAGAATCCAAACTGGAAAAGGTATTTTACCACCACCATCACCTAGAGAGAGAGTAGCACAGCAGGTCCCACAGTCAGACCAAAAAAACCACAGAGAAGGCAACAGTTCACATGCTGTTCCCCATCAGACCAGCCAGTGCTTCTCTTCAACTCATGATTGTATGAATAATTGGATGGTGAAAGATCTCCAAGTAACAAATCACCTTGACACCTGATCATGAGTGTTAGTCTGCCTCTCACTGAAAAGATCTACTAGATTATTTACAGGATAACTTGTCATTGTAATTATTTAGCTGCCAAAGTCTTCTATTCTATCTACTGCTTGTTGTCAAAATTTAGTGTCTTATTTTTAAATCTTGTATTAACTTTGGCCACTTCGGTGCAGAGGAATAAGCTGGTTTACTGCGTTTGATGTTATATCACATCATAAGTTGATGGGCTAGTATTCTTTCTGTGATGGTTTATGGTAAATACATTACGTAAAGGCAAACTAAGCAGGAATTGCTGGTTGCTGTTTAACAGTATCAGCAGTGAAAGTGAAAGCAAACCACAGATTCACCTCACTATATTTGTGTTTTTTTGGCACTGTGTTTGAAATTTTCCAAGCTTCCTCTTGGATGTGTGCTGCTTACGCTGTGGCACCTGGTTACTACCTTTTCATAGTCCGGACCATAGCAAAATAAGAAAATACAGGCAGAGGGCAGTCTCAGCCCGCTCTCATTCCCAGGTCATTATATACCCAAATGTTTTAGGGTTTCTGCAGATAAATGCACAGTCATACTCCTAGTGGGTCAGTGATGACTGAGATTGATAACTTTTGTGTGAGCCTATACATTGTTTTTTAGGAAAATCCGGCATAGTATATCTTTAAGGTTTTTAGGTGTGTCTGTGTGCCTCTCAGTGTTCATACCTCTGTGTAGACAATAGCTGTCATCCAAAACCTCTTGGTTGGTCTTGGAACAGACAACATAGCCCACAGGAACACCAGTATGGGGAGGACCAGTGATATCACGGAGGCACTGACCACGTTGTTTAACACTATGATAAAATAGCAGACGAGCTCGGAGTTGGCTGCCAGCAGGTTGTACATGGCAAACAGCAGCTTCAGCAGACGGCTCTGGTTGTTATAGAACTCTCTGCTCTGTTCCAGCTCCTCAATGAAGAACTGCCTGCAGAGAGAGGAGGGGAAGTCACAACCATGAATTAGTGTTTATTGATCATTGTATTCATCACAAGTCTTTTAATAACTGATGAAGCCAACGACCAGAACCAGGAAGTGAATCGCAAGTTGAAATTAACTATAGTTCTTCTTGAACACATTCATGATACAAACATTGTGGTATTACTGCTGATAGACACTCTGAAACTGAGGTGGACAAATTAAATCAGTAGCCACTGTCACTGATCATTATCAGCCTTCTTCAGTCACCATTGTCTACAGTATGTACCTGTCTCCAAGCAGCTCGCTGGCTGTTCTGGAGTGTCTGTTTTGTTGTTTGGATGGCCCTGGTACCAGTTCCATGCTGCTGGATGGGGGTTCTGGACTTAACAGGTTCCCAGTGCTGTTGAGCCTTGGCCTGGGGGTAGACCGGCCTGTCACACCCCTGCTGTCCACCTCCAGGCAGCTGAGAGAGTAAGTCAAACACACATACACATACACATAAAAACTGAGAAACTGAGGATGTAAAGCTCCTCAAACTGACAACCTATGAAACAGGTGGACATACCAAACACACCATTATCTATTCTTAAAGCCTTAATAGTAGTGACAGAAAAACATGCACATTTTGTCCTGATGATATCACCAGAGAAAAAGGTACTGAGGCATCAAAAATATAGAGGATTTATCCTTTTTTCAACATGCTCAGGAAGGTTCATGGCAATAAACACATCCAGCACAACAGCATCCGTTTTTGAATAAGCAGAACCTCTAATTACATCACCTAGAAAGGCACTGCCAGGATGTGGAACAACATTCACAGCATGATGTGTTCTAGGAGTGGTGCGTTTCAATCAGAAGAGGTTGGTAAATAGAAGAGTGACACACATTCTTAACCATACTAACCTGAATTTGGTGGAGTCTGCATCAGTCTCATCCAAACAAGTCTCCAGTGTGGGATTCTCACTGTCCTCTGATATCTGATCGTCTGTGGAGTCTGCTGTTGGATGCTGTTGCAAGACGAACATAAGTTAAAGTGTATGTGTTTGTGTTTGTGTGTGTGCATGTTTGTTCAGTTCCAAAGATCAGTGTTTTCTCAGTAATAATCTGTGCTGTGTTTACCTGCTGTATCTTGTGTATGATGAAGTAGCGTTCGTTGCACAAAACAGTAGATGTTTCTCTGTACTGTTTAGTCAGCAGGTTGAGCCACTGAGTTAGTCCATCCACCATGGCCAGAACAATGGCCCATAAAAAGCGCAGGATATCCAGGATCCTCTGAACCATCTCACCATGACCTGCAGCACACAGACAGAGAAAGACAGAGGAGCATGTCATACAGTAAAGGAAGCAAACTGAGACTGTATTCTCACATTTCTACTAGTTCTGTATTGTAAATCATGTTTTATGGTGACTATGGAAAAATCGGTGTGTTGTTGCATGTGTTTACTGTTATCTGCGTACTGTCTAAGGAATAGGGCTATCCCAACCTGATAAAGTTGAAAATCTGTACCAACTAACTTAATCTTAAGACTGATTGTACTAGCTTTATGATGCTTAATAGAATTATACTCTATTTTACTGTTAAGGCTCTTGTTAAGTGCCCAGTTTTCTGGACATACAACCAATATACTATATACAAAGTATTTGTTATGCTCAAGAGTTACTGTCATGATCAACATAACTAACGATGAACAGAACAGGAAGCAATTCGTTCAACACTCTTAAGAATTGAAACACAGCAGCATGTTGTGATGGTGAAAGGCGGAGGAAGCAAAGACAATGTGAACCTACCAGACTCCTGTTCCTCCGGCTCCTCCACCTCCTCCTGAATGCCAGGGTCCTCAAACACATCATTGTCCCCACAAGCTACACACGCACAAACACACACAAACACACACAGTGTACATGCTTAATGCTTTATGATCAGTAAGTGGTATATATGATTGAGATTAGATTACACTCAATTTTGCACAGAATACCAGTACTAATGCCAGGTTCAGACTACTCAACATTTTTATCTGTTCCGACAGTCACTAGTCAGATTAGATGATGGTAGAGTCATTAAATCTTGCTGTGACTTGGCTGGTAGACATGACATACGACACATTGGTCCACGACCAATCATCTCTGGTCATCTTTCACAATGTGCATGATGTCATCAGATTATTCTCGTCCTATTTTTATTATTGTAACAATTATTTTTGTCACTATGGCGGTTCATGTCATGTTCATACTACAAAACTGATGAAAACTATGCAAGTCATTGAATGCTTCACAACAAGTTCCTGCAAATGTTTCACAATAAAAGCCTTTTTAGAAAAAAGTGGGATTCTCTCAACCTAAATTTTAAGGGGCTTTTAATTTTAAATAGATACAGGAGGTGTTGAGTGTGAAATGAGGATGCAATGCATTAACTTTAACAGGTCAAATTAGAGCAGATTAAAAGTAAAAATAGAAAAATACAGAGGCAATGAGAAATAAAGGCACGTAAACTGTTTCAAGTGCAGCGGGTACCCTCTGCAGTTGCAGTAAGTAAAAGCCCTGCCACTAATTGTGAATTATATTCTTTTATATCCTTTTCCATTATGAAAAAATAGCATTCTTTGCTAGCTTGATGCTAATGGAAGTACTCACGCTTCTGTTTCATGCCTTAATTTTTCCCTCTTTACTCTGTTGTCGTAACATCCAGAGAAAATATCAAAAAAGCTGAGGTGTTGTTGTGATACAGCTGTCAATGGCAGCAGATTGCTCTGTGTTCCTATTGGTCAAAGTGACGGCTGTGACAGGAGAAGTCGTGGAAGACAAATAGTAAATCAAACACGCTAGACTTTCTGTCAGGACATCGTGAGGCATTCCAGATGTGGCGTCAGTTGTTGTCCACTATGACATACTACATGAGATGAAACAGTGAATTATTGCGTACGACACTCATTATTGTTCAAGATCTGCCAACGGCCGCAGCGCACTATAATCGGGCTGATATTGTGTAGTCTGGACCCAGTATAAGACAAAAAATGCAATTGCATTAGTTAAACTAGCTCACACCCTTCCTCAAAACTTGACACTTCTCTGTCATCATGGGAAATATTTCTTCTCCCTAATTAGTCTCTCCTGTGGGGTCCCACAAGGTTCCCATTCTGTTTTTATGAATATACTTCCTACTGCTGTTTTGCTGATGACACACAGCTGTATCTCCCCCAGAAACCAAAAGACCAGCCCAATCTAATCAGTCTTATAAACTGCCTCTAGGGCGTAAAGTGCTGAATGGCACAAAACTTCCTGCAGCTAAATGAAAGCAAGTCCGCAGTTGTCCTTTCTGGCTCCCCTGCCTCCATCAAAGTTATTACCAATAGTCTTGGCAACCTGTCCACCTGTGTTAAATTCCATGTCAAAAACCTTGGTGTGATGTTTGATTCAGTCTTAAAGTTTGACAAGAAGGTCAGTACAGTGGTAAAAGCCATTTCTTCCAGCTTTATACTGTTGCCAAAGTCAAGCTGTTCCTCTCATTCAAAGATCTTGAGAAAATCCTTTACGCCTTTATATCCTTTTGTTTGGACTGTTGCAGCTCCCTGTATACTGGGATTAATCAGTCTACACTGTCCAGGCCAGGCTCCTGACGGGTTCCAAGAAGAAAAACCATATTACTCCTATTCTGGCCTCCCTTCACTGGCTGCTAGTATCGTTTAGAATTAATTTGAAGGTTCTGCTGTCTTTGGGCTGGCCCCATCCTTTATTGCAGACCTCCTAATCCCTCATTTCATCTCCAGTTCTCTCCGGTCAGCTGACCTTTGTATCTTAGCTGTCCCAGAATCTAAACTTAAGGAAGGAAAAAAGGACATAAGAATATCTGACCTATCACAGAAAAAGCTTCCTGTTGTGAATCCACTCTTTGCTCTCTCTCTTTCTCTTTCCTCTCAATCTTCTTCAGCTGTCTCTGGTGTCTCTGCCGTTCTCGCAAAGCTGCTTTCACACTGGACACCCATGCCTGGTATGCCAGCTGAGGGGGGGGAAACAAAACAAAAATCAACCACACATACAACATATAAAATTAGAGTTTCAACACAGCATAATAACCAAAGCAGTGTTGAATATTTTTAACATTTTGACAGAACATACTGTCATTTCCAGTTATAACAGTGGTATACTGTTAAACAGTAACAGTAATTAACCAGATACAGTGGACAGCCAACCAAATCGCCAGAAAAAATGTTGGCATGGTATGTTTCTGCAAACCACAGATTTGTTACATTTTCACATTATTAAGTAGTGGACACATTGAAACTTTACGTCTTAACAACACTGTAGTTAATGTGTGGTTAGGTTTACGCACAATATCCACGTGGTTATGGTTAGCAAAAGATCATGTTTTGCCTTAAAATACCCAGTTTTGAGAGCACAGTCCTCGCTGGAAAAGCAGCAGTGTTTAAGTAAAGAGCTTTTTGTGCAACAATTCTGGCAGGAAACATGGCAATGTCTCATTGTCAGAAGAAAATACCCATGTCTGGTGCCTAAATAAAAACACTAAAAACACAGCAATGACTCACAACTCATTTTGTTGTTTGTTGGTCGCAAACAGTGGTCTACAAAATGGTAGATGTCCCATGCTACTATCCTGGCAGGAAACACCCCGTTGTCTATGTAAATTAAGAAAAAAACAACACTTTCATGCCACTAACCCAACAGGAAATGCAGTGATGACTTGGTAGAAAACAACTTTTTGCGGCACTGCCCCCAGTGGAAAAACGTCCCAAAAAACCGTTCGGTTTTGTTGTTGATCACGAACAGGTTCCGTTCAGATAGTTCATCAACCATTCCCTCCATCTCCTATACTACATCACTTTAGAAATGTTGATGTGATGCCTATGAAACATAAAAATATAATGCATGCATGGTTTGCAGAAACGTACAATGTCAAACATACAGTACTAATATCGTCTTCTGGCATCTGGGCTGGGACATGTGACTCCACTGGACAAAGCTGTACAACCTTCTACTGCAGCATTAAATCTGACTTTCTATGGTCATGTTGTTGCCCCATTTCTGTGTTTGTCCAACACATTCACACTCCAAACTTGTCACATAACGATGCTTGGTTTCCACGTGGTATGACATGCATGCTACCCTGGATGCATTGGTTGTTGACGTCCTGGGACGCCATGTCAACTTCAGCCTGTTACATGCATTGTCTGTTTTCAAGCTACACTTCTGTCTTCAGAGGAAATGTGCAGTTTGCATACAGTCTCTTTCAAAATAAAAGCACCATGTCAGTACAACACCGCAAATTGACATTTTTTTCCTTCAGCAACAAACACACATGGTTACGTCTGGCCAACGTACATATGTGGCTGGGTTTAGGCAACAAAAGCAGGTGGTTGGGTTTAGAAAAAAAAAACACAAGTTTTGGCTTTGCAATCATACGGGAAGCAAACACTGGCCTCCTGGTTGAAAGTCAGTGCTTGTTGGACCCATCCACCACCTGCCCACCCGTCACACAAAAACAGCTACTGGCTGTGTATTATGCCAACATGAGAGGAGGGCTTTTTTCATTGGTGTCTGACGCCAAAAGTCACTGACCAAGTGCTGGTATTCAACGACCTTGGAATGAGACCAGGTTGGTTTGTCCACAAACTCTACGACATGGCTAGTGAGTAAACTGTAACTTGGCATGCATGATGAAAAACACCAAGACTGACTCCCATAGAAAAGGTACATGAATATATGAGATAAGATAAAAACATTTTGTGTCTGACCTGACAGGCAGTCTGTTTCTGCGGCTTCTGTTCTTCAGACTCCTCTTCATCCTCACTGTCTGATTCAAACAGGTAATACTCTCCTGAGTGGAGCACTGTGAGCAGAAGAAACACTTTACAATGTCTTCTACCTCACGTTATGAAGATTATCTCTGGAAAGATCATTTTTCACCTATCAACTGCTTGTTATTGTTGTCATACCTGTAGCATGGTCCAACCATGGCTGATACCACTTTTTCTTCTTGGAACTCTTCTTGTCTGTCTGGGTCTCTGGAAGGAAACAAGCGAAGGTTTGGATTGGAGGAAGCACTGCACAGGACAAACCTGCTGCTGGTTCCGCTAATCTTAGAGCTTTGGAATCAGAAATTTAACCTGAGGGGGGTGCTACAGTAAAGGACGTGGGATCAATAAAATTAAATGGTTCTCTTTCATGGAAGCATGAATGTCCCAGCCTATAAGGGTGTTAATATAATACCTTTGTTTCTACAGCACCTTTCCAAGACAAAGTTGCAACATGCCTTACAATAAAACAAAACAAATTGATATATCAGGGCTGTGAGTCTCTTAGCTTGCTTTGGAGTTCTTCTACCACACATTCATTCATGTAACTTTACGTAAACACAGACATGTATTTGCAGTAAAATATTCTAACAACAGTAACAATGAGTGGTACGCTTTGTAAGAACAGTACAGTTAGGTTCACTAGCACATAAAATTCTGTTCATGTATCTCCAGTTTTTGGTATTTTGAAGTTTTAAGATCAGATGAAAAAAATGATGGAAAAAATATAAAATGAAGCACAGACAGAAGGAGACAAAATACATCAATGTTATTTTATGAGCTTATGTTGTCATGAGTGTAAAATATAACTAAACTTGACAAGTGATGCACGCCACTGTTGTGTTCAGTGTTAAGGCAAAAACAAGTTGACATACCAGAAGGCCAAGAGACATGGCAAAGGTGGAACACATATTTACTGACTATTAAGTTTTCTAACAGCTATTTTTCCAGTCAAGCATTGAACTAGTGAGTCCTACCAGCAGTCTGACTCTCTTTCGAATCTTCACTTGTTTTGTGTCCCTCTTTGTATTTCTGCTGCTTGGAGCGAATCCTCTGCATCCTGAGAGAGGAGGACAGGAAAAGGAAGAGCAGGGAGACAGAATAACAAAACTTTTACTCTCTTTGGAGGCAAATTAGAATATTTTCTGTGGGCTGATATAAATCTGTTTTATACATCGACGTGGTGTCTACCATGGGATATTGAGGTGACATCAAATCCACAAATTTAAGTGGTATTATGCTTTGTAGCAGTGGGCACAGAGTTATGAGCCACATTTAGATTATGTCTGAAGATTTACTTAAGACAGGATTTTGTGTAATTTGTTAATTACACAAGGTCTTGAGTTTATTATTTAAAGACTGAGTGGACATTTGGAGGGCTTTATGCCACAGAAGAAGTGTGTAAAAAAGTACAAAAGCATGCATATTCAAACATAGGGGACGGCCGAGCACCCATGCGCCTCAGTACGAAATCAGAGCCAATTGAAAGCAATGTGAGATTAACCGATGATGTGTAGGCTTTCTTCTGCTTTGTCCTGCCCTACTGATTAGCCAATTACACCACGGGACCAAAGCACCTTTAACATCACCAACATCTGTAGATGCAATTTACCAAATTTGAAGTCATTCTGGTAAAATCTCTGGGAGAAGTTTGTTAAAGTACAATGTCTGGAAATGGCAAAAAAAAAAAAGCCCTAAAAATGAAAAGTAAATCCAAAAGGCCTGACTTCCTGTTGTGCTTAGGTTATGGCTCCAAGGGGTTTTTTTAGGTCTTGGGATGTTACATCTGCCTTCCAATTTTCGTACCTCTAGGTTGCTGTTTGTTGAAATTTCATAGTGTGCCCTACTGAGCCATTTTGTTCAACTAAAGCAAGAAACCCATAAAATATCAATATATCTCTGTTTTGTGCCCCCATTGGCAGAAATAGAAATCAGCCCCTTTGCATCCAGATGATTAAAAAAAACAACAACAGAAGAACATGTAAAAGAAAAATAGAGTCTACATGCTTTCCACATTCAGTGGTGTAGGCTGTTATAGCAGTACATCAATACCACTAGTTTTGGTAGTGTTTACATATCAGTACAATTTTCAGGTGTCCATATATATTTGACCAAGTAGTGTATCTGTTATAAGCACATATCAGCTAATAATATTGGCCTGACAATAATATATCAGTCACACCCCATTCAACAAGAGTTCACAATCACACTAGTGAGTCTGTGAGTCTGCACTTGGACACAGTGGTGCTTTGAGCTAAATGTTAACGTCAGTATGCTAACATAATGTTAAGCAGGGTGTAATGTTTACCATGTGCACATCATAGTTTGGCATCTTAGCTTGCTAATATTTGATAATTAGCACTAAACATGAAGTACAGCTGAGGGTGATGGGAATGTTATTGTTTTTTAGGTAGTTAGTCAAAAGCTAAAACATTGGACAAATTGATATGATGATGGTGCTTAAGGAAAAGTCAAGGGATCTCTAAATGTCTAGGGATTCATGGTTTGGGAACAATGAATGTCTGTACAAACAGTGCTAATCAAGTAGATGTAAAGCACCTTCACTGGATACGTGAAAACTTTGTGGTGTGGTCACCATAGATACCAAATTTCATGGCAAACTATTCAATAAACTCTTTCACTAAACACAGGAAATGACAGCCTCATCCTGGCGCTAGAGAAAATAAATCAGAGGATCACCAAAGTCTGTAGGGATTTATCCTCTGGGGACCATAAATATCTGTACAAAATTACAACATGTAAAACAAATTAATTACAAGGAGGTGGACAGACCAAAAGACTGACATTGCTGTCTCTAGAGCCTTCACCTGCTATCAGCCTGTGTAGAAGGTAACTAAAGGTACAACCTTCTATTTTTTTTAGAATTTCATCTTTTCACATGTTCTTTGATGCACCATTACAATACCACTGTGAACACTTACGATCTCTTGAGCTGTGACAGAGATTTTTGCTCAGCTTGTTGGTGGAACTTAATGTTCTTCACGATGCTGGCTCTGAAGAGCTCAAACCCCCTGGAAGTAAAAAAAAACAGCTGTCATTGCATTTATCAGCAAGTAACTTTTCAGAAAATCAGCAAGAGAACCAAAATATTAATTTATGTGCTGAATCTGTTTCCGTTGCACTTCATTCTGTTTACCTTGCATCAATACACAGACTACTCCACCTCCCCCAAGAATATAAACCCTTTGTGATAATTCAACACCTTTTTCAGTATTTTTCGTGTTTCCATTCAGGTTTTTTTAGGGGGGTTCCCAAATTGAAAATGCTCATAAAAAGAGGTGAATGAAAAAACATCAAATAAAGACACATTAAATCTACTTTGATTCAATGTTGTTAAACAATAAAACACGAAATCTTTCAGGGGATAGAGGCATTGTGAATACAGTAAAATAAATGATACCATATCTTGTTAAATTGAAAGCTGTACCACAGTTTAGGGCCTTGTTATGACCACGAGTCATGAGAATTTTCTCTCTTAGATTGTTTGATTCAAAGCATTTTTAATAAAGTTTTTTTTAATTATGTGTAACAAAGATATACAATTCTTGTAATAATCTGGTACCCCCCGGGCAGCATTGGACCCACTGCATTAGCTCCCGCGTTCAGTCATTTTATTGTGTCTCACCTCGAGGCCTGTTTGGCAGAAGCCTGCAGCTCTGCCATCACATGCAGGAAATAGAAACTGAGGAAGACCCTTCGCTGCAGCAACAGAAAGAGAAAACAGATACTGTCCCAGATGATCCCTGCCTCTTCTACTGGGAGGCTGCATGTCTTATCACTAACTGCTTTCGCTGTCAAGAAAAAAACACACACACAAAATAAAAGATACTAAGATAAAAGTCATTCTGCAGAACACAACCATCTGTAACTGCCTCTGTCAGGTGTGACTCAGTGATAAGCCTATGAATGCAATGCTGTCACTTCAAAAACATCGAATACTGAAAGGTCCATTTCCAAACTTATGTATTAGAAAAGGGGAATTTTCTTTTTTCTTGTACTGTTTGATACTAAATTACTTGTCCTTCATAAACCAAACATCCCAAGATATACAGTATGAAACACTGCAATAACACATTACTTTTGCTCAGTTATATAGATACTAATTCTACTGTGTACATGGTCATTGCTGTAGTGTATTATTATTAGTAGTAGTACTAACGTTTTAAAGCACTTACGATCATAGTATCCTTTCACTGTGCAAACCAGGCTGAAGAGTTGAATGACCCAACAGAAGCCCTTCTGCATTTGAAACACAAACACACACGCCAGGATCTGAAACACACACACACACACACACACACACACACACACACACACACACACACACACACACACACACACACACACACACACACACACACACACACACACACACAGAAAAATACTCTTGAGTGTTTTACAGTTTAGGTCAGTGTTTTTTCACTTGCATGCATGAGTGTAGATTTCTCTTCAAACAACATAGCAATAGTGTTCCTTGACTTTATCAAGAGTAATAATCGTACTATAGTACTTTCAGGTTCAGTTTACAACACAGTCAAGAGACAGACATGATAAAGTATTCAGGGTTCCACTACTCACAAGTTGATCAACTAGTGCAATCACTTGTTGCTGGGGCATAGGCTCTGTAGCCACAGCAAAACCACTTAACACACAGCGCTGATATTAAAGCAGGTTAACATTGCTGCTTTAACATTGTACTCACTATCAGATGTTGTCAGCCAGACAACCAGTCAGGTGGAAATTATTATTATTATTTAGATTTTTGGGGGGAAAATTATTCTCCAAACTGTCTGTCATAAACATCCGTTGCAGTTCACAGACCCATTTCCTGCTCAAACTGTGACCTACTGTGCTCACTGTAGTGTGTGCATACAGTTTTCCTGTCCAATGGACCAACAGCTGACCCAGCTCTGTGTATTTGTAACTTGTCTTTATGTTTGTCAATGTATACAGGGATCAAATACAATCAGTCAATTTTTACTTGGTGAAGATGTTTGTGCTTATTAGTGAAACATTTAGTAAACACTGCTATAATATACAGCCCCAGGTTCTTCTCTGAAATACTTTACCCCATATGTGTAAAATTAAGGGCCCTATTTTCTTGACAGTGCAAAGAACAGGCCAAGCAGCAATCTCCAGGGCTGAAAAATGAAACCAACGCTCAAGTGCCAAAAACTGCAGTTCCTCTAATGTCCACTTGAGGCTGGCTACAAGAGTGAGTCAATCCCCATAGACCGCCATGTTTAAATGCCCAACCTTACAGCCAAAATAATAACATTCTGTAAAGCAGTCTGCCTTTATCTGTTCTTATAGTGTCTGTCTACAGATTAAGTGCTGCATCAGAGTGCAGTGCCATTACACGTGGCTGTCCACTGTGTTGACCTTGCTTATGCTGCTGTGCCACATTTTATGCTTACATGACTTCGCCATTTAAATCTTTAAACACAGTAGAATTACGGTTGAAGTATTGTCTAAATGTTACAAGTATATACATAACTTCAATGAATGACTTTTTTAAATGATTTGTTTATCACAACAGATTTGTGGTGCTGTGTGTTGATATTGTGCAGTCTCTAACATCAACACTGTTAAACAACATGAATTCCTGGAAATGTGTCTTTCCATTGGTTGAGCAAATGTCATCATGCTTTACTGTGACTGGCACAGCATGTTCAGAGCTATGGGATGAGTGATGTGACTTGCTGAGAGTGTATTCATTAATCACCAGACCCTCCTATCTGCATTTAACTTCACTCAGCTCTTTAGCACTTACTGCTGCTGCACAAACATGAACCAAAGTAGGTGTGCTTGGAGATGCCCACAAAGTGAAACAGGGCTCTAAATTTCATCATCTCCCAATATCTAGTTTGTTAGAACACATGCTGATAGCTGATGTTGTAGTTTCCTATAGCTAACATGTTACTATTATTTCAGTGACACATTTTAATGGTTACCAAGACAAAAGTCAGAGGAACCAAGAAGCCCCCAAAAAGCTGCAAACATGCACCAAATGATGAGCTTTATACTTACTGATAACATATTTTTTGATATAATGACTGCCACGTTGTAGATGATGAGGCAGTCCCACATGACGAGACGGGTCCTGGATGGTTTGACCAATAGCCTCGTCCCAAACAGCAGAAAAAAGAAGCAAGCCAGCAGGTAGCCCAGTCCAAACACAGAGATCCTTGTTGCCCCGGTGATGAAGACAACTGACAGCACGAACCAGAAGAGGTGACGAAACACCAAAACTTTAGCCATGTCCAGGTAACTCCTGCAGGAGGACAGGAAAGGAAACACATGACAGATTTTGTATGTCTTGATCACAGTGTTTAACAGCTGAATTTAAGAAGTCTGAGAAATAAGACAGACAGACTAATGGTAAGACAGACGGACAGACACATGCTTTATTTACCTGCAGTTGATGAAGTTGGGCGCCGGGTTGAACAGTCGACCCTCCATGGGTTCAGGGTCGTCTGTGTTCTCTCCTGCCAGAACCATCCACTCCTCCGTGTGCTCACACTCGAACACCTTCCACTGCTGGGATGCACACATGAGCAGCACAAAGTCCGCTATGGACACACACAACAACACAAGACATCATCATCATCATCATCATCGTTGTCATCATCATCATAAGCCTGGAATTTTGACTTCTGCCTCATAGCAACACTCTGGTTATTATAGGTTGAACTTATGTGACACTACATTAAATAAAGATGAATAAAACTGCTGAAGGTACAGGAGATGTAGGAGGACACCACCTCACAATTCTCTGGACATTTGAACAAAAGGGAAAAGTGTTTGACAGTTTGGTGTCACACCATCTGCTCACCAGTCAAACTAGTTTACACACATAAAGGGGAGATTTCTGAAACCTTTAAATTCTTGCTTTGGTTGCCAATTATGATATTATATCTGTTCCATACAAACATAAGCATAAAGTTATTTCATGTGGCCTTTATAACAGGTCATGCATAAGTCAAGTCTGAGGGCAGCGCCAGCAAAACACCAAAGCAGAACAACAGCTATGTCATACTCTTTATTTATCTTTTTAAAATAAATTCTGTCCCCATTCACTGATTAATTCCAATCACTTCTACCTTGCGTTCACAGTCAATCAACTGTCAGTGAAACTCAACAGAGGTGAACCTGCACAGGGGAGCATTATGCTCTTTGAGCCAGTGGAAGGCTTTAAATGTGAAACATCTGTGTATGAGATGCATTGGCAGCAGCTTAACACCAATCAATAAACTGGCCAACTACAGGGGATTGAAATCAATCAGTTCTACTGACTGCAAACCATGTTTCCATAAAAAGTGAGCACAGAGTCACAGTGTAAGACATGGCTGTTGTACTGATGGAATTAATGGTGGTGAAAATATACACCATACTGAATGTATTAAGACAGGCATGTCCAGTTCAGCCCGCAGACCAGTTATAAACAGCCAGCGGTTTGTCTTTGAAAATACACTATTTGTGGCCTGCTACATAATATAGCTCACTCTGCATTTTTTCTGTTCTCTTCACGATGGCAGGGTAATTATATGCAGGCAGAAATAATGTGTTTTCATAGACAGATGGTAAACAAGCAAACAAACTAGCTAGGTTGCAGATATGGCCACAGCAAAAAGTGTAAAGTCGACAGCTGAATAGTCTACTTTTTCACTGAAAGATGAAACAGTTACGTGTCTCATTTAAGTGTGTTTTTTTTTTTTCTTTTTTTAATCCATATAATGCAAGAAGCATCTGGCCCCCAGGTATTTTCACATTATCTTATCTGGCCCCCATTCAAAAATGTTTGGACACCCCTGTTTTAAGACAACAGTACACACTAAGGGAGTGTTGAGTTTAAACAGCAAACAACATCGAGAACAAATTAAAACATGAACAGATCACAAAAAACAGAGGCCTCTTCATAAAGTGGAATCAAACTGATAATTAGAAATAATCTTTCTGCCACTATCTAGGACTTTGCTGTATACTTCATACTACATAGTGACAAGGTGACAGTTTGACAGAGGTCAACATGTTTTGTTGATACAGATAAATGAAATGACACTGACGTAAACAAGAAGACACACACATACACACAAACTGACCCATAAGGTTTTTGGAGTTTGGCACAGTGTAGAAGTCGGGCAGAAAGATCCATTTAATGAGAGCTGAGTTCATCAACACTGGAGTGTTCCACCGCCAGGGGTAGTCTACAGGACAACACAGGAGAGTCTGTTAGTCACTCACTTTACAAGAGGAAATGGCACTTCAAAATGAATGCTCTGTGCAGGAAATCTACTGTACTTCAAAATAAACTGTTTTTTTTTTTTTTTTTTTTACAAACTTGACATGTTTGCAAGTCACTTGCCATCCATTCAGAATGGACCTGTGACTGACCAGTTGGAAACCACTGACTTAAACAATACGTCCATAAACCATTTTGGTGCTATTCACTTACAGAGAGTTCAGATGCTCTTCCATTCACCTACAATAGTAGAACACACTGTTGTTGTGTATAATATTGTCATTAGGATAGACTTCACTGCATGTCAAGACTCACCTATACAGAGAGCTGGAGGTATGCCCACACACAGGAGATACTGGTAGATCATGAAGATGGACAAAAAGAGACAATATTTGGGCCAGATCTTGGCAATATCTGCCCGCCGCCGCCTCACCAAGATGGCCACCAACCAACAGCCGTGGATTATCACCAAGAAGTTCATCCGCTGGCCAATCACATTCACCGTCATCAGGAAGCAGATCTTTAAAAAGAAAGATATGTAAAAAAAAAAAAAAAAAGAAAAGAGTAACTTGCATTAATGTGTCATCTTCTACTGAATTACATCTAAAAATATTGCAATAGAAAACTTGTTTAATATCAGTTCTCTTGTTAAATTTTTCCATCATTTACTATCTCTCCTAAATTTTAGTGATGACGTGAACTCTCCCAGCTACCTCTAATCCAAACTTGTAGAAGGCGTAGTTGAGCAGGTACTTGAAGCAGGGGATGAGGCCCTTGTCTAGAGTGTCCCTGGTAGCAGTGGGGAACAGAGCAGGGATGGTGGGGGGAGATCGTTGGAGCTGACGATAGTGGTGAGCCTGGTGACGATAAACTGTTGCCTCAAACACCAACAACATCAGTACCATTAAATGGTCCTGTAAAAAAAACAAAAAAAAAACAGGACACTCATTCAATTATGAGTTCAGTTAATTAGCGCTTCATTGGATCAGCAGAGCTACACACGAAAGAAACATACAGGCTGGATGTGTAATCATTTTTTCAGTTTTTTTAGAAGGTTTGCTTCACCCAGATAACAAAAAAAGTATGATAGTATCTAGGACTTCACTCTTTAATAAAAAAGGTGTATCTCTGTTTTTATTATGTGTCAGACACTTAGAATAACAATCTAAACTTGTCAGTGGCAAAAACAAGCACATTTACTGGATGTAACTCAACAATGCACACTTGCCCCAAGTGGTAACATTGAAGCCTGTTTCACTGCTGCCAGCTGCCATGGTCTCACTAAAAACTGGGCCATTTTCAAAAACTACTGTTTTATTGAAGCATGTAGTGAATCTACCTTGCTGTATCCCAGTACTGTGGCATCTTTCCTGATGCCAAACCATTTGGCCGGATCCACTGGATTCTTATACAGAGAGGAGTTCATCATCTCTTCTGGCAGTAGATTGGTTTCATTTGTTAGAGGCTGTGAGGAAAAGAGGAGAGAAACTAAATCATAAGCGAGACAATCAACACCTCATAACTCCAGCTCCCACTGGGTCACATCACTATCCTATCAGGTCACGTTACTCTACAACACCAGCTGTCCCAGCTCATGGGGAAAAACAAGATAGAAAGAGAAGAGGTAGTCAGGGTCGATGATGGCCATGATGCTGAAAGAGCACTGATGCCTCCTCAGTTCTCTCTCCTTTTTTATTTTAACATATGTAGTTCACAGTTGCACTGTGACAGTCTGGTGACCTGTCCAGGGTGTTCCCCACCTTCGCTCAGTGTCAGCTGGGATTGGCTCCAAGCCCCCCACAACCCAGAATAGGATAAGCAGTTACAGATAATGATGGATGGATAGTTCAGAGCTGTAACCTTGGACATAGAAACAGTGTGTAACTCACGCCCTGGGGAAATGATGCCTAAAAAAGGTTAAGCAATGCTGCAGTCTTTGCAATACTCATCTAATCGTCATAATACACTGCTGTTGCAAAGGCCAAATGCACCCAATAATGTAATAATTTTCTGAAAGTGTAATAAAATTTGCACTTAACCCAATCGAAAATTGAATAAAACCCAATAATTTCATAACTTTATCAATGAAATCATAAAAATAATAATAATAAACACGGATAATACTTGTGGTATAGGCTATTGCAGTTCTGCACCAGTAGGTGGCATAATTGAATGAACTGCAATAGCCTATCCCACAATTGTTCTTTTTAAAATCAGCCTCATTGTCTTGACAGGTGCTTAGCAGTTCCATCATTTTCCTGTGCTTGCCAAAACAACTAGGCTGTGCGCTCACAGACACCAGACAGTACCATTCTCAATGCAAAGTGATGCTAATGCTGCCTTATCAGGAAATAAATCACCAGGGGTGTAAAAAGGACCCAGAAATTATCTAGCAATTATGGGCCATGCTGGTACCCCACCCTACAACCCGCAGGACTTAAAGGATCTGCCAACGCTATGGTGCCAGACAATACAGGACAGCCCTAGAGGTCCTGTGTCCTTTCCTCAACAGGCCAGATCCGCAACATGAACTGGACTTGGCTATGATCTGTGGAGGCATGGACACAGGACCCCTGGGGTACCAGCACATCCCTCAGATGCCAGGTTGACACCTTGAGCTCTTTGTCACATTCCTCGGGTCATTTCTGAGCATTTTTTGCAGTGTGGCATGGTGCATTGTTCTGCAGGGGGGGCACTGCCATCAGAGAGTGCCATTGCCATGAAGGGGTGTACTCGGTCTCTAACAGTGTTTGGGTGGGTGGCGAGTGTCAAGTGGCATCCACATGAATGCCAGGGCCCAAAGTCTCCCATCAGAACATTGCATTGTAGCAAAATAATCAATGTCATTCACTACACCTGTCCGTGGTTTTAATGATTTGGTTGATCAGTGTATATCTATCTGTTTTCCCTTCATCCTCCAGGACTGCACGTTGGTATTAATGACATATAATGAAATGTAACATCATGCCAGTTGGAACAGATATTGCTGATGCAGAATGTGTGCGTAGGTGTCTTACCAGGCTACAGTTACTGGAGTACTCGACAGGGTTGACAACACTGAGCTGGTACAGCATCTTACACACGATGATGACACACACCCAGACTGTAGACAGACAGGAGGCCATGGGTCTAAAGCGACCATAGGGCATGGCCAGAGACCACAGTACCACCAGGACCAGGTTCATCACAGATGGCTATGGACAAACACAGACATGTTTAGGTCATATTCAGCTACTCAAAAATGAACGTGTTAAAAAAAAAAAATATATATATATATATCAGGGATTAAATATATGTGCAGTATTATATTTCCTGTACAGTGTTTTCTTTGTCACACCCCTTTTATAAACACACCCAACCCCCCTGCCTTTACCTCTTGGAGTGAAACCCACACAGAGAAGAAGGCCACCATCTTGAGGATGTGGAGCTCCAGAAGCCTCCAGAGAAACACTTGGATTTTGGTGAGAATGTCAGAGAATCTTCTGGACAGAACCAGTAACCTGTCCATCACCAGACCCCACTTACTGGGCACCAGCTCCACTGAGCAAGAGAAGAGACAGGATGGGTGGACAAAAAGTGGACGAGGGGAGATGGGAGCAACAGAAAAACAGATCAGTCCTTGAGCTCAAAAAACATTTGTGTTACATGAATTTATGTAAGTGTACTCACTTAGAAACCCAAACCCTTAAAAGTGCATAAATAAATAAATGATTTTACAAAAAAAAAACTATAAGTACTAATTTGTGTATCAATGAAAAATTTCCATTATGAAAATGTGTCTTTAACATAAAGTGCCACTGCTGTTTCTTCACCTTCATCTTCAGACTCCTCATCAATGTTAGTCCCCAAGTCTTCCTCCTCAAAGTTTGTTCCCACATTACCAGAACCAGTCTGCTCAGTCCGCTCACTGCTCTTCTTCCTGAAGGCAAATTGTCTCATTAGGTCTTGCAAAAGGACCAGTAGAAGCAAAGCTTGAATACAGATATTCATTTGTATTGGCCATGAAAGAAGAAATGTGATTTATGTTATAAGACTGGACCAATCTGTTAAATATCCTAGACTTTCATTTATGATAGGATATATTTTCTTTAAAACTAACAAATCACAGAGCTAAATAAAATATCTTAGTGCATTCCCTTTGATAATTAACTGCCAAATTATTTCTATTACAAAAATCTGTGCAAAATTCAAATATTTTCCAAAAATTCAAATATCAAGATAAATTGATGATTTATCATGTGACTTCTATCAAAAAGTTATTTCACAATGATCAGGTAAATATTACCTTGAAATACAGTGCCTGTTTAGGGCATAGAACTTTTCTTGAGAATCTTCATTGATTCCCCTGTAGTTAAAGGGACAGTTCACCCCAAATTTTAAAAAATCATGTTTTCCCTTTTACCTGTTAGGCTCTTTATACTAGTTAAGAGTTATAGTTAAGAGTTAGTTATATATTACATTTTAGCAGTAGTTAAGTTATATAACGTGTTACCAACAGGATTTCGGGTAATATTACACAATGTCACATGATGCGTTACCACCTGATGCATAACCTCATTCATCCATACTGATCCACACCACTCCATTACCACCAGTGCGCCAACAGAAAAAAAAAATTCCCCTAAAGGTTGTTGTGTGTCGCCATGTCATTCATTATACGCAACCTTATAGAAGGGTGCCAGTGATCGTGTGCATTATCATGCCCAGCGTGTTTACATTCATATACCCACACTGTATACCGTTCTGTTTTTGCATCCTAAGGCTGCTTGAAAGCAGCGGGGATAAGGAGCTGGCCTCTGGTTTGTTTGTTCCTCGTCTAAGCGATCAGCACATCTTGGGTGATGTCACAACTGCAGAGCCATGCCGGCACACAGTCCCATTCTTATGCATACATGTAACTCTCTCTCTGGTGTTTTTCAAATGTATTTTGCAGCACTTTGAGCACCAAACCATCTAGTTCTATTATACTGGAGAGATGGCAGACATCTCTACGACTAATATCTCCGACACTCTGCCACTCAGACATAAACAATCTAGACTGATAAACAGCACTACATGCTAAAAGGAATAATATGTATTTTTGATTTTGGAGTGAACTGTCCCTTTAAACTAACAACTCAAAGTAATGTAGTGGTCATTTGTGTATGTTCTACACTCCATGGTGCTTAAATTATGTCTTGTTACACTAGAAAGTAAAAATAGTTCTAAACATATTTCTAGGGAAACATCATCAGGTATTTGTGGGTTGATTCACTTGTTTAATATTTTTTAAATTGTTTAATGATTTGAAGAGACTGTGACTGATCTGAAAAATAATTAGCTGTTCTTTTGACATCTCTGCATTTCCTTCTTCTCTTTCCATATATGAAGTACTTTGTACTACAATTGTTCATTTATCTCTGAAACAAATGCTCTACAGTATTTAATTTAAAAAAAAAAAAAAATCTCTTTTTTCTTCTTGA
The DNA here is from genome assembly GCA_019142605.1 of Cephalopholis sonnerati. Lineage (NCBI taxonomy): Eukaryota > Metazoa > Chordata > Actinopteri > Perciformes > Serranidae > Cephalopholis > Cephalopholis sonnerati. Next base: position 35,037,951 of record JAGQAX010000018.1, read on the forward strand.
AGAGGTTATGATAGTTTTGGTTTCTCATCTTCAACACAGGGACATATTCATAAATTTGTCATGTCAAATATGATTTGGAGTGATGAGTTCAACCCGCAGATGATGTAAAACTGAACTGAAATGTTAGCGTATGAGTTGAAGTGGATAGCAGAGTGATACCATAAAAGGAGCTTCGTGTTTGGATTTTACTGGCAAAAACTATATTTACATTCCAAAAAATGTGCTCAAGGTCTAATTTATCAATTTCTCCTTTGTCCTCCTCCTGATCTAATAATTCAGATCCAAAGTCCTCTATGTGCCATATCTCTCTGCAGATTTAAAATCCCTCTCATAATTAACCCCATCCAGACAGTCACTTTTACTTCAAAGGACACATGCCAGAAGACAAAGTTAAGACACTCATACATCAATTTCTAACCCAATAGCCAGAGAAAGTGTTGGTACTGTACACTTCAGCAAACCACAGATATGTTACATTTGTACATCATTATGTAGAAGATATGCTGAAACTTTAAATTTCAGCAGCGCTGTGGTTAATGTGTGGTTAGGTTTAGCCACAAAACCCACTTGGTTATGGTTAGGAAAAGATCATGCTTTGGCTTAAAATACCTGGTTTTAGGGGCACAATACCCGCTGGAAAAACAGCTTTGTCTTGATAAAAAAAACAACCACTTTTCGTGATACTATTGCCGCCGGAAAATCAGCAATGGGTCTTTAAAAAAGACCAATGTTTCGGGTCTAAAAAGTTACTGGAAATACAGTAATGTCTAGCTAAAAAACAACCTGTACTGTACTGCTGGTCTTGAACAGTGGTCTGCAGCTTGGCGGGAGTTTTGCCTCATTATAACGCCATCCACCATCCCCTCCACGTCCCGATGACAAAGTCCGCACATGTACTGCCTCATTTTAGAAATGTTGATATGATACGTATGAAACATGCAAATGTAACTTATTCATGGTTTGCAGAAACAACAGAACAATTCAACAATACAATACAATGCTCTCTGGCGACAAGGTGGCAATTTCACTGTGGCTTTAAACAACACTGTCCAGCAATATGTAACTCTTACACATCTCTGTTTTGATAGAGTAGTAGGTGTGTGCAGGTTGTGTTACTTGTGTATAGGTGTAACATGCTCCAGGTCAGTGATTCTCATGAAGGGTTTGTGGAAGTAGTGCAGCTGCAGAATACAGGCCAGCAGGAAGAAGCCAGGGATCAGAATACTGCTGAAGAGTTCGGACAGAGCAAATGTTTCCAGACCAATCGCTGCCAGCCTGAGGACAACAGAGGGACACAATAACACCTTCATTACTTCAGTTTTAAACTCTTATTCTCATTCCTCACTTGTTTAGTTACCACACAAAAAAATGAATCCAGATAGTGAAACTGCACACATTGCTCACAGAATGGGAGGCAACAAGGTTAATAAGGACAAAAGGAAAATCTATTTTTACCCTGAGCACTGACAAGACAAAAAAAATATGGGTCAATGGGCCTAATTACCTTTATTTGCTTTGTAGTCATGCTTGGGGACATTTTGGGGCACGCAGGTTGTGAGTAGTTTATTAGTCTTGTAGGAAGGGTAATGGTTAAATATTATAGAAGTCTGAAACTATAAATTAATGACAGCACAACCAGTCTACTGCTTGAAAGATAAACAGACATATCAACAGGATAGACAAAGACACTAGACAGTCTCAGTCTTTTGTAAAAGGACGTACTGTTCTTCTGTGAAACCAGTAAAGTTCCTCCAGTATCCAGGGAAGTCTTCAAATTGGTAAGTGTAGATGGAGATGAGCACCAGCATAGTGTAGGCCACAACCAGCCACCAGAAGATTTTCAACAGACGCCTCCACAGAGAGTAGTACACCTGGGAAAGAGGAGCAAGTCGCTCAATACAAGGGATCATGTATTTTTGAATAAATGTGCAAATAACTCAAACAGTTTGAAGAGGTGCATGCATGTTTCAACAAAACTGTCACAACCCAAGTAACACACAAAGAAAATGGCAAAATATTTTCACTAAAACAGAATTATGCTTATATAAGTATCTGACAAGAGATCTAGCTGAACGTTGAATCTTCTTTTAGAGTGTAGATTGTGAACCTGACTCAGGTCTGCAGGTCTGTTCGTACCTGATAGAGACAGAGGCAGAGCAGGAACAGCAGCATGTAGATGATTTTGTATCCCACAAGTTTTCCAGCAAAGGAGACCATGATGAACATCCCTCCGCACACATAGATCCAGTATTTGGCATAACAGCTCATCACCATGCCTCCTAGAACCTTCAGCACTGATTCATTAGCGGCTCCTTCTTCTGACGAGGAGAAGAAGACAGAGAGGGAGGAGAGGGGTTAGATGTTGATGATAAAATGTAAAGGAAGAGTCATCAGGTAGATATTGTATGGTAAGGAGGACTGTAAAACGGGGACAAAAGTGTCATGCTCTGAAGACTAGGCACATATTTTATCATTTGTGTAGAAAGTTTGTGTTCACATACAAAGCTGGATATTTAACCTGATGGTGGTCCAAGAAAAAAGTCTACAGTTCAGGTTCATCCCCTGGAAAGGATGTAAAGAATGCTGGTGCCAGGAAATGGTCTTAAGGAGACTGATGATATTTTGTTATATTTCAAATTATACCCTTTTTTACATCTGAAAGAAACTGCAAAGTCTTCTTTTTTTCTCATTTAACTCCTGTGGTATCTCCCCTTTCAAATGGCTGTCTTTGTCAGGTTTTGAGATATCTGTCTCACATATCTGCCTCCACCATTATACAATGGATGTGAATTGAATTTAGTAAAAACCAAAATCTAGATTTTCAGCAACAGAGTACCAGTGTTAACTGTGTTACTGTTACTCTGGACAATCCAGAGCACACCATAAATATTTTTTAGAATATTGTTTTGGTAGAAAGTTTAGTTGCTCCAATGAAAACTGCATGTTCTGTAAATGACCCAAAGCCACTGGGACACAATTTAATGGCTATGAAACAGGTAAATTATTTTGATGTGACTCCTTATATGATGGATATGATGCAATTTGATTTCATTGCAGTTATAGTTTCTTAAAAATGCTACAGACAGGAGCGGAGCCTCTTGCTGTGACGGACCCCTATACCCATGCCTCTCGGCCCTTTCATACAACACAAGTTGCCTTTCAAAATGTATGTTTTTCTATAATTACAGTGGCACCCCAAGGGGGGGCGAGGGGGGGGGGGGGGCATAGCCACCCAGATACAATTGTTGGCCCCCCCTACATGCCTACCCAGCAAAAATAATTGAAGGCCGACTTTACAGTCTTTAAGAGACTGTGGTATGCTGATTCTTTAAGCTATGGTGTAAAAGTATTGGTATGTTGTGAAACTGGACACCCTTTGAAATCTGTTGGTACCAACCATGTTGGCATAGCTTGACGGGAAGAGGGCTAAATAAAGCTCCAAAGTTCCGCTACATTTGGTGATGGAACAACTGGTATGGCCATTTTCGAAGGGGTCCCTTGAACTCTCACCCCTACATAATTTGATAATAAACACCCAGAACACCTAAATCTAACCATAGAAAACAGTGTGTATGCTATGCATGTGTGTTTTATCCTAATAGAACAGGGCTCCAGCAGAAGTTAGTATTGTTCAATATTACTTTTATGTTCATAATGTAAGTGTGAATATGTATCCACATGTGTGCGTGTGTGTGTGAGATATCTGACCTCCTGTAGTGACTTCCTGTAGTGGTGTGGCCATTTTCCTCTTCCTGCTGAAGTTTTCCTTCACTGACTGACGTACTAACAGCCAGAAGGTTAAAGTGAACAGGAGCTGGAGAAAGACAGATTGAAAAAAGAGAGATGGAAAAACACAGAAAAACATGAAGAGCAAGAATTCAGTTCACTGGGTTACTGAGAAGTCGAGAAATGCATCTCTAACCAGCAAAATGATCCATCCTGTCGTATTGCCCTCATGTTCCCAATGTTCCCCACTCCTCTTGTCTCCCATGCCCCTGCTTTGTCTCTGTGTGAGTGTGTGTGTGACTCTCTGCTTGTCCTGCAGTTAACCTGGACCCAGTCTACCTGCATACCAGCCTGCAATTGGCTCATCACCTCCCTCAGCTTACGCACCAACCATTCATCATCTCATCATCCATTGCAGTATTCTAATCAACTGTCTTTCCCTTGTGACCTGGATTATCCCCCATCGACCTGTCTGCCTGCTCGCTGGCCTGCTGTCCCTGTGCATCTCGAGTCTAACCATGTCCTTCCAACCTGCCCCGCCGATCTTGCCATTGACCCTCCTGCTCTCTGTCGAGACAAACCATCTAATCTAATCTGGGTACCTTGCAATAAATCTAAAAATTCATCTTCCTCATAGTTGTCATAGTTGTCTTCTGCCCGTGGGTCCACCTTTTGAACTGGAATCCTAACAAATCCCGTCAATCAGCTGTTCACAACTTTTAGACACACATTCTTGAGAAGTGGGACAAATCACGTCCTTACAAAAACAACTTAAAATTATAACTTATTGACATTATTTTAAAAGGATTAATTTATAAAAATTTAAAACTAACTACGCACTGATAACATTGGTGTAAAATGAGTACTGTTATAATTACCCTGGTTTTAAAATGTATTGTTTTGTACAAATGTTCGCCCTTTAAAGAGTTTTTTGTCAACGCCATCAGAATTCTACAAAAACAACATTTAATCAGGCATAAATGAGGTTAGCTATATCCTGAGGACTCCTGTCTTATTTCCTGGTTTACAAAAAGGCAAGAATGCTGCTCACGTACTGGTCATCTGTCTTTTTTTTGACAAATTCATTAAATGTTATTGCTATCAGGTGTGTCTCAGGTCAACTCCGTAGCCCTGCTAAATCCAAACTAAATAAGAATTTTGGTTTAAAATTAGTATTTTGATTAGCAATAAAAGAACTCTTAGCTTTGAAAACTTTGAAAAATAAAATAGCTACTCACTATGACTACTTTGAAAATAATCAATATATAACTTTTTGTCAACTCCGTAAGATCAGGTTGTTTTTAACTATGCATTTGCATGTGCACTATAGCTGCTATCTGCGTCCGTTTGGAGCGTTCATTGTGCACGTCCCCAGAAATTATCACGATGTGTCAGCCAGATGTAATACTCACATGAAAGGTCAGGGCAGTGTTGGCAGAACAAGAGAAAGAAACTCACCATTGACAAGATGTGCTTTATACATACCATCATACTGTCTCTGATGGCACTGTCACTTTTTTTGCTGTGATCTACAATGATCTCAGAATTAACAATACCTCCATTATGAAGAACCTCCTCAAGTGTTGCCAAGTATATTGTTTACATCATGCAAATCCGGAAGTTCTATACAATCTTAGTTCTCTGGTTTACCTCCTAGTGGAATCGTCCAGTAACACGCGTAGTACATAGGCAAGTATGTGAATAATTCCATTCATGATGTAGCCGGTTTTATGCAAATACATGGTTAAAAAGCAAGTATATTTCTGGCCTAAAATCTTACGTCTGACATCCATCATGTTTTCTGCTCAAGAAGAAAATAAATCACTGGGAGGTTGGCCAATTACAGGGTTTAAAAGTCAAAACTTTTATCTTTTAAAATATATTTACCGGCCTACCTGAAGAGTAAAAATCAAAACCTGTGAAAACTTTTTGTCAAGTTTTGTCCAATTCTCAAGAACGAGTGATTTATTTATCTAACAGCAAATTACCCTGAGGGGGAACGACACGTTGCTTTACTGTAATTTTGCATTTTGCAGAGGTGTCAGTTCACCTCCTGGGCACTGCAGAGGTGCCCTTGACCAAGGCACCTGTCCATGGGCAGCCCCCTCACTCTGACATCTCTCCATTTCAGGTATTTCAGGCCTGTGTGTATATGTAAAATGACAACGGAGTGAAAACTTGGAATTTCCCCTTGCAGGATTAATAAAGTATATTGAAAAAATAAATTAAATTAATTAAATTTACTGAGGATGTAAGACGACAGCTACAGCTAAGCTGACTGAAAGGAGCTGCACCAGTATAAAACCTGATGCTGAGCTGTTCATGTTAAGGACCGGAGCCCACAGGTGTTTTCTGTTCATGAGCTGGAAAATATCATACAGAATCTCACAATAGGTCACAACTTCATCAGTTACCCAATATCTATTCTCTCATCTTACCAAAGCTCCCAGTCTTAGACAGGGGTACTGGGCTCTGTCCAGTCCCAGCTGTCTAAGGCTCATGGTGCCCACAGTGGTGGGCAGTTCAGGCTGAAGCTCCATGGCCCAGACGTACTGCAGACAGCACAGAGCCAGGCCATAAAGCAGGATGAATGGAGAGCACAGTGTGGCTGCATGTCGTCTGCAAAAAGAGACAGCTATCTGAATACAGGTCTAAGCCCTGAAACAACATAACAGTGTAGGCTCAGTCATAAGGCAGCCTATGAAATCTATGTAAAACCAGTTAAAATAACATGAGCATTTGTTTAGCTTAACAAAAGCAAACACGGACCCAACACAATATCTGTAGGAATCAATTAATACATTCACCGAGCATTAATTAAAACTACAACATTTAAAGATAATCAGGTTGTTGATCAGACGCCTGATACGTTCTTTCAGCACTGCAGGTACCTGGCACGCAGGATCCAAATGAGACATGCCCACAGCAGCAGCACAAAGGTCAGCCAGCTGTGGTACGTGATGCTCCAAACCTAAACAACATAGAAACAACACACATCAAAATCATTATAAAGTGCCTGTAGTGTCCTCATCAAAACCATTCAGTCACCATGGACATACAGGGACATAATGAAACTCTAAGGTTTTACTATGAATGACTCAGTTTCATGCATAGTGTGCCTGAGCAGGTGTGTGTGTGTGGTTGAACTCTGCTCAAGCAGAGCTCATATGCAGACAGTGGTCAGGCACTCTCAGGGAGCACTTGACAGTCTCACACATGCCGCCTTTTTGCACCCTCAAATTCATTGTTTTCAATGTAGACATGCGGCAGGTGTGCTTACATGCGATAGCGATACTGTCGTGGTGCATACACATTCCTGAGTCTTGTTTTTCAGGGCAAAACAACTGCACCCTGAGATAAACTGAGTTCAACTTTTGGAACGCAGCAGCGCACACCCCATGTCATGTGACCAATCAATCACAGCTGACAGATAGATTTCCCTTCATCCTTAAATATCAGCCTGTGATAAATATGGAGAGGAAGTTGATCATTTTAGGCCAGGGCAGCCAGAACTTTACATGTGTCCCACAGACAAAAGGTCTACACACAAACGGCGCCTGGAAGAAGATCAGCTCTGCACTCAAGATTTCAGGTAAATAGGCTATGATATGATGCTTGCTGAGGTTGCTTAGCAACTTCAGACGCAACCTGCTGCCACACTCTTGAAAGCTGGCACAGACAGGGTACAAGAGTAGCACCCAGCTCCTGACTTCGTGTTTTCCAGGCGGTTAAAGATGTGGCATGTGTACATTCTGATAATGTGTACATATTACAATAGTTATTACATATATTATAACATGCTATAAATAGCAGGAGTGGACTATATGGACTTTTTTGGTGATATTGGTATAAGCACCTATCAGCACCACCTTTTGATGGTGATGATATTTTATAAACTTTTTTTTATGTCATTAAAACAACTTACTGTGTTCAAAACAACTTCCATATTATGGATTGCAATCTATTATCAGTTTTTATAGGAACAAACTTTCTGCAGTAATGTCATTATTATTATTTTTTCCCATTAACTAAAATACATTTTTGTGAAACTGACTAAATATCTTTCCAGTAATGTACACCTCATAATCACTATGCAATGAAATGTATTTACTTTGAATTTGTCCTTGACAGCGTGGACATATAGTACAGTGTTTTGCAGTTGTTGTACAGTGCAGTTGTATATTGTCTGCCAACAGTTAATTTATAAAAAGTGCTGAATTTAAAGTGAAATGGAAAATCTCGGCTTTCTTTTGGAATCTGTGAAGTCACAGAGACACTTTATGATGATGTGGAGATCCATATTATGATGCTGATTTGGTCCACTTTATAGGTTCAGAGTAACTATCAACATGTAGACACAAAGGGGCTGAAACTAGTCCGTGATCATAACTGTTGAAGTTAAGTTGTGTTCACTGAGTAGACTGAGCTAGTTAAGTGTGCAGCATTGCTCTTATGTCAGTTTATAAATGTGTATTGTGATAGATACCATCATAGCTATGAGAGCACAGACGTAGCTCTGCTGCATGACCACCTTTCCCAGCAAGAAAAATGGGCTCTCACTCTTTTGCGGTCCACTGGGGGCACTAACACCTGCCAAACACAACAATCATTTCAGTATGCAGATCATCACATAGAATATGAACACACCAATTGAGGAAGATCATCAAGAGATATGATGTGTTCTATATCGTCATATCTTTGAGAAGTCATTTTTAATTAAGTTGTGATCTTGAGTGAATGGATCACTTCTAGTGACCATGGTCACTCTGAACTCACAAATGTCACAAATGACTTCCTCCAGACTGTCAAATTTATTTGTAATCACCTAAATCCTGTACAGATCTTCCACTTTTATACTGTTTTGATTACACACACAAACTCTGGTTTAGTTACAAAGATGATTTCTAAAAAAAATGGAGCATTTGATACCCAGATCTGGCTGACTCTCTCCAGCCAAAGTTCCTCCTCTGCTGCCCTCTGTGCCCATAGACAGGAGCATGAGCTAAAACAGAAGAGCATAAATACACACACACTTAACACTTTTGAGATACACAACTGTACATATATACAGGCTTTGCAAATACAGTTTGATTAAAGAATGTAATATAACTCTTGATATATTTGTTCATACTTTCATTGTAAAGCCTTGAAATGGGGAAATTTGACTTAGTAAATTACCTGGGTGTCATCTTCATAGTCCTCTTTCTGTTGGTTCCATGACTTTAACTCCACCATCTCCTCATCTTCGGCTTTCTCCTGCTGCTGCTCCTTAACCTGCTGAACACAAATACAGCATCTGAGAGCAAACACATATTCAAAGTGACCGCTTTTTTAGAAAAAAAAAAAAACACTACAATCATTAAGAGGAAGGTTTGATTGGTTGCAGATTCATAACAGATGTTCCTACTGTCATCACACTATTAAATGCACATCTGTTCCATTTAAAATATCAACAACTTTGGACTAAGCAGGAAACTGTGTTTGGATTGACAGCTCACTGTGGCCGGGTCCACGGAGTGTCAGAGGTGTAAAAAGATGTTAAAAAAAGGAGAAAAGACCAAAAAAGAAAATAACATACAACATTTATTACCAGGAATATTTTCAGTAATGTGAAAAAATGTGCTCCTACTACGGCCCTTACTGTATCTAAAGCCTCATTTCCACCAAGCAATTGGTTCAGTTCAGTTCGGTACAGATTAGAACACTTATTTTTGCTTTTCCATTGTGAAAAGTTGTGGATGGTACCAATGGAACCGTTCAATACCGTCCCCATTTTTTGTCACCCCTCTGTTGGGGTACCTAGCACACAGATCTGGTACTAAAAGGTGGAGCTAGAAACACTGCAATCCATTGATTGGTTAATAGAGGACGGTCACTCTCAGGGCTGAGTTGTGGCTGGTAACCACAGGTCATACCATGGCAAGCCTTTCATACATTAATAAATTATAACTATAATGTGAAAAATGAAAGGATGTTCTGCTGTCTATAGCAGCAGCTACAGACTTGCATGTTACACAGTACATCATAGACAACATGAATAAATCAATAAACCTTAAATGTCAATATTACAACTCTGAATATTCCATTTGTTTTTATCGTCTCTCTTGTATGACATACTCTTTAGTGATGATTGGATTTTTAAAAATATTTATGAATTTCAACCAACATATATTCTAATTCTTACTTCCTGACTTTGTTCCAGTGCGCCTCTGCAACGCTGAACCCCTGCTCTTGCCTGACAAGGACTCAATGCGCAAACTCACTACTTTTAAATATCTTGTTTGTTCTGAAAATCTCAACCCCATTCTGTGGACAATAAACTAAATGGAGACTTCCCTCTGCATCACTGGCGAAGATATAACACAGCGAGAGCTGGACGGAGAAGTGAGTGACAACAACCCCACCCACATTAAAGAGTACTGTTCGGTGGAAATGCTAAACAGATCTAGGGTTTGGGAACACTTCTGCATGGGTTACTTTTGGTTCTAAAGGTACTATACCAAAAGTTCTTGATGGAAACACAGCTTAAGTTATGGCACAATTTTTTTAATTTACTAAATAAAGCCAAAGTCCTTAAACGTAAAATGTTGTCTAAACAGATGTAGACATAGGTCCTGATCAGACAGAGCGCTGTGTTGACAGCTGGGGGGCCAGGTTTTATAACTGTTTTCAATAAGAGTGAAGCATTTTGCTCTCTGCTTTTACATTGCTAAGCATTTGCGCCTCGCATTTTTGCAGGAACACCCTCAATGCTAAAATCTGGAAAAAAAATTAACTCGGAACAGAAAAGCACCTTAAGTCATCAGCGTTTTTTTACCGTTGCCCAATCACATGAATTGAGAGGTGGGCCTTCTGTAGTGGGGATGACTGTGTCCAGTCCCCAAGTACCCCCTGCCTGCTCATTTTAATGCAGGTAATTTGGTGATTGCCTAGCAACAATAAAAAAAAAAAAAAGACGCAGCAAGCTGCAAAATGTGCTCTGTGTGATCAGGGCCATACATGTTAATTTACCAAAATAGTTGACCATTGGCAAAAAATTGATGTATATCAGGAATTGTGATCAAACATCAAGTAAAGAAGAGCAGGTGATGCTGGTCATGACTCACTGAACACATGGTTCACAATGAGCGCAACAGCTAACCATCCAGACGAGAGTATCTCCCAGCATGTTGCCATACATCAGTACCATCTGTTCCATTATACAATTACAAATCCATCCAAACATTACATGCCAACTTGATTTTTCTTTGTAATTTCCCTGATTCTTTCTGCTACATTCACATCTCAGTTGGTAGCAATGAAGAAGAAGTAGCAGATACCTGGTTAGGTGCGCTATGACATCCTGTCTTGAGAACAGTTGCTATGGTAATATAGAGGAGGAAGAGTATCCCTGGGTTGACATAAACTGGCCAGTCATGATTGGCATTAAGGTTAAGGTCATAGGATGAGGAGCAGTTTCCTGGTACGATGATGTCCTTCAGTCCGAAGAGTCTGTACAGGAACACAGATAAAGAAATAATTAGAGAAAGAGAGAGAGGTCTGGGGTAAAAACAACAGGATGTAGTTATTTAATGGTATGTTGAACAACTGCTGATTAATACAGCTGTGACCAGACGCATGTGGGGCAGCTGGAACGTTAAAAGTCGGTGGGATTTATGGAGATGGAAATCATTAATGAGCAGCCAAGTCTAATCTACATTCCAAAGCAATGATCTGGGGGGAGAGTAATCAGAATCAGAATGAGAATCAGGTTTACATCAAGTTTATAAGCACAAAGATATCAACAGGCACACACAAACACACACACACACACACACACACACACACACACACACACACACACACACACACACACAGTGTGCTGACAGCTGGGTACACTGACAGACCTGGCAAAAGCCCTGCTAATGATAGATGAGAAAGACACAGAGGGAGAGAGATCGTACGTAGAAGTGGAATGCTGCACTGCTCGCTCATCTTTCTGCAATTCAGCTGATCGGGAGAGGTGACGTGACGAAGCACTAACTGCTAGCTGCTAGCTTGTCATTCCACACATACCTCCTCTCACATTCCTCCGCTCAAACACACACATTCACTTTTTGTTTTCTTATCTTTGTCTATAAACTCACTTACTCTCTTATCTCCTTCTACTGTTTCTTTTCAGTTCATTTCCACAGATATTTCAAACAGTGCAAGCACACTATTAATAGATATCGATGATTTCCTGGGAGGAAGGAACATGAGCTTCGAACACTCTGTCTAATTTTTTTGCAGCTTCCCTCCATGCAATGTCAGCGCCACACAGAGACAAAAAATAGTACCTGGAGGAAGAGGGGCTTTGGAATATTTTGACCTGTGGCAGGTCAGTTCTTGGACACTGACCAGGCACAGTAACTGGTGCTGTTTTTTGCCTTACTATTGACAGAAGTATGGGCAGAAATATGTCTCAATAGAAAATTTATTTGAATCACTCAACTTGAATAACTGCATTAAAAACTGAATCTAAATAGCATAATTTGACATTAATTTATTAGTTTAGAATTGAATTGTGTTAAAGTGATAGGAAAATGTATGTTGGTGATTTTATTTGGGGCATAGGGGTAGGCTGTAGGATGCAATCTATGCTGTGTTCCATTTACCTCAGAGGTCAGAGGTCAGAGCGTGGAATGAGGTCACACCTGAGTTGACCATGTTCCAGTACAACAAGTCGGAAATTTTGTACACAATACCAGTTCTAGCCAGATTAGCCATTGTTAGCAATACCAGTTGATAACAATGCATTACGTTGTGTTTGGTGCATTCAAACACCATAGTCCACATACAGTTGGACAGAATGGTGTGAACGACTATTTTAATGAAACATAGATAGTGTGGTTTTCACTACTGCTGATGCACAGAGTAGCCATCTTGGATTTTGAGGTTGGGGTAGATGAGGTTCCTCCAACTTTCTGAGTCGGATATCCAACTTCAGAGGGGAACTCTAAAATTTCATCTTTCCAGTACATATGGAAAACACAATCAGACATGATCGGGTTTGGAGCCTTGCTGGGAGGACATTTTAGTAACTGGACCTTTTCAAATTTAAATTGAAGACCCCTGATGTAGGGCGGCACGGTGGTGTGGTGGTTAGCACTGTCGCCTCACAGCAAGAGGATTCCTGGTTCGATCCCGGGTACTCCGGCTTCCTCCCACAGTCCAAAGACATGCAAGTTGGGGATAGGTTAATTGATTACTCTAAAATTGCCCGTAGGTGTGAATGTGAGCGTGAATGGTTGTCTGTCTCTATGTGTCAGCCCTGTGATAGTCTGGCGACCTGTCCAGGGTGTACCCTGCCTCTCGCCCAATGTCAGCTGGGATCCAGGCTCCAGCCCCCCCGCGACCCTCAAGAGGATAAGCGGTTAGGAAATGGATGGATGGATGGACCCCTGATGTAGTAGATATGGGGTATAGCTCACCTGGTGGTGTGCACCCCACATAGGCTGAGTCTGTTGCAGCAGCCCAGGTTCAATTCCTCCCTTCCTTTCCTGTCTTTCTACACCAACATTTAAGGAGTTCTCAGTTTTGTTCCCAGACTGGGCAGTACACATTCATGTACTGTGTATTACCTGTCTCTCCTTGTAATGAAGTTCTCCTAAGGCTGAAACATTAATGTAACCATTTGAGAGGAAACATTACATGGTTTCATGTATAGCGTGCTGCTGTCTTACCTGGCCCACAGACTGTGTGGGGGGAACAGGGCCTGGGCCAGCAGACTCTGGTACAGGTACAGACAAACCATGTGACCAGCCGTGAAGAAGCCCACCATCACACACAAAGCATTGAAACCCAGGTGACTAATGGGAAGGTGGCATGCCCACCACGTGCACACGCCGATGAAAAGCAGGAAGTAGATGGCTGAGAAGGCAGAGGGCAGTGTGATGCCTGGGAGGAAAACGGAGGAGAGGTCGGAGACAAACATTCAATGTAAATTTACACTCACATAAACAACTAGAACTTAAATGCTTGCTGTCAAACCTGTGTAACCCTGGAATTTATTGTTTGATTGTAATGGACAGAAAGAAAGAGTTCTGACAATTTATGCATACAAATTATGTGCACGTATGCATGTTTGTAGTTTTGTGCTAATATCAGTTTTGTTTGTTTCACTCCAATACATCTTGCAGGCTTTGAAGTCTTTTGAAGGTGTGAACGGAAAACAAAGCATTACACTTTCTCTACTGTCATAATGCAACTTTTACATCACCAGCACAACTTTGTCATTATTCTATTGCAGGTCTTGCAGAAATAATGCTACAGGCCTAAGTACTGTCAGATGCCTTAACTCAGACTAAATAAAGGTGACATATCATCAGACTAGAACTGGTTGTATGCTGTTAAAACGTAGATGCTTTATACACATCTTTCCCTCAGCAGCACAGACGATCTGTACATTTAGCAGTTTCAAGGTGGACACCCAAGATTACTGTCACCAATTCAGCATCTAATCAGATATCTCCTCATCTGTTCCTGAAATATGAAATCTAATATTGGCCAGAAAAGTGTTTTTACAGAACATTATGATGTCACAGTGAAGTTGACCATTGACCTTTTGGATACAAAATGTCATCACTTTATCAGTATATCCTATTAGAAATTTGTCTAGGTCTTGAGTTATGGCTAAAAACATATTCTGTGAGGTCACAGTGACCTTGACCTTTGACTGCGAAATTCTAATCAATTTATCATTGAGTCCAAGTGAATGTTTGTGCAAATTTTGACGATAATCCCTAAATTTGTTCCTAAGATACCACATTTACGAGAATGCTACAGTGACCATGACCCTTGACCTTTGATCACCAAATTTAAATCTGGACATCTTTGACTAAAATTGGTTGTTTGTACAAAATTTGAAGAAATTTTCTCAAGATGTTCTTTAAATATCGCGGTCACGAGAATGAAACAGATGCAAGGTTACAGTGACCTTGACCCTTGATCACCAAAATCTAATCTGTTTATCCTTGAGTCCAAGAGAACTTGTGCCAAATTTGAGAAAATTTCCTCAAGGTGCTCTTGAGATATCATGTTCACAAGAATAAGGCAGACAAGGTCACAGTGACTTTAACTTTTTACCTATGACCACCAAAACCTTATCACTTCATCATTGAGTCCAACTGGACATTTTTGCGAAATCTGAAGAAATTCCCTCAGAGTGTTCTTGAGATAATCGTGTTCACGAGAATGGGGAGGACAGATAACCTGAAAACATAACGCCTCTGGCCTTGGCTTCGCTGGGTCGGAGACACAAGAACAGTATTTGAAACAACTGTGAGAGCTGAAGCAGCACCAGGCTGCTAAAAAAAAATCAAAGACACATTAAACTTCTTCAGTATGAGAGCACAGACAATAACATCAGTGGCTTTCCTGTCTGACTGGCCACATATGACAGATTTCTGTGTATTTGTGTATACTTATTTCAGAATGGTGCTCAGTGAACACTGTCTCTGCATATGAATCAGTTTTTAAATGATGATGATTTAAGATGAGCATCAAATACCAATGTCAGAACTTTGTTCACTTTTGTTCAGCTTCTTCTTCATGTATTGTGAAATAAAGTGAAACCTGAGAGGGTAATTTTGTTATACAGATCCTACCAGCTAAAGCCAGCAGGCTGATGGCCAAGATTCTCCCCAGGTCCCGTAGAACTTTCCGGGCTGTGGCCTTCAGACGTTCGGCCAGCTGCTTGGCTTTGGTTGCTGTGGAAACCTCCTCATCAGGGTCACCAGCTAATGACTTTTCTTCTTCATCTTCATCTTCATCTCCTGATGCCGCTTCCTCCTCTTCTTCCTGCTCCTCATCATCTGTGTTTTCTTCTGTTGGATCATCATCAAGCTAAAGTGGGAAAAGGACAAAAATAGTCATACATTAAATTACAATGATGTCACTTTTCTTCAGATACAGACAGTACAGGTGCTTTGACTGCACATGAATGTATTTCAGTGTGGCCTGTTTGCATTAAATACCTTCGAGCTAGTAGTACCTCCAAACTGGTAGAACTCGGCAAAACTCTTAAGACTGAGTTAGTCTCTTAACTGAAAACTGCCATGTGGTTATGACATTCAACAACATCAACTGAAACAAAAATAAAGAAAAAAAATAAATATAAGGCGATACAGTTTGGAGAGTGGACGAGGATGAGGAGAAGGAGAAGAGAAATAACTGTAGTAATTTCTAACACTTCATCAGATCACTTGTTAATACTAATGTGCTGGAGATCGTAATATAATATATAATCCTAGCTGATGATGCAGTTTTTACAGCTTTTATTCATTATATTTTTTTTTACTTAATGTGTCACATAATAGGTCATATTAGAATTTCATAAATAACTGTATGCTGTGTTATACCATGATCTGGTTAAAGGTTGATGCATATTTTAATGTTGTGTTCTCATTGGAAAGGGCTGAATCTCACCTGTCTTCATATGTAAGATGTTAGAATGTGGAAAGTATATGACACAACTAAAAAGATATGATGCACGAGGCAACCATATGATGGAAAACATGCTATAGGAAATAAGAAGCACATTTTAAGAGCTTAATGACACTTCACTTGGACAATAGACTAGCATTGTTAAAACTGCAACTGGGGTCATTAAGCCTTAATAAGGAGGTGTTCTTGACCGGCAGAGAGAAGGAGACTTATTGAAAATAATTATGGTGGATCATCTCCGTATACATTTGTCTGTGAGCTGCATGCTTCCAGTTTGTCCCCATGTTGAAAGGAGATGCTCCAGCACATCTGCCACCTGCCTCCTGCTTTAGTGTCCAGCGGCCTGCCTTTCAATCATCCTGCCCTGACCTACAGCCACATTATCGGCTGCTGGCTGCCTCTACCAGCCTGCAGCCTCCTGGTCATCCTCCAGAGTGGTTCTACCAGTCTGCCCTGCTTTCTGGACGACCTCCAGGGTCGTTGACCTCCATTGCAGGTCTTACCTATGTTTCTGACCTCCAAGTTGTCCTTAAGACTGTCTCCACCCAAATGCCCAGCCTCTGGCCCATCTGCCAGAAATCTCCTACTTTGTCTCCATCTGGCTCCGAGGCTATCTGCCTGAGGTGTCCCGCTCTGCCTCCACCCAACTTCCAGGCTGTCCACTTAAGATCCCCATCTCTGTTCTTCACTTCTCAAGCAACTTGTCGCTGAACCCCTCTTCCAGATATACACTGTTTGCCCATTTCTTTGTTTCTGTCTAAATCAATGTAACACATTTAAAGAGATGTATAGCTGCAAGTAAAAATCTTTAACCAAATGCTGGCTTTAGGAAAACTCTCTTACCACTGGCTTAAAAACCTTGATGAAAGTACGTAAGTAGAGGCTGTATACATAGATTAGTTCACTTTTCGATTTAACTGATCGTTGAATGTAATGTGCCAGGTTAGCATGTTATGATTTCTCAACATCTGCACTCTCTTGGACCAAAACATATTTATCCAGCATTACTCAAAGAGTTTATTAGAATGGCCGCTTTTCCAATTATGCAAATGTTTGCTGTGAGGTTCCACAAGGGAGCTGCCTCAGGCCTCTTCTCTGCTGTTTTTACAAATTATCTTCCATTTACTTTGGATCCATGGTTATTGGTGCTGATGATTGTACATTATGTACAAATACTGAAAACAGACATCTGTTTGCACTATTAAAGGCCACAAATCAGTGTGCTTCATTCCCTTTTTTCCCCTTGGAGCTTTATTCTCCTCATTTTAAGAAGCACCTGATTCAGCTTCATGCTGCTGGAGGATGGGCAGAGAAACCCTTTTCAGTGAACTGAAGGCTAGCAGGCCAGGGTGCGGACAGAAGGCGAGCAGAAAAGAGTGAAGCCTGGAGTGTTGCAGTCTGATGGCTAGCAGGCAGGGAAGCAGACTGGAGGTTAGCTGGCTAGAGTGATGGTCAAGTAATGCCAATCCAGGTAGCCACTTCAATAGCCAAGGCTTGGAAGAAACTTCCTGCCAATGACAGAGCTACCTCCTTGCACTCCATACTGGTGTTTTAAAAGGCCCTGAATGCTGTGAATAACTTCATCAACTTCATCCTCAAAGAATGCTTTACTTGCTGTATCCAAGCTTGGACAGTTCTTACTGTTACGACTGAGGAAATGCAGGATTGGAACCAAAACCAAACAAACTGGTAGACAGGATAAATCCAGGGATTTAATGCTAAAGTAATGGTATATATTCGCTTACATGTAAGCAGGCAGGTACATGTACAGGTAAGCCAGTCCAGGTTGGTATTAAGATTTGGGAAAGAGAAGCCTGAAAGCAATAGCACAAGACAAGAAAGCAACATTGCAATTTTAATGAACTAGCAGGGAATGAATGAAGCTGGACAAGAGCATGAACTGAGAGGCTGATAGGGGAATGAGATGTAGGTGAGGGGTGAGCGGGAAAGGCCAGGTTACTGGAGAGCAGACAAGAGGAGTAGGAACAGGTGTGTAGATGGGCAGGGTAGTCAGGTGAGAGAGAAGAGGAAAAGTCAGAGGGAATCTGGGGGGATGGATTGGAAATGGCGTTGAAGGAGCCTGGAGAATAGAATGTGGAATGAGGCTGGGAGAGGGAGACAGACCCAAAAAAGACTGGTATGAATACTTCTAAAATATTTGTGACATAGTCCACCAGCAGTAATCCACACTTCTGGCGACCCACAGTTCTCCTGCTCTGGACGGGCTGAAACTGAAACAAATTTCGTTGCTCTGTAAACTGAATCTTCTTTATTTCAGTATACCTGCATCCTTTTGCTGCATGTGTACAACACTGGGGGTCATTCATTCATTCATTTATTTTTTGTAAGGGGTAGGGGTAGGGGTCATCGGGGGGCTAGAGCCTATCCCAGCTGACATTGGGCGAGAGGCGGGGTACACCCTGGACAGGTTGCCAGACTATCACAGGGTTAACACATAGAGAAAGACAAGCATTAACGCTCACATTCACACCTACGGCCAATGTAGAGTTACCAATTAACCTAACCTGCATGTCTTTTGACTGTGGGAGGAAGCCGGAGTACCCAGAGAAAACCCACGCTGACACGGGGAGAACAGGCAAACTCCACACAGAAGGGCTCCCCCATCCCGGGGGTCATATAAATCTAAATTTTTGGTCTCACCTCTAGCATTTTTCTTTATTGTAAATGGAAATGTTTACTATGTCTAAGTCTAAGAATGGAAAGTTTTACAGGGCCCCTGCTCCCATACACACTGCTTATACTGCAGTATATGTCTTGTTTATGGGAGAGGGCAGCAGCCCAGGGGTGAAATTGTACACTTAACACAGACACAGATTGTACCACTTTTCTTTACTGCATGTTGTCACTCTTCAGCATCAGAGATTACAGATGCAATACTAAGGCTCTCAGGTTTCATCACATAATTACAACATAGGTCTGACTGAGCATAAAAATAGAAACCCCCTCCTCCTAATTGTGCTGTTGCCCACAATTGTAGATACAAATACACACAGAGTCTATCCCTGTACACACAGTATGAATAAGTACCAGCAAAACACTTATGCTGATGATATGAAATGCAGTAACAGGTGGCACAGATCTCATGCAAAGGTCTCACGTTTCTTATTACTGAGACAGGAATATCACAGGAACTCATCGTCCTCCTACAAAACGTGACTTCATTGCTGTGTGTGAAAGTATTCAGTCAGAAAAGGGTGACTAGTATGCTTGGGAAACCTTCTGAATTATGACACATGATAAATCATTCAAGAGAGAATCCCAGAATTAACTATTCCTGTCACACATAACAGTTTACAGAAATGCTGTTCACTACGGGAAAAAAAATAAAGTTATGAGCAGCTGTTTCCAGTATTAAAGCTCTAAAGCACACCATCCACTACATCTCTATTACTACGCAAAACTGACAGTGCAACAACAACAACAACAACAGCAGCTTAAAGTTCCAGTGTGTAAGATTTAGAGGGGGTTGGTGGTGTCTAGTGGTGAGGTTTGCAGATTGCAACCAGCTGAAACTTCTACCGGTTAGAATTCTTCCAGTGTTGTTTGTTCAGGAGGTTTTTACCTGAAGCTGAGTTATCCTCAGAGGTCTCTCCAAAACAAACGGACAAGGTGATTTAAACCAGTGAAAACCAGTAAAACACTGAAAATAGCAGTTTCATATTACAAAGCAGTGTTTCTTCTTTTCTTCTTCTTCGGCACTGTTTGGCATGTTGGAGACTGTCGTTAGCCTAGCACCTGCTACTCTGTGCTCATGATTTTTCTTATAACTTAAGATCCAGATGTTCAGGAGGTTTTTATCAGGTTTTTATCTTTTGTTCTCCAAAACAAACAGATCCAGTAATTTAACCTGGTAAAAACAATGAATAAAGTATTTTCACTTTTAAAAAATCCACGTTTTTCTGATGTTCTCATCACAGAGTGGCTGCTAAGTATAATGGCAACGTGACAAGTGAATGGCCCTATCTAGAGCTAGTCTTTAGTTTGTCCCCTTTAGGCTACTGTAGAAACATGGCAGTACAACATGGTGATCTCCATAGCGAGGAACCGCTGTAGGTGTAAACAGCTCATTCTAAGGTAACGAAAACATGATTCTTATCATCAGGTGATTAAACCCTAAAGAAAATACACTTATTATATTATATTCGATTGTTGCTGATATATACCCCTAAATCCTACACACTGGACCTTTCAGAGCTGTTTTTTCATTTTAGTTTACTTTGAGTTGGTGGAGATCAAACCAGGACACTGTTTAACTCATCGCATGAACACAAACCCCATTCCTACTGGATGATAACATTGCTTTGTGTCTGCTGGATGTGTAAGTAGGAAATCTGAGCTAAAAAGCTCTGTAGAGCTGAGGGGAACCGCTGAGTTGCTTATAATTCTCTGTGGGTTCATCACTATAAATGACATATTTCACTTAACACATAGCCATTTTATCCATTATTTATATAAAACTATTGATTGGTGCAGCTTTAAAAGTTGTATCTTGGCTGCTGGTAATGGCACAGCTGATAAGTCTGAAGTGTAATGCTGCAGCGGCATCCTAAATGCTGCAACAATTTTTAGTCTGTTTGAAAATGGTGAACAGAGTAAACATTGTGACAATTTAATTTAGAGCTTTACCATTGAAAAAAAACATTGGATGTGCCACAGGAAAGTGGGCTATCTAAAATGAGGATTCGTCCTCAGCAGATCATGAGTATCCATCATACATTTCATGAAAATCTAATACTTTGTTTTTGCGATACCTTGTCGAGAAGATGAGGGGAAATTTTACCCTGGCACTCAAAGAAAGGTCAGGGGGTCACCAAAATCACTAGCAAGCATCCTCTAAGGACCATAAATATCAAATGGCAATATAGCCACTGGTTCTTGAAATATTATATTACATTTCAGTGAAATTTAACCTTATAGGATTACATGTGACAAAAAAATTGATGGATTGAGCTTGCTTTGAACCAGACCAGTGACTGACAAACCAGCTCACACTGCCATTATTAAATCTTGCTGCTAGCAGAGCAAAAACAATGAGAAATGCTTTAATCTCATTTGTCTGTTTATCATACCAACATGACAAACTCTAAAACCTTGTACTGGAACGTGTGTTTTACTCAGATTCCATCGCCTCCTCCTCTTTTTCTGACCTACATCTCTGTACTGTTTGTTTGGGCGGTTGCCGTGGACACGGAAAAGAATGAAAGTGAGAAGGTAAAAAGAAGGAGGGAAGTGGAAACACACACAGATCAGACAAGGGGCTATGGTGATGAACTACGTCCATAAAAAATGGGAAGGAGCATGGTAACAATTAGAGCTATGCATTTAAGCACTTCTTATAGGGAGGGTGTTAAAGAAAAAGATAGACAGCATGTGTAAATGTGTGTATGGCTCTGTTTGAGTGGCAGCTGAGTAAGACGTAAACATGGTGAGTTTGTTGCTGTCATACGTGTTTGCAAGGCACACTTGTTCAACAAGACGTCTAATTTTACCACTGTAAATGTGGTCACACTGCTGCCAGCCCTCTTAGCGCCTGTATCTGCTGTTCTCAGGTCTGTGACAAACCACAGATGCCAGTTTTCACAGATTCCATCACATGCAACGTCAGGCTAAATGTGCCTGTTCTGGGTCATAGTTTACCAGAGGCCAGTGTTCCCATTATACAGGCAAACCTTAGAGAGCTGGTAAACACAATGAGGAGCAACACAAATTACATTATTAAATGTGCTCTTGTTTATGTACTTCAAAGTTTTGTGACGCAGAAACACAATATGATCATATCATATAAAGTCAATTAATGAAATGTGATTACTACGACAATACCAAGTTCACAAAAAGTGGAAAGTAACCAGATACATGTATTCAACCACAGTTTTGAGTTACAAGTACATTATTTGAATATTTCCATTTTTGAGACTTTCTGCTTTTCCTCCACCACATTTCAATATTGTACAAATTACTTTTTACTTTTAGCTCATGGCCAGAGTTTGTTAGTTTGCCAGTTTTAAATTAAATACCAGTTAAGCTATCATCTTTGTTTCCCTATACCTCTTTCCTTATCCCTTTTCTGTCTTTTTTTCATCAACTGATCGGAGATTATGAAAATCTCCTAAACTGGAGATACAAGGAGTTCACTTAAGACCCAGATACACCAAACCGACATTAAAGAACTAGTCACAACAAAGGGTACTGTTGCATCTCCTCCTGTCGCCTGTGTCTCAGCCAAAAAAGTTGCGCTTGACACACCACAAAGACTACAGCCGACAGACAACCAGTACATCATTCTGCAGCTGCATGAGAGGGAATAACTCTCAACACAAGCAGATGGCGGTAGTCTATAGTCATCATTAAAAAGCGAAACCGGAAGACCCTCACCACAGATTCAAGACACTTGCTCCCCAGCTGGCACATTAACCACACAACCTGATGCTAAAATGGTAAACGGACTTGCACTTGTATAGCGCCTTTCTAGTCATTAGACCACTCAAAGCGCTTCTTGCACTACGAGTCACACTGACCCATTCACACACACATTCACACACGAGGTGACCGAGGCTACCATACAAGGTGCCACCTGCTATTTAGTTTTTAACACACTCACACACCGATGGAACAGCCATCAGGAGAAATTTGGGGTTCAGTATCTTGCACAAGGAAACTTCAACGTGCAGACTGGAGGAGCTGGGAATTGAACCACTGATTCTCAAAGAAGAAAGCATATTTTCTGTGCACTAGGGAACAATAACAGAACTGCCAATCATTGTGATTTCATTCACTGACAGGCTGAATTAGGTTAAAAAAAAAGCTGACAAGGGCCAACTAGTGCAAACGGTGTTGGACACACCACAAAAACTAGGGCAACTGATGCTCACCACAGCCCAAAATTGACCAACAGCTGACCGTCGGCTTAAGGCAGATTTATGCTTATGCATCAGCACTATACAGAGGCTACGCCATATCCTACACACTTGACCTACGCTGTTGTGAGCATTTATTTGTGCAGTGGTGTGTCTGTGTCGCTCTGCAGTTACACCTACAAAACACTGGTCGGCCTTGGGGTTTTTGTGAAGTGCTGCAAAGTTTAGTTGAATTAAAACATGCATTAAACATGGCTTAATAGCGATAGTTTCAATCGCAAGAATACAAATCGTCTTAATTACGACTCACAGGATTCACAGAGCAATCACTTGTCTTTTCGCTGGACACATTTTCCCCGAAAATACAACATGCTAACATTATTAGCACAAGCCTATGGCATTTTACAGTGTATAAATTAGCCTAGCAACTAGCAGAGATTTCCTCTACTCATATGAAGCTGAAATAAATCATACACAAGACTTAAAATGCTATTTTAAAAGTCTATTATTAGCTTTGTTTCCACTGAGGGAAATGGTTTTCAGCTTACAAAAATAGACAGGAGGTCTGCATCACCACGACGTGTAGTTAAATTTCTGGGGAAGTGCATGTCAGGCTACATCGTAGGTTACAGTGTAGGCTCAGTAATAACGCAGAACCTATGCCAAAGGTATGGTGTCGACTCAACGCAGAGGTATAAATCCTGCTTTGTGTCTCAGGGCCCTGAGGTGGCAAGCTAAACTCTACTGTTCTTTCACAATGAATACTACTTTTGCTGTAATTGTTCACTTGTCGATGTAGAACTTGTAATAAAATTTGTTTCCATTGTGATACTCAAAATCTTAATTGAGTAACGGGTGAGAGAACTTCTTCCAGTTTTATGACACTATAATGCAGGTTTGGTTAAAAAAAAACAGGCAAGTCAAACAACTTTAATAGGCACTTTAACTACTGTGACCTTTTGAACTGAGCTCATACAGTTTTATACAGGGGCAATCACTGTAAAGTCAGTGAGGATAATTCAACCCAGATCTGCATCAACATTATGTGGACACACACAGAGTTTGACATAGAACAGTGAAAAGAGAGGACAGCCATGTTTATACAGAAAGAACAACAGAAATGAACCTTTATGAGGGATACAAACACATTGTTTCCGCAAGGACCAACAGAGTGGCTGTTAACAGGGCCTGAGAGGCTGCTTGGCTAAAAAGTTAAAACTTGAGTAATCCAAATGGCACCAAAAAACACTGCAGCAACTTCAGCTAAAACAAAAGGTAAGTCTGCCTCCATAAACCAGGTCAGGTCGCAGTTCGGTTTACATCCACGTCTGTCCAGACTCATATGCAGCCATGACAGTTGACTATGCTTCAAATGTTGCTGCAAAGAAACACCACAGTATAAAATGTGGATGCTTCACACATCTTCCTCCCAGTGGACAGAAAATCTATACAATCAGCACAGTTTCAAAGTGGACATCCAATAAGAGACCAATTCAATATCTGACCAAATGTCTCCCCTTCTGTTCCTGAGTTATGACATTGAATAATGGCCAGAAAGTGATTTTGCAGAACATTATTATGTTACAGTGAAGCTGACCTTTGACCTTTGGGATATAAAACGCCATCGCATCATCATTTTATCCTATTAGATATTTGCACAAAATGTACCCATAATTAATGTATGAATTAATGAGTTACAGCCAAAAACAAGTTTTGTGAGGTAACAGGACCTTTGAACTTCAACCACCAAAATCTAATCAGTTCAATGCTGGGTCAAAGTGAAAGTTTGTTCTAAAGTTACAGAAATTCCCTAGAGATGTTTATAATACAGTTCATTCACAAGAATGAGACAGAAATGGTAAATGATGTCATAGTGAAACTGACCTTTGACCTTTTGGATATAAAATGTCATCACTTCTTTATTTTATCCTATTAGACATTTGTGTGAAGTTTTGTCATCATTTGCATATTAATTCTTGAGTTATGGCCAAAAACATATTTTGACAGGTCACACTGATCTTGACCTTTGACTTTCGACCACAAATTCTGATCAGTTTACTCTTCAGTCCAAGTGGACGTTTGTGTCAAATTCCCGTAAGGTGTTCTTGAGATATCATGCTCACAAGAATGAGACAGATGCAAGGTCACACTGACCTTGACTTTTGACCACCAAATTCTAATCAGTTCATGATTGATTTCAAGTAAACATCTATGCCAAATTTGAGGAAATCCCCTCAATGCATTCTTAAGATATTGCATTTACAATAAGGAGATTGACCCAAGGTCACTGACCTTGACCTTTGGCCACCAAAACCTTAGCAGTTCATTCTTGAGTTCAAGTGAACATATGTGCCAAATGTGAGGAAACTCCCTAAAGGCATTCTTGAGACATTGCTTTTGTGAGAATGGACAGACTAACAGACTGATGAACTGATAGCCTGACACATCATGCCTGCTGGCCACTTTTATCGCCAGTGCAGAGGCTTAAACAAATGTCAAAACAAAGATATGTGTCTACTGCTGAGTCATGCAAAAAAAACATAAAACACAGACATAAGCCTTGCAGCAATTATTCTGATATACAGTGGATAAAAGAGCTAATTGCCAGTTTTATATGTTATTATTCAACATGACCTTGTTGTAAGGCAGCGCAATAAAGACAGTGTTAATATAATTTAGGCCTGACCAGAAGATTTGTTTAATTAGTCTCTGAGTCCTAAAACTGAGGCCTGTACTACGAAGCCAGTTCATCTTACCCAGGATATATTTTATTTATCTGGTCTGACTAATCCTAACATTGGCACTCTGGATAACCTGTATCACAAAGCTGGTTATTGACAAATTCTTAACTAAACTTTCCTATCCAGCCACAAGCGCGTTCATGTGAAAGAGGCAGGGTTGTTAATTATGAGCGACATCGTCAGAACCATGAATGAAGTAGGCGACTTCATATCATATGAGATTAAACGGTGCCAAAAGTGTCTGGGACTGCGAGACAGTAAAATGTCAGTGGCGTGGGATCTAAGTGATACTCTGTAATCTTATAACAGAATACATGGAAACATTGAACATTCCATGCAAAAATTCCCTGTTGGATGAGACTTCAATTATCAATAAGCTATATGTGACATCAGCATGGGGTATTTTTTGCTGTTTAGTTGGATGATGATGAAACTATTCTGAATATGTCACACTTTAAAGTGATGCCAGACTGTTTCTGCTGCTGTAGTAAAGGGTGGAAAAGTAGCCTAGTTAATGACTGATGAGGTCTGTCTGACCCAGATGTTGCAGTTATAATAACGGGAGCCAATTAACAGTGAGCAGATTATTTTTCTAATAAAATATTGTCTTTTTTCCTAGTTCCTATCACATTATTCTGACCTGCAGTGATGCAGTGATCAGAGTGTAAAATAGCAACACTGTCACTGTGGACTAAAAAAAAACTTTGATGATTAGTGTGTAAATAATCTCTCTGTTTGTTAGAGGCTCTGTTTTAAAACCAGCGGAAATGGAGCCCTGAAACAATTAAATGATTCTATTGACCTATACATAACAATATATATCTCTACCTTAGACTCTGGATTTTTGTCCTTGGATACTATGTGATCTGATTGGTCAGAGGTCGGGGTGTCTACAGGCCGTGATCCGAATATAACCTGCTCTGGAGCAGGTTGGCTGGTAAGCATAAGTTACCACGGTGATTTATCGCAATACAAAGAAAACCAGCTTTGTAGTACTGAAAACCCAGAGATAACCTTGAAGTTACCTTGCTAACTCCAAATCCTGCTTCATAGTACAGGCCTCAGGTCGTGTAAGTGCAAACCTGCTTTATAAAACCTAACTGAAGTAAATGAGGCTTACTGATTGTAAACCTGATTATCTGGTTACTGTAAACTGCACCTCCACATCATTTATCAAACACTGTGCCAACTTTAATTTTATCCCAACAACACAGTGATCTTCAGCCGTAATTCTCATTCTCACAAACACACACGTGACTCACTGATGTAATGTTGGCAGCAGCCACCATTTCTCTGTTCCTGACCAGTCTGTTGCAGAGGATGACTGTTATCAAGGAAACCACACACACGCCCAGGTCAGGACACAGAAGGCGTAACATATTCCATGGATCATCCAAGGGAAGCCTACAAGACACACACACGCATATATGGAAAGGTCAAACATTGTCCCATTTACAACTGCTTTTCTACACCAGCATGTAGATGCAACTGAAAATCTTAGATTCTGACATTTCCTGAAATATTTTACATGTCCTCCCTCTATGTAGTCAAACAAAATTAATCTGCTCTTGTCTTATATTACTTGAAATATGTGGCCATTAAAGTTTCACTATAGCAGACCAATGACAGTGGCATGGATAACTGATGTTACATACCTGGACAGTCCTATATGTCTGGTTATGGTGTCCCATTGTGAACAGTTATCACCTATGGCGATGTTGAGAGGTGGATATGTGTACAGTACTGTCTGGAAGCAGATGTGCGCCAGTACAAATAGTAGACTGGTGCAGAACACCGCTCTGATAAAGCGACCTGTGTGACCTGGAAGACAAAGACACAAGAGAGAGAGGATGAAAATCTAACCCAAGGAAACAATAGTGTAATTTATAATCAAATACAACATGATAAATAATTCCATTTCACATAAATACAGATTAAAACATACAAAATGAGAGCATTCTGGCATTCTTATACAACCCGTTGTTAAAAATATACTATTATTAGTAGTAGTAGTAGTTGTAGTTGTAGTAGTATCATTTTTATTATTATCATTATTATTATTATTATCATTATTACCTTTTACTTTACTGTATTTTATTATGAGCAAGAACTTGCTAATGATAAATCAACACAAATAAACAACTTAGCTCACAAATATTAATAAAAAACAAACAGTTTAAGAATAGGGTATATGCAAATTTGCAATAAAAACTTGTTGATCATGGTGCTATCGATACAACACATCATTGCTTTGGTCTTTTTATGGGACTTTATGACAGTAATTAAAGTACAGAATAGCAGAATTACTCTCCTGCAACTGCTTTACAATGGTTTGGTCCACTGCTTAACATCCCTCGAAGGAAGAGGGAGTATGAGACAGATCCTAGACACAGGTGAAAGAAGTGACCCATGATCAGACTAGTTTATTAAAACAGCGTCGTGAGGATACAGAGATTTCTTACTCCACTGTCTATAATGCGGACCTGCCAATGTGCAATCAACAGTCAGCTGACACACACTTTTTGTCACTGTTAGTTGAGAATCCTACTCTCTCTTTCTTCCTAGGTAAGTACCAACAAAGATTATTGAATTAATACTCTTGCACATACTCTTGTTCAGCACACCCTCTAATCTACGTTCCAACACATCTAGCTCATTTGCACTTCGCAAAACTTTTCACACTTGAATAAAAACAGCAGGTAGGCTTGGAGACACTCACAAATTCCATGTGCCCAAGACTACTTTGCACTGATCAAATTGTGCCCATTGTGTTATATTACTACACCTATATGTTTGTTATGTTTGCCTTTTATTCATATATCAGTGCATGTAGCAAACATAATACCTATCCAGTCCTGAGGGCCACAGCATATGATCATATTATAATGATACGATCCCATTAAAATTGATTTCTGAAAGTACTGAGTTATTGCCCAGCCCTAACCAAAACCTAACCATCCCCAGATGATGAAGATGGGTATCCACAGCAAATTTACAGTGCCTGTCAGCAGGATAACTCAATCTGCTCCTCAGCCCTGTCAAAAATAGATGAGGCACATATTTTTTATTAGCTACTGATCTACAATAGAGTTGTGATGAAATCTGTGACAGGCTGTCAGTAGATCCTCAGTGAGGACACTTTCAGCAGCCTCATAAATAACCGAGGTCGTGCCCAGTCTATCCTGAAACGTTTGTTGCAAGTTGGCCCCACGGTGGCAGCTGTGGTACGAATGTAAATACAGAAGGCTTAGCAATTAATATCTGCAATAAGCTGTCACTTAGAAAACACTTTCAGAACACAGACACGTGGCTTCGGGAGGACAGATGCATCTTCAAATGTCTTCCAAAGATATTAAGGTTACCTTCACAAAGCAGAGCCTTACAATTTAGAAACTGAAACTAGATCACGTTTGGCCTTTGCTTGAAAAATTACTTAAAAAATTAATTGATAACCAAGTTGCTGATAATTTCTTCTGTCACATGACTAATTATTTAAATGACTTTTGTTTTTTGTTTCTTTTTGTTTCAGCTCTAAATGGCAGGGAATATAGGTGAAGCACTGGTGCCCCAAAGGGAGGGTGAGGGGGGGCATGACAACTGCTGGCCCCCCACTGCATCAAGGGCGAAAATATTTGAAGGTCTTTATTACTATCTTTAAGAGGCTGTGGTGCAAAGGTAGTGGCATCTTGTAAAATAAGACAATCTAAGGCATCTATTGGTACCAATCATGTCAGCATAGCTTGTCAGGAAGAAGGCTGCATAAAGCTCCAAATCTAGGCTACATTTTGGCCAGGGAACAACTGGCATGGCCATTTGCATTGGCCATTTTTGTAGGAGGCTCACTTATCTGTGAGTGTCGCTGTGCTGTAAGTAAACAGTCTGAACTCAGCATGGTTTTCTCTGACACAGCTAGTTTAGTTTTAAATCACAGGGGACTTAAGTTTCAAACTCCAATGTATCATGTTGCAGATTTAGAAAGAAAATAAAGTTATTTTTCAGCTTCTTCACGGTGAGATCAATAAGCCAGAGTTTACAATGAACCTGGGCACAAATCTTAGTTGACCCAAGTTAGTTATTTGTGGTCTCAAAGTTTTTGAGAGCATCAACAGAGGGATCTTGAGCTTTTGAGATTATGATCAGTGAATGTGTGCTTGTGAATGATCTTTCAAATCTGTCAAAAACTCTGCTGGAGAAATGTAAGCTTTAAAGTGTGGACAAACTATTTGTAGTTGTAGAAAAATATTCCGTCAAAATGAAATTTTAACACCTGATAGAACCTATCATTAATACCAACTATTAATACCTGTCTTAACAGTGGTGCAGTGGTTAGCACCTCACACTAAGAGGGTTCCAGGTTCGAATCCACTGGTGAGCTGGGGCCTTTCTGTGTGGAGTTTGCATGTTCTCTCCCTGTCCGCATAGCTCTGGGTACTGAGTATGGTGTCCTCCCACAGTCCAAAAACATGCAGGATAGGTTAATTGGTGACTCTAAATTGCCCGTAGGTTACAATGTGACCTGGTGGTTGTTTGTCTCTATGTGTCAGCACTGTGACAGTCTGGCAGCCTGTCCAGGTTGTACCCCATCTCTTGCCCAGTGACAGCTGGGATAGGCTCCAGCACACCTGCAACCCTGTATCAGGACAAGCTGATATGGAAAATGAATGAATGAATAAAGCTATGAAACATAAAAATTAAATAAAAAATTACTAAAATGTGACTAATAAGCATTTATGTGTCCACAGGCTGAGACTAAATTTATAATAGCTGTCAAAATTAACACTACAACCACACTGAGAGTAAACACATAGGGCATTTTTCCATTTGACTTACAGCTGACGCAGCCTGAGGATGGTATGTGGGGTCACAGTGGTGCAGTCGCAGCAGCTTCCCCTGCCACTGTTTGCATTTCTAGCCCAACCCTCTCTGGATGGAAATCATACACACAACACAGCTGTGTGTGTGTGTGTGTGTGTGTGTGTGTGTGTGTGTGTGTGTGTGTGTGTGTGTGTGTGTGTGTGTGTGTGTGTGTGTGTGGTAGTTTCCACTAAAAGAACCACGAGGAACTCAATGTCACTAAACTGTGCAGCAGCTTAAATAGTTGGTTGCATGGATTTCTTGGTAAACATACAGGCCTTTAGAATTTTCTGTTGTATCCATGTCTCTACTTTTGCATATATATATAAATATATATCTATAAATATACATATATATATGTATATATATATATATATATATATATATATAGAGAGAGAGAGAGAGAGAGAGAGAGAGAGATAGATAGATAGATAGATAGATAGATAGATAATACATCATGGACATGGCCCCTGTAACATCCCTGCTTGTCCTTGTTTAGGTATTCACCACCAATTATGTTCAGGTTCAATGATCAATCACTCAATCACTCAATCAATCAATCAGTGCCTTTGAATTGTATTTATGTGTGTCTGTCTTTGTGAGTGAGTTTTTCCTTTTTTCTGTGTGTCCTTCTGGTCCAAATGCTTGTGGTATTTGTTAACCATGAGATTATTAAAATAATGGCCTTTTGGCATTCAGATAAATGGAAAAGTTTCATGTTGATTCTGTTAAATCATGACAGAGCTGCTGCAGATACTGCCACAGCTTGTGCCAGAAGGAGGTTCCACTGCCTCTTTTCATCTTCCTCTTCAGCACTGACGGAGGATGGCTGAGAGTCTGAAAACAATGTCATAAATGAAGAGCAGCCTCCTTCATTGATGAAATACAAAGTTGATTTTGCTGTTGATTGACCATGTAGAGCTCACCTCTATTTCAGTATCCCAAATAAACAAAGAACTGAACTGAAGACCCTCTAACCTCCTCAATTGTCTTATATGTCATTGGTAATTAGATACTACATGCAGAATGCTGTATGTCCAATCCAAATCCAAATAAAGTTTACAAAGAAAACAGCAATAGAGCCTTTGTATTATAATCTATAAAATGTAAATGGATGATGTGTCGGCAGACAAATGCCTTCTTCATCCAGCAGACACAAAGCACCTCTGCACTGTGGCCTTGAATCTCATTTAGACTTGTTAACACATGCAATACAAACAGCTTTCATGTGTTATTTATACCCCAACTTGGCAAGATATCATCTCATCTCAGCACTGACTTTTCATGTCTCAAACTGTCTGGATCTCAGTGAGTGTCTGCAGGTCCCGTTAAAGGTACACAAACAAACTGTCGAGCTATTACAATATACAGGAGGGGATTGTTTGGACATGACACTCTTATAATGACTTCCAATGACTTTTAGAGCATCAGAGTGTAGAGACAAAGTGGTGTGTCTGCTCTGAAATCCTCAGACCAGTAATGATCTGAGAATTTGTTTGACAATGAATGTGTTTGGGCTGTGACAATCAGCTCAACAGGAGAGTTGACTTAAACCAGTCTCAGTTTACATCTTCCACATGTAAATAAGTCTAAGAGCCTTAAGAGTCTATGCCAGCAGCTCTGTGAGTCTTTTATTAAGGCATTAAAAAAGTTTAAAACTTTGATACATATTGTCATCTTTAAGATACGCCCTTATTTTGAAATTCACATGGCACATCTGTGTCATTATTTCCATCCAAGCACACCTCCTTACTAAACATTCAAACAGTGCTAGCAGCCTAGCATCGGGCAAACAATGGCAAGCAGCCAAGAAAAAGACAATGAGGATATTTACTGATATTGGGCCTCAGGCATGAAACAATATATGAACAAAATTTTGTTTTTGTTTGTATTCGCACTTTGTTCTTATTGTGTTAGTACCCACTGATTTGAGGGATTCACCAGTGTTTTCTTGTTTTTGCTCTTCTCTAAGGTAAGAGAACATCCACCACTGCTGCTAACACCCTGAATGTTTTGCCATTGCTGGGTTTTTTATTTTCCTGTAACACCACTACTTACACTCTAATCACATTTACTTTGTTTAAGTTTATTTAACAGCATGTTAATATCACAGCTGCTAAAGCTCTTTTTCTTACAGCATTTTTGGTGGCACCGCTCTAGTTCTTTCATGTACAATATTCAGTATACAAAGGGAACTTATTCAGCGCTACAGTAACACAATAAAGATAATAAAATTCAAAAAAGACAAAACAAGTACAAAAGCAGTAAAATATAGTATGTCATGAGTTGAGTAAAGTGCAATCAATGAACAGAGCTGTCACACATGATGTGAAAGATGTGCCTAGTTTCATTAAAAAACGTGCTTAGAAGTTCTAATCTATGATATAACTGTATACTCAAGACCCCTTCACTTCAGACCCTGAAAGAATATTCACTTATTACCACTGCTTGACAGGAAGACTCAGCATTTACCACTCAGAATAGAAATGCTTCATTCTCCAGATGGTTTTTAAGATACAATCCTTGAGTTAGTGCCCAATAACTGTGAACTGTGTAACGTCAAATGTCAAAGCACCACTGAGTGTACAGACTTTCAAAACAATCTGACATCACCATCCTCAGACTAACCCTCCTGAAAGGATAACTAAGTATGACGTCTTAACATGACGTATAACAGTATAATTGAATATTTGAACACATGCCAACTGTTGAGTAATCTCTAGCTCTGACTTAAACTGTCTCTTCTTTCTCCTTAGGGCCCAACAGTGCTGCTTCCTATTAGTCCCTTTAATTTTTTTTCCCCCAGTGTGTGTGTGCGTGGGTGGGTGTATGTGTGTGTGTGTGTGTGTGTGTGTGTGTGTGTGTGTGTGTGTGTGTGTGTGTGTGCACATGTCAGGGTCTTGGCAGGCTAGTGGGTTTTCCTTTAGGGGAACTCCCCATCGCTTTCTGTGCCCCCCTCTCTCTCCCTCACCAAAATAAAAGCCTCTCTACACATTTTGATTATCAGATTAAAATGACTGCCAAGTAGAAAGACAGAAGAGAAGACTGGAAAAGAAGGCAAAAAAAATCAAGACTTGTGCCCCACTGGCACCTGGGAACGATCACACTGTCAGTTAGTGAAGGAGCAATTTTCATTTCAACATTGTATAAAATATCAGGGAAACAGTTCAAACCAACACATTTATTAACTCCAGAGAGAAGAATGTGTGTTCGCAGTGGGTATGTATTATACATGGTATCAGTGATGGGAGAAGTATTTATATTCTTCACTTAAGTAAAAGTAGCAATACCACAGTGTAAAAATACTCCTATACAAGTAAAGGCTCTGCATTGTTACTTACCTTAAAGTGTTATCAACAAAATATACTTAAAAAGGTACTTTCTTGGCAAAATGTGCAGTATGTGTAAATGAATATGTAAAATTTCCCGCCCAGATCTCCCCGCTCGTTTCTTGTGACACTTTACGCGTCATTTCGGTGTTGATGTAAGTTTGTCGCCACCATTTAACAGCTCAGTCTTGGATGTTAGCAGCTGCTCCTGTGCTAGCCTGTGCAATTGAGCAGAGACAGCAGCAATATTAAGTTTGTTAATCCAGCAAAGAGTCAGGGTGGTCTAGAATCAGACCCCCTGCGCAAAAAGATTATAATTTGGATTTTGCCTTTATTCGATAGGACAGGTTTAGCATGAAAGAGGGAGAAAGGGGTTATGACATGCAGCAAAGAACCTGTGGCTGCTGCAGCAAGGACGCAGCCTTTGTAATCATTTGACTGGAGATATTTCTATTTGGTACTGGTTTCTTTCAGTTAATACCTTAACAGTTTCCAGTATGAAACCCAACCCTGTTCACCAGGCTTTCTTGGTATTACTACATACCAATTTATTCTGTTATAATAAAACAAAGTTTCTTGTTTTAATTAGGTATGATGATTTGGTGTAATAATGTTAAGTTTTCATGATATTACAGGATAAAGTGATGTAATTTCTAACTGGGTATGTAGTGGTGACTTTTAACAAAAAAAAGGGGGAAAAAATGGAGTCCGCACACTAGACTACACTCCCTTAAGTATTTAATTAAATTATCAGTGCGCAACATTTTGAGCAACACGCTCTTCATCAGAACTTCACTTCAAAACATGAAACTTCTCTCTTTATAACACGATAAACCTATATTATTTCTTAACATAACAGCAGTATCTCCATAAGAGAGCACTTACTGTGCTGGGTAAAATTTGTCAGGCAGCAAACTCAGTCTCCTTACAACCTTAAACTCCTTTCATCTTATATTCAAACACACACAAAAAAATCATGGCAGTGAACAAACACCAGAGAAAGTTTTTTACAGAACAGAGTACAGACAAGTTGAAGTTACAGTGTTGGAATCACATTTAATTTGACAAACTTGGGCTCTGAGGAAAAACTATTGCCGTAAGAACCCTGGCATACAAACACAGACAGTCTTACCTCTGATTGTGTGCTTGTTGGGACACAGGAACCATGGCAGCAGCAGCAGGTAGAGGAAGTGAACCAGTGACAGGATGTTGTAACGAAAAAGACAAGCTGCAAAGACAGAAATATCAGAGTCAACAACAGCATGCATGTACAGATATATTCAGAGATTCTACCAGATATGACATGTTGGCTGAGGGCCTTCCCTTGTATACCCATAGCCCGTGGCCTTGAGACAGACATAATTGAGGTATAAAGCATTCACCATACAACATGATTGGGTCTGAAAACAAATACTCCTCATCTATATAATGCTGAATGATACAGCATGGACTGTATGACACCCGACAACTGTGTCATACAGTCTGTACAAAGAAACATTTGCTTGTAAAGCACATTGATAAAAACAAGTTGCTTCACACTGCAAGGTAACGTAAAGTTAACATCCACTAAACTGCAGAAGACACAGTAAAGCATCATTAAAAATCAATGTCAAAATATGGGCCTAGCATTCATCCTCTGACTTTTTTTTTCTCAAATATGAGCGATTTTCCTGTGTTTGCTGGCAGCCACTGTTGTCCTATATATGATCTGTATCTGTTGTAATAAACATGGAGTCAGCAGCCTCTTCTTTTTACATGTAAAATACAACCCAATCACCAAAATAAATGTTGGCATTGGCATTGTACATCACTGCAAACCATGGACAGGTTATATTTTTGCATTATTATGTAGCGGATACATTGAAACTTTACATTTATATAATACTGGTAGAAAAGATTTTGACACACTTACATCTATGCAGTGTTTCACTTTATTCTCTAAGCTTTCAATCTATCAGACCTTCATCAGAGCATACATGAATCAACGATGGACAGGCAGGAAAAAGAACCAATCTCAGTATAGTCACTGGCACTACGCAACACACCTGTGCACAACCCTGGTGGTAGAAGCCCCACCTCCTGAGAGTTGTAGTTTGTAAGTACTGAATGGAGCAATGTGAGGCATACAAATGGAGGCCATACTTATACAACCCTAAAATACAAAAACGGGGTGGAACACAGTGAAAACAGAAAGGCATAAACAATCACAAAGCGCCTTATGTATGCTGTGGTTAACATGTGGTTAAATTTAACAACAAAAAACACTTGGTCATGGTTAGGAAAAGATCATATTTTGGCTTAAAACACCCAGTTTTAGGCCTCAAAGTTGCCTGACAATGCAGCAATGTCTCGCTAAACTGTAACCAGTTTTAATCGCAGTTTTAACCCTATCCCTAACACCTAACCTATCTCCAGTGGAAAAACAGCATCAGGTTGCTAAAATAACACCTACGTTTGATGCCTAAAGAGCCACTTGAAAAACAGCAACATGATGCTAAAACACAACCAATTTTGTTGTTTCTTGTTCTGTGGTCTGCAGCTTGGCAGGCGTCTTGCCCACGTGACATGCCATCCACCATCCCCTCCACCTCCCAAGTCAGAGTCAGCTCATATACTACATCACTTTAGAAACGATATTATATGTGTGAAAAGTACAAAGACACATATCGCAGAAACATATATCATGTTCTTCTGGCAACAAGGCTGAAGTCTGTGCTCACCAGAAAACCAACAGCATTGATTATTAAAACACTACACTCATCAACATATAATTTCCCTCTTTACTTCTCTTTCAGTGTCTTTAAGGTTCTCTCTGACAGTATCTTGTACTGTGTATTGTGTATCATGTTGGTTTCGCTCTTCACTGAAACTAGACTCTGTGTTTTTTATGATTGGTTATATTGTATAAGTCTTATTCTCCTGTTTCTTTTAACCATGAGCTTAATCTTTCCCGAACATCAACCCAGTACTTTATTCTTCTATTCGACTAACTTTAAAAATGGCAATCAGAAAACATTTCTGTGAGTGTTTTAAGAGCAGTCATATTGATCGTTTTGAAAGACACTGACAAAAGAGTCTGTCTCAAACTTTTCTTAACATCATTCTCAAATTTCTCCTGAGCAAACTCTAATTTAATACCTGACATAAGCAGAACATTAGCAGTGCAGCTGCTTCAGTGCTTTGTCATTGTTTACACAGGATGCATTCAGGCGCAGTATTACATATAGTTCAGTCATGTTTTAGCAGTGCTCTGAGCAATTCACAATCAGCGTAGTTGGATGTGTAAGATCTGCACCACAATATGAATCTGTAGGTCTGACCAGTGCTTGGCAGTTCTGTATGCTTTAATAATAATGACCTGAGGGAAAAGTGTAATTTAAGACTTTCCTACAGTGCCCCTGAGCATCATTGAAACAATGTATTTTTGCATTATGGCACTGTCATCATTTCACCTCAGGTCAAGCCAACAGGGAGAGTTTAACTGTCTGGCTGATGCAGAGTTCTCCAACAAGGGAAAGTTTTATAGCTGTCTTTCTCCGGCACATATGGCACAACAAGAGGGATTTTATGAGGTGTTGCTGGCTTGGAAGAATTAAGACGATGTGCCAATATTAAGACCTGGAAATAAAGAAAATGTGCAGGCTCATTTCCCCCTGTTAAACACACGCAGTGATAATTATTAGCTCACCAAGGGTTAAGGTCTGGAGTAATCTCAGCCTGTTGAGATCACAGTTTGAGCATGAAGGTGAGAGGTTTACCATGCAGACTGTTGTCTGGCCCTGAATTCACAGCATCAAGTTCAACTTTGAATCGAACATCAGACACACAACTAGAAGACTTCACATGTAAAAGCACACACATACATACACACACATACAGGTAAGAATGTTATTGTAACAACAGGATATCATGAATCGCTTCAACATAGTAAATATGATGGGCCTCCATGTTGTGATGCATATATGTGATGGACAGCAGCACTGCCCCTGTGCTCACTTCACTGAAGTAATATGGATTTAATGATTTAATTAATAGTAATCAAATATTGTTGGTAGTGGATGACAGTCAGTCCGGAGCAAGATATCTGAACAGCAACTAGTCTGACTGTCATGTCATTTGCTGTGATATTCATTCTCCCTAGATCTTCCAAGATGTACGTTTATATTCAGCATGTGCCTTTCTTTTATTGTTACATTTGATGTCAACCTCAGGTGGCCTAAAAAAAAAAAAAAAACACAAAAAAAACTGAGCGACGCCCCTAATTGCAGACTGAGGTCAGGAGCTGTACACTTTACGATAACCATCATTAAAAAAATTTAAATTGAGTATTAACATTAGTTAATAGTTTTTTACTGTTAACAATGAAATTACAATAATGTTTACTAATTAGTAGTAATGCAAGAAGAAGAAGAAGAAACCCTTTATTAATCACAGAGGAATTGAAAATTCAATTTTTTCACTCTGTTCTTATATACACACAGGCCCGAAGTACACACACATGCACAAACAGGATCTATACATGCATTAAATGGAGGCACATCACAGCAAGGGGGTTCAGTGCCTTGCTCAAGGACACCTTGGAAGTGTCCAGGAGGCGAACTGGCACCTCACCAGGTACCAGTCCACACTCTATATTTGGTCTGGATGGGGACTTGAACTGGTGACGCTCTGGCTCCCAAGCCAAGTCCCTATGGACTGAGCTACTGCTGCCCCTAATATGTTATTTTAACAGTTAATTGTTGCACACATTTATAACAACTTTATATACTATAATAAGTGGACATATTTATTAAGCACTCCAAATGACATGTAAATCTTTAACAAATAATTATAAAACATCTAGAAATTTTACAAAGGTAGCCGGACCAGATATTTGTAACAGTGGTTTACTTGGTTTGTAAACCATCTGTAAACATTATTTGGGTGGCTTTTACACAGTGGCAACTAATACTGTGTTAAATAGTTCAGTGGTTAATACTGTGTAGCGTATCTTTAAACACAATTTAAATGGCTGTTGTTAAGTTGCAACAGATGTTTATAATACTTTTTAAATTGATAATAAAGGCTTTGTCAAGCATATATTAATATGATTTAAGCGACTTTTATAAGGTTGAAATGTTTATTGTTTTTATGTTTGTCATTTTTGGGCTTTGTCTCCTAGCTAAGAGATGGGAACACAGAGCACTGCCTGTCACCTCCTCAGGTTTGGGTAAAGTCAAATGTAAACTTTTACAGTGCTTCAATGGACTTTTAAAGTTAACTGTCCCCCTAAAATACCCCCACCCCTGCATTTTGAATATATTATTCAAATCAATATCAATAATTTATTTGAAAGTAAAGTTGTCCTTGCTGAGTGTTAACTTACTTTTATAATCCCATCAACCTTGTCTCTCACCATGTTTATAACCCTAATCATTTACTTTCTGTTCATAAATGAGTTCAATATGATGATCAGACATTCCACTATCAGTGCAATAACCACTGTTTTATAGATCACTGATTAAAAAAAAAGATGCCAAATTAATGTTACTTGATGCTTAATAAACCACTTATTAATAAGCATTAGTTGCAAAAATCCAAATAAACAAATGATTAACTGATGATAAAGTGTCACAAATATCAGGTCCATCTATCTATGTAATCTTTATAGCTGTTTAACAAACAATTTCTTAAAGGTTTCATATAATTTGGTGATCATTAACAAAAACTATAGTACATAAGGTTATGCAGCAATCAATTGTTTTATTAATTATTAATTATCTTTTCATTGTTGGTTTACAGTCGAATAACTACTAACTAACTTTTTAAAAGAATTAAATTAACATTTATTAATGTTGGTTATTACAAAATTTTATCCACTTTTATGGGCTGTAATGAACATTGCAGGCCATACCAGGGCTGTAGACTTTCGCTTTTACATTTCTTTCACTAATTCTATTGAACAGTTCAGTGCGGATTTAAAAGAAAGGTCAACATCAGTCACAAGCTTGTTCTCTCCTCTTTTTTATCTCCCTGTCTTTCTCTCTCTCTGAGTTGCTTTATGACAGAGTTATTATATGACTTGTACAATAACTGGAACACAGACAAAGAC
Source organism: Cephalopholis sonnerati (assembly GCA_019142605.1). Taxonomy (NCBI): domain Eukaryota; kingdom Metazoa; phylum Chordata; class Actinopteri; order Perciformes; family Serranidae; genus Cephalopholis; species Cephalopholis sonnerati. The sequence continues at coordinate 35,078,032 of JAGQAX010000018.1, forward strand.
TAAAACAGCAGTGCTCTGTTATTTCCTCCAGTCGCTAAAACATGAAACATATTGTCTTACTGCCTGTCTGCAGGAATTAGACCACACCAGAGGGACGCTGTAAACGTCATGTCTCCCATCCAACTGCATTTATCATTGTTTCATCTCTTTACCTCTTTAGCTTTGTCTTTGTTGCACCTTAACAACAAACTGAGCAAGTCAAGGACATATGTTTGTCTTGGTAGGTGGTGAGGACTATAAATCAGGGATATGGGAGTCCCTGTATATTTAACAGCTATTACATTTTGTGAGCAGCACTCTAGAACAGAACATTTAGACACAATAGACAGAAAGCAGTTACTGTTGAGTGTCTACTGAACCAGTCTTCTGATGAAGTAATGTATTAAGGCCAAAGGTTGTTCTGGTGTAATCTGTAGGACAACACTGACTAAACAAACCCAGCCCTGAAAAACCACAACTAAAACTGCAGGACACCACAGCTACTGCACCTCGTCTTTCATGTATACTGTTCCCATACCAAGGTCGCTGACACATCCCTTTCTCTTTGTCTCTCTCTTCAAGCGCTTCCTGCCCCTTACAGCCGCAATAATGAATGCAAATTTAGCCAATCACACAGGGTCAACCGTGTTACAAAGCCAGGGAAAATCAAACCAAATCTTGACCTCAAGACGCCAACATCCTGACAGATCTACTCATGTCTGAATGTTCTCTTCAGGGATGGCTTCCTCTTAGCCTGTCTAGCTCCACTGATTCACAACATTTCTAACCTGCCACATAAACTCAAACTAAACATCTGATTTATTTTGCCAGCTCTCTGGGATTATGGAGTACATACCATACTAAAATGATGCTAAAGTTGAAGACTTCCCTGTCACACAAACCATTTACAAATCAAAAGTTTTGGGAAATACACATCTTTGCATTGAATGGATATAAACTTTGGTGAACTATGACCAGCAGAGTCACAGCCTTAACCAATAGCAAAGAAGTATGTGTAGAGGTGATGCCATGTTTAACCAACCAATATTGTATGATACTGGCCATGAATTATATAAACAGTTCAGGCTGTTCTTACAATTTGTCATATGTTTTCCTACGAAAAGCACATATCCCAAGTATTTCGAAAGGCTGCGATCAGCGTGACCAATGCGCTGACTGCAGTGAATAAGGAAGCAGTCCTGAGTGCCTGTAAGGAAGCAGGTTGGGGTGGTGGATGGATCACCAAAAAAACAGACTTTCGCCCAGGACTTTCCCCTGGAATCACGTGTTTGGATCTGTGTGAACTTTGAGTGAACTTTGAGTCATTTTGAGGTATGTCCTCACCATGTTTCTTTTCCAAAATCTAAGCTCCGTAACTTAACATTAATTAGGTAACTGTACGTTAAGAACGTAACGTCATTTGTGTGGCGCAAATTCGTAGGATATCAGTCGAACTCTTCTATCCGAACACATTGAACTGCTCCACACAAGCGATGCTGCCTGGCTGGCTTGAGTCAGAAAACAGGTGTGGAACATAAGTAAATGGAAAATGTACCAATAACATCATAATTTGCTTTATTTATTAACAAGCTAGCTAAAGTTAGTTAGCAAGCTAGTTTTCTATGTGTGTCACATCAGGCACTGCCTACAATGGCAGGTGAAGGTCCCTCATCTGCACCACTCATGTGATCGTACCCTGATACAGATGATTTTGCACTGAAGCTGCTGATAACAATATTTTGCACAATGTTGAATATCTTTACATATAACCACAGAAAGTATTCATTTTTCATGAAGTTGGCCACTCATCGTTTAACTTGCTCCTGAAACCTGGCACCTCTTATCCTTCACAGGTGTACCAGTATTAGATGCCCAAAGTTGGTGCCGAATTGAGCCCTGGTTTTTGCCTGCAGGCCAGTGGTGTAAGGTAGTTACAATGGGCCCCAGTGCATGCTATTGTGACAGGCTCTAGTGCACATGATCAGAGAGCTGACACTGGATAACATCAACATATTATTAATTTAATCTAACATTTAATTGTTAATTTATAGTTAAAGAATAAGCATATCATTTTGTCAGAGAAGAAAAGTAAGAGTTTGTCTTTTCAAGGGCATATACAGCAAATGACACTGTTTTTAATTTAATGAGTTATTCTTTGAACACAGGCATATTTTCAGTTTGGCAATAACTCATAAGGGTCCATTAGAGCACATTGTTGGATAGCCCGCTTTCTGTATGGTCCCCACCCCACAGGCCCCAGTGCAACTGCACTGCCTGCATTGTCTATATTTACGCCCTTGCTGCAGGCCATATGTTTGTTACCCCTCGACAACCAGCTTACAAATTCTCACATGAATACTGACCAACATCTTGCATTTATCTACCAAATGAAAACTCTCTGCTCTAAAATGGTTAAATTATAGGAGTGTCACAATCATTTCATTCCAATTAGGCTGTTAATTTCTAAACATCACAGCTATTTACTTTAAATAACACACTGCCTGTTTGTAAGGCTTAATCTGAAGTTGCATTAATTAAGTAGTGAGTCTGAATTCTGAAGTTCATTTTGTCTGACATGAGAAATGAAACGTTTTTTTACTTGACAAAGCACTTCCAGAGCTACAGAAAACAGTCTACATCTGTTTTTAAATGCCGAGTAAGACAAGTTAACTGATCTTCATGTGTAAAATCTATGAGTGCCCCTTCATCCTACACTACATTCATTTTTACCCCAGTACAGCATCAGAGCAGTTTTCTGTTAAATTACATCTTTTATTTATTGTGAAAGCTATTTTGAAAGTAATTCTAATCAGGTCATTAGTGTAAAAATGAGACAAATATTGTTTTCAGTTGAACTGCTGTCCAATGAGGAAACAGTGACATTGCTGACAGTGTGGTCTGTGGATAAACAGGCCATTGTGACTTTTTTTAAACATATTTTGTGAGCACCACAAATAATTCTGTTTAACTAGACTCTGCTGGGGTGGAGACAGAAACCTCAGGGACAGATATTTGGACATCTGGACAAACAAAACCAAAAGTGTCTGCATAGAGAGATACGAACTAGAGGTTAGAGAGGAAAAAATATAAATATATATTTTTAATTGAGGTAAAGTGACCATTTTAATAAAACGCGTTTATTGTTCCCTTGTTTTGGGTTTGTTCTTTAGCTCATTATTTTCTCATTCTAGTTCTGAAGGCAGAGACTTTGGTAGTCCTCAGATACCCTGTAAACTACTGTAGCAGCGAACGGTGTTGGCCTTGAGAGGGAGAAAGCATTTCCTCTCTTCCATATGTGACTCATGTGGTTTGTCATCTGACATGGCAGTAAAATGCCAAGTCACTTTAGCTTTTCACGCTACTTGTGTTTATGTTGAAGAATGTGAGCTACCTCACTGCCAGGAAGAGTCAGGCAGCTCACAAAGCCCATTGTTGTCCAGCACATGGGAAATTAATCACTTTTAGACCATGAAAACAGATCACTGTATAATATCTCAGTCCTCTACGTATTCATAGACTGTATGAAATAAGGTCTGTTCAACAAATAACTAAATGCAATCTAACAAAATAAAGAGAATATGAAGGACAGTAGTTTAAATTAAATGTGGCCTCTTTTCACATGTGTGCGTATGTGTAGATTTTGTCCCCTACAGTAAAAACATAAAAGTAGCAGAGGACTTTTATTTTGAAAATGAACAAAGACATTTACACCATAAATTGATGTAGAAAAGATAGAAATGGTGCATAAAAATTTATCAGAATGCCGTAAATGAAGTATGTTATGCTCAAAATTTTCTGGCAAAGACTTGTTTCATACGTTTTCCCTACACTGTTGAAACAAAAACTACATCCTTGCATGTGCATTTACAGTACACAAAACAAGTCAAAAAATGTGAAGCCAGTCCTGATGGTGGCGCTAGAGGAAAGGTCAAGAGTCACAAAGCAGTTGATTATTATTAGGAAATGTTTGGCCAAGGGCCCTATTTGGTTACCATGTCACCAAAACATTATGAATATCCACACCAAAAGTCATGGAATCCCTAGCCAAGATCTGTGAAATACATTTCAATGGATTAAAGCTTCTTTATTGACCATCTTGGATAAAATAACAAAGTCATTAAAGATTTTAACACAAACAAAGCGCTATTTGTGAAACAACATTACAACAACCATTAAAATGCCAGGTCCAGGGACCCACCAAAACAAGTTCCTTCCTGACATTATTTTGCAATAAAACCATTGCTGAATCCTGGGCTTAGTGCCACCAAAGTGAACTGTGATTAGTTTAAAAAATACAAACAACCAAGAGCACTTTTTTCCTTTAATGCCGAATTATGATGGGTTCACCAAGACCTTTCTCAAGCACTTGCACAACACAAAATAGGTCTATGTGAGACTACTTTGCCCCTGATTCAAGTCCTTTAAAGAGGACCTATAATTCACATTTTTAGGTTCATACTTGTATTTAAGATTTTTACAACATCATGTTTACATGCTTTAATGGCCAAAAAACACTTTTTTTTCCTCATACTGTCTCGGCTGTGACACACCTTTGTTTACCTTCTGTCTGAGAGGGCTCCATTTTCGCACCTGTCTCTTTAAGCCCCCCTCCTAAAATAAAAGCTCCTAAAGTCATCTGGATACGTTCCAGCAGGATAATGATCCAAAATCTGGGAGAAATTAATAACATGAGCAACCAGGTCACATTGTAGCATGTCGCTACATGTATGTTAGCAGTGGTCTTGCAGCCGAGAAATGACTGCAACAGAGAATAGCGGTACCTTCTACCATGAAAAATCACCAACACAACCAGACACATTCCACGAGGAATATGATCCAAAATAGAGAAATAAACAACATCAGCAACCAAGTTAATGTTTTCCTGACATAAACATGTAACCACATACCTTAGCAGTATACTTGCAGCTGGAGAAATACTGTAGAAAAGAGTAGCCGCATTTTCATCAAAAAGGCTTCTAGACAGGAATATGATTCAAAATCCGGTAGAAATTTACAGCACTACAGATTGCATGTCTCCCTGACATTAGCATTTAGCTCAATTTAGCAGTGCAGGCTACGTAATGTAAAAACAGACTGTATATAGAGATGGACCCCCACTGTAAAGAAGTGCAGTTAAAATATCCCAGATATGGCCACTGCCATCTTGCTCTGGTGACATCATTTGGAGCCAGAGTCTATACAGTAGCACCATCCGCGGTATCAAGTTTCCTGCTCATACACCCATCCGTATGATTACAAGCTGCACCACTGAATGCCAGCCCACTGATTGGCTCACACAGTTGTCAGTCATGTTGTAAAATCTCTGTTTTATAGCATCAAATAACTAATTAAAACCAAACCTATTAGAAAAACAAACACGTGAACATACAGCAGTGTGATAAGAACTACCTAAAATGACAGAAGCCATGGGTGGGTACTTTGAGCTTTTAGTTTGGCCCATGTCCCATCCGCTAACACAGAGAGGGCAGGCTTTATGATCGACACTGCAACCAGCCACCAAGGGGCGATCGATATGTTTCAGCTTCACTTTTGGGGAGCTGTCATGTCCTCCATTTTACATACAGTCTATGGTAAACTCTTGCAGTAGTGTGCCTGGAGCAGATGACCATATAAAGAAATCTGGCACACTATGACCTCCTTCTGTAGCCAGAGTAGAAAAAACTGTTGGAAACAGATTATTCACAACAGGTAGGTTTTTGCTCACAGGGATTACTTCTACATACGTGTACCTCATTATTTAAAACTTTGGCCACATTTAATATGAACATCCTTTATTACAAAACACAAAATATGGAAAAGCATAACAGGTCCCCTTTAACAGTGAGCTTCTGCTGGTAGCAAGTACAACCTGATATTTATAATCTCTCACAGAATAGGCCTACAGTTCAAAAGTTGATCCTGGATTTTTAAGGCAGATACAAAGCCAGTACTTCAGAGCAACTGTTCCCAGCCTCATCATACATTGTGACCTTGGTGCAGTCATGAGGTGTAAATGTGTTTCATCTGCAAGTTTTTTTAAGGCTTAAAGAGCCTAAAAATGCCATTAGCCTTCAAAAGAAATCCAGTATTTCAAAAGAAATTAGCGAAGATCCAAAAAAAATGTTCTTATCCCTTTAATAATCTTGTGACCCCACAGGTTTATCTTGGGACCTTTGAGGGAACCCAGCACCCATGTTGGGAACTGCTGCTTTTCCTGCATCTTTAAACTGTCACTGAAACAGAGGCAAAGAATTTTTAAATCCAAAGCAGCTCTACTCACATCACACTGATTGCAAACTCCCATATAATTCATTGTTGTTTTCCATTTGATTATTAATTGGCCACTCCATGATTCATGCTGATTTTAAAAAATTGTTACATTTTGATATATTGGGCAGACCACATGATTTTTGGACTGCTAGTATGGGATCAGGATTTATATCATTTATACAAAGCCATCAAAAATGTCTGGATCAGCCCTGTATCTGATCCTACAGATCGACATCCTTGAAAAACTATGATTCTCAACACAGCACCGTATTGTCTACAGCTACAGTCTCAGTTTCCACATACAGGACATGCTGGGTGTCGAGGAGCTCCACCCTGCAGCCCAGTTAATCATCAAACACACCCGAAAAGATGTCTATGGACAGACATGATAACACTGTGCAGTGAGCACAGCACCTATCTCTCTGCAGCACCCTGCCCTCTCTGTCCTGTTATGTTTCCTCTGCATTTCTAATATTCAGGCACTGAGTGTTTCTTTTTGTTCTGCATCTGATGCAACAGCTGTTACAGTTGGATTTGTTTTTTCACATCTCTCTTTATTTGCAGGCGTTGCTAGGAAATGTCGCAACGCTTCATTCCAGTGTACAGATCTCTAGGTGTTATTCGTCCTCTCAGCACTTTCGCTCTGTTTTTTTTTAAAGACTCCTTAATAATGCTAGTGCAAATCAGGAAGTGTTTGATTCAATTTCATGAGCTGTCAGTGTGCTTTGTGCACTGCACAAACATGTACATGACATTTTTCAACAAATTTTAATGCACTATTACTTTGGATTTTCATTTTAAAAAAAGTAAAAGTGTCATCTGCAAAGGTTAAAGCATATTTCTAGTTCATATATTATTTCTTTTCAGGTCTCAGGCCTTACTGACTTGTATGGCTTGAATAGTTTCTCGTGTTGTGACAGAGCTGCTGGTAGAAAGGTCATGTATGCAAAGCTACACTCTCTCATTACTAAATTAATCTGCAGGGGGGTTCAGCTGCAAGAGCACTAAACTACACAGCAGCTGGACAGACTAGGGCTGAAATTACAGCCATGAGACTGGGAGATCGGGTTCAAATCCCACCTGGAGCTGCTGAGAATCCAGCTCAGGCTACTGGAACAAAGGTAGGATTGGACCAGGATTACATGATTAAGTAGAGAGGTGTGTCACATGAGAGGGAACCAACATGTCATCTGTTCAGGGAGACTTCATACAGGTGAAAATGACTGAGTGGAATAACCTGGAACTTGACGCACCATATAAGACATGAGGCTAAGATACTGCAGGACTCCACATCCAGACAGAAAACAAGCCAGACACACTCAGTGGAAATGGACCAGCATCAATATCTATCCAAGTATCCATATGCCAGTCTGATAGCAGTTGTATGAATGAATGAATTGATGCTGCGCAGATTGCATTATCTGTGACATGTCATGAGTCACAATGTGATTCACTCTTTTCTGCTGTTTTTTCTTGGTGGGTTGGGCCTCTGCTCGCTCTCTGATCTACCTGGAACAGGTGTCCTCTCTGACCTAACACAGACAGTACAGTCATTCATACAAAGTGATGATGAAATCATTGTCAGATAATGTGTTTGCTTCTGTCTGGTTTCTCAGGCTTGTCATGACAATAAACTGACAAAGGAATGTCGGCAGTCATCAGTCGTCATACCCAAAGTCATCAGCTGCTTTCCACTGTGGAGCCACACAGGGCCAGGATTTTTATCTATAGTGTATATTTGACTGCACATTTACAGTAAATTACTGGCTACTAGTTGCATTACTTTCACAGTAAGTTACTGTATCATTTTTAACAGTGAATTATTTTGAAATGACAGCTGTATAGTGTGATCTCACAGTAGCTAAGCCTGCATATTACTATTTCACTGTATTCTCACAGTTAAACTTCATATACTACTGTGATTTAGCAGTATGCTCCCATAGAATTACTGTATTTGACTGTAATCTGACAGTTAAACTCCATATATTACTGTAAAATTACTATATTTACCTGCATGAATTTCACAATAAAATTCAAAACACACTTAAATATCACAGTTGTAGCCTTTAAGGTGATAATAATGTAATATATTGTGAAATATTACAGTTGCATATTGTACATTTCTGGATTGTCGACTCCTGTTACGAAGCCTCAAGTTCAGCATTTAGTCTTATATGTCTGTGGAGTTTTGCCCTTTAAAGAGGGAGTGATGTATTTTAGTGACATTTTGAAGGTGCATAAACCATTTCCTAAACTGGAGACTGGGCTCCCGAAGGTCCCAAAATAAACCTGTGGGGTCATAAGATGACTAAAGGGATAAGGACAGATTGTTCAGTTCACAAGCATTTTCATTTTATCATTGATGTTATTTGACTTCAGCATAAGTTTGTCTGAATACAGACATCAGGTCTGATCAGAGCCTGGAACTGTAACAGATGTCCACTACACACTCAGCAGTAGACACATTATCACTGGATGTATTTACATTTGGTTATCTATTAATAGGAAGCCAAATTTCCTGTTAATGCTAATCATACACACGCACACACACCGGTAAGAAAGCACAGCCAGAACAACACTCCTCCCAAACAGTTGGCCGGCATTTTAACAAGACAACGGATGCATGTAACACTTCAAACACACACCCACACCCCCCTACACACACACAAGTCCTCTAAATTGGCAGCTGCTTTCAAATTTTCCTTTGTACTGGGAACCCTGCAACAGTTATTTGGGGAAAAGTTTGCTAATCAGGATGCTGCTACTGTTACCACTGATACACTAAAATCATTTTTTAGGAAATTAGAAACTACTATCTCCAGGTTTATATTGAGGGGGGGAGTAGCAGTCTCCCGGGTGAAAGTCTGGAGATTGTTTGACCCATCCCCACCGTATGCAGACTGGCTCACTCATTATACTACAGCAGTGGCTCAGAGCGTCAAAAAATGCTGTCGCCCAGTTCATCTTATGCTACCGCTAAAGGTTGCCTTGGTGCAACGGTATGTGACGCCAAAGGCCAATGTGTGTATTGCTGGTAAACCTATGGCTTATCGGTTAGTAGAAGTCATGTGGTGGTGGGCCACCTTTCCCAGTCTATTGCTGAGTTATTTGTTATTTGTCTTTGAAAAAGAAACAACAAAAATATAGCCATGGTCTCAGACTGGGTTCGGGTCGTAAATTTGCCAGGCAGGTTCAGTTGGGTCTGAAAGGTGCAGGTTCAGGTTTCAGGCACTCAGATGAGTCAAGCCACGTCACGTTAAACCTGCTTTACCAACGTTTTACCTAGACAAATACACACCTACACCCTTAAGGACCACGATGGAAATAAGCTCTTGTGCTCCATTGGGTTTTAACCTTTTGACAAAATTTTATGAAGATGCAATGCTTCCTGGAGAGGCTGTGCATATTATTTATTAATAGACAATAGATATATGTCAGATACTTTTTCATATATATTGTCAATAAAACAATTCAATTCAGTTCAGTCTCTCTTTTTTACATTGGTAGGGTCCAGTAATGTTAAGAATTATTTTGTGACCAGCTGACAGAATGGTTTACATAGCTGCTGGTAAAAACTTTCATAGTACACACAATCCACTTCCCTTATTTACCTCACTGAATCACCCACATGATGAACAGCTACTGTATATTTAGGCTTTGTACAGACTGGAGGCTTTGTGTGTGTGTGTGTGTGTGTGTGTGTGTGTGTGTGTGTGTGTGTGTGTGTGTGTGTGTGTGTGTGTGTGTGTGTGTGTGTGTGTGTGTGTGGGTGGGTGTGTGTGTGTGTGCGTGTGTGTGTCTGTGTGATACGGACAGAGTGAGAGACAGAGACAGAGAGTGTAAAGGAGTTCCTCAGTCACTGATTACATTTACATGCACAAAACATTCCAGTTTTTAACCCTACAGACAGTATGCCTACTAAGCTGTTTCCATGGCGAATAGAAGTAAACATTTCAACAAATATTCCTGTTTACACGCAGCCATGCATACATTGGTGAACGTCCCTAATGTGCCGTTTATCATGTCAAATAGGTAAAAGTGGAAAAGCTGAAGACATTTTGCTTCTTGCATCAAAAGTGGACTCGTTTGACTGCGTGAAAATAGCCCACACCTTTCATTCCTTGAACCACCTTCTTTAAAAGGTCAGCATTGCGATATTTGCACAAATCCAAAAACCTATTAATATCCAAGTCATTCATAATGTTTAAAAGTAGGTATGTTTCTCCTTCCAACAAGAAATATGTGCTTTTCTTTGGGGCATGCATATCTACCCCAGTCCTGCAAATTGTTGGCTAGTTGGTTTGTGTACCACACACAAAGCTGATTGTAAACAGGCAAGAGGCCATGTGTCACAAACTGCGGTAAAAACCCAAATGCTCAGTGTACATGTCCAAAACATGCTCCAAAAGCCTGAATAAAACCGGCATATCACATGTGTCTTAATCAGAAAATGCTTCACTTGTTAGGCCTTCTTCAGAATATCCAAACAGAATACTGTTTACATGACCTGTACCAAATTCAGAGCGTCATAATTGGAATAATAGTGGAAAATTAGTGTGCATGTAAACTAAGTCAGTGAGAAGAGAGCAGGTCTTAGTTCCTCCCCTCTTCTCCCAGTCTGTAATTAGAGAGCAGAAGCAGTCACATCCCTCTCTACCAGCCTGTCTAAGCGCTGGGCAGTGCTTGTATACTGTTCCGGGGTCATTCAACCAGTTTAGATGAGGACCTGGTAATTAACACATTACCGGTTGAGGGACCACAAATGGTCACTTTCCCTTTCCCTAAAATCTGTGTTATTGTGTCACTTTAATGATAGTACAGAAGACAAAAACAAGCCAAGGCACTAATGTGTATTGTCCTCCTACTACATCAACATGTATCAAGAAACACAAGTTATTTCCAGATGTTTATGTAACAGAGTTAATTTGTTAGTGATTCCACTTGCCATCGCTAGCTGTGTTTTTGGCATCGTTGAAGGTGCGCAGCATTTAATTTGTTGTTATTTACCGGCATGTACAATATTAAGTTATTCACTGTTTTATTTTGTTGCTTTTTATTATGATTTATGAGTTATAAACTCTTATTTATCTGTGGGTACTTGAATGCCACATGGACGAGCCCCTGCAGACGGGAGGACTTGTGGTAAGCTGGCTGGTACTGAGCTCCGTTAATATGACTTTATTTTGATGTGTAAAAAGACACTTTATTTTTCATACATGTGAAGATATGCTCAAGACAACAACTGCTGATGTTTTGTTATGATGTTGTTTGTGATATATGAGGAGTAAATTGCTACGTAACAGCTAGCTTAAAGTTAGTGTGTGGCTAATCCTAGCAGCGTGGCCATTTAACAGCTAGTGAGTCTCGTGAATTTTATTTTGTTTCAGTTCATGTTGATCCTGAGCTGCGGCTGTGAGACCTGATGAAAATTTTTTTTTCCTGTGTTCAATACCAGATGTGTGCCAATAAAGCTACACAATGCATGTGATAGTACTAGACCGCTACATTTACATAAATGATTTGATAGGAATCAGATCTACTGTAGATGACCCAGGAGTCACATGGCAGTCCAACTAAACAATACAATAAAAAAGGGACATTGGTTAAGAATGCATCATGATTATGCCTTGTGCCTATTTTTTGTCATTAATCTCTCTCATGATTGCATTAGTGTTTCCAAATGTTCAAGATGTTTCCAGGTCTCAGCCACTTGGCAGTGGATATTTTAACTTGCAACATCTGCCCTCATTGCCACTGTCTGCAACTTCTGACAAGCAATAATCAACACAGTAGAACATGATTGGAATTTGGCCATCACCTGTGAACACACAACAGTAAGAAAGCAGAATCTGAAGAAAGCAATAATGACCTTTAACGCCATGGCAATGGTTTGCTTGAGGTAGCAGAGCTTTTAGCCGTTCCCTAAAACTAACTGACATCTGCTACAATGACTTTATGCAAGAATGCAGCCAGTTGTGTACAAGATGTTACAAACTGGTCTCTCAGGAATACTTGAAATGACCACGACCTCTTAAATCTGCATTGCACGGTGGTGGCACATATTGTGTTGAAATAACACTCTGGCACCACAGAAACAGTGCCAATGGAAAGTCCATTAGGATCCTTTGTTATGGTAGACACAGGAATTCCCTGGTTCAATAACACAATTGACAGTAGTTATTGTTACGACCCCATAGGTAGTATAAAGGTAGAGAGAGTCCACATAGGAAGGAGGTTGAGGTGGTGGATGGGTCAAACAAACACCGGACTTTCACCTGGGGAAAATGCTGTTGGTGACTCATGTAAAACTAAAAGTCAACACTGAATTCTTTTAATTTAACGTACTTACATCCTTTATGTATTTATGTCGTATTATGTAACATTGCTACATCACTTAATAGTGGACTTACATCTTATACATAACAAACATAGTTATCAAACTGAAAACATAATCTTATTCTAAACTTAACCAAGTAGTTTTGATGCCTGAACCTGGCCGTGTCACCACCACTTAATTTCAACACAAAATGTGCGACCGCTACTTCATGCGGTGTTCAGAGGTTGTGGTCATTTCACATATTTCTGGGAGATCACACTGAGGTGTAACACCTGTTATACACCTGTCATACCTACACTGTAAAAGATGGGGGGGCAAAATTCATAGCCCTTGTTCAAAGCTTGTGTAGTTAAATAAATGGCCAAGTGGAAGTGCTGGCGGCGTTGAGACCGTAAATGGCGGGGGGAGATAGGAAAGCTAAGCTTAAGCAAACTCCACCCAGCATTTTTCATGCCATGTACAGTCTCTGGAGAACAAAATGAATGAGCTGTGGCTGCAGATCATCACTCACAAAAGGATTATGAACTGCAACATCAAACTTTTCACAGAAACATGGCTCAACAGCAGTGTTCTCAATGGCACCATTGAGCTGACGGGGCAGATACAACAGCAGATGACTCTGGTAAGACCAGAGGTGAGGGTCTGTGCATTTATGCGAACAAAGCTTGGTGCACGGACAATGCTACGATTGAGAGTCACTGTTTTGCTAACCTGGAATATCTCTCAGTTAAGAGTAGACATTTCTATCTGCCCAGAGAGTTTACACCCACTTATGTGACTGCAGCATATATGCCACCAGATACTAATGCTAAATTTGCTATGTTCTGCAATAGCAAACAACAGACTGCACACCTGGAGACAGCCTTCATTGTTGCAGGTGACATCAAGCACTCTAGCCTGAAGACTGTACTGCCCATATTCCACTAACATGTCTCCTGCCCCACTGGAGGAAACAACAACCACAGTGTTTAAGCTACTCAAGAACTACAAACTCTTACAGCTGTTATTACCTGCTTTGGCAGGGACAACCAGATGACAGCTATCAAGGTTGTGCTTCCTGCTGACCACCAGCCCATCATACTCTCCCTAATTGATGTGTGTGTTGCACTGAGCAGGAATAATGCATGTAAGGCTGCCCTGATGGTATCCCTGGACCCGTGCTTAGGTCCTTTGCTGGGCACCTAACCAAGATACTGATTGATATCTTAAACCTGTCACTGGCCCAAGCAGCTGTCCCCACGTGCTTCAAAACCACTTCCATCACGCCAGTGCCCAAGCACTCCACTGCAGAAAGCCTTGATAAATTCTGCCCAGTTGCACTCACCACCACTATGATAAAGTGCTTAAGAGGCCCCATCTCAAAACCTGCCTACCATCCGCACTTGACCCCCTCAAGCTTGCCTACCATCAGAGCAGATGTACAAAGGACACCATCTCCATGGCGCTACTCTCCACCCTCTCCCACCTGGACAACAACGCTTATATTGGAATGCTGTTCATCAACTCCAGTTCAGCATTAAACACCATCATCCCCTCCCAACTGATCACCAACCTTGGTGACCTTGGCATCAACACCTCCCTCTGCAGCTGGATACTGGACTTCCTAGCCAACAGACCCCAGTTTGTTAGGTAAGACAACTGCACATCCTCAACCCTCACACTGAACGCTGGTGTCCACCAGGGCTCCGTGTCGAGTCGTCTCCTGTACTCCCTCTTCACCTACTCTGACCCCAGCCACATACTGTTTGTCCTCTCCTCTTGAAGGCGCTACAGGACTTTATGTTCCAGAACCAGCACGCTCAGGAACAGCTTTTTCCCATCAGCTGTCACCTTGCTGAATTCTGCACCAAGGTGACGGCCGAGTGTGCCCTCAAAAACATCTCTTAAAAACTCTTAAACTTGACTTCCTGAATCCTGTAGAGACGATTAGGCTTAAAGAGATGAAACCATAATACACTGCTGTGAACTGGCTGGAAAATATGGATTTCACATTCCTCTTGTCCATTCCTTTCATGATGAAGACATGCAGAGCAGTGCGCAGGCATGTTGAAATCTACTCTAAACCAATTTACCATGGCTGGCAGAATAACCGCAACCTTGAGAAAAAAAAGCATCAATTCTACATTAATTTATAATGCAGTCAGTTTTATGTGTTTTATTCCACACCTCACATGGAGAAGAAAAACCAAAAGTACTCCTGTGGATCTCATCAAAACTGAGAGCAGTGAAGATACACATGGTGAAGGTGCTGTGCTTTTTTGCAATGAGACATTGCATGTGTATGTGTGTGTGTGTGTGTGTGTCTCTCTGAGAATAGTTGAGTCCATGCTGACCAGCTTTCCTGTTTTTGTGGAAAGAAATTGGCCAAACAGACATTTATAATTTACACTCATTCTCTCTCTCTCTCTTTCTTGCGTGCGCACACACATACACACACGCACACACACACACACACACACACTGTCTAATGACACAATGTTGTGATGGTGGTGCTGAAGGTAATTTATGGGTAGTTAATGCTAAAATCATTGGTCCCCTGTGTGTTCCTGTTAACACTGGGCTAGTTTCAGTGTTCCCACCATGGCCCTTTTGTTCATATCCGCGGTTTCCATGATAGTAAAAACAAACACACCACAAATGTACATGATGATTACAGGAGCCTCAGATCACAGGCAGCGATCATACAACCCGATCATTAGACAGAAATCTGACAGCTGCAGGAGCAACTGAAAATTCCAAATGCAGAGGGGAAAATGTCTAAATTAACTGCCACTGAAGGATCAAATATATGGATGTTTATGGAAACCTGCCTGTTAGATTTTGACCTTTCCAGCATCAAAGCTGAAATTTGGCCTGATGACGGTGCTAAAAGATAGGTCACCAAAACTCAAATTGGTCCTTCTACAGATACACCACTGAGACCACCACTGCATCACCGCCTCAATCAGAAGACATTACAGAGGGCTGTGAAACTGCATCACCAGCAAGGTGATTAAAAAGAGAAATCACAGTGTCATATCACATCATATCACTTGGGGTCCAAAACATGAAATACGGTCAGCAGTTTCCAAAAGGCTCAATAGCTAGCGCACCATCATGTAACATGGGAATGTTTGATTTGTTTCCCTGAGGCATCCACAGTTGGACTTGAGTCAGAATATATTTTATACAAAAAATAAAGATATAGGTGAGAATTACAATTCTGCAAATATTGAAATGGTCCTTAATCAAAGACCATAGACAAATGCTTTTCATGTGAAAACATTCTATTGTAGCCTATATTGGTCACTATCCATCTGAGTGTACCCAAAAAGTTCTGTCATGCTGAGGTTAAAAAGAGCGCACCAAAAAAGCACCTGAGCAGACAACATCCCTTTATTCTAGTGCCGTCTGCTGTAACCCTCCAACATCGCATCCCCAGTTACAGTGTGCATGTGTTATACCCATGGCTAAAATGGGGTGAAAGACCGTGTCCAAGCCTTCACTTAGAAGCCTTGATCACCAGGACGGAGCTGCCATCCATGGAGGACCTCCACACCCAGCAATGTAGGAAGAAGGCCAACAGGATTATCAGACACTCTAAACACACCAGCCACACACTATTCGGTCTGCTGCTTCTGAACTCATCGTTTGCCATTACATTGTCCCTCTACCATTATGCTGTCACTTTGCACTATATAATTTACATACTTTACTGACTTTACAAACTGTTTACACCTTTCTGTGTACATGTATGTATTTAAAATTCTTCTTTCTGCATATACATTTACTACATTACTGCTTACATTCTGTTTATTTGTTTGTGAATACTGTCCACACAAATGTATATTACTTTATTTCAAATATTGTAAATGGTTATATTTTAGTCCTTGCACTAGTTTATGTCTTAGATTTCCATTCTGCTTTTACTCGCAACAAACAATAAAACTTTTTAAAATTGTTTACCTTATGGTTACTGCTTAATCAACTCTCTGTATGGTTTTTAAAAAGCGGTTTAAATTTATTGTTGAAATGCAGTAGTTTATAAGAAGTTAAAACAGCTGGACAAAATCTTTTTAACTTTCACTTTTAATTAAAACTGGACAGATGGGCGTCCCTAAATAGCTGTCTTTTCAACAACATGAGAAAAAAAAGATCTTTTTACCTTTAACTTTAAACCAAAACCAAATGTATTTTAGACAACTTGCAAAGCCATTTTTTTAAACATCTCTACAACTGCATTTTGCTGTGTGGGTGTAAAAAGAGACACTACCATTTGTTGAACAGGGTTTTTTGTATGATTTATTTTACTTTGATTGGATAACACTTATTTGGTTGATGTTGTTGAAACTGCTTGGTCATATTTTTTATCACACGTTTGAGTGAAATCATAGACAGACATGCACCTCTGCGAAAGTACAGAGTGAAGGGCTGAGATAATCACAGGTTTTCCAGAGTTATCTAGTCTGCTACACAAAAGAAATAAGGCCTGGGCAAAGGCTAGAAAGACAGAAAGGCTATATTGTGCTGGTCAATTCATTACAAATTGCATGCTGTCTAATATCAGTCAGATTCAGCTCTCATAAACTAAAGTTGGTTTTAAATGCTGATAAAACTAAGTAATGCAGTTCTAAAATGCTGGGAAGAAGCCCGTGAATGCTTTGGATATTCATACTGCTCAGAGTAAGACCTTAGAAGTTGTTTCCTGTTATAAATATCTTGGTATTTGGCTTGCTGACTGCCTTTCTTTTAAACCTCCGTTTGATCATCTTTTTAAAAATCTGAGGCTGACGTTAAGGTTTTACTTCAAAAACAAGTCCTGGTTCTCCTTTGAAACCAGAAGAAGACTGGTCTCTGCTACGTTTTTAACATTATGTTCCACTCTCTCTACCACCATTTGTCCTTTATAATTCAATTTTCACAATGCTGTTTATCTTCATAAGAGAAACGATCTTAAAATGTCTCATGCTGCTTTCCTGTCACAGAAATATAATACGCATACACAGGAAATTATTTCATGTTTTACATTCATGCATACAGAAATGGCACTGGCTAAGTAAGAAAGAAATAACTCATTCACTCACTTCTTCTGGGACTTTCAACTTATCACACAGTCCTTATGAACATCCACAGTTCCATGGCAACTGACCAAATTCAGTCTGCTGATAAGGATCATGTAATATGGCTGAATGCTCAAGAACAAGCGAGCAAGTCATGCCAACAGTATATGATTTGTTTGACTAGAGGGTGGTGAGTTTTACAGATAAAGTTCCATTGTCATTGGGGGCATGACATCAGTAGCTGAGACAGCTGGTAGAGGGACAATTGACAAAGTCATTATTCTTAATTATCTCCACATTTCAGTCTCATTACTGCAGACTTTGCAGACACTGCTACCTCATAGCACTGTCAAACTGGAAGCCAGAGGGTAGTATATTCAGATAAAACGTTCCAAAACTTGGTTCAGTACAAAAGCACAGCAGTAAGCTAATAATATTGCCAAGCATTTGAGCCATCTTTTTAAGTTTTCCCATGGTGAAAAGTTGGCTTCCACGCATTGCACATGTCAGAGACATTCTCTCTGATAGCTGAAACAGGACACCTATCCACTCATTTAATATGCTGTGGAAACTGTCAGACCTGCACAAGCAGCCAGTGTCTCAAAAGTGTTTGGTGCGCAGTACAATAAAGGACATTCTTTACCTAACAATGTTTATGTTCACTACAGATGTCTAGATTTGGTATTACAATATACTAAATGACTAGTGAGAGAAATCTGCTAACCACTGTTCAGTGTAATTAAACAACTTTTCCTGTCTTGGTTAACACATGTTTACATGACATCTGCATTTCCCAGAAAGTCACTTTTGTGGTCAGATATTCCATGAGTTAATGCTCCATTACAGACAGGCCAGTCACAGCCTTGGAGCAGATACTGTCCTGACTCTGAACTCTCAAAACGTGCCACGCTCTCAGCATGCTGGCTCAAACAAGCAACAGCATGTCTTCACTATTAAAACTGAGGAGGAAAAAAAAGCCTGCGATTAGGAAAATCTGACTTAGTGCTGCAAAGTCAAGAAAAGGTTGTGGAGTTTAACATCTTTGGGAAGAACAGCCAGAAGAGCCGCAGCTCATTCTCCTGATGCTGTCGAGATAAGAACAGCCCAAACTCTGCCACTGGTTATCAAATCCCTGCTATTCCCTCTGACTATACTGAGGAAGAACTTCTAAACCACTGCACTGCTCTCTCTGACTCACTCCCACACACCCCACCGCTCACACACACACTGAGTATTTCTCACTGAGCCATGAAGTCTTGTTAAAGGGCTCTGATGTGGAATGGCTCTGACTCACTGGCTTAGCAACACTCATACACAATACACACAACACACTATCAAATGGAGTAGTTCTGTTTTTAATGTGATATGTGATATGAGGCATACAAATCCCAATTTGCTCTCTTCTGAAACACAAACTCAGGCTATATTCTATAGAGTTGGAACAGTGACATTAAGTTTCTGTCCAAGTGACAACCTCCATGGCTGAAAAATGAAGCCAAAGCAGAAGTGCCAAAAACTGCACTTCCTTGAATGTCCACTTGAGGCTGGCTCCAGAAGCCGGTCAATCCCCATAGACCCCCATGTTAAAATGCCCAACTTTACAGCAGCAACATGTTTACAGTCTGGTAAGAAGAAAAAAATGTTATTGTTCTCTATAGCTAGTGTCCCCATTCATGACAACTGTATGGGGGATGATTTTTATATAACTCACCTGTTAACATTTTTTTTTTTTACAGTTGCTCAGGGCTAAGTGGCTGCTTTTGAGGCTTATGTAGCCACTGTTCATACTGTGGCAAGTCTAATGTACATTAGCAAACTATAACTATAAAATAAAAGGATGTTTTGCTGCTTCTAGCAGCAGCTGTAGACTGAGAAAAAAAAATGTAATTCACTGGGCCAACTGCCAGCAAATTTTAAGGTGGAAGGTTTACTTGAAATGTTACTCAATGTGTGAGCTGATGAC